>OY728155.1:1643734038-1644359038 GCA_963277665.1 Viscum album | reverse complement strand
GCATGACGTATCTAAGAACCATATCTGCATGACAGATCTGCGTGACTTTTTTGCGTGAAATTCATGCGTGGCCCAATTGTGCTATTCATTAATCCATCCTGATCATTTTCCCGGACTTTCACCTTAGGACTTGACCCTCTTTTTATTTTTCAGATCCAATCCTGAGGTGGGGATTTTGTTGACAATCCTTAAAAAGATTAAAATAGTACAAATGAAACATCAAAAAATACTCCCAAACTATACTCAATGTAGTAAAATCTAGCAACTTCATGAGTGAGCTACACATCCATGCTTCACGAGAGAGCTCTGCGGCCCAGCTTCGTGACAGAGCTACGTGGTCGAGCTTCGTGAAGCAGCTACTCGTTTGACCAATACAAGAGAAGATTTGGGATGTCTCTACACGGCGCACCTGCATGGTGGAGCTACGCAGTATATCTGTGCGGCAAAAGTTTCTTCGGCCAGGCCCATCCCTACCTATAAATAGGACCCTTGGGATCCCCTTTTTTGGATAATTTTTTTGAAAGACTCTCTGAAGCTCCCATTGCGTAGCTCTTTTGGCTAGATATCTCAAATTGTCTCAGGTAGTTCTCTAAACTACAAAATAAGGGATAAATAAAGAGGATATGATTTTTTTTGAAGTTCTTCCACATTCTCTTCAGTCCTAATCCACACCTACAAGTTGTACCCATGTGGAACACCTGTGCACCATGCCAGTGCAATAGAGAAATGCGAGGTACCTACGTGGCACATCTGCATGAAGTACCAACATAGCCAGTTCAAATACCCTTTAAAGCCTTTCATGGCAGGGTATCTCTTTCTTTGGTTCCCTTATTTGAAAGGGGATATGTTAAAGGCTCCCCCAAAACCTCTTGACTTCTCATAACTTTGGGTAAGGCACATCAGTGTGTCTCCAATTTGGGTTTGTATGTCAACAGTAAGAGGATTCCCACATTTTTTTTCACAATGCAATTAAGATTCATGGGATGTGTGTGGGTTTTTATATCCGCAGTCACATGGCCTTTTATTCCAGTAAAAGTGTTGGGAAGTTCAAAGTTTCGAAGATGGTGGGATTACAGCCTCTCCCTTTTCAATGAGGTGACCCATTACCTCAGTTCTCTGGTAGGGAAGGTACAATTCACACTTGCCATTCTGCACAAGTATAGGAGAAGTCTCCCGCTCGTACCAGAACCAATTTCCGTGTAGCCATCCTGGTATAATCCCCTCACCTTCCCCCCTTCTTCCTTACATTGGACCCTTGTCAATTGTAAATAGTACAGAGGAAGGTTTGTCGCCTCACCCTCATCCATGGTCGGCGCGCCCTCTTCCATTAGTGGTGGAGGAAAAGTGTGAAGTGTCATAGTTGAATCTTTCACATCCTCTTGTTTATCACACAGAGCATGACTCATGTGGGCTTAGAGATATGTGATGATTACAACATGTGCACAAACAATACCTTCGAATGAATTATGAGAACTATGATTCCCATTCAATCCAGGATACATAGGAAGCCCTTTTAGGGCCCAAGATCACTAGATATCCTCCTTATGAATCTAACCAGAATTCCCCTAATTAGGGCAGACATCCTGGTCAAGCCCCTCACATTCAACCCTTCTTCCTTACATTGGAACCTTGTCCAATGTAAATAGAACAGAGGATGGTTCATCACCTCACCCTCTTCCACAGTCGACGCGCCCTCTTTCATCAGTGGAGGAGAAAAAGTGTGAAGTGTCATTGTTGAATATTTCACATCCTCTTATTTCTCACAACTAGCATGAATCACGTGGGATTAGAGATATGTGATGATTACAACATGTGCACAAACACTCCCTTTGAATGATCTATGAGAACTCTAATTCCAGTTCAATCCAAGATATATAGGAAACCCTTTTAGGGCCCGAGCTCACTGGATATCCTCCTTAAGAATCCAACCCTAATTACCCCTATTTGGTCATCCTCCTTAGGAAATAATCACTAAATACTATCCTCAAATCATCAAGGTATCCCTTTTTAGGAATTAAGCCCAATCTCATCTTTATCATAGGACTATATTCTCCTATGAGATTCATCGAACTACATGGGAATTGATTCCCATCCATATGGGATACGTAGGAAGCCTCCATGAGGTTCAACCCCAAAACATCAAATCAACTATGTTCTCTTTAGGCCATATTCCCAATATTTTTTTATCCTATTTGGAAACCTATATCCTTTCCAAAGTTCCTTGGGGTGTTTAAACATAATTCCCACACTAAGTTGTAACTAAGCACCATAATCTTAGAGGTCCTTTATCACATGACCTTAAAAGGTATGATGTGTCTCATTAAGTGGAACTGAACTATGAGGGTTCTGATTCCTTTCACAAGGATATGTATGAAGCTAATTTTAGGATCATGATCCCAAGATCAAAACAAACATTTGTCTCCCTAGATGACAATAAACTCCAGAGTGCCCCACTGAGTGGCTTAAAAACCCTTATCATCATAAATAATGATTAAAAGAATCTCTAATGAGTATATTAGAGGATACCATTGATGAAAAACCTCGAATACATACAGATAATTCTAAAAAATTTATACATGTAAAATAATTGATTTTAAATTCCAATGGATACTTATGATATACTTGGAGAATTAATAAGGATTCATAAAAATATTTTATTTTCAAAGAGAGTCCCGGAGTATACAATAATTCACCCCAAAAGGGTCTGATGAGTCTGAACTCCCATCTTCTCGAACAATGAATGTTCTTAAGTATCTTAAAGTTCAAAACTTAATGAACCCCTACCTTTGGAAATAAGGTCCTCTTTGGATAAAGAACTGTTTTATGTTTCCGCTTCCATGAATAAATCCAATGGAAACCGCCTAGAAACATGGATTCTTAAATATGGAATATCATGTTTCAAGGACATGAGTAACAGAAGCCTAGGAAATTGTCTCAAAGGAATGATGGTAGGATTTATGTGCGGTAAATAAGGACATAAAGAATAGAAATTATGGGAAAAATGAAGAGTATAATGGAAGAAATAAAACCCATCTAAAGAATCCATTTGTAGTTATTTTACTTAATGATATGGGACATGCACATTACCCGATTCAATGCCCTTTTCTATTGGATAACCACTAGGAAAAGTATGGACCTATTTGGAAAAAAATGCATGATGTATTTCTTTATTAAGGATGTATTGAAAATCAAAGATAAAATTATGTTTTGGGATCAACCTTATTTCATGGATGTACATCATATTTATTTTGATATTTTTTGTTTTTATAAAAATGAAAGCTCATATGTTAGGGGACATACCATCGCATCCAGTATGTCTATGGGTTTTGAACCCAGAACTAAAGGGTTAAAGGGTGAAATTCCTATAACTAGAAAAGTTGAAGTCCTATTTATCATGACGTTTTTTATCAAAACATATAGTGGATAAATGTTATTCTAATTTTTGGGGATTTGTTTTTATAAAATATGTTACCTTGGGATAGGAAAAAGATTTAGTGATTAGGAGATAAATTTTATTTCAGATGAAATTTTCAATTTTGAAAATCCAATACAATTTTGGTAATTATAATATTTTGAGGAATAAATGTTGACTTTTATTTTTGTGTGAAATATTCTTTTATTTTGGACTTATGGTGATCCTTTAAATTTATGGAAATAGCTTGAATAACATGAAGATTATGTGATATAAAACATTTAATTTTTTTTATAATACATTAAGAGTTATCAATTTCATTTGGAAAATTATATGAACAAATCCATCTGATTTTGGGGTCATAGTTTTGAATATATATTTTTCTGAATGATAGTATTTTGCAACATGATCTATATAGAACAATGAGTTTTATATTTGAATTTGGGAGACTATAGTTATTTTTATCAAATAATGGATTATTATTTTTCAGGAATTGTGTTATATTATCCTAAATATTTTTGGATTTGGTTTTACTATATGGATTAGATAAATAGAAAATTAAACATTAATGGGATCTATGATCCATTGATATTTATAAAAATTATCCAGGGATTAAAAATTCACCATGAACGTTCATTTACAATAAAAAATAATGATGTGAATATAGATCAAAGAAAAATCAAAGGGTGATATTTTTCTTATGGCATGGAAAGTAATCAAGTAAGATTAATTTCTCAAGTTATTATCCAGATAGTGAAAGAAATCTTCAATTCTAGGGAAAATATTTTGTATCCAAAACATTATCCATGTAGTACTATTTTTGAGAAATCAATAGTATTTTAACCGATCACATGATGTCTAGATTTATGACAGTTAACATTCTAATGACAATTCCCTCTATCAATCCCCATCGGAACATGATGGTTAGATTATTCCTCAATGTATATATTTTCACTTCACACTAATGTTATACAATTCCAATGTGTAGTTTTTTATTAACCTATACATTTCTCTTCCCCCCTTGTTATGAGGATATTTTATTATCCCTATTTACAATGTGGGATTCCCACAAAGGAATTTTATGGTATCAACCACTAATTTATGATGTTTAATTTCAAATTTTTATGATGCAATTTATTGATTTATGGGATAATTTAACACCCCAACGATTTAAAAATAAATTTAATATAGAATGTAATGCAAGCAACAAATATTCTCTACAAAAAAACACTTTTATTACAATTATTTAAACTAAATACTTATTAACTATTCATTACACCAAATGATTCTACTTTTGTGATTTGAATTTTGAAAAACGAACATACATTGTTGTGATCGATAAGACATTTTGAGTCTGAGAGAATCAACTTAATTTTTTAGGTGAATAGAATCTTGGACCTTTCGAATAGTAATGTTAACTTTAGGAATAGTAATATACACCATATGAATAATAATCCAACCAAATTAATAATGTATCACCCATGAAAGTATAAATAAAATTTAGGATTCATATAAATTAATGAATGATATAATTATTTAATTGTATAAGTACTTGAATATTTTATAAATAAATTTTTAAGTGTTCTTATTATTGTGAGTCATAAATATTTAATTATAATATCATAATTAATATAATTATTTAAATGAAAATTAATTTTTATAAAATGTATTCATAATTTGATATTTTACTATCGTATGATTATTTCTTAATATTTTGACACCTTAGTTAATTTTCAGAGGGTTATAGAATCCTTTATAAATTTATAAATTTTTTTTTTGAGTAAATGAAGTCTTAAATGAAAAATTAAATTTATCAAATTTTTAAAATTATTTTCAAAAAATGTTGTTTATTTTCTAATTCTACACCTAAAAAATGGTTATGCTAATTTTGATTTTGATTTTTCTAAACTACATGATTATTTTGTGAATAGTAAAATATGATAAATTATGATAAATGTTAAATACGTGAATTTTTTAGTCATTGATGGTGTAAGGATGAGGTGAGAACAATTTTTTTGAAATCACATGTAAATGTTACTGTATTTAGACCCAAGAATACAAACAATTTCTTGTCTTGATAAAAATAATAAAATAATGAACTAAATAATGTTAAATCTCCCCTCTCGACCACAATAAAAACCAAATGTCACCCCCTCTTCACCTCACTTATATAAGCCATTAATCGTGTAAAATATCTACAAAAATCCTCATCCCTGGTATCTATACATTTCCAAGAGTTCTTGGCCTTACCAAAAGAAAAAAAAAACTTTCTTTGTGGAGGTTCTCAAGGATGAGTATTCATGAGGTTAATCCTCTTCCTTTTTCATTTAATTTCATTTCATTTAATATTAATTATCTTATATTATCCTCAAATCCTCTGTCCAAATGATCACGTTAACTAGAGTTTCATATATATACTAAAATGATATCATGTTATTGGAAGATACATCATCAATCTCATTACTCCCTCTCTCTCTCTATTATTTTAAAAAGGAAATCATCATCTGGGAGGTGCTCATTTCCATCCTTCGTTGACGACAAACACTTTTTCTTCAATTTCATATTCGAGGCTGGTCATGATACCATTTTTCTAGTTACATATGACTATAATATTTTTATTATGACCTATTTAATGTTCTTGAACTAGTATACACACAAAATACAAAATCATACGACAAAACATGTTAGTGGTGATCAAAAACCGTAATAATAATCAAAATGATTATCACTAATGTTCTATCTTATAACTCATACTCAAACCATATAACCAAATAAAATATATATGAATATAATATTTTATATTTCCATTATTATCATATAAAATCAATTCTTGATAATTATATACATTCGACATGAACTCCATTACTTATAAATAAGTGAACTGATCATGAAGCCCAATGAAATAAATCATCCTAAATGATTAAATTATATCATATAACTTATCAATACATTAAAGTTATGTCCATAACACATTCTGACATAAGCTAAGGCTTTTCTGACCTCATATCTAGAATTAATAAATTAATGTATTTAATTTTATTATCCAATACATTAAAGTTATGTCCATAACACATTCTGACATAAGCTAAGGTTTTTCTGATCTCATATCTATTTTTATGTGATATTATTTATTCAGCACTATTTCTTATATATGGTGCATGTATAGTACCAATTTATTTATCAAATCATGAATTTATTTATTTTTAGCGTATTTAATATAACATTTTAGTATTATTAATTTTAGGAAATATGATTTGATTCATTACAAACTGTTAAGGGATTCTACCAAAACCCTTGTTTTTCCATTTAGGTTAATCTTTCTCTACCTATAATCCAATTTAATTCTTATTTTATTGTGTATTATTCTACTAAATTATGTTTATATATTCCAAATTCATATATCCAGATCATATTATCCAAATTTTATGGGGATATACATGTTTCAAAAAGGTTCCCTTCTCAATTGATCATTATAAATTAAGTCTGATTCATGGGAACTTCTCAAATGCTTACCCATTTTTAAGTGTAGTATATAATAAATTTTAATCAATTGTTATTTTATTAAAATCCAATATTATATCAGGAAAAAAATCTTGATTAATTTATGGTTTTATACAAACATACATGCCTTCCAACTTTATAATCTCATTAATATTTTCCATAAACCGCTCCAAAATGTTTTAATTCTAAAAATTTTAAATTCGATTTTTACCTGATTTCACTTCAGTGGGACAAGATTCATGCCTAATATATAATTTCAATCTACATAACCTTAATTTTCAATGATATACATGTTGAAAATCAGATTTTATGAAAAAAAAAATAATTCTCCAAAAGAACTATTCTTTCTAAAGTTAAAAAGGGGTTTTCTCAGCACACTTTTACTTATGTGAGATAAATTACTTGTTCACCATTTATTATGTGTGTCTATGGTGTATGAATTTCATTTTATATATCATATCAAGAGATTACATATTCTCATGATCTTCTATGGTATTATTTTTTGAATGTTTCAAAGTGGCATGGGACACTTTGTAATTTATAAAGATTAATTTTCTAGAGACTTTTTCAATGGTATATTCATATATGATGAACTTATTTTGTTGAATACTATAAAAAATTGAATTTTATCTCTTATGATACCATGTAAAATGTGTTTTTAATGAATGTGATCAGTTTTAAATTGTGTTTTCTATTTCATACCATTCATAGATTATGGTTGAACTATTCACATTTCGTATGATTGTTTTTCAATACGAATGTTTATGTTGTTTGTGTTTCACCATTTTTATTTGAGGAATGCATTGGAATTAGGGAGTAATGTGTGGGGCCCACCATATCCATGCAATTTATTAGTAGGTCTCTTGAGATAAAATAAAATTTTATATTATCCTAGGACATACACTAATATTTTAGTACAACCTGGTCAAGGCCTCGAAATTGAATTCCATGTGTCCGGAATTATGCATTCCCTCATTATGAAACAAGTAATTTATAGTAGTTGTGATTATGATACTATTATAATATCCATGGTTATATTATTTAATTATATGTTCAGCTTTTATTCCCTCAATATTAAGATCTAAATTATGTTTTAATGGAAAGTGTACTTTTATTTATTCACCATGCCATATTACTTGTGCTTCAGATTTCCTATTTACCCTTACTGAGCACCAGGGATCACCCATTTCTTATGATTACATTCCCCATTTTTTGAAGAAGAAAACATTGAATAATATTTCAAGGATTCTATTTATTTTATTTTATTATGCATCATATTTAATTTCTTTTCCCAATATATTATGGATATCATTAATGTAATTTGGTCTTTTAAGACTGTTAAACTGATTGGTCATTTGGGATTTGATTCCCTATAGTCATGCCAATGTAATACAATATTGTATCGGTACTATGAATCTATGGTCAGGGAGATATAATAGTTATTAGAGGATTTTTTTTTCACTAACCTTATAAACTAGATTCAAAAATTTAGAGAACATATCCATCAGATTGAATTTGGGGATAATAATATAAGAACACCTTAGAATTTTGGTAAGGTAGAGATTATGTGGGTATTACTTGGAATACATCAATATATAGATACTACAAGTGGATTTGGTTATTAAACATAGATGTACATAAGGGTAACAACTCTGATATGATGTCTTGAGCCTGACTCAGGGTAACCTGGTACATGACAATGAGCCTTATTATGCACTTGGTTTGACACTCCTGAGGGATATTCAGAGGATATTTCACATTAACTTTACAAACCATTTTTAATGATTAGAATATCTAATAAAAATGAATAACCTAGGTTAAACCTATACTTTTTAAATATTATGATATTGTATAGATGATTATATGATTTCCTCACCATGAATATCATTACTCAAAGAATGATTTCTAGTTTTAATAAAATGATAGAACCCGTAGGATTCAAGTTAACATTGATCGTGATGAACACGTTGGTGGTGGTTAGAGACAAAATTAAATTTTGAATGGATTTAAAGATGTCATGTTCATTCCAAATTAGTTTTCACAAAATATTATTATCAAAATAAACCCTAAAAACACTCGAACCCACCAAATAAGAGGATAATGGAGTTTTCTAAGATCATTAGTGGTGGTGACCATAGAGAAAACAAAGATCAATATCCATCATGTATGAAATATAGAAGGAGAAACCTAGGAAATTTTCTCAAAGGAATACATAAATTCTTTATGTGTGAGAAAAAAGGATATAAAAAAATAATTTGCAGGGAAAATGAATAGTATAATGGAAAGAAATAAAACTGATCCTAAGAATCCATTTGTAGTTATTTTCATTAAATTTATGGGACCTTGGAATTACAAGAGTAAATTCAATATTCTATAGAATAATCTCTAAACCATGGATGAACTTATATGGAAATAGATTTATGATGTAATTTTTTATTAGGGTTGTATTGAAAATCCTAGTTAAAGGGATGTTTAGTCATTGATCTTATTTAAAGGACATCCATAATATTTATTTTCAATGTTATATGGTTTTATAAAAATAAACACCCACATTCCATGTCATAGCCCATCACGTCTGGCAAGGACAAGGGTTTTGAACCCACAACTGAAGGGAAATAAAAGTGAAACACCTACTATCATCTTATGTGAAATTTTTTTTTATCCTGAATTTTTTATGTCAAAACATATAAGGGAAAAATGATATAATGATTTTAGAGAAATTTTTGTTTTATAATATAGTGAAATTTGAAATAATGAAATTATTTCAGGATTAAGAGATTAATTATATTTCAGAACACATTTTCAATTTTTGGAATTAAATAATATTTTTGTATATATAATATTTCTAGGAATAAATGTTGACTTTTATTTTGGAGTCAAATATCCATTTAATATAGACTTATGGTGATCCAGGTTATTTATGGAAATAACTAGAATAACTTATATATTATTTGATATAGAAAATTAAATTATTCGTTGAAGATATAATTAATTATCAATGTCATTTGTTAGGCTATATGAACAAATACTTCGAATTTTTGGGCCATAGTCTAGAATATTTTTTTGATGAATAATAGTAATTTTCAAAATGATCTTTGGTTTAGCTTTGAGTTTTAAATTTGAATTTTTTATATTAAAGTTATTTTTATCATTCAATGGTTTACTATTTTTTGGGAATTATCAAACATTATCCTAACCATTTTGTTTTTGTTTAATCTATAAGGATAAGAGGAATAGACAATTACCCTTTTTTGGGATATGTGATCTATTGTTGTTAATTTCAATTCTTCATGCATGAAAAATTCATCTTGAATGTTCATTTTAAGGAATAATGAATGAAATAAAAATTGATCAAAACAAAACTATAGGATGATAATACTCTTTTGAAATGAAAAGTAATAAATTATGTTTAATTTCACAAATGATTATATAGATAGTAAATGAATCCCACAATTCGATGAAAAATATTTCATAACAAAAATGTTATCCTTGAAGTTTTATTTCAGTGAAATCAATGTACTTTTAACCAATCACATGATTATCATCTTTGTGATTGTTAAAATTCTAATGACCAGGTCCTCTATCACTCCCCATCAGAACATGATGGTTAGATTACTCATTAATGTACATATTTTTACTTCACACAAATGTAATCCTATATAAATATAGAGTTTTTTAGTGACCAATGCATTTCCCTTTCCCACCGTTTAAGATGAAATTTTATTAACCCGATTTTTGATGGGGTTTTCTCACAAGGGAATTTTCATGTATCAATAATAAACATATGTAGTGTAATTTCAAAATTTAAGGATGCAATTTATTGAATGCATGGGAATGTAACACCCCAAGGATTTTTAAATATATTAAATATATAATTTAATGAACACAACACTATGTCTCTATGAAACAACACTTTTTTATTATAATTATTTAAACAATATTCTAATAACCTAGTCATTAAACATAATTTTTCAGCTTTTGTGATTTGAAATTCTAAAAACAGTAATACATGGTATCGATCAGTACGATATTTAGAGTCTGATAAGAATAGTAACTTGAACATTTTTTATAGTAATTTTACCATTGTGAGTTATAATATGACACTTCTGAATATTAAACATACCAAATGAATAGTAACATCACCCATGAATATATAAATAAAATTTAGGCATCTTATAAATGAAATTATGATATAATTATATCATAGAATAAGTATATGTGAATATTTTAAAAATTAATATTTAATTTTTGGTATTATTGTGAGTCATAAATATTTAATTTAAAATTCATAATTAATATAATTATTTATAATAAAAATTATTATTATAAAATTTATTAATAAATATATATTTTATTTTAATATAATTTTAGTATAATTTAATGGGACCATAGTAAATTTTATAGTCTTACAAAATCTATTATAAATATATAATATATTTTTTAAAAGATAATGATGTTTTTAATTAAAAATTAAATTTAAAATATTTAGAAAATTATTTTCATAAAATGGAGTTCATTTTTGAATTTTACACTTCAAAAAATGGTTAGGGTGAAATTATGAATTTTTTCTAAAATACATGATTGTTTTTCGAATAGTAAAATACGATAATTAATGATAAATGATAAATACATGAATATTTAAGACATTTTTGGTGTATGTATGAGGTTGGAACTATTATTTCAAAATCACATTAAAATTTTACTATATTTAGTCACAATGATCAACAATATTTCTTGTCTTGATCAAAATAATAAGAAATCACACATATCCTCCGCTATAAAACCACCCCTCATCCCCTTCTCTACTCACACTTCCAGACAATGAATATTGACATTATTCTACACAAATAATCCTTTCTAGTCTCTCCTCATTCACAGGAAATATTTTTCTTTTCTAAAATCCCAAAACCACTTTCTATAAGTAGGTACCCAAGGAAAAGTATTGTATAGGTAATTCTTCTCCCATTTTTAAATTTTATTTCATTTTTTTATTTTCATATACTCTCCTCACCTAATCTATAAAATGATCATGATAAATCCATTATCATCTACATAATATAATTATATCGTGTCAATTAATTATACAACATAAATCTTTATAACCTCTCTCATTTATTTTAAATATAGAATCATTGTTCGGGAGGTATCGATTTATATCTTTCAGGGATAAAGAAAATTTTCTCTCCAATTTATTGTTATATAATAGTAATGATAACAGTTTTATCATTATAAAAACTATAATATAATTATTATAAAATATTTAAAATTTTATAACCATTACATATACACAATATTAATTCATATGTAAAAACTAGTTCGTGATGATCCAAACCCCCATAAATAATATAAATGATTATCACTATTATTATATCTAATAAATCAACCACAAACCATATTAAAAATTAATTATATAATCATTTAATAATTTTATGTTCATTATAATCATTTAAAATCAATGATTTAAAATTATATCCAATCCACATGAACTCCATTACTTATAAATAAGAGAATTATTTATCAAAACCAAAGAACCGAACACTCTGAAATGATAAAATTTTATTGTATAACTCATAAAAATGAGTATAAATTGCATAATAAAATAATAAAAATAATTAAAATAATTAAAATTTATAAAATAATACTAATTATTAATTAATGCATTTTATTTTATTATCCAATACATTAAGGTCATGTGTAAGACACATTCAAACATACAATAAGGTTTTTCTCATCTCACTTCCTTTTTTGTGAGATATTTTTTATTCACCACTATTACTTATGTATGGTTTATTTATACATACCATTGATGTATCATATAATGAATCTATTTATTTTCATATTATTTAATTTGTGATTTTATGATAATTAATTTTTGGGCATATGATTCTATTGATTACAAACTGGTAAGGGATTTAACCCGAACCCCCTATTTTTCCGTCGGGCTACTCTTTCTCTACCTTTAATCAAAAGTAATTCTTCTTAATTTTTTATATATTTCATCTAAATTATCTTTAAATGTTACAAAATTATATATCCAGGTCATATCATACATATTTTACGGGGATATACATATTTTAAAGTTATTCCCTTATAAATTCTTCTCGATAAAAAATCCTGATTCAAGGGATCATCTCAAATTCTAGCCCAATTTTAGCTGCACTAAAGAATATGTTATAAGCAATAATTATTTTAATAAAATAGTAAATTTTAAAATGAAAAACATTATTTATTAATTAATCATTTTCTAAAAACTAACATCCCTTTCAGATTTGAAATCTATTTAATATTCTCCTTAAACAGTACCTAAATGTTTTAATTATAAGGTATTTAAAACTTTTTTTACATTAATTCACTTCAGTGGTACATCATTTATGCCTAAAATTTTATTTAAATGTACTTACCTATTCATTTATGGTTTAAACATGTTTAAAATACTATTTTTGGACAAATACAAATGATTTTTCCAAAACAACAATTTCTTCCAAAGTATAAAAGGGCTTTTTCCCGTCTCACTTTTACTTATGTGTGATAAACACCTTGTTAAACATATATTACTTTTTTTGGGGTGTATTTATTATCCTTGATATATCATATAAGGATTATCCTTATTATCATTATATACTAAGGAATTATTATTTGAATATTTCATAGTGGAATGGGAATCATTATAATTTTTAAATATTAATTTCCTTGATATATTTTCAATGGTATCTTCATATATTTCAACATCCTTGGTTGATATTTTACTTAATTTAGGTTTATATCTTATGATACCGTAGAGAATATGTTTTTTATATTTTCATGATCATTTTGACTATGGATGGGCTATTTTATTCCAATCCTGGATTATGGTTTACGTATTCACAATTCTTATCCTAGATTATCAATACGAATGTTTATATTTTGTATGTTTCAACATTTTAATATGAGGAATGTATTGGACTTAGTAAGTGATGTGTTGGCCCCTCTATATCTTCTCATGAAATCGGTAGGTATAATAAGACAAAAATATAATTTTATATTGGATGAGGACTTACCCATGTAATTTCAGACATCCTGGTCGATGCCTTGACTGAATGTTTCAAGTGTCTGGTATTATGACCTCCCTCATTATGAAACTTGTAATTAAAATTCCACATGATAATAAGACTATTGGAATATCCCGGGTTAAGTTTTGGAATTATTTATTCATTTATTATTAATAACATATTAGGATCGAGATTATATTTTGATGGCATGAGTATTTTTATTTATTTACGATGTCTTGTTACTTATGCTTCTAATGTACTATTTACCCTTAATGAGCACAAGATATCACCTATTTATTATGTTTACTTTCCCTAGTTTATGAAGAAGAAAAATATAATAATAATTAAAGGATTATATTTATTTAATTTTATTGTGTATCTTGTTTCTTTTATTAACCCAATGTATTATAGGTATCATTAATATAATCTGGTCTTCGAAGACTACTAAACTGATCGGTATTTAGGGAATTGAATCCTTGTAATCATGAAAATGTAATACAAAAATTCACCAGCTCAGGGTTTCTGGGGGTGCGGTTTATCATTCAAGAACCAGTGGTCAAGACTATTAACTCATGGGGGCTATGGATGCTTATGGATATGGGAAAATTTAGAATATTAGAGGTAAGATCATTGTTTATTCTACTCATCCTTCATTATTAGTTGATATATGTATAAGTCATTCCTTCATATCATTACTCATATTCTGAGAGATGGATCTCCCATAAGATGAGATAGGGCAGTAGCTTTGTCATGTGATTTATATGGGAATCACTTATTCTATATATTTTATCCACTAGTAGTGTGAGATGTGGGTTAGTACAGAGAGGTTATCGTGGGATCATGTTTTCATAACGATGGGACCCTATGACATAATCTTGGGTATGGATTGGTTTTCCATGGTCCAAGATAAGATTTACTGTCATTTTATATGGTTCATATTCATTCACATAGATTTGAATAAATTCTCCTTTGTGGGAAAGGGATATCCCAGGCCGAGAGTAGTGGGTTTTGAGAGTAGGTGGCTGCATCTCATCACACATAAGTTGAAGAGAATAGACCTTGGTAAAGGAGGTCCTTTAGGAATCCATATCCTTCATTCATGTATAATTTTATAAGAAAAATCCCAAATTATGTTTTAGAACTACATTTAATGTGGGATTGTTTCTGATGCTTTCACCGAAGCGTGCACGTCCGTCTTCTTGAGTGCGACATGCGTGGCTTTGTTACCCCGCATTTCTACTTTCCAAAGGCGGGTGGCATCCATTCATTGTTTAGGGACATTTTCTCCTTGATCGAAAAGGGATGATGGGATGTCGGTTATTCCTTCCGTGGATTCCTCTACGGAACACGTCACCTAGTCCGGGTCTCCCTCATAGATTTAATACGTTGTTCGTGAAACTCTTCCTAGAGCCATGTTTCCATAGATGCTGGTTAATTACATTGCTTCTATCAGGAAATTCCATGGGGTCCCGTCAGGTCAGCAACCTTCAGTTGGGGGACTAGTCACATTAAGGCATCACTGGTGTGTCTGGATGCTCGGGAATTGGTGTGTCTTTCTTCTGTCCCTTATTATAGGGATTCATGAAGGTACGAAAGCCCGAGGCATCCCACATCAAACGCGAGGAAGTATCTGGGGTTTTCCTCAACTTCCTATGTATAACACATGGTATGATGCATGTTTAATGTCTAGGGGAGACATATTGGAATGATTATAACACTAATTAGAGAGGATCAGAATGAGGAACCCACTTAGAGGGAACACTGATATTGGGGCTAACACATGGGCGGCTCCCCGAATGTTATTGAGGGGAATGAGATGGCATGATCTCACTGGGATGTGGTGGCCTGGTTAAGAATCAGGATGGATGATGGTTTTGGGCTTGAGCCTCGAAAGGACTTACTACGTACCATGCCTTGACATGGATCAAAGTCCACGTAGTTTCGGTAGTGGCGAATACATTTTAACGTCTTGTGGGACAAGGGAATTTGGGGCTTACTCTCTAAGAGTCCCATGGTGTTGGTGATCCGACATGGTCTGAACGCACGGGTAGTGTGATTGAACCTCGAGGAGGCTTCCTACGTACCATTCCGTGACATGGATCAAAGTCCCCATAGTTCGGGAAGGGTTTTGTCAGTGAACTGTTGTGAAGGTGAACCCGAGGATCCACTGGTGGTGGGCTTGAACCACATGAGGTTTCCTACGTACCATGCCTTGACATGGATCAAAGTCCTCGTAATTTGGGATGGGGTTTGTCGGTGAACCGACGTGGAGGTGAACCTTGGCCCGATGGGTTGTGGGCTTGAACCTTGTGAGGATTCCTATGGACCCTTCCTTGGTTAGTATCAAAGACCACATAGTTCAGGATGGCGTGTCGGTGAACCGACGTGAAGAAGGACCTTGGTCTAGGTGGATGATGGGCTTAAACCTTGGGTAGGTTTCCTACGTACCATTTGTAACACCCCAGGTAAATAAAGAATATGAAATTTTTATATTTATTTATATTTGTGAATAAAATGTCAATATTAATTAAAAGGGAACGCCATGCTCGATGGCTTACCCAATACCCAACAACGAGTTACTTTGAAATCATACGTTGCACTCTAATAATAAAATAATATTATTTTAAATGGTAGTTAACACATAGTCGTTGTATTGACAAGAATGAATAGAAATAAATAAAATATGATTATATATGTTTGTTAAATGTTTTTACTTTTATCCAATATATTTTAGAGGCTTAAAATACAAATGAATCCAATCTTAAGCATTGAATACAGTAGTATTTTTAAAAGATTGTTTTACTACCATTTGATGGCAAACCATTTTTCTAAATCAAAATTTTGACAATTTTATAAGCAATATTTTTCAAAATAAACATATTATTTATGATTTGGACATTTAAATTTACCTTGGGTTAATTTTTTGTATTTTTTTGACAATGTTCATTTTTCAATGAATAGTGAAAAATGCTGCATTTTACATCAAAACTGCTTTTTCATATAATTTAATTATATGGTTATATTATCTTTTTAATTTTTTTTAAAGTTTAATTAGAATATATTTTTACCATTTAATTCAATGGTGGTCATTGGGATTAATTTCACTATGGAATTAGGCATCAACAAGTGCCAAACTTTTCATAAATATTGTTTCTAAAAAACCCGCTATTTGTTTTGACAACGGGAAGTTTTTTTAAATTAATTATTGCAATTTATGTGTTTGGAATTTGTTAAAATGGATTAAATATTTGGAATCATAAGGTCCAAATTATGTAATTAAGACTCTTTTGTTTTTGGACATTATGAATAGTAACAACAGTAATTATCTTTAATTATCTTGATTAATAAGTAATCAGGTAGTTAAAGATAATAAAATAATATCAAAATAATAAAAAATGAACACAACATGTGTACTAAGGCTACTGGTTTTCTAATGGCCGACCATGGTATGCCTTGTGCCAAACATGGGGGCCCCATGGAATCACTTTTGTGAGAAGGTGACTTTTTATCTTTTTATTTTTAAAGAATGTTAAATGTAACAAAGAATGTATCACCTAAGTAAACTATTTTTAATTTTGTCTAAATAAATGATATTTTGGACTATAAATATTCATTAGGAATCTAAATAGATTTCCTACATCATTATATTTTTTTTATAATTTTTAGACATTAAATTTAATAAATTATTTATGACATCATGATGATGCAGTGATTACCTCATTAATAAAGGATTTAAATAAAATGGAAAGATAATGTAAAATATAAGACCTAAACATGTCCAAAACCTATTTTATGGGTGTATTTAGAACCCTTATCACCTTATCTTCTATACACATCAATGTGGGATCATTAAAATGTGAAACTCATTTGAAAATAAAGTTACATTTTATACCTTTCCAAGAGTGCCCCTCCTCTCCTCTTATAAAAGGCCCCCACCTCTACCTCCTTACACACACTTCCAAAGCCTTTGGCCCGGCCAAACCCTGCACATTTTGTCTCTTCACATTCCTATATAACTCCTTGAAGCCTCCATTTGGGAATAAGTCCTCCCAAGGAATCCTTTGAGCTCAAACCAAAGGGAGTTACCCGATTTTAAGGTAATGTCTTCACTTGTGTCCTTTTGTTTTATTTGGCTTCTCCAACCCCCTAAACTCTTTTTATTAATTTCTTTTGTAACAAATCCAGTATCTAAAATATAGTAGAATTTTTTTATAAGAAGTATTCAAGCTAAAACTACACAAAACATCGTCTATTGGTTAAAAAACATACTGTTTCTGTGGTTGGCGATTTTCTGCCTCACGAAACGATGATTGTTCAATATTCTTTTAACACCTTTAAAGGTGGCCATTATGATGTAACTGTATTTTATATATTATATATATGGTATTTAATTTTACTATATTCTTATGTATTTTATATTTAAACCATACCTTTATTATTTTCATGTTGTGTAAATGCGATAATTTCATATGAGGAAGTGTGGACTACCGCCCCCTCAAGTGATGTGACTCGTACGTGAAATACATGGAACGTATAAAGAATAAAATTAATCATCATATGAGACCTATATAACATATATATTATACTGTAATTATTATATATATATATCATTTATTTTTAATTTCGTTAATATGACAAATAAAAAATGAAAGTAGCGTTCATGCGTACGTATGGCCTACCGTCTCCATGAACGGTGCTTTTCGTTTTTATCTCCAAATGATATGGAATAGTATAAAATGAATATGTACTTAATATATATGATATTTTAATCATTAATACTATTCTGTAAATTATTTACTTATAACTACATGGACAATCATTTTTTCAAACAAGTTCATTTTTGACTCATGTACCAAACATCGGCAAAAACGTCTGATATGAACTAACATTATTAAACAATTATTATAACATTATAATATGTGATATGAACAGTATAATAATCCGTAAAGGAGGTACTTAGGCAATTATAAATTGACCAAAGTTTATTATTCATGAATATAAAGAAACGAACAAGACAAGTTGGACTTGAGGTAAGGGATCCGACTCCTCTCTTTCTTTTAAAGTACACTCTTTTATGTCATTCCTTTTAAGGCTCATATTTCTTGTTATTGGGGTGTTATTTTATATTACTCATACTGTAATTTTTATGTTCATATGATGAGATACCCTATTCTCTCTCATCAATCCATTTTGGATGTTTTGAGTGGCGTCGTTAGGCTGCCGAATTTTCGTAAGAGATCTAACCTCTCTCTTTCTTTTTAAGTACTCTCCTTTATGTCACTTCATTTAAGCTTTTATTTGTTGTGTGGGGGGATTTTCTTTTATATTACTCATTATTTAAAATTTATGTTAATATTATGAGAGAACCTATTCCCTCTCATCAATCCATTTTGGAAGTTTTAAGTGGCGCCGTTAGGCTACCTAGTTTTCGTAAGGGATTTTCCATCTCACTATTATTCCCGTGAGATTTATGCTACATTTGCCAAAATTTCCTTTGAGTGGTGTATGTAATTCCTATTATTATACACTTTGTGTAGTATAATTTCATTTATGGGTATTCACATCTTCATTTTCTGACCCTTCTTCCATGGGGTGTACTTTTCGAAAGTTACCCAACTCGGTAAGGGGACCTTTCACCCTCCACTTTTTAAAAGACTTCTTTTTTTATGTCATTTAATTCACATACTATTATGTTGGGATATGTTCTTTTATATCCTTATTGATTTAAATTTTATGTCCAAGTGATGATATGTCCTTTTTATCTCTCATCAACTCATTTTCTGAATTTTGAAGTGATGTCGTTAGGCTGTCGAATTTTACCAAGGGAACTTTTTAACCCAATTTCGATTTCTTTGGGTTCAACATGTAGTTATTGAATATGCCATCCTTTGAATATGTGTGAATGACCTTTTATTTTTTTACACTTAATATCCACTTATATTGGGTGTATTTATATTTTTCACACATAATTCTAAGATTGATTTATCCTTAATTTAAGGATACCTTCTTTATAAGGGATTTCATCACATTTGAAATTTCTATTGAGACTTCATTGTTTTTATGCAAAAATTCACTCTTATATGGTTTATATACTTCCCTTTGGAATATTATATCATGAATCCATTTATCCTCATGATATTATAAAGTTATGACTAAATTTTATTCCTCAATTATTGTATTCAAGTGTCTCTAATTTTGGTAAAACTCCTTTAACCAAAATATCGCTTTAAATGTTTTAATTATTTGTTCTTATTAATATCCATGTTTTCAAAATGGTTTTAAGGATTTATTTATATGGATATTAATGGTTTAAAATTTTAAAAGATTCAAGGTATTATGGGACACTTTGATTCAAAAATATCTTTATTAAATGTTTTAAATGGTTTTGGAAATGGTTTCTTTTTGAATGGATTTATTATTTCAATATACTAAAATGTTATACTGTGATTGAAATGTGGAAATGTTATGTTTCCTTTATGCATGTTTTATGTGATACGTTTATGTTATGGTTCTTGGGCATTGTTATGAAAACGGGTGGTTCTGTGATAAACTAAGGGCGGGTGAGCCCGATATAGCTCTCCAAGGCATTGGGTAACGCGAAGGAGTGAAACGTTTTGGTTTCTCCAAAGAGCTTTAGGGAATATACTGTGGTGGGTATTCCAAACATAACCAAGAGGGTTACTACCTATGTAAGAATTTTATGAATGCCTCAAGTTACCTTTTATGTCTTATGATTTCTATGATTTATTCAGGATTTGATGAGGTATGTTAAAGTGCCTATGTTTTATGGGTAAAGTATGATTTCATTCTTATGTATATATGAACTCATGTTTCTTTTCTATATTTTTTATAACCCATACTGAGGGTTTTATGATCATCCCATGTTTTTTGAAATGTTTTTTACAGGTCAAGGGAATGATACATAATGTGATGATAGTGTCAAGGATGTGTCAATAATGAATCCATGTTTTATTTAAAATATGTTTCCGTTGATGGGAAGAATGAATACTGTCTTTTATGTAACCACTATGTTTAAATGTGGAATGTAATGCAAGTTTCATGATCTAATTCTCTAAAGCTCTAAACCTGAAAATATCCTCAATGTGTAATCTTGTAATAACTCAAGATTAAGTATGGTTTAAGGCTAGGGCCTTATAGTTGGTATCAGAGGTCGGTTTAGATAACTTTAGAGGTAAGGGTATTCTTTAAGCATAAGTGACATTACCATTTTGGCTAGGATTTTAGAAAGTGTCATAGTTTTTAGATAAAGTGAATGAGTAAGTATATCTTAGTGTTTATCTTACTCATTAGTACATGATGGTTATGTTGATATACTCACACTGACCATTTTGGTTTTAGTAAATGGATGGATCTAGTAGGCACCAAAGTGACAATTGGTTTGAAGGAAACTGTAGTGGTTCTCTGATTAAGAGACTAGATGAAATGGGGTATTCAATGAGGAAACTCATGGTTGTTCTAAACCAACTCTCAAGAAGTCATGATAAACCACTTGAACCTTGGTATGTTCTATAATGCATCATGTACGAGATGACCAATTGATGTGGAAGTTAAGGTAATAATTATAAAGGTAACCATTAGGGTTTATATGATCCTTACTTTTGAGGTTATAATGGGTTATTATATGTTATGATCGAAAATGAAAGGCATGAGATAAACATGAGGTTAAAATATGTTATGTTTATTTTTGATGATTTTATCTCGTTTTCGGAAATGTTTTGAGAATTATATAGTTTAGGAAAAAGGACAACACGCAGACTGTGTGACAACCCATCGTGTCGGACAAAGCTGCGGGTATCGAACCCACAACCAAAGTGCGACTGGTATTTATCGCCTACCACTAGACTACGTGAAGTCCCTGGATAGTTTGACTGATTATTTTTTAGTTAGATGATTTTATTAATTAAGAGTAAGTTTATTTTGGGTTATCTATGGAAATTTATTAACCTATCATGGAGGATATGTGATTAGGTTAATTACTTTTCAATACAAGACTTTAAGAGTAGATGATGTTATTTGGAGATAGGTGTTAATTTTACCTTGGAAGACTATGCGACTAAATCCTTCAAATATTTGGGTTTCAATATTAGTTTGGTTTACTTTGAAGTATTTTATGGACAATTAGTTTATCGAATGGTCCTCATTGAACATTGGGTTTTTTTTGACAAATTTTGGAGATTAAGAATAGATTTTCATTTTATAAAGGGCTATCCTTTTCTGGATTATCTGATCTTGTACTAAACTTCTTGGTTTTGGTTTTGGTTATAATCTAATGACATGGTAAGTATATATTTCTATTTTGTGGATTAGGTGATTCTCTAGAAGTTTATTATATTACTCTTTATGTGAACAAGTGTTCCTAAATACTCGTCTTTTGGAGAAAATATGAGTTTGTGTAAGGAATCTAATAAAAGTTGAAAGTCAACATGATAAGTTATTATGTTTCCTTATGAATAGATTACTAAATAAAAAGTAACTTAAAATTTTTTTTTGTCTATTAACTTTTCCTACTGGGGAATTGAATACCGTTTAACCCATCACAAGTTTGTAATTTTCTTGTGGTTAAATTTCTCCTAAACATGTTTTCTATCACAATCCATCCGAATATGACCATATTTTTTCTCCTCCATGTCCATGTTTTCCTACACGGAATCCTAGTATGGGTTAACTCGGGTGACCTATGTACTTATTTTTATTTATTTTAAAGTGATTGTTTTATCGACTCTTGTTCTGATGTTGGACTTTCATGGATGTTTCCAAACTCAATTTTAAAAATGCGAGGACGCAATTCCCAAAAGGGAGGAAGGATGTTACACCCAAGGTAAATAAAGAATATGACATTTTTATATTTATCTCTATTTATTAATAAAATGTCAATATTAATTTAAAGGAAATTCTATGCTCGATGGCTTACCCAATACCCAACAACAAGTTAGTTTGAAATCATACATTGCACTCTAATAATAAAATAATATTATTTTAAATGGTACTTAACACATAGCCTTTATATTGACAAGAATGAATATAAATAACTAAAATATGATTATATATGTTTGTTAAATGTTTTTACTTTTATCCAATATATTTTAGAGGCTTAAAATACCAATGAATCCAATCTTAAGCATTGAATACATTAGTATTTTTAAAAGATTGTTTACTACCTTTTGATGGCAAACCATTTTTCTAAATCAATCTTTTGAAAATTTTATAAGCTCTATTTTTCAAAATAAACATATTATTTATGATTGGGACATTGAAATTTACCTTGGGTTATTTTTTAGTATTTTTTTGACAATGTTCATTTTTCAATGAATAGTGAAAATACTGCATTTTACATCAAAACTACTTTTTCTTATAATTTAATTACATGGTTATATTATCTTTTTAATTTGTTTTAAAGTTTAATTAGAATATATTTTTACCATGTAATTAAATTATGGTCATTGGGATTAATTTCACTTTGGAATTAGGCATAAACAAGTGCCAAACTTTTCATAAATATTGTTTCTAAAAAACCCGCTATTTGTTTTGACAACATGAAGTTTTTTTAAATTAATTATTGAAATTTATGTGTTTGGAATTTGGTAAAATGGATTAAATATTTTGAATCATAAGGTCCAAATTATGTAATTAATACTCTTTTGTTTTTGGACATTATGAACAGTAACGATGGTAATTATCTTTAATTATCTTAATTTATTAGTAATCAGGTAGTTAATGATAATAAAATAATATCATAATAATACAAAATGACCACAACATGTTTTCTAAGGCTACTTGATGTCTCATGGCCGACCATGGTATGCCTTTTTCCAAGCTTGGGGGCCCCATAGAATCCCTTTTGTGAGAAAGTGACTTTTTATCTTTATATTTTTAAAGAATGTTAAATGTAACAATGAATGTATCACCTAAGTAAAATATTTTTAATCTTGTCTAAATAAATGATATTTTGGACTATAAATATTAATTATAAAGCATAAAATATTTTCTACATCATGATATTTTTTTTATAATTTTTAGACATTAAATTTATTAAATTATTTATGACATCATGATGATGCAGCGATTACCTCATTAATAAAGGATTTAAATAAAATGGAATGATAATGTAAAATATATAACCTAAACATGTCCAAAACCTATTGGAAGGGTGGAATTTGAACCATTATCACCTTATCTTCGAAAAAAATAAATTTGGGACCATTAAAATCCGAAACTCATTTGAAAATAAAGTTACATTTTATACCTTTCCAAGAGTGCCCCTCCTCTCCTCTTATAAAAGGCCCCCACCTCTACCTCCTTACCCACACTTCCAAAGCCTTTGTCTCGGCCAACCCCTTCCCATTTTGTCTCTCCACACCCTTCTCTAACTCCTTGATTCATCACTTTGGTCATAAGTCCTCCCAAGGAAGACTTTGAGCTCAAACCAAAGGGAGTTACCCGATTTTAAGGTAATGTCTTCACTTGTGTCCTTTTGTTTTATTTTGCTTCTCAAACCCCCTAAACTCTTTTTATTAATTTATTTTGTAACAACTACAGTATCTTCAATATAATAGGATGTTTTTATAAGAAGTATTCGAGCTAAACTTATACACACCTTCGTGTAATGGTTAATGAACATACTGTTTCTGTGGTTTGTGATTTTCTGCCTCACGAAACGATGATTGTTCAATATTCTTTTAACACCATTAAAGGTGGCCATTATGATGTCACTGTATTTTATATATGATATATACGGTATTTATGTTTACTATATTCTTCTGTATTTTATATTTAAACCATAACTTTATTCTTTTCATGTTGTGTAAATGTGATAATTTCATATGAGGAAGTGTGGACTACCGCCCCCTCAAGTGATGCGACTCGTACGTGCAATACATGGAACGTATAAAGAATAATATTAATAATCATATGAGACCTATATAACCTATATATTATACTTTAATTATAATATATATATATATATATATCATTTATTTTTAATTCTGTTAATATGACAAATAAAAAATGAAAGTAGTGTTCATGCGTACGTACGGCCTACCGTCTCCATGAACGGTGCTTTTCATTTTTATCTCCAAATGATATGGAATAGTATAAAATGAATATTTAATGGATATATATGATATTTTAATCATTAATAATATTCTGGAAATTATTTACTTATAACTACATGGACAATCATTTTTTCAAACAAGTTCATTTTTGACTCATGTACCAGACATCGGCAAAAATGTCTGATATGAACTAACATTATTAAACAATTATTATAACATTATAAAATGTGATATGAACTGTATAATAATATTTAAAGGAGGTCCTTAGGCAATTAAAAATTGACCAAGGTTTATTATTCAGGAATATAAAGAAACGAACAAGACAAGTTGGACTTGATGTAAGGGATATGACTCCTCTCTTTCTTTTAAAGTACACTCTTTTATGTAATTCCTTTTAATGCTCATCTTTCTAGTTATTGGGATGTTCTTTTATATTACTCATACTGTAATTTTTATGTTCATATGATGAGAGACCCTATTCTCTCTCATCAATCCATTTTGGAAGTTTTGAGTGGCGCCGTTAGGCTGCCGAATTTTCGTAAGAGATCTAACATCTCTCTTTCTTTTTAAGTACTCTCCTTTATGTCACCTTTTTTAATCTCCTATTTGTTGTGTTGGGGGATGTTATTTTATATTCCACATTCTTTAAACTTTATGTTAATATGATGAGAGAAACTATTCTCTCTCATCAATCAATTTTGGAAGTTTTAAGTGGTTTCATTAGGCTCCCCAGTTTTCGTAAGGGATTTTTCATCTCGCTTTTATTCCTGTGAGATTTATGCTACATTTTCCACAATTTCCTTTGAGTGTTGTATGTACTTCCCATTATTATACACTTTCTGTAGTATAATTTTATTTATGTTTATTCACATCTTCATTGTATCACCCTTCTTTCATGGGGTGTACGTTTCGAATGTTACCCAACTCGGTTAGGGGACCTTTCACCCTCCACTTTTTAAAAGACTTCTTTTGTTATGTCTTTTAATTCACATACTATTATGTTGGGATATGTTATTTTATATCCTTATTGATGTAAATTTAATGTCCAAGTGTTGAGATTCCCTTTTTATCTCTCATCAACTCATTTTCTGAATTTTGAAGTGATGATGTTAGGCTGTCGAATTTTACCAAGGGATCTTTTTAACCCAATTTCGATTTCTTTGGGTTCAACATGTAGTTATTGAATATGCCATCCTTTTAGTATGTGTGAGTGACCTTTTATTGTTTTACACTTAATATCCACTTATATTGTTTGTATTTATATTTGTCACACATAATTTTGAGATTGATTTATCCTTAATTTAATGATACCTTCTTTATAAGGGATTTCATCACATTTGACATTTCTATTGAGACTTCATTGTCGTTATGCACCAATTAACTCTTATATGGTGTATATACTGTCCTTTGGAATATTATATCATGAATCCATTTATTCTCATGATATTATAAAGTTCTGACTAAATGTTATTCCTCAATTATTGTATTCAGGTGTCTCTAATTTTGGTAAAACCCCTTTAACCAAAATATCGCTTTAAATGTTTTAATTATTTGTTCTTATTAATATCCATGTTTTCAAAATGGTTTTTAGGATTTATTTATATGGATATTAATGGTTTAAAATTTTAAAAGATTCAAGGTGGTATGGGACACTTTGATTTAAAAATCTCTTTATTAAATGTTTTAAATGGTTTTGGAAATTGATTCTTTTTGAATGGATTAATTATTTAAATATACTAAAATGTTATATTGTGATTGAAATGTGGAAATGTTATGTTTAAATTATGCATGTTTTATGTGATACGTTTAAGTTATGGTTCTTGGGCATTGTTATGAAAACGGGTGGTTCCGTGATAAACTAAGGGTGGGTGAGCCCGATATAGCTCTCCAATGCATTGGGTAACGCAAAGGAGTGAAACATTAAGGTTTATCAGAAGATATTTAGGGAATATACTGTGGTGGGTATTCCAAACGTAACCAAGAGGGCTACTCCCTACGTAAGAATGTTATGAATGCCTCACGTTACCTTTTATGTCTTATGACTTCTATGATTTATTCATGATTTGATGAGGTATGTTAAAGTGCCTATGTTTTATGGGTAAAGTAAGATTTCATTCTTATGTATTTATGAACTCATGTTTCTTTTCCATATTTTTTATAACCCTTACTGAGCGTTTTATGCTCATCCCAAGTTTTTTGAAATGTTTTTCACAGGTCAAGGGAAAGGTACATGATGTGATGATAGTGTCAAGGATGTGTCAAGAAAGAATCCATGTTTTATTTTAAATACGTTTCCATTGATGGGAAGAATGAATACTGTCTTTTATGTAACCACTTTGTTTAAATGTGGAATGTAATGCAAGTTTCATGATCAAATTCTCTAAAACTCTAAACCTGAAAAGATCCTCAATGTGTAATCTTGTAATAACTCAATATTAAGTATGGTTTAAGGCTAGGGCCTTATACCATTCCATGACATGGATCAAGGACCACGTAGTTCAGAATGGCGGAACATGGTTTAACGTCATGTTGGACGGGGGTGAACCGATGTGAATGGGGTCGGAACAACCAGGTGGTGGGCTTGAACCTCATGAGGATTCCTACATAACATGCCCGAACATGGATCAAAGTCCTTGTAGTTCGGGATGGATGGGTGGGGATTACACTCTAGGATGTCCGGGGTGTTAATGGGGCTTGGACCACTGACATAGAGATTGTCAGGGCCAATGTTTGTTCGGATTGAACCTCGTGGAGGCTTCATACATACCATGCCTTGACATGGATCAAATCCCTCGTAGTTCGGGCATACAGTTTAACGTAATGTGGGACGGGGGTGGTGTCATGGTCAATGCTTACTCTAAGCCCACGTGAGTCGTGCTCGGTGTGAGAAACCAGAGGCAGCATGGACCTGACGATCACGTCGAAAAAGATGAATCAGTGGGATGTGGAGTGGGGATTACGCATGGAGTGGCCCATGGAGAGAGAGATTGGGGCTTACTCTAGGATGGAGGCCTGAAGGAGACAAAGTGTAGCGGGAGAGGGGGATTGGGACTTACTTCAGGGTGGAGTACCATTCCACTATAACGCCATCCACTTGTTTTGGAACAGAGGAAGTGAGGAGGAGCGGGGGTGCTGCCTCCGGTAAGAAAATATAGGGGCTTATGCCATGGTGGTTTCCCCTCCCCATGGACACACTATACTCCAAGAAGAAGTATATCATCCCCTCTGATGACTAGGGGGTGTGGATAATGCCCAAAGCCGGGGGACCCTGTGTTTGAGGCGTGGGGTCTGTTCATAGTATAACATCATGTGTTGAGGAAGGTGGTACTTGTTATTTTAACGCCATATTGCTTGGACGAGGAGGGTTCACTCGCACCCCTAGGACATACATAACTGCTACCCTCTAATCCTTGTGGGACAGAAGGTATAGGAAATTCCATGGGGATGGGGTGTCTCGGAGCGAACCATCGAGGGGTACACGTTATCATGGCTATGAGAAGAAGCATTAGCTATTAGTGTTCCTTGGCGAAGAATCATTAGGTGAAACTACGCAATGGGAGGTATCGTCCTGGAGACTTTGAAATCACATCGTGCAAACTACGAGGGTCGCACGAGAAGAGGATTTTCCACGTAGAGGGGTCCATAGGCAGGGGCCTTATGGAGCTCGGTTGCTCTGCGTGGTGGAGAGCACATACAAAGGGGTGTGCTTCGTGAAGTGGGGGGCCTTATCCTTAGCATGGGGAGAAGGTTCAAATGGGAGGTGCTTCGTGTAGTGGATAGGCATTCCCAGAGCACTGCCTCGCGAAGCACAGGCACCTTGCGAAGCAATGTGTCGTGAAGTAATGTGCTTCGCGAAGTATAGTGTCCCTACCTTGGCATGTGGATCAGATGTACACGAGGGGTGTTTCATGAAGCATAAATGATCTGTGACAACCCGAGTCCCCTTGGGGATCCCCTTCCTTCACAAATTCCCTTAGGCTTCAAAAAAGGCATCCCTCTCAGAATAGGGGATCAAAACAAGGCAAGGGGAGGCACTTTGCGGAGAAAACGTACCTTGCGTAGCTCATGATTCGCAGAGCAAACGGTGCTTCGTCATTTTGGAGCTAAGAAGTTGATGGTTGGATTGTTCATATGTTGGGCTCGGGGGGAGACTGATATTTATAGGGAAAAGGCGCCTTGAAGAAGAGTTTATGTGGTTTGAAGAGGTCTGTGGTTGCTTCGCGGCGTGCTGTGAACGTTAGCTTGGTTCGCAAAGGGGTCTGCCTCCTTTCTTCGCTGCGAGCTCGTGAATTTTAGAGGCGTTCGTGGAGCGTCCCGCCTCCTTTGCATCGCGGTGGCCGCGGTGCTTGGGGGACTCTGTGGAGGGGCTACGTAGCAACCACGGTGCTTGGGGGACTCCACGGAGGGGCTTCACGTGGAAGTTCACGGAACCTCTTCTCTTCTTTTTCTTCCAACATTTTGGCTCCCACAAATTCCCCCTCTCCAACTTGGATCCGCGGAGAAATCAAGGGTCAAAGTCTAAGGTTCAATCGCCATAATCCTCGGCCGTTCACGGAGAAGGATCACGGAGAAAGCTCACGAGGCTGACAGTGGGCACGCAAGCCGAGCGTGCCACGAAGCTCGGTCCGATCCAATGCGACGTGAAGCTCTGAAGGTCGCCGCCTATAAATAGGGTAGGCTTACCTCTCTTTTGTCCTTTCTATTATCTGAAAATTGTTCATTTTGCGCTCTTGATGCACAAAGATTCGTGTACTTTATGACTGCTCTCTGCGAATCGGGATTCGCTGCGAACCACGAGTCTTTGACT
Organism: Viscum album; assembly: GCA_963277665.1. NCBI lineage: Eukaryota > Viridiplantae > Streptophyta > Magnoliopsida > Santalales > Viscaceae > Viscum > Viscum album. The sequence continues at coordinate 1,644,329,218 of OY728155.1, read as the reverse complement.
CCACGACAGCGCTACGCGAGTGTGCGCCTGTAGGCCGACGCTAGGCTCCAAGACTCAACTTTGAGAATGAGCTCTGTGAATAGGATTCACGACCCGAGATGAAAATTGTCCGAGTCTTAAACTAAATGGCCCATCAAGAAGCTGCTAAGGGGGTGCATGAAGACGCCACCCAGAGGGATGAGATGGAAAATTTCCTGGGCCTAGGGGAGTTGGTCCGTAGCCATTTGGACCATAATTAATTGATGGAGCTTCTATTAGAGAGACAAAATAACTATCCATTGTGTATGAGGCTACCCTTGTACGGCTTTGGGCTGAGGGATGGTGTCTTCATTCCTAAGGTAGGTAGGGATGAACCAGCTTGCTAGTTTCGGAGAACATCATGCCAGCGCCATTGGTTCAGGGTGGCTGATGGTCATGCAAATGAGGACATCACACCCATCATTACTGACTTCCTATACAACCATCTGAACAACATTGTTGGATAAGCATTGCAGCCGGAGACATCTCCTCCTTTGTACGATAAAACACTAAAGGCAGCCTTGAGGGATCTGAAGAAGGGGTGGTCCGGGGAGTGGGACCTATGCCAGGGGGAGAACATCACAGATGATTGGGCATGTTCCTACTAGGTAGGCACCTCGTGTGAGAAGTTTGGAGCCAATCTGAGGAGAGTGGGTTTTTATGAGGCAGTCTGGGCCTCCCAATTCCACATATATCAACCAAAACAGCTGATTCTAGAGTTTTTGAGCAGATGGTGGTCTAAGACAAACACTTTCCACCTGTACCATGGAAAGGTCGGCATCAGTCTGTGGGATGTCCATCATGTTTCAGGGGCCCCGATCTTGGGGGCTATGTACGATGAGTTCCTCCCCTTCATGAGTGTGTGGGAGGATCCAGAGCAGATATCACGGCTAGCAATGACACTGATGGGGTTGGTCCCCAGGGAAGACAAGGAAGCAGTGAGAGACGTCCACATTAGGCGGTGGTTCAACTAGTTCCTGAACTTCCCGGTGGATTGAGAGCATCTCTCTAGGCTTCGGACTTGCCCGAAGGGGGATCAATGGGGAAATGAGGACTAGTATTGGCGGCTCTTGGAGGACATCCAGTGGAAGACCTGGGGTTTCAGTGTTAATACTGAACAGCAGCCGATAGTCAGGATTGCGGCGTTTATTTCGGCCCTTATCTATGGTAGGATCCTGCCAATGAGGGATACCAACATGAGTGTGTGCCCTAGAACATTTATCATGGAATCCATGCTAGCCATAGCAGGGCGGGTCAATCTGGGGATTCCAATGCTCTCCAGATTGTACAAGATGCTATGGCATGTTAGCGAGGGGAAAAGGCCGCAGAGGATATGCAGTCCCTTACACCATATGTATGGGTGGATCGCGGCGCACATCAGGGGGTTTACGAATATCTGAACCCCATCTCGCCTCCGGGGTAAAACTTCCGCCCGTCCATCCTGAAATATTTCGGGAGTATTCCAGCCAAATTGACCGTATCGTTGGTACTAAACCAGGTGTGGAAGGTGGACGATTTTAATTTTCACCTATTTCCATTAATGACGAGGGTACTCACTGACGATGGTAATGGGATAGAAGAGCACCGAGCCTATCTCCTGGCCTTTCGAGGCAGAGTATTGGTGGCAAGGGTGGACCGCAAGCCTCTCTATGAGCCGTAAACCACACACCATTTTGCAAGGTAATTCCAGTTCATGCAACGACTGAATCTGTGGGTCTACTGGGAGGTGCGCCACGAGGAGCACCCATGTGTGATCAGGAAATTGTGGCTCATGTTCACATGGGAATATGGGAAAATGACGAATGCATTGACCCCGCCTACTACCACCTTCGGACTGGTGAGGGAGTACGCCATAAGCTGGGAGGTAGCTTATCCAGTGGAAATGCTGAAGTAGCCAACTATTCGAGCTGGTGATGGTGGGCCTTACCTATCTCGAGGCCGGGGTCAGAAGGGGGAAAGGGCCTCTCGCGGTGGCGGGGGTACTATGGTGGCGAGACCTACACCAGCTGAGGGGGAGGTAGTGGTGGCGGATCCAAAAACGGCAGCAGATCCGGTGGTCCCAAGAGAGAAGAGCCATCTAGAGGGGAGGACACCGAGGGGATTCCACACGATATCTACTCAGGCTCTGGGGAAATGGTATTTCCATATCGACATGCCAGTGAATGTTGTTTTCCTGGAGTCCTGGGACATTTGGGATGTCAACCGGAAATTCCTCTACCCACACGAGAAGTGGAAACACTTGAACCATCTTGGGATGGATTTTTCGGGTATATGCCATGTCCGGGCTGGTTTCCCTGTATCCCCATCCGAGGTGGAACAATATCTCCGTGAGTTAGAGGATTTCATGCTTTCCATGGGTGCCACGCATTCAATGATAGATCGGGTGAGGGTACTGTTGGATCAGACGGTTCCCCCACAGCTGTTAGCCACTGAGCTGAGAGAGCATTTCCCCCTACTGGAATAATAAGACAAATCATCTTGGGGGTACGAGGCCGGTGGAGGGATCCCGTTGGAGGAAAGCGAAGTCGGTGATCAAGACTCGGGTCTGAAAAATTTCACAGAGGCTCTCGAGGTAATATTCAAAGTTTCTTTCCTCTAGGTCTACTCTCAGGTAATTATGCACTTCTTAACAACATATGAACCATACAAGAAGACCTTGTGCACAGACCTCTTTCTCGCCCCTCAGTGGGTGCTAATAAAGGACCCTCGGAACCCGCACTTGAGGCCACGTCCGGTTCTGTGTCTGGCGGGGCTAGGTCACCTGAGGTGGCTCCTCCAGAATCTCCGGACTTTCCGAAAATATATGGAGGGCCACACTTCAGGGTCCCGTCAACTTCATCTCAGGAGGGGCACCAGGATTTCGATCTCTGTATGTACTCTCTACTGATCCCATTATTGTCATACATTGATCATGCCAACTAACTTGTATTCCCTTCTCTATTACGTATAGTTCTTCAACTGGCATGGGCCGCTGTGGTGAGGTTGGTCGGGATTTCTAGTGGCGCACCTCCTAGGGGAATTCCAGTATTCGTGGAGATAGTTACCTAGCCCTACCGAGCTACTGCACTCCCTATCATTGGCAGGACCACCAGCAGGGGCATGCCTGAGGTTATTTTGGTGGGGTCCGACGATGAGGATCGACTGGTCAACCCAAGTCCTGCCACATATAATCTAACACCAGATGTTGCGCCTGATCCAACGCCAGACGCAGATCTTGCTGAAGATTTCCTAAGAGGTTACCCCACATATGAGCCTGCCAATTGTGCATACTGTGATGAGACAGCCTCTGAGGAAGAGTACATCGATATAGTCCACCGCTGATCATGGAAGCTGATCGTGAGATTTATCGAAAAGACCCCCCTAGGAATTATGGTTGGACAAGATGGATAGACATTTCTCACGGCTGCACAAACTGTGTGTTGGGGGAGTGGATGTCGAGCGCCCTCACCTGATCATCAGAGATCTTATGGCGGAGAAGATCCGGGTGTATGATCGTGGCCTTGTCATGGGCTGGCAACAGAGGAAGGCGACGAACATCAAGAAGCTCCGAGAGGCTGAAAATGAGATCCAACCACTCCAGATCTGGGTGGATGACCACTCTGCCTCTCTTAATTCACAATCAGAGCTAATATTGTGATTGTAGGCCCATATGGAAGAGGCAAAAGAGCGTATGAGGCATGGTTCCGATGAAATGGTCGTCATTCAGGATGACGTAGAGCGGGCCCAAATCGAGGCTGATGAATTGTGCCCCATCGCTGCTGAGGAGGAGAGAGAGTTCTGTCAGTGGTAGAAACTCCTGGATGCCACAAGTCAGAGGGTGGTGGAACTGCAACTCTATTTTGATGGGGTCAACCAATCCATGGGAGGGATAAACCCCCCAGTATTGTAAGGATGAAAAACTCTCAAGCGTGCTTTCGGATTTTGAATTATTTAATGTCATAGCATACATGAGTTTCGTTATCGAGGATGGATTTATAAAATCTGTTATATTATTGAAATTTCTGGTGTTTAGTACCTAATCTCACGTTGGTCATTCCCAATGTGAGAAAAAAGGGGTGATCACCATGTTATTCCATCTGAACAAAATGTTTCGACCAAGATTTGGGCATCCGGGGTTTAGGTAGCCGATTCAGATCTTCCAGAAAGACATGGTAGAGGCCTAATAGGATGATTAGGACCTCAGAACAATCGACAAGATGTTCTTCCAGTGTTCTTGAGTGCACGAGCGTGGTAACGCCCGAGGCGTTATGATTAGTCCGAACATAGGGGATTGGAAGGTGTGAATCACGATACCCCAAATCTGGAACACCATAGGGGTGGCGTAACAATGAAGAAAAACTATTGACCATGTTCAAAACACAGTATCCTTGTCGCGTTAGCCTGAAATAGGGATGGCTCATGAGGGTCGATCGCTGACCATGTTCGAAACACAGGGCGCAACTCGAAATTCCATCCATTTTTCTTCCAAAACGTTGACCCAGGACAGTAGGCGATCCATATGCTAAGCATCCATTCTTTTAAGGAGTTCCTCCAGACATCAAAGAGGGTGGGGGTCCGAATAAGGGGCACACAATGCATGGAATGTGGAGTGAGGGTTTTTTCGAACAGAATCCAACACTCTTGAAATTACGCCACCGTGGTGGAAGCACATTAGGTGGATGCATCAGTCTTCTCATGGATCATTCCTTATTTTAAACAGCTCCTTTCGTAGATGGGGGTTGTGGCTTCCCAATTTCATTTTGGGGCATCCCGAACTTGTTCGGGGTAATGTCGCAGTTACGCGGTTTCTCACATGAAATCAGCCCATGGGCCAGAAATGGGGAGGAACAAGACTTATGATTCATGTGACTGGACCCTAGTAAAAATACTAGGGTGTCTTTCTATATCCCATGATGATGGGAATGAAGCCGTACGTAATTATTGAGGAAGAGTTTAATATCATGCTGGACGGGGAGAATCCTGGTTGTGCCAGCACACATCCCACCAAAACTACTAATCCCACGTGAGTCATGCTCGATGTGGGAAACAAGAAGTAATGGGGACCTTTCTTGACACAGGAAGTGGCATGTTAGGGTGAAGGGACGTTCGGTGAATGTCGGCCCAATGATGATAACCCATCCATGTAGCGCACCTAGACACGTGAAGAGGTCAAGCTGAGTATGTCGGAATTCCAATTGAACATGAGGAAGTGGAAATTCATGAATCATGATGCTCACAGTCTGGATAACAATGATAGCGGTGTGGTGATGGAGGATAACTATTGACCGTGGTGGAAACATAGCATCCATATCGCGTTAGCCTGGAATGGGGACAGACAAATGAGGGTCTACCGTTGACCATGTTCGAAATATGGTACCTATAGAAAATGTCATCCAAGATCCTTAGGGATGTTGGTCCGAAATGATAGGATAGCCCTTAGGCCCATCATTCATAAAAATCCCTTAAGCCTTGAATCAATGTCATTCGAGGGTCCTTTTGGATGTGGAAGAGGATGAGGATCCAATTAGCGAGCCCACGAAGCATGGACATTGAACGTGAGTAATGTCTCTAGAAAAATTCCACAGATCGGGCTCTTCGTGAAAACACATATGAATATGACAACGAGAATTATTAGATAGAGGGATTCAAGTCCCTTATTAATTGGAGATCCTAGATTATGGTCTTATAATTTGGACCACGGATGGGAGGAAACACGGGAGACTCACGGTGAGTAATTAAAAAAACTCGTCGTAAATGGGAACCGAGGGTTCTGACCACCACGTGTTCCTTGGGGGAGGTTTTAGGTCAAGGGACCGAAAACAAGAGTTATGTTGGGCCTGAGGAAAAGTTAAAAGGCATTCCTATATACCCCATGAGGATGGGGATCAAGTTGCACGTAGTTCTTGAAATGGGGCATGGTGAGGCACCAGTGCCAGGGATAAAAGGGGTGTGCGGGCGTGGCACACGCACCAAAAGAAGTGGTATTTGATAGATATGGTCTGTCCTTTAAGGTGTGTGATTTTTTTTGTGAAGTGACAGGCCTAGGTCAGTATGCCCTGGCATCTCCACAATAATCATTCCATAGTAGGTATTGAAAAATAGAATGGTAAATGATTGATACCCAACTTGATGTCCTCTACGATGAGGCCATCACAATGCAGTGCCGTTTTTCATCGTGCGGCCAGGACGATAATGTCACAGTTTTGGGTATTGTGATAGGACCATGAATGCATCGTAACATCATGCAGCACAGACGTAGTAGGGATGATTCCAGATGTGGAATGCGTATGGTGCCATAAAATATAAACGAGGTGAATAGGGGCATGATCCCACATCAAAGCATGTGCAATTTCGAGAGGGGAGCCATGGTCCAAGGGGCCCAAATAAGGGTGAGTGTGAATGTGGCTGGAGAAACTAGCTCCCAGCTGATCTGGACCTAAAAACGAGATTTCTAGGTCGTCCTACATATCCCATAAGGATTGTAATCAAGCCATACGTAGTTCTATAGTGTTCATTTTAATGTCGTGCGGGACAGGAAACAAGAGGGATAATTTTTAGAACGTGGTGCATCTGGTGAGGCTATTGAAAAAATGACGTGAATGAGGAGGTACTCCCATACCACACCACGCGGTCCCGTAGTCATGGTCCGGAAGGTGGGGCAGAAAATAAAATTTAGAATAACTCAAGCTAGATCCAAACACAATAGGTCGGGGCGTTCTTATGTATCCCCTGAGGATGGGAATCAAGCCGTACGTAGTTCTGGAGAGATCTTAGTTTATGGTCTTAGAGCTCAGACCATGGGGGGATGGAAACCTTCCAAGTATGTGTAGACCTCGACCTGATCCATAAGCCCACATGAGTCAAACTCAGTGTGGGAAACAAGGGAGGAAGATATTAATTGCAATACCTGGAATGCCCATCAAAGGGAAATCGGTGAGGAGCCCCAAATGACGCCCTTACAGTGGCATTGCTTTCCTATCATGCAGATGCACACTAAGGAATAGTTTCAAGAGTGTTGGAGGTACACTTAGACATGATGAGGTGGATAAGGATGTGAATCATGTAACCAACACTTTGGGCTTAATGGGGTTGGTGTGACGATTGAGGATAACTGTTGACTGTGGAGGAAACACAGTATCCCTATCATGTTACCTGAAATGGGAACAATAACTGAACATCAACCACTGACCTTATTCGCAACACGGGACTTTTATCAGTTTGTTGTTCGAAACCCTCAAGGAAGTTGGCTCGTGATGGTAGAAGGGCCCTAAGGTCGTGCATCCATGCCATTCGGGGGTCTATCTAGATGTGAAAGGTGATGGAAGCCCAAATGAAGGGGAACATGAAGCATGGGAAATGAGTGGAAGAATGTCCGAGTAGAACCCAAAATTCCAGGTAATAAATCCGAGTACCCTTTAGGCACATTGGTTAATCACCGAAGAGGGTCGACGAGTGGTGCTCAAATTGAGAGTAACTGATTTGAAGGGATGAGTATAGAGTAAAGAGATAGATAACTCTGAGGAGGTGGTAGTTGGTGTGGTGATCACAAAGGATGTGAGTGAAGACATTGTCCCATACCACACCATATACTCCTCTCCCTGGGAAAGGGTAGGCCATTGGGGCCAGATAAGAGGGAAATATCTAAGAGATGGGGTTAGACCTGGAGCCTAAATATTTGGGTGGTCCTACGTATCCCATAAGGATGGGAATCAAGCCATATGTAGTTCTTAGAGACACACCTACCCTATCGAAAAAGGGGGTGTACGGCACGGTGAACATCCCGACGTGAATGATGATACAACCCCACCCCACACCATATAATCCCATAAGAGAAACTGGGATAGGGGCCCAGGAAGCCCAGGAGGCCTAAGGCTAGGCCTCGATCAGGAAGGCCTGACCAACTCGCAGTTTAACGTCTTGCGGTGAAGATGGGGGAAAGGGGCCCAAGAAGGCCAAGGGGCCTGAGGTTGGGCCTCAGTCAGGAAGGCCTGGACAACTCTTAGATTAACGTCTTGCGGTGTGGACGAGTGCCAGGGGCCCAAGAAGGACAAGGGGCCTGAGGCTGGGCCTCGGTTAGGAAGGCCTGACCAGCTCGCAGTTTAACGTCTTGCGGTGAGGATGGGGGCCAGGGGAGGTCTTATCCAGGGATGTGTACGGCATGGTGAGAAACCCGACGTAAATGAAGACATAATCCCACACCACTCCAAAAAATCCTAGGAGAGAGAACATAGGCGAGATGGAAGGTCATACGCCCTCTTGTACGGGTACTGCCTCATTGTAGCTCAAAAGCCATAGTGAGCGGTGCTCGGTGTGGGAAACAAAGATTTGGTCTTGGCTATCTCTATCCAATGGGCCTGATAGCTAGAATCACCTGAAGGGAGTTTGTCTCTTAGATACAATGGGGCAGAATGAACCAATACACTCGATGTTTTGGAAATCTTGGGGTCGTCCTAACGATCTAGGATGACTGTTGACCATGTTCGAAACGCAACGTCCATATAGTGACCTAAAATGGGAGCCACAAATGAGCATCGACCGCCAGCCATATTTGCAGTGCGGGACTCGTATCAATTTGATACTTGAAACTCTCAAGGGAGTTGGCTCGAAGGGGTAAGAGAGCTCTTAGGCCTAGCATTCATACCTTTCAGGGGCCCCTCCGGACGGGGAAGGTGATGGAATCCTAGTCAAGGAGTGGGTGAATCATAGTTGTACCCACCTATGAAAGAGGTGAACGTCTCTAGGGAGTGGGACGTATGGTCGGGTCAAGGCTAGCTCGACATGAATTGGGGAAAAAGTATACACCCCTCCATATGTCTTGAACCGAGGGGAAGATTCTGGCATTTGGGCTGGACCAACAGACAAAATGTTCGGGCGTTCCTATGTATCCCATGTGGATGGAAATCAAGCCATACATAGTTCTTTAAGGCCATGCAGTTTAATGTCGGGCGGTGAAGACGTGGTAGGATAGAAGAACAGGAGTGGGCACATGGTGAGACCATTATAATCCCCGTATGAGTGGGTCTAAGGGAGCCTACTCCATATCATGCAAGGATCCTCCGAGGAAGCTATACCTAGAGGGAATAGTCAAAGAGAAGAGCTCGGGGATGGGCTCAAGACGAGGTGCATGAGTGTTCCTATGTATCCCATTAGATGGGAATCAAGCCACATGTAGTTCTCAAAATGTATATTAACATCATGCAGGACGATGTGCAGTTTAAATTCATGCAGGACCAGACAGTTTAAGGTCATGCTGGACCAGCATGCAGTTTAGGGTCACGCAAGACCATATAGTTTAAGGTCATGCAGGACCATACAGTTTAAGGTTGTGCAGGACCATATAGTGTAAGGATGTGCAGAACCATACAGTTTAAGGTTGTGAAGGACCATACAGTTTATGGTCGTGGAGGACCATACAGTTGAAGGTCATGCCGGACCATACAGTTTAAGGTCATGCAGGACCATATAGTTTACGTTCGTGCAGGACGATATAGATTAAGTTCGTGCAGGACCATACAATTTAATGTTGTGAAGGACCATATGGTTTAAGGTCATGTAGGACCATACGGTTTAAGGTCGTGCATGACCATACAATTTAAGGTCGTGCAGGATTATACGGTTTAAGTTCGTGCAGGACCATACAGTTTACTGTCATGCATGACAATACAATATAAGGACGTGTAGGATTATACGGTTTAAGGTCATGTAGGACCATATATTTTAAGGTCGTGCAGGACCATATGGTTTAAGGTTGGGCACGACCATATAGTTTAAGGTCGTGCAGGACCATAAAGTTTAAGGTCATGCAGGACCATACATTTTATGGTTGTGCAGGACCATACAGTTTAAGGTCGTGCAGGAACATGCAGTTTAAGATCGTGCAAGACCAGATAGTTTAAGGTCATACAGGACCACATAGTTTAAGGTCTTCTAGGACCATACAGTTTAAGGTAATGCAGGACCATACAGTTTAAGGTCGTGCATGAACATAATGTTTAAGGTCATGCAGAACCATCTGGCTCAGGCAAAGTATATCTTGAGGAACTCAGCATTTCTTTGAGGAGTTATACGCTAACCATCCATGGTAACCAAGTAGTATGCGCCATTAGGGTATACTCTGTGGACTATGTAAGGTCCTTCCCACTTGGGCTTTAACTTGGGTGGTATCCTGCCGGGGATCATTGGCACTCGTAGGGCCAAACCAGGCCTCCTTGTAGAAAAGAGCGGAGGCGAACCTTCTTATTGAAGGCTCTAGCTATCATATTTTGATGCCGTTCCAGATTGTGAAGGGAACATAGCCTATTTTCTTCAAGTGCTTCGAATTCAACTAGATGGATTTCGACCAGCTCATCTAGCGCCTTCTGGTCATAGACCGCAGCACGTAACGATGGCAGCTGTATCTTTATGGGTAGGATGGCCTCGACCCCATACACCAGGGAATATGGAGTCACCTAGGTGGAATTGTAAGTCGTCATCCTATAAGCCCAGAGGGCATTGGGGAGCTTGTCCAGCCAACACTTATTTTTCTAGCCAACCATTTTTTCCAAGATGTTAGAGATGGTGTTTTTGAATGCCTCGATCTGTCCAATTTCCAGCCTGTTATAGAGGGAGGTATGGTTGGAGTGAATGTTGTACATGGTGTAAAATTTCTTCAACTCAGCTGCTCGGAAGTTTGTGTCGTTATTGGTGAGCACGACGTGAGGGACTCTAAATTGGCAGATGATATTGGAGCTCACAAAATCGACAATGAATTGAGCCTTGAATTCCATGAGTGGAACTGCCTTTGATCACTTGGAGAAGAAACTTGTAGCGGTCATGATGAACCTGTACCGGTGAGCTGTCACTGGTGGGTAGGGTCCCATGAAATCGAGTCCCCACACCGCAACGAGCCAAGTGTAATTGGTGGAGTGGAGAGGTTATGGTGTTCGATGTAGGAAATTATCATGAACATGGCATGTGTGACATATCATGGTGAACTCGATACAATCGCGGATCATAGTGGGCCAGAAGTGCCCCCATCACTGGATCTGATGGGAGAGCTTCGGCCCAGCCTGGTGGGCACCATAGGAAACGGCATGATCTTCTTGCATGACCTGAGAAATTTCCACTCCTTCAATTAAATGGGGGAGAACACCATAGAAAACACACTTATATAGGATCTAATAAAGACTCGGAACACTCTGGAGGGTAAACTACAGAGTGCGGTGGCGGATTCCCTCACTCTCGTCCCAATCAGTTGGGAGGCAACTATTTTGAAGATACTCAGCAAAAGGGGCTCTCTGATAGGGAGTTGATTCAACCTATTCATCTGAAGAACATGGGGCTCCTAAAATGGGGGATCTAGTGGTAAGATGACTTACTCGCATGACTTCATCATCCTCTGGGGTGACGGGGGAAATGACTCTTTGGTGTGACTCATGTATAATCAGATCATCCTGCTCGGGCTCTAGAAGTGATGCAGCTAAGTCAACCAAAGCATCCGCTCGACCATTCTATGACCGAGGGACATGGGTAACTTCCAGTCGAGAAGGGAACTGAGCCATTAGATAGAGGGTGCACTCCAAAAATGGCATGAGCTCTGGCTTTATGACAACATAGTCACTATTTACTTGCTTGATGACTGGTTCAGAATCCCCATTCACATGAAAATGGGGCACATCGATCTCAAGGACCAAATCGAGGCCAGTGATGAGAGACTTATACTATGCCTCATTGTTGGTGCATCCTTCTGAAAACAAGAATGAGTATGGTATAATGTCTTGCGTCGGGGTGCTGAAGACGATACCCAGGCCCACTCTGTTGAGCCTAAGATCATTGAGCCTCCTACCATTGGGGCTCTAAGAGGCATCGTCGATGTGAATTTTACAACATGAGACAACATGATCTACTGAGAGGATTGCCTCATCTGGAAAATCCAGGTCCAGGGATTGATCCGTGGAGGTTGGATGGGCAGGTAGGAAGTCTGCCAATGCCTTCCCCTTGATAGCCTTCTGAGGTATGAACCAGATGTCAAACTGCTGGAGGATTACCGCCCACCACGCTAGTGGGCCAATCAACATGGGGCAGTTCAGGATGTACTTCAGTGGGTCTAACCAAGAGACCAATTATACCTTATGGTGATGTAGGTAATGTCACAATTTCTGTATGGCAAACACGAGCACAAGGCATCTCTTCTCTATGGGTGAATATCTGGTCTCCATATCGAGGAGCAAGCGACTATGGTAGTATAGGTTGTTCTCTATCCCTTCATTGTTCTTCTGGGTGAGCAGGGCACTGAGAGACCATTCCAGGGAAGTTACATAAAGGACCAGTGGCTTTCCGGCAATGGGTGGCATCAAGACCGAAGGCTGCAACAGATACTGCATGACTTCATCGAATGCGGTCTGACACTCTGCATCCCATTTATAGGAGTTTCCCTTCATCATGAGCTGATAAAAGGGCTTACCCTTGCCAGCTAGATTCGCAATGAATCGGCATATGTAGGCTAAGTTTCCTTGAAACCCTCAAAGGTCCGGAATATTTCTTGATGGAACATCTGGCTGTTGGCCTTGATCTTCTCTGGGTAGATCTCGATGCCCCGATATCAGAAAACGAAGCCGAGAAACTAGCTGTAGGTGACCCTGAAGGAACATTTAAGCGGGTTCATCTTTAGGTGGCAGGAATAGTGGGAACTGAACACTTTCTGAAAGTCCTTGAGATGGTCCTGGCGCTGGCGATATTTGACCACCAAATCATCCACATAGCATTCCACCAATGTCCCGAGAATTGGCTTCAGTATGCGGTCCATGGCCCGCTGATAGGTGGCACTATCATTTTTTTAGGCCGAAGGGCATAACCTGGTAACAAAAAGTATCTTGGAGGCCCTGAAAGTAGTGGAATCCATGTCTTCGGGGGCCATCCAAATCTGGTTGTACCCATAATACACATCCATGACAGAGAGGGCTTGGAATGCGGTCATAGAATCAATCAAAAATTCTGTAACTGGAAGAGGATAATCATCCTTCAGACAGTGGCGGTTGAGATTGCGGAAGTCGATACAGACTCGGATCTGTCCATTCTTCTTCCGGACTAGAATAATGTTGGCCAACCACATGGGGTATTGGACCTCATTGAAAAATTTGGCTCTAATGAGCGTGTCAACCTCATCCTTGACCATGGCGCCATGATAAGGGTGCATATTTCTGGGAGGTTTCTTGAACCCGCAATGGTTTGTCGGGAGACCAAGGCTGTGGACGGTTACATGGGGGTCTAGTCCTGGAATCTTTCCATAAATCCAGGCGAAAACATCACGGTGCTTCTTAAGAAAGTTCATGTACCACTGCTACTCCTCGAGGGAGATGGCGACACTGATCAATATGGGTCTCGGATCTTCCTCGCTACCAAGGTTCACTTGTACCAGTTCATCGATTGTGGTAGAGACGCCTTCTTCAAAGGCAGGGGAGAATCCTCTATAACCAATTCTCCACTTATAGAGGGATATTCCATGGGGGAAGTTTCTTCCGAGACACCAGACCCCGATGGGAGCCTGGTGTCGGCTTGAGCTCTGTGGTCAGCATATCGTGAGATTCACGTGCTGCAGAGACCATGGCGATGAAGGCAGTTGATCTGATCTCCTCTGGTCTTTATCCCATGGGTCCACTCATGATAACATCAAAGAAGTAGTTGTGCATCACCTTGATCTGGTTAATTCCAGCCCTGTGAAATAGACACGTATGACGTACCACTGTTTCCATGAGCCGGACGTCCTGATACCTTACAGGGGTAAGAGGTTTCAAGATCACCTAAGCCTGGTTTGTGTAGGATTATGAGGTGATTTTTTACCGTCACTTGGACTTGGGAATATGCCTTCCTCTCATACCCTAAATGAAAAGAATTGCCCCATGCCGGGGGGTCATGGCCTCCAACCGTTGTTTCGGGAAGATGTAGGCGTCATCCAGACCTACCCAGGGATCATTTGTGATCGTGGTGGGCTGAATCTCACTTGCCAGAATCTGCTTATCCTTGATCTTATAATAGTCAGCGTCCAGATATCCACTATCACAAGAGGAAAGAGGAGAATTATTTCCTTGGAGAATGCCTACTCGACCATTGAGGGAGTATTTGAGGCATTGGTGATATGATGAAGGGAACGCTGCATACAGGTGGAGCCATGGACTTCTGATTAATGTGTTGTACGCGGTGTCCTGGGAGACAACCATGAATTTGGTACTGGAAACTAGGCCACCAAACTGGGTCTTCAAATGGATCTTTCTGACCGGGGTCTGCTCAGTATTGTCATATTCCTATATTCATTGGTCGGAGGGAGTTAAATCATCCTTAGACAACCCTAGCTTCCGTAGTGTCCATGTCGGGATTAGGTTAATTCCAGAGCCCATGTCAACAAGACAGTGGAGGACTTCCATGCCATTGAACTAGCCAGTGATGTACAATGGACGAATATTCCCCTGAATGGGAGGGTCTTCGTCTTCACCAGAGAATGAGATAACTTCCTGTCATTCGGCTTTCTCAATTGCCTTAGTGTGGAATTCTTGTGCAGTTGCTACCTTCGTCTCAAACATGAGGGGGATTCTTAGAGCCTCAATGGGTACCTCACGCATGTCTGATGATATAAGAAGAGCCTCAAGGATAGAAAGCCTCACCAGGATTCCATAAAGTTTCTTGAGGACATCATATTTCCTCTCCAAGCGTGAACTTCTACTTACAAGAGGCCATTCTGCTATTGGAGGCATGGCAGGCCCTACTAGCTAAACAAAAACTAGCTAGTGCTAGGTATGTCCCATTTCTCACTAGTCAAGGCCTGAAGTGTAGCTACCGGATGAGGACTGGACCACTGAGATCGGAATGTAGCAGGGCAAGACTAGCCGCAGTTTGGACGAGGTAGCTCTACCGGATCTAGTAGCACAAACAGCGGTGGAGGTAGATCTGAGGACACCAAATAAGGAGGTTGTGTGTCCTGAGCTCTGAGCTGGGCATATTTTCTGGTCTTAGTGTTGTGCATGTCCTGGCTGAAAGCGCTAGCTGACATGCCTTGATGACCCATATAGTCATGGCTCTGCCGACGTTGGCGTTGACTGGGGATGTTGGGGAGGCTCGCCTAGCATTCCCCCTCGTCAAAAGTCATATAGGGATTTACAAACTCAACAGTATTAATCGAAGTGTACCTCTAAATGTCACGTGATGAATCATCCACCACTGGGCAGATTTTGGGAGGGATCCACATCTCAGAGGGCATGAAGTCACCGAGAGTGCGAGATGACGATGGCATTGGTGGAGCATGTTTCTTTTTCTTGTGCCACTGATGCTTGCTCTTCATGGAAGAGGCCGGCGGAGATGATGATGTAGAGGTGTTGTATAGAGCTTCTGAAGGTTCCAACTAATTCAGGCGTGCCCGAATAATACCATGGGAGTGAGTGACTGTTTTAAGCGCCATCCAGTTGTTGTACATCTGGGATCCGTGGCTGGGAACCTGCTACCACTCACATTCATCGTCGCTACGCCTTTATGACCTCACAAAGACACCCACCACTTATGTCGGGGCCAGGCCCAGCCTAAATATGTTGTTATCGACCTGGTCTTGGAGCCAGTATTTAAACACATATCACTATTTGAGGGTGTGCCCCAAAATCCGGTGATAGGGGCAGTAATTGGGGTGATTAGTGAGATTTTCCTCTGTCAGCCTTCATCACTCAGGTAAGCGTATAGTCCCCTACTCTAGGGCACTACAGATGTAATCGGGGACCTGATCCTCTCTGAACGAGAAAGTATGGTGTCCTTTTTCCAGATAGGTAGCTCTGGGAGCCTGGCCTTGATGAGGGGCCATAGGATCCTACCGAGGAGGTGGAGCATAGTTATCCTACCTAGGTGGCGGTGGCGTGTAGAACAGGGGAACCTGTTGATTTTGAAGCGGTCACTGTGGGGCAGGAGGCTGAGCCTATGGTGTCGGGACTCTGCGAAGTTTCTGAGCCGGTGCTACTGTTAGCAATTTAAGCCTCTTGGGGGCTTCTATTGTGGCCACCGCGGCGGGCTCGGCTTTGGCAGCCCTCCTTGTTGAGGTCACAGGGGGTAGTGGACTTGCCTAATTAGCCTGTTGCAGATCTTCCTCGAGGCATTTGTCCTCATCTGAGAAGTCTCGTAATCCTTCGGGGTAGTTCTGAGTGATCCATGAAGCAACCATTTCTATTTTGACATTCCCTACGCACATCATCGGTAATTTGTCCTGAGTGAGTGGCATGTTTAGAGAGTATGTGTGCCCCTTACACCGGGAGATAAGGTCTCTGACTCTCTCATCAGGCTTTTGTTTGCACTTGAAGAGGTCTTCGATGCTGTTTTCTGCGTGGTGGAGCTGAACTGGTATAGGAATTACTAGCGAACATCCTCCTAGTCGGTCACCAATCCAATGGGGAGTCGGTTGTACAAGACAAACACAGGGATGTCCAATGTCTGCAGAAACCATCAGAGCCTGGTGGCTTCCTCCTGTTCTAGAGTCCCCAACATGGGGCTTCACCTTGAGGAAAAGTGGGTCAGGTGCTGCGGCGGGTCCCTTGTCTCGTTAAATGGTGAGAAAGTGGGATTCCCAAATCTTGGGGGTGTAGGCATATCATCTACCCATGCTAGATATAGATTTCCATCTAGTGGGACTGACAACTGTCGCAATTCTAACACCTCGAGGTTGGTGATGAGTGCTGCCACTGGATCATCCAAGCGGGGGTCCTTATCATGATGGGTATCCCTAACCATGAGTGCGTTTCCAGGCTCTTCGATATGGTTGATGGGTTCAATGGCTCATGGAGCGACTGGCGGAGCATCCAGCGGGGCAGTTGGGGGAACCCGGGCTAGATTCCTCTGATTGGAACACCATTCGGGAGGGTTTGGTGAGATGTATCGCACCCTCTTACTATGAGTTCCAGCTTCAACCCTATCCGAGAGAGCAGTATAATCAGGGTTTCTCGGAGTCATCTTACCGGGGGGATTTGTTCTTGTCCCTGCTACCCCAGCCTAGGATCACAATAGTCAGGTCGTCACTCTACAACACATTCGGCCAGGAGTTAATTGCCCATCCTCTTCTATACAGCAAGTTGTTGGCGCAACACGACCTTCTCAGGGTCTTCCTCTGTCTTCTGCACTAAGGAGGACATGTCGGAGTGCTTGAAAGCTCTGACATGCTCTTTACCCTTACCGGATTTTCGAATGAGTACCAACAACCCAGTGGTCGTAGGGAGACCTCAGAGTTTCCTCTACTGACGATTAATCCTCCCTGATGGGTCCAAATGTGGTGGCACACCCTCAGGGGGTAAGTCTCCATAAGGAAACTCTATCTTATCTCCCTTGTCCACGACGTCGGTCATGTGGACCGTGACCGTTCCCGGGGGAATGTTCTCAATATCGTATAACGACACGGGATGCCATTGAATAGGGCTGAAGAGGAGGGAAGTTTACTTCCCCCAGCCACTGACTTGCATGCGGGGGGTAGCCTCCCTGACGATTTTGCAGAGTACCCTGAAACTCTGCATGTATCTTTATTGGAGGGTCATCTGGTGATAGGGTGACTCAGGGTGCTGGGCCACGGGGAGTGCGGCCAAATAGACCAGACGACATTTCTCGCCAATTTCCTCAAAGTTCACATGGATCCTGGGGTACACCACCTGATTATAATGAAGACGGAAGTGCATCACCCATTGGGTTTGACGGAATCACTTGACTTCCTCTAGGGTGAGGGATTCTAACGCATATAATTTCGATGCCACCGCCTGCCAGAACATCTCCGGGAAGTGATCCGCCACAAGAATTTTCCATAAGTTCTTGCTCTTGGATTCAAGGTCAAGTCCTGTATTTCCCCACTCGTAAACCGAAGGTGGCTGAGGAACAGGTAGCGGCACTGAGTCGGACCGCTGAGACAGTAGGCTGGGCGGCAGAGAATACGGTGAACGGGTCGACTGGACACTGAATTATGGGCAGTCCTCCGAGGAGTATGGTGACTTTGCCACAATGTCCTGATTCGATGGGATGGCAGCCACAGTTTCTGGTGCAAGGATTTCAGTTGCCGACGATGGGTCACATTGTTGGTCAACTTCCATTGGTCCCCAAAATAGCTCTGCATGATCTCTGGTCGAGGTAGGGGGCGTTCCTAGTGACAAAGGTGGTTACTGCACGGTCAGAACCAGTGGAATTCCCAAAATTTCCTCCTCCTGGATGTACCTGCGAAGAGATGTAGGAATCTGGTGGGCTTCACACTCCGGAAGGATGAGACTTATATGCCTTGTTCCTGCCCCGGTCCTTGACATAGAGGACTGATGGGAGGGTTCCTCCATTGGGTCATTCTCTTCTTTAGAATCTTAGAAATAGACCGGTTTGATCTTAGTCTGAATCTTTTCATTTTTCTTCTTGCGGCAGCGACAACCCACCTTCCGACCCCATAATGGCTCTTCGGGGGAGGGAAAATTCCCAGCACGAGGAGTTCCTTCATTCGTACTAGTGATGGGGTGGGGAGTACATCTGCCTGAGTGAGCCGGGGTGTGAGGACCACCGGGGAAGATGTCAAAGGGAACATGGGGAGGACCTCCGTGCTGGGTGCTAGTGCACATAAGACCTCTGCTGGAATTGACGGGAGCACAGGTAGGACCTCCATGCCTAGTTCCCCTAGTGACATCAGTTTGAGGCAGATCCCCATACGGATTGGACTGAACATGGGTAGGACCTATGTCGGCTGCTACGAGGATGTGTGGAAGGTCCCCACATCAGAGAGTGACTGGGTGTGTACCATCCCACCCTGGAGGTACATGGCAGGATGGATGGCTCTGTACCCAATGTAATGGGCATTGAAGAGGCTCCCATATAGGGTGTTGCTACCATGGGGAAGGCCCTCATTCGGGTCGAAGGTGGCACGGGGCATACCTCTGATCTGGGCCTGGAAGTGGGAAAGGTCCATGTCCTCCATGAAAGTTGTATGGGGAGGGCCCCTGTACTGGGTGGTATTGCTGCCCCGAAATCCTTCTTTCCAAAGGTGGGCAGCATCCATTCCTTGTTATGTGACGTTTTCTCCTTGATTAAAACAGGATGATGGGATGTTGATTCTTCCTTTCATGGATTCCTTCTCGGAACTCATCACCTAGTCTGGGTCTCCCTCATATATTTAATATGTTGTTCATGAAACTCTTCCAGTGCCATGTTTCCTTAGACACCGGTTAATTACAATGCTTCTGTCAAGACATTCCAAGGGGTACGGTCAGGGCAGTAACCTTTAGATGGGGGAGTAGTCGCGTTGAGGCATCACTGGCATGTTTGGACACTGTGGAATTGGTGTGTCTTTCTTCTGTCCCATATTATAGGGATTCTCAAAGGCGCTGAAGCCTGAGGTTCCCAAAACAATCTCGGGGAATCTTATCCCATAGGCATGTATCTAAGGTTTTCTTCATCTTCTCATGTTTAACATAGGGTATACCGCAAGTTTAATGTCCAACAGAGATGGATCAAATTGATCAGAACATTGATTAGGGTGGATGAGATTGGGGAACCCCTTTATAGGGAACACCGATGCTGGGGCCAACACGTGGGCGGCTCCCCAAATGCTATGGATGTGAATGAGATGGAATGATCTCATCGAGATGTAGCATCCCGGGTAAGAATCAGGATGGACGATGGTTTTGGGATTGAGCCTCGAAGAGACTTCCTACATACCATGACTTGACATGGATCATAGTCTGAATAGTTCAGGTAGGGGGAAATATAGATTAACGTCATGCGAGACGAGGGAATTTGGGGATTACGCTCTAAGAGGCCTGAGGTGTTTGTGAAACGACATGGTCGGAACAACCGGGTGGTGGGATTTAACCATATGGAGGCTTCCTACGTACCATGCCTTGACATGGATCAAAGTCCATGTAGTTCGAGAAGGGTTTCATTAGTGAACTAACAAGAAGGTGAACACGGGGGGTTAACTATTGGTGGGCTTGAACCTCGTGAGGTTTCCTACGTACCATGCCTTGACATGGATCAATGATCTCATAGTTTGGGATGGGGTGTATCGGAGAACTGACGTGGAGGTGAACCTTGGTCCGATGGGTGGTGTTCTTGATCCTCGTGAGGCTTCCTACGTACCCTACCTTGGCAAGGATCATTGACCACGTAGTTCCGGATGGCGTGTCATAGAACCTACGTGAAGAAGGACCTTGGTCGAGCTGGATGATGGGTTGAACCTCGGGGTGGATTCCTATATACCACACCTTGACATGGATCAACGACCACATAGTTCGGAATAGCGGAAAAAAATTTAAAGTCATGCAGGACGGGGGTGAACCGACGTGAATGGGTTTGGAACAACCGGTTGGTGGGATTGAACCTCAAGAGGTTTCCTACGTACCATGCCCGAACAGGGATCATAGTCCATGTAGTTCAGGATGGATGTGTGGGGCTTACACTCTAGGCTGCCTGGGGTGTTAATGGGGCTTGGCGCACAGACATGGTGATGGTTGGGGCCAATGGTTGTTAGGATTGATCCTTGTGGATACTTTCTATGTACCATGCCTTAACATGGATCAATCTCATCGTAGATTGGGCATATAGTTTAACATCATGCAGGACGGGGGTGGTGTCATGGTCAATGCTTACTCTAAGCCCACGTGAGTTATGCTCGGTTTGAGAAACAAGAGGCAGCAGGGACCTGACAATCACGTCGCGAAAGATGCATCTGTGGGATGTGGAGTGGGGCTTATGCGTAGAGCGGCCTATGGAGAGAGTGTTTGGGACTTACTCCAGGATGCATGCCTGAAGATGAAAAAGCGTAGCGGGAGAGGGGGCTTGGGACTTACTCTTGGGTGGAGGCCCATTCCCCTATCATTCCATCCATTGGTCTTATCATAGAGAAAGTGAGGAGGAGCGGGGGTGCTACCTCTGTCCAGAAAAGCTATGGGCTTACGCCAATGTGGCTGCCCCTCCCCGCGGACAAAATCCACTCCATGAAAGAGGATATCATCCCCGGTGGAGACTAGGGGTGTGAAGTATTCCCAAAGCGGGGGGACCCTACGTGTGAGGCATGGGGTCGGGTCATAGTTAAACATCATGTGTTGAGGATAGTGGTGCTTGGCAGTTTAACGTCCTGCAGCTTGGATGAGGTTGGTTCACTCCACACCCCTAGGACTTACATAACATGTTCCCTCTGCTTCTTGAGTTCAAGAAGGGAAACCACTTTTCTAGGATAGTCTCCACATGATTATAATTATGAATATTCTGCTGGGAGGTAAGTTATTCTATTAGTTCATCATGTCATTAAGGATCTTTAATATGATTGTAAAGGTTTCATATCATCATTTCATACCCCAACAATCTGAGTGGGTTCAACAATTCTTCCATCTATCATAGTTGAGGATATATGTTCATGAACCGATGCATGTAATTAATTAGTTAGAGATATAAATTGATGTTGGGTCCTCCCTTTCAGATCAAAAAGTGTAAATTTATTATTGGTAGGAGAGAACCCTATGTAGATAGATCATCCCCATTGTTCATGTATTGTGATAGAAAAAGTGCATATAAGAGATCTCCAATGATTTGGGGACCCATATGTGGGATCAATATCCCAAGAATCTGGTATAGAATTTATTTTCAAGTAATAAAATGTCAAATGAAATAATAATGTAGAGAAGCTATTTTTTCATGTAAGACATTGAAATATTTATAGATATATTTTCTATAGCTAGGTGCTAAGACGTTGTGACATTCTGAGGCCCAGTGTTCCCATAACATGTTTTCTAAAAATATTTAATATATTTTATTCTAAATAAACACACTTTGTAAAATAAAATTGGGTAACTCTAAAATTGAATCATGGATACAAAATATATAACCACATTTGAGTCCCGAACATGAGGTTTACCCTAGGAACAACCTAAAATTGATCGTCATATTGTGTTTGGAGGATACATGCATTGACAGTACGTTCATTTGGATAATAAAATAATTAATTTAGTTAATTTATTTATTTAACTAACAATATATTTCTATAAATACATTGTTATGACGATTCTCTAGGTTTATTAGCACAAACACAAATATAATTGTTATTTTTTCCTTCCAACACACCTCGGTGAATTAGAATCAGACAATGATGAGTCTACGGATATAGGAAAATTGAGATGTTGTGAATACAATGATTCCTCTTATCAATTGGTGAGCATAGTATTTGTCAAAAAAATGATCCAAACTAGTTATGACTCATCATTTTTTGGAATCCTCCCAGATTTGTCAAACTCTTTGAGTATGATCATTCAATTTCATGATCTTCATCAATTATAAGACTCTTCAAGTGCCTCTCTATCGATTATTAAAATTTACTCACCCTAGATATCTCAAATTGTGTTCGTAAGTTAGGAATTGAAGGAAAATTTCCATTAAAATTTGTTCTGTTGTTTCCCCCCCCCCAATAATTCTTCATTTTCAACACCAATTGTCCTACGAGGTATCTATTTGACGATACCAGTCTAGATTAACAATGATGGAACCCCTAAATTTCTGATGGATTCATGTTCAAGGAATAGATTGACTAATAAGTGATAAATTTTGAGGAATAAAGGGGTATATGTTATTATACCATGTGTTCATTGATCTGGTGAGGTATAAAGAGTACCATAGGTGATAATTGGTGACTACATGCATAAAAGATAATACATGTGAATTTGGATTCCAATTTTTGGCCAGCAGATGGATGAAATTGATGAAAGGAGGCATCTTCCAGCAACATCAAGAGACCGAGAGGTGAGATATGTGGATGCAATGTTGGAACTATAATTTCTGAAGTGGATCTATGTTTTATTAAAAACATGACTACACATTATGTATCTCAACGAACATAACCCTTGTAGTGTCCCTTTAGTTTTTTCTCTAGGATATTGATAAAATTATGCATGAAATGTCATGCGGCTGGGAACACACCGTGATTCTCTCCCTAGATAGATATTCTATGTTGTGGAGTTCATTGCCAGGTTCCCATACAAAAGGACATTACTTTTACCAAAATGCATGGACAAATGCAGACTTAAAGGGATGTGGCCAGGATCATGGTTTGGACCACATGTGTCTAAGGCATGTCATGTAGTTCACCTACATTCCTTGTAATGATAAATAGTTTCTAATTCATTTAATATCATAGAAACATCAAATATGTGGAGTTGGCAACATTTATTATGGGTCCTCATATACACCATGCACACCTACTTTCCTTTTGAGGAAACTTTATCCTCTCATATCTTCTTCATTTGGACATGAGTTCTGGCCTATGAGTAGTCTATCCTATTTGTTTTTCATGTATATAATATTAGTGTCCTTATTAGTGGATTTTTATCTAGGATGTGAGGTCTTATAAGTGTGATGTTACATAGGAGATGCCAAAAACAGAAGTGACTGAGCATTATCAACAATGATATTAGAATGGAGCCCTATATCTGTGTAGGGAATGGGTCCTTGATAGACTATTATTGTGTAACCTTCTTGTTTGTTTGTGAATTGTTCCTCTACTGATAATTAGAGTGGAACACTCCTACTGATATTGTGAATGGGTCATGTACTTATCCACTTTGTGGAACCCTTATGGAGGGTCTGGGAATGGGTACTCAACTATGAGAGTGGCACCCTCCTGCTTCTCAAGGTATGGGACCTCTATCTACTATTTGAGTTGCACCCTCATAGGTTATCCAGGCATGGTTCCCCAACTAATTGAGTAGAACCCTATAGTTTGGTGAGGCATGGGTCTTATACCAAAAACTAGAGTGGAACCCTCCAATTGGGCTAGGCATGGATCCTCTATCGACTACTAGATTGGAAAACTGAAGTTGGGCTAGGCATGTAACACCCTGAGATTTTAGGAAAAATATTCTTTTAATTTCATTAATTTCTTGTGTTTTATGCTACCCCAAGATTACCTTGCACTATACGCAACACCGTATTAGCTTGCAGTATACGCAACACTATTCTTGGATCGTGTTACACACAATTTTGATAATAGTTATTCTACGCAACATTGCATATATATATATATTCAAAGTATAAATGAAATATGGTTGGATTATGTTATACGAAACAACTAAGGATTCTTGCACAACACACAACCCTGACTTGGCTTGCATTATACGCAATCACGACCTTCCTCGATAGCGTGTGTTGTACGCAATACCGGGTTTTACTAAACAACGATATATTATTATAATATTATTATGAACTAGCTGTTATGAATAGTAATAGCTCAATTTTGAATTTTATAACCTTATTATTCATCTTACACATTTTCTAGAACATGTTATAAGAACAAAATAATTTTTTCGGGTAAAATAAGTATTTTTAAAAAAATACAGTTTTGCCACCTTTTGATGGCACACCCACTTTAAATCTAGTTTTTGAAATTTTTATAAGTTCCATTTGACAAAATAAAATTATTCTTTGGAATATAGAAATAAAAATTTACTTTGGATAAATTTTTCATTTTATTCTGATGACTTTCATATTTTAGTGAATAGTAAAAACACGCTATATTTTAATTAAAAACAACTTTTTTCATTGTAATATCTTATGTGGTAAAATTATAATATTGATTGGTTTTAAAGTATAGATAGAATATATTTTTACCATTTAATATAATTTATGTCATTAGCATTTATTTTACCTTGAATTCGTAGGTTAAATCAATTCAATCTTTTGTAATGTTTTAAAGAAAAACCCGTATTCTTTCGACAACGAGATTAATTTTAATTTAATTTCTGAAACCATTGTGTATTGAATTTGAAAAATGGATTCCATATTTGGAATCAGTGGGTCCAAATTATGTTAATATGCTACTTTTTATTTTTGGGCATTGTGAATAGTAACTACGGTAAATTTTATTTACTATAGTTAAAGGTAAATCGGGTAATTAAGGGTAAATATAAAATTATAAAATTACCCTAACATTTGGAAAAATCCTATTGGATGACTAAAAGTAGACTCATATCACCTAAGGGTCGTATTAGATTCATTTAGTGGACTTTTTCCATGAAAATAATTTAATTATTATTAAAACCAAAGAAAGTGACAACATGTCACTCTCTTAAATACTATAAGTATAATAATTTTATATTAGTGATAAACATCAGGAAACTTCAAACATTAATAGTCTAAAGAAAGCTAACAAAATTATATATATCATGAGAATTTATTTAGAATTTTTTGGTATTATATAATTATCATTAATTGTGACACAATAGTGATGCATAAATTATTTATCTAATGAAAAATCAAGAATATAGTTTTTATTAAACTAATAGTGACCACAAAAGGCACAAACCCTGACCAAAAATTATTGATCATGTAAATTTAAACTATAATCATCCAATGGTCGACTATTTGACCATTTTGAGTCTTATAAAAGCAATTATGACACTTATATTATTTTATTTTAAATGATGCCTAAGTTGTCACCTTCATAATTTAATAAATATAACAATTTAACAATTATGATTTTATGATGATAAATTCGATTAAAAATATTATTGTGAAATTTAATAGATTTATATTCATCATAGGATTTTATTTTTAATTTTTATGCAACATTTATGTATATTAAATAATTATAAAAAAATGTTGTAGTAATTATTTTATTAAGAGATAAACCAAATAAATTGTTTTAAAAAATAATAAAATAAATATTATATGAACTATTTAATGTTCTCCACTAATTTTCTAGATACATATGACCTATTATTAATCTATTAAAGCTTTTAGTTCGAACATATCTTCTGTATATATTTTATTTAAATTCAAATAAATGAATAGTGTCAAAATTGACACTATTGTTATTTTATAAAAATAACATATTATAAAATTCTTTAAAAATCACAAAAATATTTAAAAATTATAAATTTTACTTTATATGGTCTATAATTTTATAAAGAAAACAATTATTTAAAATTCACAACAAATAAGTAATTATTTGTTATAATTTCAAATTTTGAATTTTATTTACACAAATAAACCTAAATAGATTAAATAAGGATAAATCAAAATGATAAGGTTTACAATAAGTTCCAAACATGTCTAAATTTTATTGGTTGATGAGATTACAACCCTATATCATCTAATATTATAATATGAGTCATTTTTGGAGGTTTTTAGGTGGATTTAGATTTATTATAAATTAATATTTTTAAGAATTCCAATGGTGCCCCTCTCCTCCCTTATAAAAGGGAACCTCCTCCATCTCTTCCACACACCACATTAAGCCTTCAAGATCGGCCAACCCCTACCCAATTATATTCTCCACTTCCCTAGAAACATTATAGAGGTCCTGGTCTTTTTCAAAGACAAGTTTTAGTGCCCTAAGAGGAGGTCTCAAAGAGGCGCTTCAAAGAAGAGATAATTTCCGTTACCGATTCATTCACCTTTATTTATTCTTCCACTTCTTCTTATTAGGTTGTTTCACTATGAAGTAATAAAATAAGTATCACTAATATACTGATATGTTATTATAAGTATTAAACAACCCTATTTCACCATCTATCCATCCTACGAAAACAAAATCACCGCGCGTGCGTACGTACGGAATACCGTCTCCAGGCCGTGGTGTAATCTATTTTCCACCACCACCTTACATGGATGGGTATAATGGTGTAAATATTAACTATATATGATTATTGTAAAGTGATAATGATTCTGTAATAGTATACATACACTCTGATAAAATTCCACGATCATGGGAATGATATTATCGCTCGTGCGTACGTACGGAATACCGTTTCTACGACGTGATGAGATTCATTCTCAATGATTAACCATTCATAAATGATTATAAAGTATATATAATTAGTAATCATGAGATATATGACATAATAATGATGATGGATTTATTTATATACATATATTTATGTCATCCAATTAATTTCATTCAATTCAATGAGGAAATGAAAACAACGTTGATGCGTATGTACGACCTACAGTCTCCATGAACGGTGTATTTCTTTCCATTTATCGATCTATTACAAATATGTATATTATGAATTTATATTATATATAAATAATGTTTTAAATTCTCAATGTAATTAATCGTGATCTACGTAATCATATGAATAATTACAAGTCAAAACACGGACGACAAATGAAACGATTTTACCCAAAACGCTATTTAACAGGGAATTTACAAAAGAACGGGTAATATAAAGTCATAAGTGAACCATATATGATATCATAACAATTAATATGATTCATTAATAAGTCAATAACATTATTTTAATCATTATACCGGAGGTTCGGATACGTACGAAGCATATCGGACCTAAGGTAAGGGATAATTTTGCAAATCTCATTTTTATCCGAGATTGCATATTTATATGTATTTACTGGGGTTATTTCTATCATCCATGTCCATGTTTTATAAATGTGTTTTCATGTATGTTTAAAGTCCTTTTTACCCATTTTTGACTTTTACTACATGGTATGTAATGAATCTTTCTTTTTTTTACGTTACGAGGTACTTTTTGACTTTTCCGGCAAAAGTACGAAAAGATTTTTTTTAAATTATACAGCACGAGCGAATTTTTACGGTTTTATAAAGCCTTATTTTCATGAAGATTCCTCCAAATGAATTCATGACTATTTTCAAAAAAATATCATTCTTTTAAAATTGCATGACATTTTGTGAAAAGAAATTGATTTTGAAGAAGAAAGTATATTTTCCTCAAGAATTCATTTCAAGTGTTTTATCAAAACCATTTTACATCTAAGATGAAATTATTTCATATGTGTATGTTTCAAGTATAATGTCTCTATGATTTACATGGTTTCAATTTTCTTATGATGAAATATGCATTTGTTTTATATGGATTATGTGATGATGGGATGATGTTTATGAAACCCAATTTATTCTTTGGGTTATGATAAATGTTTTAAGTTAATTTTGTGGCACCAGTAAGAATGATTTCACTATGAGATCGGTGGGACCTATATATCCCTCCAATGCATTGGGTAAATATTTATATCTCATGAGATAGACATGGTTGGAATGGAAGGTTAAACTGGTTCAGTAAAACAGGAATGAAACGAGGAGTGAACTCGATTCAAAAAGGGACTTTGTCCACTTAGATGGTTTTGGCAGCAATGCCTTGGATACTATGGAAATCATTACATGTGCTTAATGGATGCCACAATTACATGTTTTATTCCCATGCTATTTTTTCATTCTTAATGTTTCTTTAAGATCTATGCCTTACGCACTTCCATGTTTTATGTCATTTCTCAAGCTTTTGATGTTTAAACATTATGTTTATGTTTTTAAGTTCAACTGTATATGGTATGTTTTATTTTATCCATTCTTACCTTTACTGAGCATTTGAGCTCACCCTTTTTATGTTTTCTTTTCCCCAGGATATAAAGAACGGTTTTAGGTAAGAAAAAAAGGGAAAGATCTTAATGGGAGATGTTGAAGATCTTTCACCACGATTAGAAGAGTACGTTCCAAGTTTCCAAAGAAACTAAACTATTCCGGTCCTTGTGTGTCTGTTTTTGTTATGTATTAAATATTCCGCTATAGTAATGTAATGTCCATGTACATCATGCTTTGGGTATCTACAATAGGTATCAGAGGAAAGGATTAGTCAACCTTTGGAAACTAGGATGCGAAAACGTTAGTGAGATCCCTAGAGATATTTCTAAGGTATGACTAGGGATGTACCTAAGGATAAGTATACGTATAGGTTATAGTCCTAGAATTACGGTAACGATCTTAGAATTAAACCTAAGATGTTAGATATTGAGGGTACTCCCCCTTTACTATGTTGTTTTCCCTAGCGTGATTTTTTCCTCTCACACTATTCTTTTTGGGTTTTAGAAAATGGCTAGAAACAAGAAGATTCATGATAATGGAGGATATGATGGACAATGGAATGATATTCTTCATGAGAAACCAAATGAAATGGGATTTGGAAGTCCAAACATCATTATTATGCCTAATCAGTAATCTCATAATATGATCAATAATCTCAACTTTGGTATGTTTCCCGACTCAGATAATAAGATAAAGATGGAGTTTCATGATGATCATAGAGGAAAGAAAGTTCAATTTCCCTCATGTAAATCATGTGGGAAGAGGCATAGGGGAGATTGTTTCAAGGGAACTGGAAGATGATTTGGGTGTGGAAAATAAGTACACAAAGCCAGTAAGTGCAAATGAAAAGTTTCAGTTAACGCCATGGAGGAGGATAATGGTATTGCTACAACATCAACAATGGTTAAATGTTTTAAATGTGGAATGTACGAGCATTATGCAGAACAATGCCCTAAGGAAAAGTCTCGTGAAGAGAATCAGTACGGTCATATGGGTAGTATTTATGTTGATGATGATGAAGAGACTACAAATGATATGTGAGATGAAAGAATTGTTGAAGCTCGGTCAATAGTTTAAGAAGATAGTGGAATGATTACATGTTTATCAAGTGTAATGTTGTATAAGTAATCTCATGGTACTATGGAATAAAGAGACATCTAAGGATTGTTACATTGTTTTCTTTCCTTAAGTTTTGAATGTGTATGATTAATGGTACCATTAACCATGAAAGTTTATTCAGATATTTTTGGAAAGTAGATGATATGCGCATAATGAAGGGATACGGAGAAAACTAAATGTTTGATAGTATTCACGAGCTCATGACTGATATAAGGAGAAGGTTATATCATGGTTTGAGTATATAGATTTTTTGGATTTTGGTATGTGGAAAGAGATAACTTTTGACAGCATTAATGTTTTCACTAAGATTCAATGGGTATTCATTTTTCAAGAGAATACATGATTAAGGCCTCCAAAAGTTTGGAATGTGACCAACAAGACATATTTTATGATATATGGGGATCGATGATGGAATTGACATGCTTGTTATATGAAATTTCTGGTAATCGTTTTCACTATAATATGAGAGTGGACTGCAGTATTATGGATAAGCCTAAAGATTGGAATGGATTATGTTGGACATAAGTTAGTATTGTATAAGGATAGAAGTTTTTTCGATATTATTGATGGGATGTTATAGTAATATAGTTTTAGAAAAAGGACAACCTGCAGGACGGGCGACATCCCATCGTTTCGGACAAGGCTGTGGGAATCGAACCCATAGTCGAAGTGCGACTGGCCTTTATCGCCTACCACTGGGCTACAGGAAGTCCCTGGTTAGTAGAAACTAGTATTGTTTTATTAATCGGTATGATATATGTAGTATAAGTTCATTTTTGGAACCATATACGATTAATCTAACCATAATATGGACTTATAACTTCTGAAAACCTTTTGTTTGAAAGAGATGCAATAACCCATCATTATATCACATGATATGCTAACACATCAGGAATAACAAATTCAACTTCATTTCTTTAAGGGATGAAGTGGAAATTGTTCAATTCACGAACAACAGTGAGATTGTACCAAAATCATGTAAGTATTTCTTTTAATTCATCAACTTTAGGGAAATGATCTTGAAAACCAAAAATGTTGTCCCAGTTCTCTTATATCCATTGAATCAGATGGTGCCTTAGATCATCACAAATATATAGCTTTGTGATTGTTGGCTTTTTCATAGCCATGTTCTCTACCACTCTCCATCAGAACTTGATGGTTAGATTTTTCTTCCATATCCATATTTTCACCTATGTTCTCCTACGTGGAAACCCAGTGATGAGTTAATTTGGGTAACCATAACATTTCATACTTTAGTTTTTAAGGCCATGTTTTGGTATTCCTTTTTTCAATGTGGGTTTCTATTAAACAAACTTTCGAGTAATAATCCATCTATAACCCCGACGAATTTCGAGGGAGAAATTCATTTTCAGGGGGTAGAATGTAACACCCCAAGATTTTATGAAAAATATTCTTTTAATTTCATTAATGTCTTGTGTTGTATGCTACACCATGATTACCTTGCACTGTATGCAACACCGTATTAGCTTGCAGTATATGCAACACTATTCTTGGATCGTGTTACACACAATTTTGATAATAGTTATTCTACGCAACATTGAGTATATATATATATATATTCAATGTATAAATGAAATATGGTTGGATTTTGTTATACGAAACAACGAAGGATTCTTGCACAACACGCAACCCTGACTTGGCTTGCATTATACACAATCACGGCCTTCCTCGATAGCGTGTGGTGTACGCAATATCGGGTTTTACTAAACAACGATATATTATTATAATATTATTATGAACTAGCGGTTATGAAGAGTATTAACTAAATTTTGAATTTTATGACATTATTATTCATCTTACACATTTTCTAGAACATGTTATAAGAACAAAATAAATTTTTCTGGTAAAATAAGTATTTTTCAAAATAATACAGTTTTGCCACCTTTTGATGGCGCACCCACTTTAAATCTAGTTTTTTAAATTTATATAAGTTCCATATGACAAAATAAAATTATTATTTGGAATCAAGAAATAAAAATTTACTTTGGATAAATTTTTCATTTTATTCTGATGACTTCCATATTTTAATGAATAGTAAAAACACACTATATTTTAAATAAAAACAACTTTTTTAATCGTAATATCTTATGTGGTTAAATTATAATATTTAATGGGTTTAATGTATAAATAGAATATATTTTTTCCATTTAATATAATTTATGTCATTAGCATTGATTTTACCTTGAATTCGTAGGTTAAATCAATTCAATCTTTTGCAATGTTTTAAAGAAAACCTGTTTTCTTTCGACAACGGGATTAATTTTAATTTAATTTCTGCAACTTATGTGTATTGAATTTGGAAAAATTGATTCCATATTTGGAATGGGTGGGTAAAAATTATGTTAATAAGATACTTTTTATTTCTGGTCATTGTGAATAGTAACTACAGTAAATTTTATTTACTATAGTTAAATGTAAATCGGGTAATTAAGGGTAAATATAAGATTATAAAATTACCCTACAACTTGTAAAAATACTATTGGATGACTAAAGGTCGACCCATATCACCTAAGGGTCGGATTAGATTCATTTAATGGACTTTTTCCATGAAAATAATTTAATTATTATTAAAACCAAAGAATGTGACAACATGTCACTCTCTTAAATACTATAAGTATAATAATTTTAAGTTAGTGATAAACTTCATGAAACTTAGAAAATTAATAGTCTAAAGAACAATAACAAAATTATCTACATCATGATAATTTATGTAGAATTTTTTGGGTTTAAATAATTATCATTAATTATGACACAATAGAGATGCAGAAATTATTTATCTAGTGAAAAATCAAGAATATAGTTTTTATTAAACTAATAGTGACCATAAAAGGCACAAAACCCTGACCAAAATTTATTTTTCATGTAAATTTAAATTATAATCATCTAATGGTAGAATATTTTACCATTTGGAGTCTTATACAAGCAATTATGAAACTTATATTATTTTATTTTAAATGATGCCAAAGTTGTCACCTTCATAATTTAATAAATATACCAATTTAACTATTGTGATTTTAAGATGATAAATTCGAGTAAAAGACTTATTGTGAAATTTAATAGATTTATCTTTATCATAGGATTTTATTTTTAATTTTTATTCAACATGTATGTATATTAAATAATTATACAGAAATGTTGTAGTAATTATTTTATTAAGAGATAAACCAAATAAATGGTTTAAAAAAATAATAAAATAAATATTATATGAACTATTAAATGTTCTCCACTAATTTTCTAGATACATATGAACTTTTATGAATCTATTAAAGCTTTTAGTTCGAACATATCTTCTGTATATATTTTATTTAAATTCAAATAAATTAATAGTCTCAGAATTGACACTATTGTTGTTTTATAAAAACAACAAATTATAAAATTGTTTAAAAATCACAAAAATATTTAAAAATTATAAATTTAAATTTATATGGTCTATAATGTTATAAATTAAACAATTATGGAAAATTCACAACAAATAAGTAATTATTTGTTATAATTTAATATTTAGAATTTTATTACCACAAATAAACCTAAATAGATTAAATAAGGATAAATCAAAATGATAAGGTTTACAATAAGATCCAAACATTTATAAATTTGATTGGTTGATGATATTAAAACCCTATCTCATCTAATATTCTAATATGATTCATTTTGGATTTTTTTAAGTGGGGTTAGATTTATTATAAATTAATATTTTTAAGAGTTCCATTGGTGCCCCTCTCCTCCCTTATAAAAGGGCACCTCCTCCCTCTCTTCCACACACCACTTTGAGCCTTCAAGCTCGGCCAAACCCTGCCCAATTATCTTATACACTTATCTAGAAACATCCTAGAGGTCCTGGTATTTTTCAAAGTCAAATTTTAGTTCCATAAGAGGAGGTCTTAAGGAGGCGCTTCAAAGAAGAGGTAATTTCCATTACCGATTCTTTCACCTTTATTTCTTCTTCCACTTCTTCTTCGTAGGTTGTTTCATTATGAAGTAATAACATCAGTATCACTAATATACTGATATGTTATTATAACTATGAAACAACCCTATTTCACCATCTATCCATCCTACGGAAAACGAAATCACCGCGCGTGCGTATGTACGGAATACTGTCTCCACGCCGTGGTGTAATCTATTTTCCACCACCACCTTACTTGGATGGGTATAATGGTGTAAATAATAACAATATATTATTATTTTAAAGTGATAATGATTCTGTAATATTATACATACACTCCAATAAAATTCCACGATCATGGGAACGATATCATCGCTCGTGCGTATGTACGGAATACCGTCTCCACGACGCGATGAGATTCATTCTCAATGATTAACCATTCATAAATGATTAGAATGTATATATAATAAGTAATAATGAGATATATGACATAACAATGATACTGGATTTATGTATATATATATATATATGTATGTCATCCAATTAATTTCATTCAATTCAATGAGGAAATGAAAACAACGTTCATGCGTACGTACGTCATACCGTCTCCATGAACTGTGTATTTCATTCCATTTATCGATCTATTACATATATGTATATTCTGAATATATATTATATATAAATCATGTTTTAAATTATGTATTTAAGTAAACATGATCTATGTAATCATATGAATAATTACAAGTCAAAACACGGACGACAAATGAAACTATTTTCCCCAAAACGCTCTTTAACATGGAATTGACAGAAGAACAGGTCATATAAAGTCATAAGTGAACCATATATGATATCATAACAATTAATATTATTCTTTAATATGTAAATAACATTATTTAAATCATTATACAGGATGTTTGGATACGTACGAAGCATATCAGATCTAAGGTAAGGGAAAATATTTCAAATCTCATTTTTATCCGAGATTACATATTTGTATGTATTTACTGGGATTATTTATATCATCCATGTCCATGTTTTATAAAATTATTTTCATGTATGTTTAAAGTAATTTTTACCCATTTTTTACTTTTACTACATGGTATGTAAGGAATCTTTCTTTTGATTACGTTACGAGGTACTTTTTGACTTTTTCGACAAAAGTACAAAAAGAATGTTTTTTTAACTTATACGGAATGAACGAATTTTTATGGTTTTATAAAGACTTATTTTCATGAATATTCCTCCAAAATAATTTATGACTATTTTCAACAAAAACTCTTTCTTTTAAAATTGCATGTCGTTTTTTGAAAAGAAATTGATTTTGAAGAAGAAAGGATATTTTCCTCAAGAATTCATTTCAAGTGTTTTATCAAAACCATTTTCCATCTAAGATGAAATTATTTCATATGTGTATGTTTCAATTATAATTTCTCTATGATTTACATTGTTTGAATTTTTTTATGATGAAATATCCATTTGTTTTATTTGGATTATGTGATGGTGGGATGATGTTTATGAAACCTATTTTATTCTTTAGTTTATGATGAATGTTTTACGTTTATTTTGTGGCACAAGTAAGAATGATTTAACTATGACATGGGTGGGACCTATATCTCCCTCCAATTCATTTGGTTAAAGATTTATATCTCATGTGATAGACATGGCTGGAACGGCAGGTTAAACCGGTTCAGTAAAACAGGACTGAAACGAGGAGTGAACTCGATTCTGAAAGGGACTTTTTCCACTAAGATGGTCTTGGAAGCAATGCCTTGGCTACTATGGAAATCATTACATGTGCTTAATGGATGCCAAAATTACATGTTTTATTCCCATTCTATTTTCTCATTCTTAATGATTTTTGTGATCTATGCCTTATGTACTTCCATGTTTTATGTCATTTCTCAAGCTTCTGATGTTTAAACATTATGTTCTTATTTTTAAGTTCAAATGTATATGGTATGTTTTATTTTATCCATGATTACCTTTACTGAGAATTTGAGCTCACCCTTTTTATGTTTTCTTTTCCCCAGGATATAAAGAAAGGTTTTAGGTAAGAAAAAAAAGGGAAAGAACTTTATTGGAGATGTTGAAGTTCTTTCACCACGAATAGAAGATTATGTTACAAGTTTCCAAAGACACAAAACTATTACGGTCCTTGTGTGTCTGTTTTTGTTATGTATTAAGTATTCCGCTAAAGTAATGTAATGCCCATGTACTTCATGCTTTGGGTCTCTACAGTTGGTATCAGAGGAAAGGTTTAGTCAACCTTTGGAAACTAGGATGCGAAAACGTTAGTGAGATCCCCAGAGATATTTCTAAGGTCTGTCTAGGGATGTACCTAAGGATAATTATACGTATAGGTTATAGTCCTAGAATTATGGTAACAATCATAGAATTAAACCTAATATGTTAGATATTGAGGGTACTCCCCCTTTACTATGTTGTTTTCCCTAGCATGATATTTGCCTCTCACACTATTCTTTTTGGGTTTTAGAAAATGACTGGAAACATGAAGATTCATGATAATGGAGGATATGATGGACAATGGAATGGTATTCTTCATGGGAATCCAAATGAAACGGGATTTGGAAGTCCAAACATCATTATTATGCCTAATCAGCAATCTCATAATATGATCAATAATCTCAACTTTGGTAATTTTCCCGACATAGATAAAAGAGAAAGATGGAGTTTCATGATGATCATAGAGGAAAGAAAGTTCAATTTCCAACATGTAAATCATGTGGGAAGTGTCATAGGGGATATTGTTTCAAGGGAACTGGAAGTTGCTTTGGGTGTGGAAAAGAAGGACACAAAGCCAGTAAGTGCAAAGGAAAAGGTTCACTTAACACCATGGATGAGGAAAATGGTATTGCTATGACGTCAACAATGTTTAAATGTTTTAAATGTGGAATGTACAAGCATTATGCAAACCAATTCCCTAAGGAAAAGTCTCATGAAGAGAATAAGTACGGTCATATGGGTAGTATTTATGTTGATGATGATGAAGAGACTACAAATGATATGTGAGATGAAAGAATTGTTGAAGCTCGTTCAATGGTTTAAGAAGGTAGTGGAATGATTACATGTTTATCAAGTGTAATGTTGTATAAGTAATCTCATGGTACTATGGAATAAAGAGACATCTAAGGATTGTTACACTATTTCATTTCCTTATGGTTCGAATGTGTATGATTAATGGTACCATTAACCATGAAAGGTTATTCAGATATTTTTGGAAAATAGATGATATGCGCATAATGAAGGGATAAGGAGAAAATACAATGTTTGATATTATTCATGAGATCATGACTGATATAAGGAGAATGTTATATCATTGTTTGAGTATATAGATTTTTTGGATTTTGGTATGTGGAAAGAGATAACTTTTTATAGCATTCATGTTTTCACTAAGATTCAATGGGTATTCATTTTTCAAGATAATATATGATTAAGGCCTTCAAATGTTTGGAATGTGACCAACAAGACATATCTTATGATATATGGGGATCAACGATGGAATTGACATGCTTGTTATATGAAATCTCTGGTAATCGTTTTCACTATAATATGAGAGTGGACTGCAGTATTATGGAAAATCCTAAAGATTGCAATGGATTATATTGGACATAAGTTAGTATTGTTTAAGGATAGAAGTTTTTTCGATATTATTGATGGGATGTTATAGTAATATAGTTTTAGAAAAAGGACAACCTACAGGACGAGCGACATCCCATCGCGTCGAACAAGGCTGTGGGAATCGAACCCACAACCGAAGTGCGACTGGCCTTTATCGCCTACAACTGGCCTACAGGATGTCCCTGGTTAGTAGAAACTAGTTTTATTTTTTTAAGCGGTATGATATATGTAGTATAAGTTCATTTTTGAAACCATATACGATTAATCTAACCATAAGATGGACTTATAACTTTTGCTAACCTTTTGTTTGAAAGAGATGGAATGACCCATCATTCTATCAGATGATCTGCTAACACATCACGAGTAACAAATTCAACTTCATTTCTTTAAGGGATGAAGTGGAAATTGTTCAATTCACAAACAACAGTGAGATTGTACCAAAATCATGTAAGTATTTCTTTTAATTCATCAACTTTAGGGAAATGATCTTGAAAACCAAAAATGTTGTCCTAGTTCCCTTATATCCGATGAATCAAATGGTACCTTAGGTCATCACAAATCTATAGCTTTGTGATTGTTGGCTTTTTCATAGCCATGTTCTCTACCACTCTCCATTAGAACATGATGGTTAGATTTTTCATCCATATCCATATTTTCACCTATGTTCTCCTACGTGTAAACCCAGTGATGCGTTAATATGGGTAACCGTTACATTTCATACTTTAGTTTTTAAGCCATATTTTGGTATTCCTTTTTACGATGTGGGTTTCTATTAAACAATCTTTCGAGTAATAAACCATTTATAACCTTGACGAATTTCGAGGACGAAATTCATTTTAAAGGGGCAGAATGTAACACCCTAGGATTTTATGAAAAATATTCTTTTAATTTCATTAATTTCTTGTGTTGTATGCTACACCAAGATTACCTTGCACTATACACAACACTGTATTAGCTTGCAGTATACGCAACAGTATTCTTGGATCGTGTTACACACAATTATGATAATAGTTATTCTACGCAACATTGAGTATATATATATATATATTCAATGTATAAATGAAATATGGTTGGATTATGTTATACGAAACAATGAAGTATTCTTGCACAACACGCAACCCTGACTTGGCTTTCATTATACACAATCGCGACCTTCCTCGATAGCGTGTGTTGTACGCAATACCGGGTTATACTAAACAACGATATATTATTATAATATTATTATGAACTAGCAATTATGAATAGTATTAACTAAATTTTTAATTTTATAACATTATTATTCATCTTACACATTTTCTAGAACATTTTATAATAAAAAAATAAATTTTTCGTGTAAAATAAATATTTTTCAAAAAAATATAGTTTTGTCGTCTTTTGATGGCGCACCAACTTTAAATCTAGTTTTTGAAATGTTTATAACTTCCATTTGACAAAATAAAATTATTCTTTGGAATCAAGAAATAAAAATTTAATTTGGATAAAATTTTCATTTTATTCTGATGACTTTCATATTTTAATGAATAGTAAAAACACGCTATATTTTAATTAAAAACAACATTTTTTCATCGTATTAACTTATATGGTTAAATTATAATATTTAATGGTTTTAAATTATAAATATAATATATTTTTACCATTTAATATAATGTATGTCATTAGCATTGATTTTACCTTGAATTCATAGGTTAAATCAATTCAATCTTTTGCAATGTTTTAATGAAAAACCCGTTTTCTTTCGACAATGGGATTAATTTTAATTTAATTTCTGCAACATCAGTGTATTGAATTTGGAAAAATGGATTCCATATTTGGAATCAGTGGGTCCAAATTATGTTAATAAGATACTTTTTTTGGGCATTGTGAATAGTAACTACAGTAAATTTTATT
The DNA here is from genome assembly GCA_963277665.1 of Viscum album. Lineage (NCBI taxonomy): Eukaryota > Viridiplantae > Streptophyta > Magnoliopsida > Santalales > Viscaceae > Viscum > Viscum album. The sequence continues at coordinate 1,644,290,339 of OY728155.1, read as the reverse complement.
TACTATAGTTAAAGGTAAATCGGGTAATTAAGGGTAAATATAAGATTATAAAATTACCCTAACACTTGGAAAAATCCTATAGGATGACTAAAAGTAGACCCATAGCACCTAAGGGTCGGATTATATTCATTTAATGGACTTTTTCCATGAAAATAATTTAATTATTATTAAAACCAAAGAAAGTGACAACATGTCACTCTCTTAAATACTATAAGTATAATAATTTCAAGTTAGTGAAACAATTCATGAAACTTATAACATTAATAGTCTAAAGAAAGATAAAAAATTATCTAAATCATGAGAATTTATGTATAATTTTTTGGGATTAAATAATTTTCATTAACTGTGACACAATAGTGATGCAGAAATTATTTATCTAGTGAAAAATCAAGAATATAGTTTTTATTAAACCAATAGTGACTATAAAAGGCACAAAACCCTGACCAAAACTTATTGGTCATGTAAATTTAAACTATATTCATCCAATGGTCCAATATTTGAAAATTTGGAGTCTTATACAAGCAATTATGACAGTTATATTATATTATTTTAAATGATGGCAAAGTTGTCACCTTCATAATTTAATAAATATAACAATTTAACTATTGTGATTTTAAGATGATAAATTCGAGTAAAAGTATTATTGGGAAATTTAATATATTTATCTTCATCATAATATTTTATTTTTAATTTTTATGAAACATATAAGTATATTAAATAATTATACGAAAATGTTGTAGTAATTATTTTATTAAGAGATAAACCAAATAAATGGTTTTAAAAAATAATAAAATAAATATTATATGAACTATTTAGTGTTCTCCACTAATTTTCGAGATACATATGACATTTTATGAATCTATTAATGCTTTTAGTTCGAACATATCTTATGTATATATTTTATTTAAATTCAAATAAATGAATAGTGGCAAAATTGACACTATTGTTATATTATAAAAATAACATATTATAAAATTGTTTAAAAATCACAAAAATATTTAAAAATTATAAATTTATATTTAAATGGTTTAAAATGTTATAAAGTAAAAATTTATGTAAAATTCACAACAAATAAGTAATTATTTTTTATAATTTAAAATTTAGAATTTTATTACCAAAAATAATCCTAAATAGAATAATAAGGATAAATCAAAATGATAAGGTTTAAAATAAGATCCAAACAAGTCTAAATTTGATTGGTTGATGAGATTAAAACCATATATCATCTAAAATTCATAATATGAGTCATTTTTGGAGGTTATTAAGTGGGGTTAGATTTATTATAAATAACTATTTTTAAGAATTCCAAAGATGCCCCTCTCCACCCTTATAAAAGGGAACCTCCTCCCTCTCTTCCACACACCACATTCAGCCTTCAAGATCGGCCAAACCCTGGCCAATTCTCTTCTCCACTTCCCTAGAAACATCCTAGAGGTCCTGGTCTTTTTCAAAGTCCAATTTTAGTGCCCTAAGAGGAGGTCTCAAAGAGGCACTTCAAAGAAGAGGTAATTTCCGTTACCGATTCGTTCACCTTTATTTCTTCTTCCACTTCTTATTCTTAGGTTGTTTCAATATGAAGTAATAACATCAGTATCACTCATATACCGATATGTTATTATAAGTATTAAAAACCCTATTTCACCATCTATCCATACTACGGAAAACGAAATCACCGCGCATGCGTACGTACGGAATACCGTCTCCACACCGTGGTGTAATCTATTTTCCACCACCACCTTACATGGATGGATATAATGGTGTAAATAATAGCTAAATATTATTATTGTAAAGTAATAATGATTCAGTAATAGTATACATAAACTCCAATAAAATTCCACGATCATGGGAACGATATCATCGCTCGTGCGTACGTACGGAATACCGTCTCCACGACGCGATGAGATTCATTCTCAATGATTAACCATTCATAAATGATTATAAAGTATATATAATAAGTAATCATGAAATATATGACATAATAATGATATTGTATTTATGTATATATATATATATGTATGTCATCCAATTAATTCCATTCAATTCAATGAGGAAACGAAAACAACGTTCATGCGTACGTACGGCCTATCGTCTCCATGAACGGTTTATTTCTTTCCATTTATCGATCTATTAAATATATGTATATTCTGAATATATATTATATATAAATCATGTTTTACATTTTGTATGTAAGTAATCATGATCTAAGTAATCATATGAATAATTACAAGTCAAAACACGGATGACAAATGAAACGAATTTACCCAAAACGCTCTTTAACATGGAATTTACAAAAGAACGGGTAATATAAAGTCAAAAGTGAAACATATATGATATCATAATAATTAATATGATTCTGTAGTAAGTCAATAACATTTTTTAAATCATTATACAGGAGTTTCGGATACGTACGAAGCATATCAGACCTAAGGTACGAGATAATTTTTCAAATCTCATTTTTATCCGAGATTGCATATTTGTAAGTATTTACTGGGGTTATTTCTATCATCGATGTCCATGTTTTATAAAAGTGTTTTCATGTATGTTTAAAGTCCTTTTTACCCATTTTTTACTTTTACAACATGGTATGTAAGGAATCTTTCTTTTGTTTACATTATGAGGTTCTTTTTGACTTTTCTGGCAAAAGTACGAAAAGAATGTTTTTTTAACTTATACGGCACGAATGAATTTTTACGGTTTTATAAAGCCTTATTTTCATGAAGCTTAATCCAAAAGATTTCATGACTATTTCAACAAAATATCTTTCTTTCAAAATTTCATGACGTTTTGTGAAAAGAAATTGATTTTGAAGAAGAAAAGATATTTTTTTCAAGAATTCGTTTCAAGTGTTTTATCAAAACCATTTTTCATCTAAGATTAAATTATTTCATATGTGTATGTTTAAAGTATAATGTCTCTATGATTTACATGGTTTAAATTTTCTTATAATGAAATATCCATTTGTTTTATATGGATTATGTGATGATGGGATGATGTTTATGAAACCCATTTTATTCTTTGGGTTATGATGAATGTTTTAAGTTTATTTTGTGGAACAAGTAAGAATGATTTCACTATGAGATGGGTGGGACCTATATCTCCATCCAATGCATTGGGTAAAGATTTATATCTCAAGAGATAAACATGGCTGGAACGGCAGGTTAAATCGGTTCAGTAAAACAGGACTGAAACGAGGAGTGAACTCGATTCAGAAAGGGACTTTGTCCACTAAGATGGTCTTGGCAGCAATGCCTTGGCTACTGTGGAAATAATTACATGTGCTTAATGGATTCCACAATTACATGTTTTATTCCCATGCTATTTTTTCATTCTTAATGTTTCTTTATGATCTATGCCTTACGTACTTCCATGTTTTATGTCATTTCTCAAGCTTTTGATGTTTAAACATTATGTTCATGTTTTTAAGTTCAAATGTGTATTGTATGTTTTATTTTATCCATGCTTACCTTTACTGAGCATTTGAGCTCACCCTTTTTTATGTTTTCTTTTCCACAGGTTATAAAGAAAGGTTTTAGGTAAGAAAAAAAGGGAAAGATCTTTATGGGAGATGTTGAAGATCTTTCACCACGATTAGAAGATTACGTTCCATGTTTCCAAAGACACTAAACTATTACGGTGTTTGTGTGTCTGTTTTTGTTATGTATTAAGTATTCTGCTAAAGAAATGTAATTTTCATGTACGTCATGCTTTTGGTCTCTACAAGGCCTGGATCCCATATCAACCATTATAGTGGAAGCATCTTTCCAAGACAAGACGCTAGTCCTCCATCTATCTACTGAGTTTCACCCCCCATATTATACTAAAGCATAGGTCCATTATCAATAGATTATGACCCTTTTTAATGCATCACAGTTGTGAGGTGTGTCCTTATATGGTTGACTCTTTGAACGGACATGTATCAAAATAAATATCCATGATGAACCTTCTGGAATTGATGAAACTATTTTCCTTGTCTAGTCTATGAGTTGTAGATCCCCTCTCAATCATTAGGGGTTTTATGATTTGAGAATGTATATATATATATATATATATATGAATCAATGTTATTAGTTCATGTAAATTATTTCATTGTGTTGATATGTCTACTATATATATATTCCTGTCATGTCTCTTACTTCTAAAACTATATATTTTTGGGAATGATATAAGGTATAAATATACTCTCCCATACATGGGAGTTTCTTGTATGTATCGTGTCTAATACAGATGATAGCCTGTCAATAGTTATTACAAAGGGGAATAAGGATACTGAGTTCATTGAACAGTGTATTTTGGTTAGAGCATGGAGATATTGAGCCAATTTTTCTAAACATTTTACTTTTCGGTTTTTTAGGTTGGGACACATTTCTGGTTTGGGTTTGTATTTTTTCCCTTTACATTATAGCTTACAATGTCGTACTATTGTACAACATTGATTTTTTTTTGACAAAAATTGTTATTATGAAGATATTTTATACTTTTTCCTTATTATTATATTGAATATTTGAATTGAGATATGTAGTTGTGTGCGTATAGTTACATTAGCCAATGTCCTCCCATTTTAGTTATTCCTTTTAGGGATTTTCGCCCCCACTGGATGTGGATGTGGTCCTGGGGTATTTTCACCTCGACCCCCATCAGGACAGGTCATGAAAAAAATAATCATAACTAAATAACATAAAGTAACAATAAGGATTATCATCACTCATAATGAATGATTTATAATTAATGAATGTATTAAAAATATTATCAACAGGTACAAATTCATCCCATAAAACTATATTTATGCGTTTATAGCAGATCATCATTTTTGGATAATTTAAAGAATAAATGTTTTTATTTTGTTTATTTTCTTCATCAAATCAATAATAATGAATTATATATATATAAATATAATATATCAATAATGATATATTTTAAAGAAATCATGCAGATAATTGTTTGGATAGTTCTCTGTCAAACAAAATGTGTGACCATTTGGTCAAAATAAATCACTTTTTTATTAAAATAATTAAATAACCAATCATACCATGTACTATTTCACTATTAAAAATTGGTTTGGTTTTTTATTCTTTTAACATTGGTTTTGAGGTGACGCCATCACGAGCGACGTTAGAAATGGGTTTTTATGGTTTTTCATGTTGGTTTTTAAAAAACTGATGTGAATGACCATATGTAAGTGACATTAAAATTCTTTTTTTTAAATATGTTCTTAAAAAATGATGTAAAAAATGTTTAACATATTTTGTATAATTTTATATGCTACTTCTTGACAAGTTGTAGACCTCAAACAGAGTTATGGAACAAATGGTATTACAATCAGAAGTTTGATATATATTTTTCGAGGAATGATCGAATGAGCCAAACATAGCTTTTTCTTATAAGAAATTTTAGAATATAAAGGAGGATTTGTAGTTTTACCTTGATATGAAAAATTATTCATCATTATAAAAAAATAAAAGTCATTAAAATGGTATACGAATAAAGAAAATGACTCATAAAAAAATAAATTTGGGAAAAATAATTATAAATACCATGACAAGATCACGAAAAGAAGAAATAGTGGATTCTCATGAATGATCAAAATTGTCTAGTTGGTGGAATGATGATGTTGGAATGAAATGATCATTAAATGGAATATCGATTAAAAAACTAATCATAAAAAACATAAATCATAGATAAATAATTACAAATACCTTAATGAGATATCGAAAAGAAAATGATGATGGTCGAATGAAATGATTGTTAAATTATAATATGTGTATAATGGAAACATATAACTGAGATGATAAAAGAAAATTTGGTATTAAAATATTTTATGTGTAAATAGGAAATTTTGAGGTCGTGATGTAAAAAAATGAAATTCCGCATTGGAAGGATATTCAAATTATCTTTCCCATTAGTTTTATGAAAAAAGACATTAAATGATATTAAAATTTTCACTAACTTTTCAGGTCAATTATTTAAAAAACAATTTAAAAGGTATTTTTCACATCTGTTATTTTGATAATTGGCATAAAAAATGGTCACAAAATATATTTCCTTTTCCATGCTTTGATGTTATAGGTTTTAGAGCTCAAATGGAGTTATGGATCAAATGTTATGGCCATCAGATGTTGTCCTTACCTATGACATCAATTTGAGATGATCAACTTCAAATGAAAATAACCCTTGATCCGTAACTCCGTTTGAGTTCTGTGACCTATCAAATCGATGCTTGGGAAATGTACCACATGTTTGTACACATTTTTAGTACCATTTTATTAATAAAAAATGTGAAAAATTCCTTTTAATGTCGGTTATTAAATAACCGATGTGAAAAAGTCTAGATAATTTATTTGTCACTATGGTTATTATATAACAAACATGAAAAATTAGAGGAAATGGATTTTTACATTATTTATATAATAACCGAAATGAAAAATTAAATTTAAAATTATTTTCATATTGGTTTTAAAAAACCAACGTGAAAAAAAGCGACGTTTAAAATTGATTTTTTACTATTGTTTCCTTCTAAACATTTATTTCATTAACCTATTAACCCATTTATTCTAATGTGCTTACATGAATAATTAAAGATCTATCATCCCCCTTGTTGTTTTCAAATGAAAGGAATTCAAAGCGTTCTTTATTTCTAAATCCTACTATTTGATTCATGCAAATATGTCATATTATTTACGATATCATTTTTTCTTCTATAAATTTAAATAAAACATTTTGTGTTTAATTTATACCATTTCACAAATATTCTATCAATCGTAGATATCCTTAACTATACAGAAGGATTAACACTACCATTGAAAAATCAAATAAATTCATTTGTTACCTTTTAACTTCAAATATATCCATCCATACTGATGGCCTAAATATAGGAACACCATCCATTGTTTCTTGAAATATGGTGTATATAAATAATCCATACTTTCACCACTAGCTGATAACATTATAATTTTATTATGTTCCAAATATCCATTCTTTATTGTTTTTTTTCACAATATTTTCTTTTTCTATGGGTAAATGTTTATAAAATATCAACTAAATGAAAACAAAATTACAATTCATAGTTTTCTATAATTTTTATATTATCAAAATGTTGAACTACAAATAGATCATATCCATCCCAAAAAATGTAACATATCTTGGACTATGATTTACACTTTCCTCTTTCACTAGTATCAATATGGACATAGATGAGGCATCAAAAGACTTTTAGGTGTAATATATGAACAATTTTGACATTTCAATATTCATTAGGCAAGAACCTCCACATTGATATTCAAAGAATTTAATTGATTAAATATGATATAGAATTCACTACATTTATTAAAAACTGTTGGAATATTATAATGAAAATATCTATTCTAGGATTTCTCATTCAATGTCTTGTTCTTCTATTCCACCACATCATTTATCTATGGAATCTTAGATTCAATCATATCAATCCTAATCCCTTTGTTTTAGTATAACACCATATGTATTTAATTTTGGTATCCACGACATTTTTTTAAACCTTTATTATTTAATATTAAAAATAGTCAAATTTTTTACTATACATCTCAATATAATAATGTTTTTATAATAATTCAATCTTGTATTTCAAAATGTATAACTGTAAATTAAATTCATCATCTTTGGTGATCATAACATAGTATAGTTATCCACAATGAAAATGTATCATATTTGGACCCACATATAAATATATAGAATCTATAGGTTTTGGAACTAATATGTTCATAAATTCTTAAAAATATACAACTTAACGATTCATAAGAACACGCTCCTTGCAAGATATATAACCCATAAAATTTAATTTATGTTTACAATTTGTTTTTAGGACTCACATGTCCATCACACTCAGGTGACCAAGATGATAATTCCATATCGATGAATCTCTAGGGGATAATCTAAAAAACAATGACCGATGAAATTTTCATGTTACATATATCATTCCTTCTTTTAGACCATTTATAACCCCCATGGATGTAACACCCCAAAATGATAAATGGTTAAATGGCTTAATGATAAGACTCATGTCAACAAGGTGCACCTTCCTTTTCGGGAGCATGTCTGCTTAGAACTCCACAGTTAAGCGTGCTTGGCCTGGAGTAGTGATCCGGATGGGTGACCTCCTGGGAAGTTTCTCAGGGTGTGAGTGATTGGGGACAAAGCACACTAGAAAGAAGAAGTGTTGGCATGTGGGGACTTTCATTAGTCAGATGACCCGTTCAGGCACGTGGGTGGACCCTGGGGTGGGCCCCACGTGTCTGCGGGGCAACTGGTGGTACCTGGTGGGCCAGGACCAGAAGGCCAGGTTAAGGAGGGGTGGCTGTGCTATCACCGGGACACGGTTGTCACATTTGGTATCAGAGGTCGTACCCAACCTTAAGTGCGGTGCACTGCTTGGGTTGAGATGTAGGGCCCACAACGAGGGCGTTGTGCTCTAAAGGGGGGGTAATTGTAACACCCCAAAATGATAAAGGGTTAAATGGCTTAATGATAAGACTCATGTCAACAAGGTGCACCTTCCTTTTCGGGAGCCTTCCTGATTAGAACTCCACAGTTAAGCGTGCTTGGCCTGGAGTAGTGATCAGGATGGGTGACCTCCTGGGATGTTTCTCAGGGTGTGTGTGAGTGCGGACAAAGCACAATAGAAAGGACAAGTGTTGGCCTGTGGGGACTGTCATTAGTCAGATGACCCGTTCAGGCATGTGGGTGGACCCTGGGGTGGGCCCCACGTGTCTGCGGGGCAACTGGTGGTACCTGGTGGGCTAGGACCCGATGGCCATGTTAAGGAGGGGTGGTTGTGCTATCACCGGGACCCGGTTGTCAGAATGGATCCTCAAGTGATTTTCCTTGCACTATCCATAAATTTTCTACTAAAACTCAAATCATTTATCTAGCCAACAGAAAAAAATTATTCCTTAATCATGGTATGTATATTACACAATAGAATAGAATATATAAATAATTATTTATCTATACAATATTGTCACCATTTCCAATAATATATATATATTTATCAATCTTCAAAAATGTATAATAATGTAATGTACAATTCAACATATCATTGATGTAGATTGAAATAATGATCTCGAGTCAATAATCAATAACTCCAGGTGACACTTGACACTGATGAGTATGTTACTATGAACATTATCATCCTATATTTTTATATATAATACTTGTAATAATTCCATGTCTATATAAATTTTTAAAATGATAATTAATTCCCATATTTATAGTTTTAATATCTACAAATTAACTATTTTCCTCTAATCATTTCTTGTAATTAACATATCTATTTCTAACATCATTACATATTCAATTATCCTCTACCCTCTAAACTATATAATCTAACGATAGACTTATCATCTTATATTATTTTAATAAATTCATTTATATTTAAATCAAGGGTATCCTTAAACATTATGTAACACTTATCACAATAGTTTCTAAAAAGGTAAACCATCACATACCTTGACCATGAAAAAAAATCAAAACAAGAAAAGTTACCCACTCTGTATACAAAAATTAATATCCCAAAATATTTAAAATTTTGACCATGTTGTATTTATTCACATGATTTACTACAATCTTTTATTTTTTAACATTCTTATTAAAGTTTTCTAAAATTAGAAACAACATTCTATTTTTGGTATCCTTATCACATATATTTATGAATATAAGAGTGTTATCCAAAAGTATATTCAAATATAGGGTATTTAAATAAAAATTAAATTCTAAAATTAAACTAATAACCATATATATCTTCCATTTATAAATATCTCATTATATTATATCTATATTATGTGGCTTTATATTGGATATAAATAGATTTAGATATCTATGATACCAATAAAAATATATATTTAATTAATATTTTTTAATTTTTATTTTTCAAACCTTTATAAAATCCCATCTCTGTCATCTAACACTATATCCACTAAATAGGATTTCAAAAAATAAGGGAAATAAATACCGAAAATATAGTCTTCCATGTATAAGAATTCAGGGGTGAAGAAAGTGGATAAAAATCCCATTTATGGATTATATATAAATACTTTTTTCACATAAAATGTATCATCCTTATATGTAAAAATATTTATAAAATTGATAGATTATTTTATGTAACATAATATTGGATTATAAATGTGTGAGGAATCTCACTATACTCTTATTTGAAAACATAAAATTTGAAAGTAATATATTAATTCCATAATACAAATGAAATAAAATTATATATAAAAAATAAAAGGATTTTTACATGGTTTTCGATATATACTATATCCATGTAGAAACTATTTAATACACTATAGTTATATCGTAAAAATAATTCTATGTTTCAAGTCACCCTGACAATCAATACTTGTATAAAAAGAAAACTTTTATTATATACATATGCATATAGGTACCACATGGTTATTATAATACAAGACTAACATTATCCAAAAAAAATTAAACATATATGAATTTATGAAAACATTATCTACCACCAACTAATTCCTTATTGATTATGTCATATTTAAAAACATTACCACCTAGGTTTGTTTCTCCCGTACACCATCTAATCCCATTAATGGTTAGTGACTTTTATCCTAAAAACAGTCAATAGTTTTTTATATTAAATATGTTCATCAGATAGGATAAATTATATTATTATCTAGATTTTTAAGTAAATTAAAGATCAATTAGTAGTATAGATAAAAATAGTTAAATATGGTACCATATAATAGTGTATTTGAAATGCGTTTTTGAAAGAAACGAAGCAACAAAGAAAAAATTTTAAAATACTTATGAGTGTGCTCATTATAAATATAACCTACCCATTAATTTAAAATTTTATATCTATACCATAAGTTAAAATAAATTTAATTTGGAACCACTAATTATGTTAAACCGTAAATACAAGGGAAATTCATAGTTGTACGAATAGATAAATAATTAAACCATAATCTTACTCCGAGGTATCAAATCATGTAACATTTATTTACGTATAGTTTTACGAAAAATTATTGTCGATGGAAATATAGATAATTCTAAAAACTCTATAAATTAAGATTAATTTATTTTCAGTATTATATTTGAACTCTATTATTATGTCTCATTTATAATTGATTCACTATTAAATATTTCACTATCATTATTCAAAATAACAACTTAGTTTCTAAATGATCATCAATATTGTGCAATATAATTTAAAAAATAGTTAATAGACCATATATTAATGAAATGTAGAATATTAATTTATTTAAATTAGATTATTTATTGAGAACAAACTAGATCAATTATAAATGTAACTACTCTTCAGTTGATGGATTTGTCAATGTGAAATCGATTTGCCAATGAAATTAGTTTAGAAATGGTCTGATATAATATTATTTTCCGTATTAAATACAAGTTGAATGGAGTATAAAAATATAGTTTAAGATGATAAAAATTAAATTTTATAAATAAAAGGTAGATTACAAATTCTAAAAAACATTACTGTGTAAGTGAGGAAATTGAAAGCCTCTTTAAAGAGATCCATAAATAAAATCCTTTATTCTCCTAATTGGATATAGGAGTGGAGTTGAACCATTCCATTCATCAATTCACTCCTTGATCCATGGTGTATGATTCTAAAATAATGATAGATACTCTAAAATATATTGAATTGTGTGTTGGGTTGTAAATATCCAAAAGGGTATATGGGAACTTTTAGTCAATGATTTAATGCTAAATTACTGCATTTTTTTCCAAAATAGTAAATTAATATGCTATCAATGTTGTTGAATTAAATATGAAAATTCAATTACTATAATATAAAAAAATCTCTCAATAAAATCCATTGATTAGTTTAAAGTATTATAGGCCAAATGGTAACATTAAATACATGATGAATTGTTCATTCCTTCTTTAAATTCATGTGTTATTTTCAATTCCCTTCCATGAGATTCATCTCAGACAATCATAATAGAATTTTAGTATAATGTTTATATAATTATTGCTTAATAATTCCAATAAAAACAACCTAATTAAATTGGTTTGATAAAAATAGTAGTTTTAATTAGAACATTTGTAAATATAATTTTCTTAGAATTGTGAAATTTAATTTAATAAAAAAATTTCCGTTGAATGTGAAATTAAATATCAACTTTAATGATATAAATCATATAATATAAATAATATATTACTAAAAATTATGTTGATTTTTACCCCAAATAAGTCAATTGTTAGAAAAAAATAAAAAATATTACAACCCATGATTAACTTAAATTGGAATTACATCATTTGAGTTGAATACATAGTAAATTACAAAAACAGATGCCCCAAGACTGTATTAATTTAGTGCATTTTGAAACATGGAAAAGAATATTATTACTTAGGGAAAGGTCATTAAATTTTCAAACAAATATGTTCCCCTTAGTAATTCAACATAAAACACATTCATCATAACCTGTGGATAAGAGACAAAAGAAAGGAGTGAGCTAGAATGCTCGATAAGGGTAAATAAAGGAAATACATAATCAGAACATTAACATAGGGGTATGAGAATAAGAGAATAACATTTTAAGATCAAACCATGCATATTGAAAGATCATAAACATGATAAATGGAATATAGATTTGTATTTCATAAGATATAAATCATAATATAATCTAGAACATGAACCATGTGAGAATTTTATAGACATAAGACATAGATTTTGTGTAAAACATATAAATATGTATTATATTTCCATATAAGTTAAGGATCCTTGCCAAAATATAATCACAACACATCATGGGGACTACACCTATAGTGTGGGATAGACCACCATCCCCAGTCGTTGTCCATTCCTTGTAAGGGATCAGGTTTTCCTATCTTCTCATAGTGGATCAGGTTTCCCCATTATCCCATCTTCATGGTGACTACACCTATTGGGATGAACACACACCCATCCCATTTTATAGTCCTTCCCATATAATGTATTAGTATTCCCCTTCTTCCAATAACATATTGGGTTTCCTCATACTCTCATCTTCATGGGGACTACACTTAAAAGGTGGGACACCCCACCATTACCAGTCGCATTTGTTGGGGCCAAGATAATGATAAAGGTGATGTAGGTTTTCTTTTGTTGTATTTAGTTTTCAAAGTTGTTTTTTATGAAAATTAATCACCTAAAATTGTTTTTGAAGGAATTTTTTTGTGTTTTTTTGAAAATAATCGTACTCTTGTTTTCAGAAACTTTAACCTTATATTGAGTAGGAATGAAAGAAACTAGAATGAATGGAAATTTATGATACATTTAATTGATAAATGTGAAAATGATTTCCTATTTTTTAATTCTCATAAATCATATGTAATGTGGTAAAAAAATTATACAATCTCGATGGAAGAAAGGGGTAAGTAAAAGTTGTGAATTGTGGTGAATTTTACAAAGCTATGAATTATGGTAACTATTTCAAAGATGTGAATGATGGTGACTGTTTCAAAGATGTGAATCATGGTGACTATTTCAATATTGTGAATGGTGGTGAGTATTGAAAAGATATGAATGTTGGTGACTATTGAAAATCTGTGAATGGTGGAGATGATTGAAAAATGTTGAATGGTAATGATGATGGGAATAGTCGTGCTGATGGAATAGTCATGTCGATGGAAGATGAAATGATGCATGTCATTCCGTCATCATAATGAATTTGTTTTGCATCATACTCAAATTCGTGCTGCTGGAATAAGCCTACTGATGTAATAGTCATTTAGATTGAATAGTCATTCCAATGAAATAAGAGATGATGCCTATCAAACCGACATGGTATTGAATTTGTTTTGCATCAGAATCAGATTCGTGCTGATAGAATATTTTTTTCGATGAAATTATTGTCTCGATGGAATATTCGTGTGGATGGAATAGTCATGCTGATGAAAGAATAGATGATGCATGTCTTTTCGAAATTGTAATGAAATTTCTTTCCATCGAGCTCAGAGTCTTTTCGATGGAATAGTCATGCCGATGGAAAATATCATGCTGATGGGAATAGTTGTGCCGATGGGAATAGTCATGCTGATGGGAATGGTCATGTCTATGGAAATAGTCATGCTGATGGAAATAGTTTTGTCGAAGGAAAAGAGGAAAGAGTCATGCCGATGGAAAGAGAAAGTGAAGAGATAATTCTGTTCATACCGATATGGTAATGACTTTGTTTTACATCGAACACACATGTGAAAGTTAATGAAAATATATGGTGTCAATTAAAGAACATAGTATCCAAAAACAGTCATACTCAACAATTGTACCCACATTTTATAGTCTTCTAAAATAGAAATTTTTTTGGTAATCTGGAATGAAAATTGGGTATGGCGGTAAAAATGAAAGATTGTAAGATCAAGATGAAGTTTCGAGAATATTCGAGAAGCATTGAAAAACTGTGACAAAGTCAAAAATGTATCCCATAAGTTTTAGGGCAAATTCAAATTTTGGAAAATTTGAGTGATCAGGAAAAAAATTTGGATTCCTTCCAATTTTCACCAATAAAAGTAAAAGGTAATTTCTACTTTCTAACAATGTGTACATTTCATAGAAGAGGAGAGAGAATATCCAAGTTTTAGTAAGAGAATAAGAGGTATTTAAGTGGTGTTGATTCTATTTGTCTTGGCTATATTATACATGTTTTTAAGTGGTTATGATTCTATTTTTATTGACTATTACATAACTATTTTGAAGTGGTATCGATTCTATTTTTCATGACTATTTTATGAAAGTATTAGAGTGGTGCTGATTCTATTCTATTATATTAAATTGAAATATCAGACTGTGAAGAATCGTACTGGGAAGATCGTACTCAGGGTAATCAGACTGATTGTTTCACATAATCGAAGATGTTCTTACCATTCTTCTGGGTATGGAAAAGAAGAATTGTTTTATAGTTAAATAAATTTGGGGAATTGAAAAGAATCACCGGTGACATGATGTGTTAAAAAACAAATGTATTACTCTATTGTTCTAAGAGGGGGTGCATGCACTAGTTGTATTGTATCATCATTCTACATGAGTGTAAGGGTATATCCGACTTTTGTGATATAAGGATTTATTTCCTGTGGATTGTATGGTATTGGATCATTTCCAAACCCTATCAAGGACGTATCTATTCTCATTTAATATTGAAACTTTTAAATCATTGTGTTCCTTTAGATGTGTGTTGATTTGTTTATCAGCAGTGATTAAAAATATTTTATAGGAGGCCAAGGTTTTTTCAATTGAATCGAAATATAAAAGAAAACGAGTATCACTATTTCACCCTCCCCCTCTTAGTGATACAATACTTCGACTAGTCACTTTCAATTGGTATCAGAGGCAGGTTCCCTTCACTATTCTTTGTTGATGGAGAACATGAACTATATGAATAGTAAATGTATACTAGTATTTGATGGAAAGAACTAACATATCTTGTAAGCTAAAATGATTCCATATCTTATGTTTATCGGTTATGATGTTCATGAAGTTGCAACAGTTGGGTTTCCTCCCATTGATGATAGTGCTCTACTTAAACCTATTGAAAAGAAGGTTCTTGAGAATTATGGAAGGGCCAAGAATGCTATATTATAATCAATTTTTGAAAGTTAATTCCTGAGAGTGAAAGGTGTTTCCATAGTTAATTGTATATTTTATAAATTGAAAAACTTAGACAAAGGTAATACAAAATTTAATAAGGAAAAGTTACAAATATTAAGATTGAACTATGAAGATTTGAATATGGGTGATCATGAAGCTATCGAGGATTTCATTACAATTATGAATGAAATTGCGAGTACTATCAGATGTCTTGGTGGAAAGATGAAAGACTCTATAGTTGTTGAAAACATATTGAGAATCCTACCTAACAAATCCGATGAAAAATCCTCTTCATTGGATCATAGATATCATGAAACATTATCTCTTGATGATTTACATAGAACTCTAATCACATATGAAATGCGAATAGAAATTTATATAAAGGGAAAAACAATGGATGATAGGGAAATGTTAATCACAGATATGAAGAACGAATAGATGAAGAAGATTTTTATTGAAGATAATGTTGGTGATTATGCCTCGGAAAATGAGGTATTTAAAAATATCAATGAAATCCAATCCTTGTTTTATAACAATTTGAAAAGAGGTATAGGAAAATACAAAGAGAAACTTCCATTTAATTATTTTAAATTTGGGGTTTTTGGTCACATTGTAGTTAATTTTCCTCGAAGAAAGAAAGAAGAGGATGCTGATATTGTATATGGAAAGGCAATAAGATCATGGAAGAAAAATGGAGACAAAGGAAGACAAAAGTTATTCTTCAATTCAAAAAGAAGAAGTTTCATATAAAAAGATGAAGAATAAGAAGAGAGTGATGTTGAATCTGAAAAATCCATTGAGTATGGTAATGAAAATAATTTCATCGAAACAGTGAATGATGAATAATTTGGAAGTAGTTTTTTTGAAAAATAATAACATCAAATTGAAATGCCTCTAAAATATGAGTTGAATGAATTTCCGTGAAAGATAATAAGACATAGAAAGAAAAAAAGGATGGAAGATGAATTCTCATGAAACCAATAGTTTTTTTCTGGTGAGAAAGAAAAGATGATTAAATAGATTGATTACTTGAAGAAATATCATAAAGAAGAAAATAAATGTAATGAACCTTTGGAGGTGAATATGAAATTAAAATAAGAAGAGATGGAATTTGTCCAAAAAAAACAATCTAAAGCTAAAAAGAAAAGTCTATGTTTCCAAAACTCTATCACATAAGTTGGTGAATTTTCTTGTTATTTGAAACTTGAGAGAGTTCAACAAAATATACCTTTAATGCTTAAGAAGAAGAATCAAATTGTATTTGAAAAGAAGAAAGTTGGGAATGTTCTGTATATAGAAAAGACCAACAAGTGTGGGAATGCTTTAAAACACTACGAATCTGGAAATAATTCTTATACTTACGGTTTTGATAATTCAGAAAAGAAAAATGGAATCTTATTTATAATAGAAATATTGGTGAATCTGAAAATAAATAGAAGAAGGTGGTTGAGAAACACATCAACAATTCTGATCACTGTGGGGGATTCAGAGCGAAATACTCTCTCTATGGGTATTGCTAGTATTGTTTGGGATTCCGACACACATCATGTATGTATTGGTAAAATAAAAAAATTATTATCCCATAGGTTATTAAATAATGATATTGAGGGGGGTTCAATCTCATAAATGTATGAAAAATGATAGGGTATTATTGAATAAATCTGAAAAGAATGATGTGAAGATTGAAAATAGGTTCCAACCCTTGGAAACTATTTTTGAAATATGTGAACAACCTAGAAACCATGAAAAAAGATGACTTGTTTTTCAACAAACTCAGAAAACGTTTCTCAATTCTCAAAAGTCAAATGTGGATAATGAAAATATTGGAAAAATGTCTATGTTGAAACTATATTTAAATACATGAAATGAGAACGATCTTGGATGCTTGATAGTGGGTGTTCATATCACATGATTAGGGATTGAAATTGTTAAAGGATTTGAAATATTTTAAAAAAGTCACAGTGTCATTTGGTAATGATGAGTCATTGAAAATTAAAGGTGTTCTGTCAGTCATCATTGGAATAGAAAAGATGAGATCTATGAAAACATTGTATGTTGATGTGATGAAACACAATCTTCTAAGTGTTTACAATTATTGTGATGAGGGTAACAATGTTATCATCAAGAAATATGTATTTCTTGTAAAGAGTGAATAATATGGAAAGATTGTTACCAGATGTCATCATACAAAGGAAACTTATTTTAGGTTGGTGATTCACAAAACACTAGTTACATCAGTATTGTAGAATAGAATTAGTAATGGAATAAAATTTTTGCTTATAAGTGTCAGAGGAACATGATCATGTTATCTAAAAGAGATAGTTTTTTGTACATTATTTATTTTACAAGAAGTAGAGATTGGTGTTTCACTATTTTCCAGAACGGAATGATTACAAATGTTGTTCATAAGAAAGTTGATATTTTTTCAAAACAACCCCTGCATATGATCCATTACGATATATGTGGGCCAAATAGAAAAAAATAAACTCATGGATATAAGTATTTAATTACTTTCAGTGATTATTTTACATGCATTATTTGTGTTATGTACATGGAAAAAAATCTGATGCTTTGAAAATTTTTAAATGTTTTAGAAGAAAAGATGAGAGGGAATGTGATTATTATATGAAGAAGTTAAGAACTGATAATGGTGGTTAATAAAAAAAGGGAATAGTTTGAGAACTGTCTTGAGAAGCATGGAATTTGGCATGAGTATAGAACTCCACACACTCCACAAAAAAATGGGGTTGCTGAAAGAAAGAATAGAAGACTAGTGGAAATGGGTAGAACCATGTTACATGAGCATAAACTTTAACATTACTTTTGGATGAAATCCATGAGTACTGCTATTTATATTCAGAACCATTGTTTCTATAGGCCTCAATCAGGTATGAATCCCTCATAATTGTTTTATAGAAAAACTCTATGTTTGAAGCACTATTGATTTTTTGTGAGTCCTTGCATTATAAAGAAGAAAGGTGGAATCTATTGTAAATTTGAGAAAACCATTGAGGGTGAAATATTTCTCAACTACCCTCCAGAAGGAATATGATATAGATTCTACAAAAAATAAAAAAAAAGATTCGTTGATTCAGTTGATGTGAACGTGACTGATGTATCTGAGAAAGAGAAACTTGTTCAGGAAAACCATGATGTTGAGAATGTTGGAGAAAACAATTATGATAAGGATACATGAAAGTGTATTCATTCTCAGGAACAAGAACCAGAAACAGATATTTCAAGTGATTAAGATAATCCAAAATCATATCCAATACTGAGGATTCATGTGGATGTACGGAATATAATTGGTGATCAACAACAGAAGGTTCACACATGAAGAACAAATAAATCCATTACACATACTTTTTTTGTATTTAAAAGTTGAAAAAAGTGAATTGAATGAATATATTGAGAATCTAAGATGGGTTTAATCCATGTATGATGAATTGGATAAGAATGAAATTTATAATAAATGGGAACTCGTACCCATTCCTGAAAACAAAAACATCTTTGAAAAAAATGGATTTTCTAGAACAAACTGAATGAAAAATCGGAGGATATATGAAACCAAGAAAGATTGGTGTACAAAGGGTATTATCAAATTGAGGGTATTGATTTTGATGAATCCTTTTCCCAGTGGAAAGACTTGAAATAGTCAGAATCATTCTTGTTATTGCCGCAAAACGAGGCTAAAAGATCTTTCAAATAGATGTTAAATCACAATTCCTAAATGGTGATATTGAAAAAGAGGTTTATATTTAACAACCTTATGAATTTGTTATTGAAAATATGAATGTTATGTGTGCAGATTGAAAATGGAATTGTATGCCCTAAAACAAGCTCTGGTGGTATGGTATTCCAAATAGGATGCATGCTTAAGAAATATGAATAATAACAAAGGAATTAATCATTACATCAAAGAAACTAAGAGTATTCCCACTTTGTAGTTGTTTTTTTATGATATTATCTTTGTTGGGAATGATGAAGGATGTTGTGAAATATTTGATGAAGAAATGAAGAATGTATTTGAAATGTCTATTATGGGAGAAATGAAATAATTTATTGGGTTAAAAATCCAACAAAAGAAACAATACATTTTCCTCTCTCAATAAAAGTATTCAAAAGAACTTATCAATATGTATTTTATGGAAAATTAAAAACCTCATTTCAGTGGAAACAATGGTGAGTACAGATGGAGAACGAAACGAAGCTAATCAAAAAGAGTATCAGAAGCTGATTTGTTGTCTATTGTATTTGACTACCTCAAGACTTGACATTGTTTATATTGTTACCTTATGTACATGATTTTAGAGTGCTCTAGGAGAATCGCTTCTTATTGTAGGAAAAAGAATTCTTAGATACATTAGAGGAACATTAGAATTGTGATCCATGATTTTCAACATAGATAGTATTGGTTTTTTTGGTTATTCTGATACAGATTGGACATGAAATTGGTGATGATAGAAGATCAATATCTTGTGGTGTATTATTTTTTGGAATTAATTGTTTTATTTGGAATTCAAAGAATCAGAATTCAGTAAATCTCAGTATGGAAAATGTAGAGTATGTTGCTGCTACTCAATCCGCTTCCCAACATACTTGGATGAAAACACAATTGGAATATTGTCTTGTTAAAGTGAAGTTACCCTTGTAACTATGTTGTGAAAATTAAAGATCATGTGGAGAATAATGAATTTAGGCAAGAGTATATTCCATCATCAGATAAAGTTGTATATATTTTCACAAAACATTTATCTATGGAATCATTTTCAAAAAATGAATTTAAACATGGGTGTCCAACCTCTTTCTCTTCAATGTTGTGGTATGGGTATTTGTCCCCTCTCTCATATTATATTTGGATTGTTTTTTCAAGGGGGAATTTTATTTTTTTCATAAATCTACTACACCAATGAGAGAGTTGTGGGTATGCTGTGAATTCAACATTATTTTGTGATTGAACTATTAAAACATTTTGTTGAAGTGGTTTTTGGAAAAGAAATTGATTATTTTTCCCAGATGAATGAAGAAAAGAAAGAGGTTGTGATGATATTGTTTTATATATTAGGGTTTTTATATTAATGATTCTTGTTTCCTACAAATAGGTAGCTCACGTAGGCTTATAATTGTTGATATGGAATCCATTTCTTGAAGTTACAAAGTTCAGTGATTTACGAAACATGGTTGACAGCAAAAATCCAAAGGGGGATATTGTTGGGACCAAGATGATGATAAATGTGATGAAAGTTTTGAGAATTGTCTTCTATTGTTAAGGTTGGTTTTGAAGAAAAGAAATCACTTCCCATTGTTTTAGAAAGAATTGTCTTTGTTTTTTCTATTAAAAAGTGTCATAATCTTGTTTTCAAAATGTTTTTCCTCAGGATTAGTAGGAAAGAAAGAAACAATAATGAATGGAAAGTTATGATACATTCCAATGTTAAATGTGACGATGCTTTATTATTTTGGAATTCTAAAAAGTCATATGTAATTTTTTAGAACATATAAAACTAGCTAGATGGAATAAAGGGTTTTGTAAAAGCTATGAATGGTGTTGACAATTACAAATATGTGAATGGTGGTGAAAATTGTAAAGATGTTAATGGTGGTTACTATTACAAAGTTGTGAATGGTGGTGACTATTACAATTTTTTGAATGGTGGTGACTATTGAAAATTTGGGAATGGTTTCGAATATTGAAAATCTGTGATTGATGGTGACTATTGAAAAACTGTGAATGTTGATGATAATGGGAATAGTCATGCTGATGGAATAGTCATGCAGACGGAATAGTCATGTTGATAGAATATTCATGCCAATAAAATAAGAAATGATGAATGTTATTTTAATATGTTAATGAAATTGTTTTGATTCAGGCTTAGAGTCGTGTAGATGGAATATTCAGGCTGATGAAAGAATATATGATGTTTGTCTTGCCAACATGGTATTGATTTATTTTGCATCGGACTCAGAGTTCTACTAATGGAATAGTCGGACTAATAAAAGAATAGATGATGTATCTCATGCCTACATTTTAAGGAATTTGTTTTTCATAGGACTCATAGTCGTGCAGATAGAATAGTCATGCCGATGGGAATAGACATACAAAAGGGAATAGTCATTCCGATGAGAATAGTCATGCCACTCGGAATAGTTGTGCGGATAGAAATACTCGTGTCGATGGAAATAGTTGTGCCGATGGAAATAGGAATGACTCGTGCCGATGGAAAGAGAAGATGAAGAGATGATGCATGTCATGTCGACTGGGTAATGACTTCGTTTTACATCAGACTCATTGGTGAAATTGAATGAAAAGTTATGTTGAAGATTAAAGACCATTGTATCTAGAAACAATCGTACTCAACAATAGTACCCACATTTATTGTTTTCTAAAATATTTTTTTTGTGTTTTATGGAATAAGAAATGGATATGGCGATACAAATGAAATATATAAATATTGAGAAAATATTTCAGGAAGATTTAAGAAGCTTCGAGAAACTATAACGAAGTCAAAAATGTATCTCATAATTTCAAGGGGAAATTCAAATTTGGGAACATTTTGGTGATCTTTATTTTAGTGTGTGGGAAAAACATTTGGTTTCCCGCCAATTGACACCTATAAATGGAGGGGGTACTTTTTACTTTTCATCAATGTGTACTATTCACAGTAGAGGAGAGAAAATCTCTAGGTTTTAATGAGAGAAGAAGATGTATAGAAGTGGTGCCGATTTTATTTTACTTTGATATTGCATACACATTTTAAAGTGGTGAAGATTCTATTTGAGTTGACTATTACATAACTGGTTTGAAGTGGTGCTGATTTTTTTTTTCTGGACTATAGTATGAAAGTATTTGAGTGGTGATGATTCTTTTCTATTGTATTCAATTGAAAGATCAGACCTTGAAGAATGGGACTGGGAGCATAGTACTTAGGGTAATCATATGGATTGTCTTACATAGTCCAAGAGTTTCTTACCTTTCTTCTAGTTAAGAAAAAGATGAATTGTTTTACAATTAAATAGATTTGGTGAAATTAAAAGAAGAACAGGTGACATGATATGTTATAAAACAAATGTATTACCCTATTATGCAAATAGGGTGCACTTGAACTATTTGTATTGTTTCATAGTTCTATATGAGTGTAAGGGTGAATCCTACTCGTTGTAATCCATGTTTCGATTTCTACTAGATTGTATGGTGTTGGATCATTGCCAAACCATATAAAGGACATAGCTATTCATATTGAACAATGAACCATATAAATAATTGAGTTCCTTTTCATGTTTTTAGATTTGTTTCTCATTAGGGAATTAAAATCATTAACACGAGGTAATGTTTGTTTCAATTGAATTGAAATATAAACTAAAAATAGTATCATAGATTCACCCCCACCACCTCTCAGTGATATAATACATCGACTGTGAACTTTCATTTGTTCTTTCCTTAAAATGGAATAGGTTCCCCCATCTTCCTATAGTGGTTCAATCCTAGAAACATGATTCACATAATAATATAACGATATATAAATACATAACCAATTCATTGATGGGAGTTATAGGTCCCACCAATCATATCGTAAAACCATTCATTCATGTTCCACAAGATAACAAAACATCCATCATATCATGACCCATAAAAATATATGGTTTTCTTTAAAATAATATCATAACCCATGAAATGAAATGGATATCAGAAATATTTCATTATAATTTAATCAAATCAAAACCCATGAAATAAAGTATTTTTAAAAATGTTATAACACATGAGAGAGAAACGAGTGTAATAAACATCATGGTATTGATACCTAAATAATTAATGTAATAATAGAATTGTATTCTTGTATTATTCCCTAAATAAATATTGAACTGTAAAAAATGAAATCTTATATGGAAAAGGATTTAAAAAATTCACATCATATGTTTCTTAGGGAAAATAACCATTCTTGGAACATTGTTTTCATAAATAAATTTAGATTACCATTTTTTATAACGAAATAATTAAAATTTCAAATAGAACATTTGTAGAAGAAAATATATATTCTAATTTGAAAATGTTATTAAAACAAGAATAATTTTGGAAACCTTTTTCTAAATAGCTTCAAAAATTTATAATGTAATCTTGATGATACATGGAAAACCATTTTCCATGATAACTTACAAAATAATCTTAAAAAAATTAAAAAAATATTATTTGAAAATAAAATTAAATAATAGAATAGAATATATGAGATAATTTAAATCATCTTCATTGAAAAAAACCTATTAAAACATATAAATGAATCTTTAAAAATAATTTAAATAAATTTTTAAACATAAACCAATTTTTTAAAACAAATATTTGTTTGAAAAAAAAAATAAAAATAAAAAATATATATAATATTTAGAGAAATTTTTTATTAAAAAAACAACCTTGTAAATATAAAAAATAAATCATCTTGGAAATGATGGTCTTGATGGTAGTTAAGTCTGTACATTCGGAATAATCATTTTTTACCATAAAAATTTAGAAAAGTTCCATGATAAGAAAACAAGAATATTATTTTTAAATCCATTTTTTAGAAAGGTATTACATGGATAGAGATTCACATTAAAAATCATATGAAAATATTTAATAATTTAAAACATTTTTAGAAAACACGATTTTGAAAGAACACGTATTTCTGACCAAAAAGGGAAATAATGTTAGATGTTCATAAAAAAATACTAATTATATTTTTTACAAAAGACTATAAAATTTTTATCATTACAAGAAAATAATATGATTAAAAGATTGGTATAAAAATTCATAAGATTACTCGAGATGTGGATGATAATATTTCAGGAAGTGAAACATTATAAAAATAGTCCAAACCATGATGATGTTGTAGCTATAAACCACAACCACATTGGTAAGATATAATCATAATAAAACAGAATTAATATCATTAAATAGATATTAAAATATCATAAAAAGAAGTAGAATAATTACATAACATGTCAAAGGTTAAATATACACCTTATAGAAAAATATCGGTGCATAACATTGAATGTGCCTCAAAAAAGACAAATTGAGACAAAATAACATTACCGATTTGTTAACAATTGAAACATAATCCCCTTGAAAGAAAGATCATAAAGGTGATATGATAATATCAATAAATTTATATTTTAAAACCATAGAATACATCCATGGGAAGTAAAAACACCATACAGGTAATTCTGTGACCCCAGCTTCCCAGAGTCGGTGCATTATTACATAACATTGGCATGATTCAAAGAAATCATATCCCTAAAGACCAATCAGTTTAGTAGCTTTGGAAGTACTAGATACATTAATAAGTTTTATATTTCATTTTAAAATGAAAAACAACAACAAAATTTTCTCCATTGACCACATTCATATCCCATATACTATCCCTGCAGGTCAATCATAATAAAACTCTTCAAATCATGGGTAAAATAAAATATAGAAATGGGTGAGCTCAGATGCTCCATAAGGATAACAATATAGAGAAAACATTCATAAATAATCATAATAATTTAAGGCAATGTATAGGACTAAAAAATCCTTTAAAATGTAAACTTAATCATAATATAGAAAATATAAATTGAAATAAAGTCATTTTCTTATTCAATTGGATATTATACTAGTCAAATAATCACATGAAATATCAATATCCAATTACATAATGATTGAATGTATAATGTCGGACTTCATAACCACATAGTCAAGGCCTTATGCCAAGACTACAAATAAGATTTTTTTAAGGCCATCTGCCAAGACACTAGT
Organism: Viscum album; assembly: GCA_963277665.1. NCBI lineage: Eukaryota > Viridiplantae > Streptophyta > Magnoliopsida > Santalales > Viscaceae > Viscum > Viscum album. Next base: position 1,644,265,002 of record OY728155.1, on the reverse strand, counting down.
TTGGCTCATGAGACCTATCGATGCATCGAGGAGATATAGAGGGCTCCACCCGTTACTTACTAAGTCCAATGCATTTCTCATATGAAATGGATGAAACATAACATAATGATTCATATTAAAACTATCTTTTAAAATGTAAATATGTTATCCATAAACCATGGAAAAAAATAAAACATATAAATTCAAATATATCACAAAACCTTCAGTACAATATATAACATTTGTATCATAATAAATCAGCTTCAAAAAAGTTTAAAATCCAAAAAAGGGTATTGACAATGATGAAATCATAACATTTAGAGAGAAATATCTCTTTAAATTTTGAAATCAATTAAAAGTAACATAATTATAAAAGAAAAAATTTATTTTAAAAATATTATTATCAGATAGTAAGGGAGGATTCAAAGATGTTATAATAGTGGAGAATAACAGCTCCCTCCGTATAAGTTAAAAAACATTCTTACCTTAATTTTTCAAATAAGTTATAAAGTACCTTGTTTGAAAAAAGATGGAATGATTCCTTTATAAACATCTTATAAAAATTCAAAAAATGGTATAAATGACTTTAACCCATAGTCTAGGAAATATTAAAAATGATTTGAAATACATTTTAAGAAACATGGATGTGGATGACAATGATGTCCCAGTAGATAATTACGTATAAAAAATCATGGATAATGAAGAGATTGTGAAATTAACCGTTACATTGAAATTTTCTTTGGTTGAGGGTACGTTAAACTCTTGTATAACAGTTCAATCATTGTTATTAAATTATACAACAACCATAAACCTAAATATGATATCATATATGATCTTCTAATATTTCTTTATTAATAATATTATAGTATTTTCAACTTTTCGGGTGTTAACTAATTCGTTTTCCTTTATATGTTTTTTATATAAGCCATGATTTTTATAGATAGGATGTAATTGATTCATATCCATAATGATATTAATTTCTTTAAAAATTATTTTTAATCATCAATTGAATATTATTCTTCAATGGGTATGATGGCGAAATGATTCTCATCGCATTCATGGAGGCGGTAATATGTAGATATGAACGAGTGACGATATCATTCAATTAAAGGAGAAATGATATATAATTCAATGTTATATCATATATATATAGAATAAATAACAAGTTATATTTATTATTTATATAAATTATACATCACTATTATACCAATCCAAATAATAATGTACTGGTTAACAACTACACCACGACGTGGAGACGGTAATCCATACTTACGCATGTGTGGTGACATTGTCATTAATATGATGGATAAAATGATAAATATGGTTGTAACATTTTTATAGAAACATAAAAGTATGTAGAAGTTACTAGATTTTTTATTCTAGAATGAAAACAACAAGGAAAGATGACATAGAAGAAGAAAAGAATTAGAAAGTGTTGATGAAATATTTACTTCTTCTTCAGGTTCTTCCTTTTTATTTAATCAAAAGGGATCCATAGGTTGCCTTTATGATCAAAATAAATCCTCTTGGATTATGGGAGGATAATTTAGAGGATATTTGGGTAGGGGTTGGACGATCCAAATGGCATTGGAGGTGTGAATTTGAGATAAGTGGAAGCGCCCATTTATAAGAGAGGTGAGGGGCACTTTTGAAAAAGATTAATGAGTTCATTTATTATTCCATCATATTTGGTTTATAAAGGATCCAAATGAATTTATTTAAAGCCTTAGGTGGTTATGGGTCGAAATACTCTCAACCAATAGGTTTCATACAAGTTTAGGTTACCGTTTTAACCTTATCTTTTAGATTTAACTCTAAGTTAAATAATTTATCTTTTATCGTGTCTTTTTGAATTCCTACACTTTATGGTTAATAAACTTACTCTAAACTTCCAAGATAAACAGAAGTGGTTAATTAATGGAATATATAATATTATTCTATCCTTTTGGCTGAACCTTTGATTTTTAAGAATATTATATCAACTAGTAATATGGTATTTGTTTTAAAAACTATTTTATGTCAATTTTTGACACTATATGGTATTTATTTTTTAAAAATTAACAAGATAATGATTACTTCATAAAAAATTGAATTAATAAACCCAAACATATCATATTATCCAATTAAATTAGTGTAATTTCTCAAAAGTATCAAATTACATTTATTTGGTATTTATAATATCAATTATTTTAATCTTTTACTAATAAGGTAATTACAACATCATCATTGTGTCACAAATAAATTTAATTATTTAATGACTAAAAATTATAAATAAAATACCATTATGTATTAAATATTTATATATTTATAATTACCATTTATAGTAGAATTTATCTTATGTATAACCCTTAATAAAAAATGTTTTAGTTATGAAAACTTAAATTTAACACTGTTAACTATTCTTTAAATTTAATAGTAATAAACGTCCTAATCTAATCCAAGTAGACCTAAAAGATAATATTTTAATACTAAGGTTTCTTTTGGTGAATTAAACTTATCCAATTTAATTAGTACATGTGTTATGGTAAATATAATATCATTTTTACCCTTAATTTTCCTATTTACTTTTAACCGTGGTAAATAAGTCAAAAGTTACTATTCACCAAAAATTATTTTCATATTATTGAACCATATTATACATAATGAGTTTAATCATGTCTCTTGTATTTTTTAAATTCAACTCACATAAGTAGTAAAATTAAGTTTTATGCAAATTTTCAAATGAACCTTGAAGGTGGGTAAAATATGGTAAAAAGTTCTATAAAATTTTATATATCTAAACATATTATAAAATGACTCCAATAAATTAAATTGAACATATATAGGTTTTATTTATCTATTTTGAACTAAAATAAATTAATATAAAATAACTAATTAATTAAATAAAAAGGCGGTTTTAAACAATAACGCAATGTTTTTCACTATTCATAAAAAATTTAATGTTTTCAGAAAAATACAAAAAATTCACTCTAACCTAATTTTGATATTCCAAATTCGAAAATTAAGCCTATTTTACTAAATTCAAAAAATAGAAGTTGCATTAATTAATTTAAAATTAATTCCAGTGGTGAAAACCAAAAAGCGGGTTTCTAAAAAAGAAAAAACTATCAAAAGATTGACGTGTGTTTATGTCAAATTTAAATGCGAAATTACTTATTTTGACCAAAATTGTATTAAATGATAAAAATATAATCTAATAATACTTCCAAACCATTCAAATATATAATTGAGTACTATAAGTTATTTTGATTTAAAAAGTTGTTTTCATTTAAAATTTAGTATTTTTCGTTATTCACCCAAATATGAAAGTATCAGGAAAACACAAACAATTTATCAAAACAGAATTTTTATAACCCGATTCTAAAGAAGAAGTTTATTTTGTCAAATTGAATATATTAAAGTTTCAAATATTATATTTAAAAAGGGTTCACCTATTAAAAGGTGGTAAAATTTAATTTTTTAAAAATACTTCTTTTATTTGAAAAAAATGAATTTGTTATCATATTATGTCTATGAAACACATGATATGGATTCTGAATTTTTTTACAGTATATAAATTTTAAAAACCAGTTAACACTATTCATAACTGCTTTTTGAATAGCTACTTTGTTATGTTGTGGTGCGTTCAAACTCGGTGTTGCGTGTTGCACAAGTTAATGAACTACTTTGAAAGATTAACATACTATGAAATCTTGGGGTGTTAAATTCTCCCATCCTTTAAAAAGTTGCATCCTCACAATTTGAAATTGTTCTTCTAAAATAAAAGGTTAAAAATTGAAAAATACCTTGGTGGAAAACCCACGTTGGAAATTGGGTTAATAATATTTAGTATCAATAAGAGGGGACGTGAAATGAAAATGTCACCACCAAATTATGAACTCGGTTAAGAAACTATTGGGGGTAATGATAGAAACATAATTGGAGGAAAAAGGTAAATATTTATAGGGAGTTATTCAGGTCATCAATCACAAACAACTGTAAAATTGAGGGCCTCAAAGACATCAATCTATGATGATTTAAAATATCATCAGTTCAACAAAAATTATGTTTTTAGGATAACACATTATTGGTTTTAATATCCCTTACCTAAATTTTAAGAATTTATTTCTTTATAGAGTAAGAAAAAAGAAATACATTATAAGTAGAGTTCCATCCATTAAATAATTTCTTCCACAAACTCATCTTTCACTCTAAAAAATAATAATGCATAAAAATATTCTATTTATTCTAATCATATAAGGTTTCAAAAAATTATTTATAATTCATTTGTCGTACTATTTAAAAAAAATACAACACACAAACCAAGAAATCAAATAGGCCAATGGTAGGTGATGCACCCATATCACCATTCAGTTACGGGTTCATGTCTTGTGGCATTTCCAGACGCGACAGGTTATTGTTCGACCTCCGAGTTTCCCTTTTTATAATAATCCAAAGATAATATTAATAATTGTTTTAAACATAAAAATATTATACAATTTAAATCTTAATCCATTCCAACCTTTAGACTTATCCAAAATACTTATGTCCAAACTTAAAGTACAATATTTAAAAGGAAGGTAAACACAATGATGAATTGTTTTCACGTAAAAACTGGTGAATACCTTCATCATGTATTCTTTTAAGACATAGTAATACCTTGAATTATCATAAAAACTTATTGATTACTTTCATGCTCCCTTATTATTTATAGAATACTGGATATATTCCTTATATCCAAAAAATTTTAATACTCCAACAATGATGAAATAAACAAACCATTAATCAGTTCCAAGGTAGTCAAGAATATCCAATATAATTTATCCAAATCAACCATCTCTTATTCCAAAATTACTACCTTAGTATTAGGACAATATTATGGTTATTCTTTTCTCCAACCATGTATTTTTCAAATAGTTTAACTTTTTTTGGAGTCACCTTTCATAGAACCATATAATCTCAAATCTTCAATGAAATAGTATTGCAGTACAATCCTTATTTATTTTCATAATTTGTATAACTGGTTTATAAAAGATACAAGACTGAAAAGACATAATTCATAAATAATAACATAATAACACTAGTCATTCCCCCTAATATGTGGTAGTATCATAACATGATTATTATACAATAGAATAATTTGTGGTATACTCAAATGAATGGGACATTGATTTGTTTAGTGTCCCAACTCCTTGAAGATAAAGCATTTTACATTTGACACCTTTTTCTTACCCTTGCTATCACGTACTTGGTGTCCCTTTTCTCCACAATAATAAAAACCTCTCATTCCCTTCAAGAATTTACCATGTTGATTATTCTCACAGTTATCACATATGGGTAAATCCTTCTTTACCTTAGTCCCTTATACATTGTTCTCTCTACCATCCTTTTCTTCTCTTGCTTCCCATCAAAGCCATATGACTCAGAGAATTCTTTACTTATGCTATTAACACCTGATACTATTTCTTTATATATTGAGAATACAGGGTGAATATTTCCCTTATATATGTTGGCTTAATACCATGAATGATATTATCCTTCTTACTCTTTAGATCATACATATTGCAGAAGTTCTCATTCAATCTACTAGGCACCATTTCTAAAAAATGGCATACACTAGGTCAGTTTATGAATTGCAATGAAAAATTCCAAACATTTAAAATACCTAATGTAAATTGAAGAGTTTATGGATATAATCCGTAATCATAAAAAAAAATTCTATGAGGAAGTATTTACTACTAAATCATTCATAATGGATTGTAATGAAAATGTGAATTATCCTAAGCTTGTCCCCCAGGAGTTTCTTAACAAATAGTGCAGCAAGTCCCATTGTCGTCCACAAGTTCATGTTCGAGTCTAGATCAAGGCGGTGTTTTTGGGTGTTACCCCTAGGTACATCTAGGCCAGAACCGCCTCTACCCTCTCGTATCCTTACAGGGATGTATTTCTTGGAAAACTCACAAAATCTCTACATTACCAAAATTCTAGGGAGTTCTTCTATACTAATCCTGAAAATCTATCTTATGGTAAAGATCTCTAATCAGGGTTTATCTAAACCTATTTTCAATGATTTTTACTAAAATTCCTTTGATAAAAACTATAACACCCCGACCCTAGTTATCCAGAGTCGATGCATTTTTACATAACATTGGCATTATTCAAGGAAATCATTTCCTGAAAGACATATCAGTTTAGTAGCCATGGAAGTACTAGATATATTCATAAGATTTACATTAAATTATAAAATGGAAAAACAAAAAAAATTGTCTCTATTGACCACATTTCTATCCCATAGACTATCCCTACAGGTCATTCATAATATAACTCTTCACATCCAGGGAAAAATAAAACATAGAATGAAGTGAGGTAAGATGCTCAGTAAGGATAAAAATATAGTGGAAACTTTCATTAATAAGCATAATAATTCATTGAAATGTATAAGAATAAAACAAAATCCTTTTAAACATATACTTCATCATAATATGGAAAATATAAATCTAAATAATGACATTTACTTACTCACATGGATACTATACTAGTTGAATAATCACAAGCAATATCAATAACCAATTTCAAAATTATGGAATGCATAATTCTGGTCTTCATAATGACATAGTCATGACCTTCGGCTAAGACTACAAATACTAATTTGTCAAGGCCTTGATCCAAGACACTAGTTGGTCTCATGATACCTACTGATGCATTGAGGAGCTATAGAGGACTCCACCAGTCACTTACTAAGTCCAATACATTCCTCATTTAAAAAGGTTGAAACATAAGATAAATGTTCTTATTAAAATCGGTATTTGAAATTTCAATACATTATCCATAAACCATGAATAAAAAACACATACAAATTCAAACATATCATAAAACCATCAGTACAATATAAAAGATTTGTATCATAATAAATCGACTTCAAACAAGTTTAAAATCTATAAAAGGATATTGACATTGAGGAAATCAAAACTATTTGAGAGAAATATAACTTTCTATTTTGAAATCATTTAAAAGTAACATAGTTATAAGAGAAAACATTTATTCTGAAAGTATTATTATAGGCTTGTAAGGGATGCTTTGTAGATTTTTTAATGGAGGAGAATAACCGCAACCACTATTTATGTTAAAAAAACGTTCTTGCCTTAATTTTTCAAAAAGGTCATAAAGTACCTTGTTTGGATAAAAAGGAAAGATTACTTTATAAAAATATTATAAAAAGTAAAACAAGGGAAAAATTTTCTTTCACCCATAGTCTTGGAAATAGAAAAAATGTTTTGAAATGCATTTTAATAAACATGGATGTGGATGATAAAGATGTCCTACTAGATAATTTCAAATAAACACCCTCGGATAATGAACAAATTGTGAAATTTTCCCTTAACTTGTACTTTTCCTTGGTTTAGGGTATGTTAACCTTCTATATAAAAGCTAAATAATTGATATTAAATTATACATGAACCATATACATTAATATGATATCACATATGATCTTCCAATATTTCTTTGTTAATAATATTTTAGTATTATCGTTGTTTCAGGTGTTAACTGATTCATTTTCCATTATATTTTTTGTTGCGTAAGTCAGATTTTTAATGGATAAGATGTAATTGATTCATATCCAGAATGATATTATGTTCTTTAAACATTTTTTAATCATAAAATGAAAATTATTCATGAATGGTTATGATGGGAAAATGAATCTCATCGCATTCGTGGAGACGGTAATCCGTACGTACGACTGAGCACCAATATCATTCAATTGGAGGTGAAATAGTATATAATTGAATGTTATATAATATACATAAAATCCTTAACATGTTATATTTTTTATTTAAATCAATTATACAGAATTATTATACCCATCCAAATAATAATGTATTGAATAACAACTACACCACTGCATGGAGACGGTAAGCCGTACGTAAGCACGTATAGTGACTTTTTCATTCATATGGTGGATAGAATGATGAATATGTTTGTACCATTTTTATAATAATATAAAAGTATGTAAAATATGTTGGATTTATTATTTTATAATGGAAGCTAAAAAGAATGAATAAGTAGAAGAAGGAAAAAACTTGAAAGAGGTGATGAAATATTTACCACTTCTTTGGCTTCTTTCATTTGATTTGACAAAAAGGGATCCCTAGGTTGGTTTTTTGATAAAAAAATGACTCTAGGATGAAGGGGGATATATGATAGGATATTTGGGCAGGGTTTGGAATGTCCATATATCTTTAGAGGATTGAAATTGAGAGAAGGGGATGTGCCCTTTTATAAGAGAGGTGAGGGTCACTTTAGGAAAATATTAAACAATTAATTTATTATTGAATCATATTCGGTTTATAATGGCTAAAAATGAATTTATTTCAAGACTTAGGTGGTTATCTGTCGAAATAATTTCAGCCAATATTTTTTACAGATGTTTAGGTTACCATTTTAACCTTATATTTTAGATTTAACTCTAAGTTAAATAATTTAACTTTAATTGTGTCTTCTTGTATTCTTACACTATATGGTTAATAAACATACTCTAAACTTCCAAGATAACCTAAAATGGTTCATTAATGTCATATATAAAATTATTTAATCTCTTTTTATAAAACTTATATTTTTAGGAATATTATATCAACCAATAATATAGTATTTGTTTAAAAAACTATTTTTGGTCAATTTTAACAGTATTTGGTATTTGTTTTTTGTTAAAATCATAACAGCATAATTCCTTCGAAAAAAATATTGAATCAACCATAAAATGTCTTATTTACCTATAAAATTAGTGGAATTCATAAAAAGTATCAAATTACATTTATTGGGGTATTTATAATATCAGTTATTTTAATCTTTAATTAATATGGTAACTAATGCATCATCATTGAGTCATAAATAAATGTAATTATATAATGTCTAAAAATTAAAAATAAAATACCATTATGTATTAAATATTTTTTTATTTATAATGAATATTTATAGTCAAATTTATCTTATGTATAACTAGAAATTAATAATGTTTCGGTTATGAAAACATGAATTTAACACTTTTAACTCTTCTTTAAATTAAATAATATTAAATGCCTTAATCTAATCCAAGAGGACCTAAAATACTATATTAAATTCCTAAGGATATTTTTGGTATAATTAAACTTATCCAATATAATTAGTACATGTTTTATAGTAATTATAATATCACTTTTACCCTCGATTAACCTATTTACTTTTGACTGTGGTAAATAAGAGTCATAAGTTACTATTCCCCAAAAATTATTTTTATATTTTTGAATCAAATTTTACATACTGAGGTTAATGGTGTCTCTTGAAATTTTTAAATTCAAATCAAAGAAGTGGTAAAATTATATTTTATGCAAATTTTCAAATTCTCTTAGAAAGTGGGTAAAAGACGGTAAAATGTTCCATAAAATTTAATATGTATAGACATATTATAAAATGACTCCAACGGATTACAATGAAAATATATAGGTATTATTTATCTATTTTGACATAAAATAAAATAAAATAATATAACTAATTTCTTAAATAAAAATATCGGTCTTATATAATAACGGAATGTTTTTCACTAATCATCAAAAATTGAATGTTTTATTAATATTATAAAAAATCCACCCTAAGCTAACTTTGATATTAAAAATTCAAAATTAAAGTCTATTATACCAAATTAAAAACATAAAATTTGCATTTCTAAATTTAAAATTAATTCCCATTGTCAAATCCAAAAAAGAGAGTTTTTATAAAAGTAAAAACTATCAAAAGATTGACATGTGTTTATGTCAAATTTAAATGTGAAATTATTTATAATGACCACAATTATATTAAATAATATAAATATAATATAATTATACTTCTAAACCAATAAAATTTATAATTGATCACGATAAATTATTTTGATTTAAAAAGGTTTTTAAAAGGTTGGGGCCAAAAACCCATTTTTCATTATAGCAAAGAAAAGTCCTCTTTAACTGGGTAGAGGGAGACCCATTACATAGCCCGAAGGCCCCGTGGGCATTTATCCCATTACATGGCATGTAGGCCCATTATTTGGGCCCAATTCCCATTCTTTGAATTGTATTTCTACATTACCACATAGTACCCGCCACTGCTATAGTACCATGCCGCCACTACAGTACCATGCCACCGCTACAGTGCCCGTCGTTTCTATAGTGCCGCTGGTGCTACGGTACACTACATTAATACTACAGCACCCTGCGACCAATTGGTTTTGAACCCCCATTTTTCATGTAGAATTAATGGGTAAAATTGAATATATAAAAGTGTCAAATATTGTATTTAAAAATGGTTCGCCTATTAGATTGCAGAAAAATTTCATTTTTGTAAAATACATATTTTATTTAAAAAAATGAATTTTTTCTCATATTATGTCTATTAAACACATAATATGAACTCTATAATTTTATAGATTATATAAAATTCAAAATTCAGTTAACACTATTCATAATCGCTTTTTGAATGGCATTTTTGGTAAGTTGGGGTGTGCTCAAACTCGGTGTTGTGTGTTGTAGAAGTTATTGAATTAATTTGAAGAGATAACGTACTATGAAATCATGGGGTGTTACAATACAAAATAAATTATTGTTGAATAAGAAATGTATCTTATGGAAATAAAAAGTGAGATGAAATTCCTTTACATTAATTCTTAACTTTCATTTTACTTATTCAAACCTCCCGTATAATAAATATAATTTTATTATATAGATAAAGAAAACTATATTATTATATCTAATATGATATATTAGTCACTTAATACATTATATTAAATATTTATTAACAATTATATTTTACATTAATATTTCCAGTAATAACTTCTTTGTTTATCGTACATGATTGTACTTATTATTCAAGATTCTCTTACAGAGTTCATGATTTACTTATTTCTAGAATTTTAAAAATTATTTATATGTCATATATATTCATTATATAAATATTTATAGAAATATATAAAACATATAAATATTAACCAAAATTCATCATTCATTGGGAAGGTATGTCATATATATGCATAAACCATCCATACATTTTTTATCATATCAAAATGAAAGAAAGTAAATTAGATATATATATATATATATATATATATATATAATTATAGTGAAATTATTATGTTATATGAATCATATAAGTTTACAAAAACCCATACACAATATATTTCATTTTATGATTGAATGAATCACACTGCTCTGACGAGGCGGTCGTCCACACATCCCCAAATGAGGTTATCAAATTTACACAAAATGGAAAGCATAAACATTAGATTTTTATAATAAATACAGAATTGTAAATTTTTAATAAATAACATATATATATATATATGTATTATAAAAAATATTTTCCATTATAATTCCCAACCATGAAAGGTGGTAAAAGAAAAATGAGCCACATCGATTGGTGAGGTGGTAATTCACCGTACACAAAAAGGTAAATTTGTTACCTTTTAGATGTAAAACTGTATAAGAATAGGTAGAGAATTAGAATAAAAATATATTATTATATTTATAACAATAATTTTATTATATAATTATTTAATAATATTATTTTATGTTTATTTAGAAAGAAAATAAAATAAATCATTTTCAGGAAAAAAGTTACATCTTTATTTAGTTAGTTCTTTTCTTTGCACAAAAGGGATTATTTGGTTTTATTTATGCACAAAGGTAATATTACAATAGGAATTAAATTATTTTTGTAGATTATTGGTCATATTTTGTTATGATACAGAGGTTATTTTAGGTGTAAATATGTGGGGGGATGAGTACTTTTTTATAGTGGAGGAGGAGTGATATTCTTGAAAGTTTTTAGACCGGGAATTCCACCAAAAGTTTTCCTATGAAAAGTGGATAAAATAGAAGGAATAATTATATAAATGTGATTATAGGGAATAAATATGGTATTCTAATGGATTTTTTATAATTTACTTGGTTGTATTGGAGCTTAAGTTTATTATTTAGACCTTTATTAAGAGAATTTTCCACTTATTCATTGTTAATAATTTTAATTTCATTGGATCATATTTTTGGTCAAAAATTATGTTTAACATATTAGATATTATAAATTATCTTCATTAAAAATTTTGAATCCATTTTCCCAAATTTTAATAACAAAATTATATTAAATAAATTTAAATTCAATCCTGTAGATGGGACGAAAAAGTAGGTTTTAAATGTAAAAATGTTAAAAATTTTGGTTTGATTAATATCCAGTTTCAATGTTAAATTGACTAAAATGAACTAAATTAAATTAATTGATTTATATTTTATATTATTTGACATTAATATATTATAAATATAAAATAACATTATAAATAAAATATAAAAAAAATAATCTTGAAATAAAATTTAGTATTTTTCATTATTCATCATAAAATAAAACATCGAATAAAAATACAAAAAATTAAAATTTACCTAATTTTGTGGGTTATATTTAAAAAATGAAGTCTATTTTGAAATATAGTATTTAAAAAAATCCAAAATTTATATTTAAAAAATTTTATCCATTAAAAGTTTGTTATAATCCTTTTATAAAAGTATAAGTTTTTATGTGTAATATTTGGATAGTTCATGTCTAATACCTATCAATTATATTTGTTCAATTCTAAAAAAATTATTGAATATATAAAATATATATTTCATTAATTTCATTCACCAATAGTACATATTTTAATTTATAAGGATAAAATTCCTTTGAGGGAACAAAATTAGTTTTTAAAAAAACATTTTCTTTTTCCAATTGGTTCTTATATTAATTTCTAATTAATTTTTAACTAATTAATTCAACAATTTGTTTTTATAAATAATTTAATCCTTTTTATAACCACCAACCTAATGGTTTGGTTATATCATATTATATTAAATTACAATAGTTTAAATCATATATAATTTTTTGATAAAGAATGGTTATTCGTGTTATGAAAGTCACTTAGGAAATATAGTCTTGAATTTAATTTAATAAAACATTGTTATTCCTTGTATATCAAGATACATATTTTTTGAATGTAGTGCATAATTAACATTTTTGTTCCGTACAATTCAATCCAAATTTATTAATTTAATAAAAAAACTTCTATAAGTGTTATGTGAAAGTTAAAATATCTAAAATATTAAAATAATATGAAAAAATCACATATTCTTTGGGTGTTACATTCTACCCCCCCTTAAAATGAATTTCACCCTCGAAATTCATATGGGTTATCAAAGGTTTAATACGTGATAGTTCCTTTCATAGAAACTGAAATTATAAATATGAATACTAAAACATTATTTAAAAAACATTGGAAACATAACAGTACACTAAAGTAACATGAAACTAAGATTAAATATAGAATAACATGGGTGGAAATGGAAATCATGGACATGTAGAAAAAGTGTAATTATTTGTAGAGAGTGACTGTGGTCGACAATAAAAAAAGTGAATGTTCAATAGAATGTAAAGGGAATTTAAGACATAAATATGTAGGTATTTAAAATCCCATCGGTTAAAAAAGAATTAATGTATTGTGACCTTATTTTATTTCATTATCATTTTCCAAAAGTTGAATAATTTTCATGAAAAAATATACTTACATGATTTCAGGACAATATTACCCTTTGTTAATACTTGATCCACTTCCACTTCATCTCTAATTCCAAAAAAATGAAGGATAATTTTTCCCCATTAAAGTATTAACAGATGATAAGATCCATGAATATAATGACAGGTCATTCCCTCTATTTTCATCAGAATAAAAGGTTATCATGAGTTATGAAATTTTCATACATCTTTATATAGTGATATATTCATTTAATATCTACAACCTTATTTTAATTTAAAAATAAACCATTACATAAATATTTAACCTTTTAACCCTTACAGATTATGAATATTCAAAACACTAAAAGGTAGGTAACTAAATTTCTAAAAAACATTTTAGCATTGATCCCTCATATAAATTAAAGTATCTCTTTGTTGTCACATACAAAAAATTGTAATACATTGATCATGTATTATTTTTAATCATGGTAATAATATAAATTAAAACAATTATTTTTTGAAAACATACATTTTCCTATATTCCAATGTATATTGGATATATTACTTAAATCAAAAAATGTAGTAAACCTCACAATGATAGAATAACTAATTTTTAATAAGTCCTTAATTTTTTCCAAGGTAACCAGAACATTCCAATTAACCTTTCATATCCAATATATCTTTATCCAAAAAATGTTATCTTAACATAAGGAACATATAATGGGTTTTCTTCCATTAGTAAAATTGTCAACTTTTTACTAAAACTCTTTTTCATTCCATTAGAGACATTCAACATAAACTTTTAATTTCTAAGTTGAAACAGAAACTGAACAATCCTTGTATATTTCAAAATTTATTTATCATAACTATTGAATAAAAATACATTTAATCATTTATTATTCCACTTCATTCATAATACATAATAAGGATACCTCGTCTTATTTATAAATTCCACGTTCCTTTTAAATTTCATATATGGTCTCATCATCATATGAAATATAACCATTAATCATACCACCTTGATAATTATATTTTTTTGGATTTCTACTAGGTACATTGATTTGAATAGTGTCCTTTAATTCAACAATTCTAGCAATTAAACTTTGATGCTGTCTTAGGGAGACCAATATTCACACCTATTTCATTAACTAAACCAATCATTTTTACCATTTTAGTTACTTGTTTTGTGTCCTTATTTTCCATTGTCAAAACATATTCTTGTTCCTCTAGGACATTCAATTAAGTGATTATTTCCACATCCTTGACACAATAAAAAACTAAATCCTATTTACCTTATGGTCCCCACTACCCGAGCACACAGAGAACTCCTTCTATCTCTTCCTTTGTGTGTCTAATAGTTGGTTAAGTTAAATGTTGTTAATTATGTTCCATTAAAACATACTATGAATGATCACAATACCCTACACTCCAATGACCATCCCAATTTACTACTCATCAAAAAAAAATCTATGAAATTTAATGAAATGAAAGATTGTTTTAGTTCCCCCCATTGACAAAAAATATACTTTATTGAGTAAGAAACAATTATCATTGGTAGGAACCTCATAATCATGAAAAATAACATTTAGGATGTAAAACATATGTCACCTTACATAATCTATGAATCCTTAGATTTATCCTAGGTATTCATATTCAATTTCCATTTAAATACTTCATGATTTTTGGTATTGATGTTGTGAGTTTAAAAAGCATGAAACATGGGAGTGTCAAACCAGGTGCGCAGTATGGTGCATTATCGTACACCAAGTACACTAGAGTTAGTCCCAATAAACTTTTTAGATTTGTTACTACATGGTATATATGTTCCAAACCCATGTCCATTTTTAGTATCCATACTGTTGTGTACTACTTTTAAAGCACACTCTCTTTCCTTTAAAAATATTCCAGTAAATTTTCCAATAATTTTCATTATCCTTATAATTATCCTTAAACATGTCCATAGTGCTATCACTAAGTATTTTTCATCATTGTTCCTAAATATTGGACTAACCTCGACTCTAAAACCAACTACAAAAAACTATGATGAACATACATAAACATTACATTATTTCTTCAGAAAACATAATACATTATAAAAACATAAAGAATGAATTAGTGTGGTGCCTTTAGAAACTAGAGAAATTTTTTTAACTCATTTAAACACCATCCATGTTTCCCATTAAGATCTCCCCCTTATTTATTATACATGAAAACCATTCTTCATAACATGAGGAAAGGAAGCATAACAAAGTGGTTAGCTCAAATTATCCATAAGGGTAAATAAAGGAAATATGTGAGCATATCATTAAAATATGGTTATGAGAACATGAGAATAAAATTAGAAGACCATACTTTACATCAAAGGATCAAAAACAAGATACATGGCATAAATATTGGTACTTCATATGACATGAATCATATTAAAATCAAGAACATAATTTATGTGATCATATCGTAGGAATAAGACAAAGAATTTTTTATAAACCCATAAATATGTAATAACATTCTATATATATCAAGGATATTTTCCAAAAACATGTCAGGGAACTTCATTGGGACTACACCTACTAGGTAGGACACACCATCATCCTCAGTTTATGACTTTTCTATCTAATGAATTGGGTTTTACCATCTTCTTATAATGGATCGGGTTTTTTCATCATCCCACCTTTATGTAGACTACACCCATAGGGTGGGACACCCCATATACCATGTCATCTTCCTTTATTTATAAAGGATTTGATTTTTTTTATATTCACATAGTGCATTGGGTTTCCCCATCTTTCAATATTCATGGTCACTACACCTTCTTGGTGGGAAAAACCTCCTTCCCTAGTTACAGTCCATTTTTTGTAAGGGATTTGGTTTCCCCATATTCACATAGTAGATCATGCTCGTTGATTTTATTCTCATCATTATCACATGATTTATAAATAATTACCTAATGTAATATAGGGATATATGTTCCACTATTCACATATTATAACCATTCATACGTGTGCTATAAAAATTCGGGTTTAAAGGGAACGTACCTGAGTCAAAAACCAGGTTCTTATATTCCCCCCCCTAAAAGGAACTTTTTCCTGAGTTCAACTTACATGGGTAGTGAAATAATGTATGATAACAACTCTAGCCGCTAGGCATATATGTCATCCTTTAGCTCATTGTCTCATCCTGAAAACAGTTTTTTTCCGTAGCACTCATACTAGAGGGATAGATCAGCCTCATAAATCCTTTGTTCTCTGATCAATGATTTTTATAAAATAATCTTAAAAAGAAGCCTAAAAACTAACTCTACTTCCCCATTATCAAAATTATGATATGAGACAACAAGATACTGATGAAGTTGTGAAACATGGAAGACGCCGTGCATGGAATGGTACCTCTGAGATAGTAACAACTAATTAGATACTATCCTGACTCTCTCTAGTATCTCAAACATCCAAAAAAGAATATTGATATATTACCTTTCCTTTGTATCTGTTTATCCCAATCCTGAATCATACCCATATGAAAACATGATCTCCGACATCAAACTCTAGAGGTTTTTAACAATTATTAGTATAATATTTATATCTAAAATGATCTGTATACACTTATTGATCATTTATACCTACTCTAATGTCTTCTGTATGAGATACCGACCAAGTAGGGTCGCCTATCCTACCTCTAGCCATCAAATGGGTAAACATCGTGTACTATAGTAAAAGTCCTCAAAATGATCTGTCATAATTGTTGCCTGATATCTATTATTATATATGAACACAATGAGAGGTATATACTTCTCCTAAGATCCACTAAAATCATGGATGCATGATCATCGCTTTTCCTTTAGAACTTGTATCATCTTTTTCAATTTTCCATCTATTTGAGGAAGAAAGGTTGCGACAAAAAGCACCTATATACCCATAGCCTTCTACCAACCCTACCAGAACTATGATGTAAAGCATGCATCACTATATGAAATGATAGTATAAGAGAACACATGTATTTTGATTTTATAAAAGACGTATAACCTTCCCAACTCATCAACCAAGAATGTCTCTAAAATATTAATGAAGTGGGATACCTTCATCATCCATTCAATAATTACCCATTCAATTTCTCTACCTCTAGGATACATCGAAATGAGGACTAAAAAATCATGGAAACATCTTCCCATATCTATTCTGGTAATGGATGAAGTTGTATCATGTTTTTAGGTATTTATTGCTCCTATTTCACCCGCAGAAATCTATAACAGCTAGTGATAGGTCTTTCTATTTTATTTTTCATCACATGATTCCAAGACAATCATCACACATCTCGATACATTTTGGAGATTCCTATATGTAATAACCACTAAAAATCATGTGAATCTCACATAAACTCTTAGTTAATATCTTTAAGAGTATATACATGTCCACATTTATTCATTATTTTTGCTCTCTCAATATACCAATCCAGACGTGGGCCAACTCCTAAAAACTCTAATAGATAACCATGACC
The DNA here is from genome assembly GCA_963277665.1 of Viscum album. Classification (NCBI taxonomy): domain Eukaryota; kingdom Viridiplantae; phylum Streptophyta; class Magnoliopsida; order Santalales; family Viscaceae; genus Viscum; species Viscum album. The sequence goes on along the minus strand of OY728155.1, from coordinate 1,644,247,020 downwards.
TATGAGTTTTAAAATTGTTTACTCTTCAACATCCTAAGGAGGGGAGAGGTAACTATTAAAGAAGATAGATAATTCTACTCATGACTATTTGGAAACATCAGATGTAGCTTACAATAGGAGGCCACTAATTTCCATTTTCCACTTACTTCTTATATGGATTCTTCCTGAGTTTTCCAAATCAATGCATCACCTGTTGTATTTCCTTTTCCAGGCATGTATGCTAGCTCAAAATTTAATGAATGAAAATGTTTGACCCATATTCACTATATATGATTTAGGGAATGATATGTAAAGATATATTTTAGGTGCTTGTGGTACATATACACTACAAAGTTCTCACCGAGCATACAGTGTCTTCAGAAATTTGAGGCATAGACAACGGATCCTGGATAATGGTTGTGCATTTTATAAATTCTCTTTTGAGGCATCAACTATCATGATATGTACACGAAAACTGTATCACATGTATAATCCCTACTCCAAATTCTATCTTGGATGCATCAAAGAACATGGTATAGCCTTTACCAGGATCTTGAAGAATCAAAATGGGATCCAAGACAATAGTCTATTTCATCTCTTGAAAGTATTTCTCACACTATTCTGACCAAAGGAACATGACATTGTAATATATAAGACTAGTAAGAGGTTCAATAATTTTTGACAATTCCTGAATGAAATTCATGTAGTATCCATCCATCTATAAGAAACATTATATATAAAAAACATTCTTGGGATTCTCCCATGAAATCAAAGAACTAATATACACTAGGTCAACTAATACTACTAAATATGAGATAATATAACCTAAAGAATGATCTTTTTCAATGTATAATGGCCACTTATCATTCTTGTAATAAATCTGATGCTCTCTCAGTGTAATCATAATGATCCCATGGTTTTTATCCTGGTCTCTATGAGAATGAAAATACACCAACATGTTGTCCACAAATACTAAAACAAAGGAATTCAAATATGGATGTTAGACCATATTCATAAAATCAATGAAAATAGCGTACATGTTCATAAGACCAAACAACCCAAAAAAGGTACTTGTATAAAACATACCTACTATATAAATTTGAATGTGGTATGTTTGATGGACTGAATCACACCTTATGATAGCCAAATCTCATTTCAATATTAAAAACCACCCAATCTCCCCAGAGTTTGTTAGAGAGATCATCTATTTGAGGTAGTAGATACCAGTTCTTGATCTTAAGAGGGTTCAACCATATGTAATACACATATAGACTTAGGGTCTAATCTTAATTATTTGGGAAAGACATAGGTGAACCCCAAAAAGAAGTTATAGGTCATATAAAACCATTGTACACCAGATCCAATAACTTCTTCTAAAGCACCTAGATCATAGTAGGTTCCTTCATGTATAAAATAATAGAAACTTGAGATACTCCTTAAACAATCTCAATCATAAAACCTACCTCTCTCTAAGCAGGTCATCCAAAAAAAATTCGGAAAAAATCCCCAGAAATGATCTACTACTAGATGGATTTCGTCATAAAAACCTTAGATCTGTCATAATGAGATGAGGAATCTAGAGAGTCACTCAACCTAGCCCATGATACTCTATCCCATATCTACTATCTAGAGCATTCAACTAACCCGTATGTAGAAAATTGATTCACTATTGTGATGTGAATGATACCTTTTGATGATATATGTATACAAATCCATGATATGGTAGAAAAAAATACATACCAAGAATGACATTGAAGCCCCCCATCTCAATAAAAAATAGGTCCCATAAGAAAGAATAACTACCCACCTCAAGGGGATAGTCTCACCACTACTTTATTCCCCCTCACCATACCCCCAATAGTGTATCAGTGGTCATTACACCAAAATAATATGGTATTTCTAGACTAAGACTTTTCCACGATAGATAAATAGATGAAGTAATGTGAATCACCAATATCAAATAAATCAGACACTACAGTAGAGGCTACAATTATAGTACCTCATACGGTATATATTCATGAAGCCCTATCCTCATGTATTGGATATAATTCATGAAATTAGCCTAATCCAAGACCATGTTCTATAGATGTACTACCATTATAAAAACTGATCTTCTAGTGATGATGGTGATCATGAGTTTGGATACCATGGTCGAAACCTCCTCCCCGGCTACTCATGTCAGTGCTATTGTAACTCCCAACTTGTGCGACCTAAAATAACCTTCCCCAGAAGATAGAGATATTGTGGATCATCGTCCATAATAAGCTCGTGAAATGGTATATCAGAGTCTTTGAATTTCCCCTACACAGCCATAAGTATGGTACTCTAGGGGTCCTCTATTACACTGAGGTTTCTTGTCACCTTTCTTCCACATAGATGACATACTACAGAGATACAGTCATGCGTACTATAACATCAACCACTCTAACAAGAAAGCCCGAGATATTTCTTCCTTATAGCAGAATATCTTCTATCCTTCCAAGACATTGGTCCTCTATTCCTGATACTATCTTCATCCCTCATGTTTCACTCACTAATAATATCTTGCTTAACAATTTCACAAAAGGAAGGTAGGTGAAAAACATTAACCTGGATTTTGATGGAATACTAAATCCCATTCTTTATGTGTCTTGTATGTCTATGTTCATCACCATATCTAAGCAGTGCAATGTGTTGTAACTCAATAAAGTTCACTGAATACTCCATAACATATATAGAAACCTTCTAGAGATTCATGAACACTATGGATCAATCACCTATCTGTGTTTGAGGAATGATCTGACCATAGAAAGAAATCAACAAATTAGTACATAATTTTCCATGATAGTGACCTGCTAGGGTAATTACATCCCACAAAGGTTTGGCCGAATCTGTGGGAATGTATGCATCAATGTTGACCCTCCACTCTTGAGGCATCTCTAAAGTCTCAAAGCTAGAATAGGTGGCCTCTAGACAAGATTTAGTACATTATTGACTCCCATCCCCATATAAAGAAGGGGGATACTATAGCCAAAACTCATTGGTTAGATCATCCTTTATAGGTCCATCTCGTGAAGAACCATGCATAGACTGTATGATATGTAGGAAAAAATATCGAACATAAGAGTCAGTGCCCAAATCATTTATACCAGGTGGTGCCTAATGTTTCCCACTAAGAGGTAATACTAGAATCTCAATTACCACCTCTTGTGGAGAATGTTCTAAAATACCCTCCTAGTACACAACCCAAGGACTTCTTTGCGACAATTGGTCTAAAAATTCCAAGAACACACCTCAAAACAATCTTAGAGGCATATAGATAGAAGCATTAGAAGAATCATAATGTAATAATCGGCACATTGTCCACTATGTACTACCACAAATACCCTCTTGGAATTATAGATATTGGTTAGTTATCAAGTATTTGTTATAAGGATTCCAATAGATGAATGGAAAGTAGAACCATACCTCATCATTTACTTAAAACCATTTCGTTTCATTTTAATTTAATTCTCATGTTCACTCCTTCACTATTCACAAACATGAAATGGTGGGATAAGGAAATGAAAATGTTACATTTTATAAGTCATAATAATTTAGAAAGGTCCAATTAAAATGGATATCTATTCATAGTGAATCATGGGCCACACACCCTACCAATGAAAATGGCTGTCAATTGATTTTTTTAGTTAATGGAATGACTTAGTGAATTACTCATTCCAACACATGAGGAACCATACACATCATAAATTGTAAAATAAAATCACTCAATCACAACCAAATAGTCAAAAATATAATTTATCAATAAAAAAATCACTCGATAATGACATGCATATCTAGAAATGCAATTTTTGAGATACACCTATATGGAATGGAAATATGCATGAAATTTGAATTCGAGGTGCCTCTGGTGATCCATGTAACATTTCCCCATTCCCTCTTATCATAGAGAAAATGATGAAATGAAATTATCAACAAGAATAAGAATAATAACCAAAAATAAACATGTACGTCAACCAACAGTGTAATTATATCAACAATAATAAGAAAAATCATAACATAAATTACAATTTAGGAAACTCAGCATTTTCCCAGAATATGGGTTTGCGACACCCAAGCATATATAATAACCAACATTCATAAATTGATAATGATTATAATATTATCTCTAAATAGTAAATAAATTATGAAAATACTTTGATACCATTTTGTGAAATCTTAAACCCATATTTCCCTGATGGGTCTATTATCTCGATTTGCCAGATGGTCTCAAGCACATCACTGCAAATTATAGAGGCTTCCAAATATGAGCGAATGTCTAGGGTGATTCCATAGGGGGACTATTACAATAATTACCAGAGTATATCTCAATTTATAATTAAATTAATAACATAAGGTAAATAGTAAAATCAATATAATCAATGAAAAGTTTTTTTAGAAGAATAATGAATAGTAATACAATAGGTAGAAATCATATAAATATACCATAGTTGCTGACTATATGTCTTATAACTATAAATCTAGAAACCATGGTACAAGGAAGAAGGTTTCAATACTATAAAAAAGTTTCCAAAACCCAAAAAATATCCCCAAAATCTAGAGATTTATCTTGTTCATCTGCAAACAGCTTCACCCTAAGAATTCATGAAATGAATTTTCTGAATCTTTAGGCTTATATTTGTAAACATTTTTGTACATATAGTTTGTTCGGGTACCAATGAAATCCCAGATAGGGTGTGAGATAAATCTTAGTTGGAAACCACCAATAGTGTATATTACTTCCCATCCGTGTAAAATAAACTGAAACATTGTACAAGAATGAAAATATAAAAGTAAAACATTGTTATAAAATAAATAAACAACACCTTCTTCAGTCCTTAGTTGGTGTATAAACATGTACTCGGATCCTTAATTAATTAAGTTCTAGATTATAAAATTAGGCCAAATGATGCATATCCATCACTAACATCACCTCATGATGGTAATAGTAAAAGGTCTAAAAGGTAATTATTAAACCATGATGATAATAATATTTAAAGTTTCCAAGGTAGTAACTAATTCAACCTAGACCTCAAGGGTTTCCAAATCAGTAGTAACTATAGCGTAGATAAAGGGTAAGAGTGTAATCCAAGGAGAATTATCCAATTCCTTCCATAGTAATTGATCTATCTAATTTCAAAGAATACACCCAAAGTAAAACGGGATAAGATATGGCTATGCCTAAGTATATAACCAAGAAACCATGTGTCCATAGAATCAATTTTTAATTCATAGAGTGTATCCAAGGAATCATTTCATAATAAATAATGGATCTTATAGTGTGATATTGGGAATCCACTGAAAGAAGGGGATCATGTTCATAGGTGGGTCTCAACCAAGGAAACCCACATCCTTGAATCGAAATGGAATCAATGATTGTTCAAGGCATTCCCAATGGAATCATAGAAGTAACTCAGGTCTTACAACTCCTATAGATATTTCATGATCTATATATATAATGAGGAACCTTACATTCAATTAATTTTATCAATTTGGATGGATTTTGGTTATATCATTTAAAATTTTATAAGGTTCAATACATTGCCTTTAATTTTTGTGATAAGGATAATTGAGAATGAAACCATTTTTTTATTTCACTTAATCTATAAAAATTTAACTTTTTTCAATCTTATAACTTCTACTGTGAGTGAAAATGAGTTCTATGAAATGAAACTAACATTAATCCCCATTAAAATTGTTCATGTCAAACATATACACTACACAAGACATTTAAATAATGATTTATAAAAATTAAAGAACATACCTTATAAAGGTCATGTGTGGATCAACATGGTACTATCCAATCAACAATTCAATAGAAAATAAATATAGGGAGGGTTACCATTAGATTGGTTGAGCTCAAGAACACATGAATGGTGGCTCAATCGTGTTAAAACAAATAAACACTTGATTATGGTAAAACATCATACATGGGATAAAGGATGTTGTCGATGTAACCACCAATGATTATTAACAGATATGGAATGTGTCATATAAAATAGTTATAATGACTACCAGAATGGCATATAAATTTAACCAACAACGTCTACTGAAATCGGAGTGCACCCACGATATTTACCAAAATTATGTAACTCAATGGAGGAGTTATAGACAGCCTACCATAGGATCATACGACTCTACTCATATAGTATCAGCCTCTAGTGTGTTCTGGATTGGAGTATATTTAATGAACTTATCAATTCCCAAAAAATAGGAAATATGAGCCTACATATAAATATAATTGTTTATATGAAGAAGAATGACGAAATACTAAAAAGGAATTGAGAATGTACTAGTATTGATCCATCGAGATGAACAGTAGTCAAATTAGACTCTGGAAAGAAGAAGGATTAGTTAGCTTTAGACATCAAAAAAGGGAGGAAATGGAGGCTCTACCTAGTTAGAAAAAAAAAATGAATTAGGGGTTGGATTAAAAAATTTCTTACAATAAAAATCATCATTTCACCAAACATTAACCCTTTGTTGGGTGTGGAAACACAGTTTAGCCAAAATATGCCCAAGTCATTCATGAGAATCTATAGAAATGGTATTGAAACATGGTTAGGTATTAAATTTAGGGAAATAATGTGCCAACTTTTTGAAACATATCAATTAAAATTTTAGTCATCCTCACATGGTCATTTGTCCCATTTCACAGGGTTAAGGAAAACTGTGCACCCCAAATCACCTCACTCTATAGCCTCACACACTTTAAACAAATTGTGAGATCTTCCTCACAAGATTTAAAATAACCATGTGACAGAACATTTTCTCCAAAAAATCCGAATTCGTAGCTTCGAACAATCTCCAAACACCCCATATACATTCACAAACTCATTAAGCATCCATATTAGATCCATAAAAAAGAAATAAACTGAAATTTAATGGATTTATACCTATGTAAAAAACTAGGTCCTTTTATAATGTCCCTTAAAAATATATTGGTTTCAAAAAAATCATATCATAACCTATGATATTAACTGGGAATCATTAAAATTTCATCACATCATACCCTATATTAAATATATAGCTTTTGTAATCATTTTTTTAAATCATAAATCATGGAATGAAGTGGGTTTCAAAATCATATAACCCATGGGAGAGAAAAAAGTGTCTTAAATATAAGGATATTTATACATAAATCATTTAGGAAATAATATTAATGGTAATCCTAGATCATGTATGCAATAAATATTTAACTATAACAAAGGATGGCATCGAAGATGGAGAAGTATTTTAAAAAATCAATTGAAATTTTTCATAAAGAAATTTTCTTTTCATAAAAATTCTTTTAAATAAATCCTTTTCAAATATCCTTTTAATTTAAATAAACCATTAAAATTTCATTAAAAAAATTCATGAAGAAAATGAATTTTCCTATTTCAAAAATTTATATTAAATCATAAATCATTCAAAAACCCTTTTACTTTTAAATATATTTTAAAACAAATAATGGAAGCTAGAAAGTACTTTGATACCCATTTTATTGAAAATTTTAAAATATACAGGATATTTTTTTGATAAAATTTTTATTTGAAAATTTTTAATAACTTATAAAATAATCAGTGAGTCCATTGAAATCATTGTCCTTAAAAAAATTTTAAAACATATAATGGATGTTTTAAAAAAAAACTAAAATTGTTTTACAAATAAAACAATTTTTGAAAATCCTTTTTACATTGAAAAACATTCTAAAATCAAAAAAAATCTAGAATATTAGGAAAAATAATTTCAATAAAAAAATAACCTTCTAAAAATACAATAGAAACATAAAATAAATGATGTTCATGAGGGCTAGTAAGTCTGTACATGCCGTACATTCCATTTGTACCTTAAAAGATTAGAAAATCTGATTGATTAGAAAATGACAAGAAGATTCATTTTAATCTAGATTTTATTAAGGTAAAACATGGGTAAAAATTTCGTTGAAATATCATGGATAATAGTAAAATATTTTCAAAATCATGTTTAAGAAACACAATTTCATAAGATCATATATTTCTAACTAAAATAATAAATAATGATTAATTTGAATAAAAATATTTTCTTAATTAATTCATGTACCATTGATTCTGAAAATTAATCAATACATGGATATAACATGATTAACTAGATTTTATAGAAATTTACGAGAGTTATTAAAATATGGGCATTAAGGTTTCATTAGTGGAAACATAATAAAAACAATCCCCATAATGATGAGATTGTTTCTATAAAATCTTACCACTTTGGTAACATTGAATCCTAATAAAATGGAGAGAATAAAATTATATGAATGTTTACATATCATGAAAATAATAAGATTGAATAAATAACATGTCAAATTCAGTATGTACACCTCATTGAAAAATATAGTTTCATAACAAGCCTTGTGTCTCAATGAAATCAAATTTAGAGAACATTACATTACCGATGTGGTAAATTTTGAAACACAAACCCCATGATAGAAATATTATAAAATAAATATGTGAATAAGAAAAAAAATTAATTTTAAAAATCATAGAATACATCAATGGTCATTATACACAGCATAAAAAATGAATGCTGAATAATACATGTATCTCACAGAAATAAAAATTGAGATGAAATTCTCATACCTTAAATCTTGACTTTCATTATACGAGTTCAAAACTAATGTATGATAAAAATAATTTTATTATAAATATACCACAGAACCATATTAATATGTATAATACCATTTAATATTAAATTATGTCTTTATATTAAATTTTTATATAAAATTCCAAGATAAAATAATATTTCGGTTAATAATCGCTTTGTTTTTCAAACATGTTTGGAATTTTTATTCTTAATAATATTTCTTATATCAAGATTTACTTATTTCTATAATGTAAAACTTAAATTAAATTTCATATATATTCATTATATAAATATTTATAGGATTCTATAAAATAAAAAAAATTGAATGAAAAACACTATTCATGGAGAAGGTAGGTCGTACATACGCATGAACAATGCATCCGTTTTATTGTCATATTGGATGAATGAAATTAAATGGAATATATATATATATACTAAAAATTTAATGAAATTATTTTGTCATAGATATATAATATACATTTACTAAAAAGATCTATAATATATTCCATGTAATGTTTGAACAAAGCACACAACTTTGAGGAGGTGGTAGTCCAAACATCTACAAATGAAGTTATCTCATTTACACAAAATGGAAGTCGTGAAGTTAAAATTTATATAATAACTAAATTAGTATAAATAAATAAAAATAACATATATATCTTATATAAAAATAGTTACCATCATAACTCTCAACCATGATAGGTGGTAAAGGATGAAAAACGAACGTCGGTTTGTGAGGTGGTAGTTCACCTTACACAAAAATTATAAGTGTGTTACCTATTAAATGGTTGTGTGTGTAAGTGAAGGTTGAACCATTAGAATAAACAAATTAGTACATTTAGTATACTGGGGTTATTATATGACAATGGAATATGAATAGTTTGGGTGATGAAGAATGAAAATAAAATAAAGGAGCCTATGGAAGGATGTTACCTCTTCATTGGGTAACTCCAATTTCTTTTCAAAAAAGGAATTATTTCATTGAATTTAGATCCAATATGAGGATTAAAGGATGAAGGTATGTATGTTTTTTTCTTATTTAGGAATATTTTTTTACCTAATGGTCTTGATAGGGGTGAATAAGTAGAACGTATGAGTTTCTTTTAATACTGGAGGAGAAGTGGAATTCTTCAAAATTTTGGAATGAGAATTTCAACCATGTTATTATGGTAAAAATTAGATCAAATAATGAAAAAAATTCAATCTATGAGAGTATAGTATCTAATTATGGATATAAAATGGATTTTTTACAAGTTTTTAGGTTGTTTTGGGCCTTTAGTTTAATGTTTAGTCCATCATTAATGTAATTTTCCCAATAATCATTGTAATTAATTTTAATTACTTTCAATAATTTTTTTGGTCAATTAATAATTTTAAATTATTAGAAGTTAGAAATTTATATGATTACAAATATGGAATACTTTTTTCTAAAATAAAATAAATTATGTTGAAGAGAATAATTTTAATTTAATCTTATTGAAGGGACGAGAAAATAGGTTTTTAAGTAAAAATGTTCAAAAGTCGGGTATGTTTTTATATCCAATGAAAAATAAAATTGATTATAATGACCTAAATATGAATAATTGTTTATATTTAAACTTAATATAATTATAAAACAATTATAAATATAATTTATCCTTATAAATAAAATACTCCATATATTAATTGTGAATTAAAATTTAGTATTTTTCATTATTCATCACAAATTTAAACTTTACATAAAAATACTAAAAAATACACCAAAAACCTAATTTTATCTTTTTATTTATAAAATTAAGTTTATTTTGGCATATAAAATTTATTAAAAGGACAAAATTTTAATTTAATATATATTATCCGTTAAAATGTATTAATACTAATTTTATTAAAATATTATGTTTTTATGTGTAATGTTGTGTTAGTTCTTATCTTAGGGATATAAAATATATTTGATGAATTTAATAAAATATTTTATTTAATTTATAAAAGTAATATATCCTTAATATCATTCACAAATAGTAATTAATTTTATTTATTAGGATAAAATTTCTTTATGAGAATAAAATGATTCTTTTAAAGTCCCTTTATAATCAATTCGTTCTTATATTCATTTATAAATAATTTGTAACCAATGAGTTAGAACATTTATTTTCATACCTTATTTAATCATTTTGTTAAACTCCAACATAACAACTAGGTTATATCTTATTGTACAAAATAATAATTTTTTTAATATATATCATTGTTTGGTAAAACGTGATCTTCTATGTTACATAAGTCATTGAGAAAGGTCATTATTGCATATAACATAAGCTAAACTAAATTTTACATATAGATAAAGCTACAATTTATGTTTAATTTAGTGAATTATTATCCTTTTGTTTTGTATATAGCATGAAACATTTAGTGCATTAATTTAAAAAACCATTTTCAGTGTTTTGTGAAATTTAAAATATCAAAAAAATTAATTTAATATTAAACAAAATTTTGACAAAATATCATGGTATTTCATAAAATATTTTCATTAAATAAGTATATTTATTTACATAATAATTCAATTCCAATGGTTTGGTTCCTCCAATAAAAACTCATCTAAACTTTTTCTTTTAATTTATAAATGATTTTTTGAAACCTACCATATAATAAAATCTATTTACCCTTCACTCAAGAGATACTAACTTGAAAAGTTTTTCCAAATTATAATATTATGAAATATTTCCATATGATTTATGATATCCTAGTTTTTAAAAAAAGATAAATTTAAATTGAAATAATAATTTGGTTGATGAATATGGTTAATTAATATGGTTATGTTTGTTAGGAAAATTGAAAAATATTAATGCTTAATGTGGATGTTTCTTATTAAAAAGACAATTCATGATTACACATTAAACCAAATTGAAAATCCTAAAAAATCATGTATAATTTTTATCCCAAAATAATTTTTACATTAATTTTATTGTCCATAATTCAAAAAAAAAAATATCATTCTGGAATCACTATTTTTAAAACATTAATTAAGTGATATATAAAGATGAGTGTGACCCACTATGCCAGCCTCCAATAGACCATATATTGGAAACTGGAACAAAGAGTATCTATCAAATGTAATGGATTCACATCCATTTTAATTACCATGAAAATATAAAAATTCCATAATAAATTACATATAAATTAATTGTATGTTTAACATACACATTCCCCATATTATTTACATAAAAATTATGAAGTAGAATTAGAGATAATGTCAGAATGACCTACTGAATCACACCCCTACTACCAAAAAGTAGGTTCGCATATCCCTAAAGATACCTTATTAAACTAATAAAAAACTATAAAGGGTTAAGAACATAAGAGTTCTCAGTTGGATCTTATTTCAAATAAAAAAACATACATGTGAAATCAATGTGTTGCGAGTGACATGTGTGGAAATCACAATGTATGAAAAATATTGAAAAAAATTAAAATAAATGATATGAACATAGAAAAATTTAAACATAACTACCACTTATAAATAAATAGAATACATCCACCATTTAAAATTGGTATTTAATTATCATACTTAAATATGGGTGATGTTTTATTTATAGAATCATGATGCACAAGTATAAATAACCACACCCCTAGATACAATCTCTTCATATTGATAATTCATAATCATATATTTTTTACCAAAATGTAATCAATAATATATTAATGATTAAAAGATCCCAGGATATTAGAATTTATCTAACCTATAAATTTAGTGTCCCTTCCCACTCAATCTAGCATAAAACAAGTATAATAATTTCCGACTAACTATTAAAAAACCCGAGAATTATGTATAATTTCCATACACCTGATCAAGCCATTCTATTCATAAATAATGGGAAAACCATAATCCAAAAATTTCCCAGTTATATAAAAAGTCATTTTATTTAATCCAAGAAAAGAATCATATCAAATATAAATTCATACTTTAAACAATCATTAAAACCATTAGTATGTCAATTATGATGACCATAAAATATGTTGGTCAATGTTAATAAAACATTTCTCTTTCTCAATAAGCATCGTAATTAAATAAATTCAAACAATATAAAATATTCTATATTCCTTTAAATTTAATAATCATTTCATTTACCCTGAAATCATTTATTTTATTTTATGAAATCCACAATATAAGATTTGTGAAGCCTGGTAGAACCAGATACAAACAAATGAAAAGAATAAAAAATACAAACCCACTACAATAAAACGAATTGCAGGTTTCAAAATATAAAAGTGGCATGATTATCAAAGATGATATGATGAAATTGTTAGATCCTTGCACCATAAAAATAGAGTGATATAGTTCCTCCTAAATACAACCTATTACACCACCTCTTATCTTGGAAAAAAACATTAAATAAAATATCATTTTTGCTGAAACCAGTGATGACCTCTTCGATCGTGCAAAATGATGAATAAAAACACTGACATATCATGAACCCTTAAACATAGAACACACTAATTGAGACAAAATATGTCCAGATGTAGAACTAAAATATTTATACCATCACAAATTAAAACACAGTCCATCAAAAACAAAACATAAACTATAAGGGCCACTATAACACCCTGAACAGAATTGCTAACACCTTTTAATAGAACCTCTCCAAGATAAACACATCATCACACAAAAACCAAAATAGTGAATCTACACAATATTTTACAGGTAAATAAATTATGAATCAAAAAAATTATGAAATATTACCAAAAATAATTATGGATTACGATAAATGATGTAAAATACAATAAACCAAAAATACACACAAAGAACACCTTTAGGAACAACACATTGAAAATATGAATCAAATAAGATAAAAACCATTCTATATGATAATTTTATATAACATGATGTATTAAAAAACAAGTTTATAAGGGGAGAATATGTTGTATAGAATTATAGTGAAGAACCATAATAAAAACTATCTAAATAGTAAAATTGAAAACTAGATCTGCAAAAAGAATACAAGGAAACACCCAATACTAAATATCCCTATTATCAATCAGAACCATCATTGTAGATTAAGACTAGTAATTTAATGATATAAAAGATGAAAATATGATTTTAGGGTTAGTAGAACATTTTTAAGAGAACACCAAATAAATAATATATTCAATAAAGTGTGAATATATATGAGAATATAACCTCAAAAGGAATGTTTCTTTAGGGAAACATTGACATTTAGATAAAGGATTATAGGGATAAACCATATATGTTAAAGAATCATATATAATGGAAATTTTGGGAAAATATTGATCCATCATCTCATCACATGACCCATTACAATACTTAATCATAATTTAAAATACTAAAATAATTATTTTTTTTTTAATATTCTTATTTTTAATATCCCAAATATATATTTATTAATTATTCATCATATACATAATATAAACCCAATGTATGGACAATTAATTCATTTTATTAATTCAAAAACATGTATTTAATGCTAAATCATGTCACCAAAAATCAAATCCACTTCAAAATTAGAAATTTATTTATATAATTACTTGGGAATAATGGTAAGTAGTTATATTTGGTAAATAATCAATATACATATTATTTTAGTTGTTATAATTATTTTTTCTTTATATTAATCAATAAATAATATCACATGAGTATGAATTACACCCCAAAAAATAATTTTATCTCCCTGAAAGTGCTCAATTAAACATATGGATACAAAACATCAACAACCCATGTAACTTTTAGACTTCCAAGGAGTAGCCCAATTTAATATTAATTCTAAAACATCCTAACTTTCTGAACCTAACCTAATATAATAACACACCTAAACATCCCTCTTTCTTTTAAGAAGTCCACAAAACTCATATTCTATCCATATCTCACAACACCTCCCTATAAATGGACATTATAGATACTTCTCTAAATAACATTTATATTTTAATTAAACTACCCAAGTATTAAGGGATTATCCATAAGAATAAGAAGACTTAAAGGGAAGTAAACATAACATAAGATAATATCAAATATTCCCACGTCACATCTAAAGATCATATCCAGTCCTAACAAACCAACCATGATTAAAAGGAAGATATTATATTTCCATCCTAAACTAGCTCAAAAATCTACTAAAATACATTATCATATAGGAAGACATGTACCCAATCAACTATTGTAACACCCGAATTCTATAAACACTAAATAATATTATTTGAAATAGTATTAAATAACAATACCGTGTTATCTCATAATTAATAATATAATTTGTATACGTTTTTCTATAGTATAATGTTTAATTATTGATTTTACACATCAATACAATATTCATCAGTTTATATTTATATAAATTTTCAATATATTATTTTCAACAACATGAGAAAACATATAAGAATATATTAAATCATAGTAAAATCATCACAGTCTAGTAGAAAACTAACATTTAAATATAATATGATAATTTATGAAAATAAATCCATAACATATATTCAAATCATAAATAAAATATGGAAATAAATAACTTTATTTAGATGAATGTATTTATCTTCCCAAATCCTAATTTATAATTCTAGATTTCTCATTTTAATTATATTTCCAATACTCATACCATATACCATAGGAACTTGAATATTGTTATTTGTAACATGTGTATATATTTTATTTATAAAATTTTGTGGTATAATAAAATATCATTCACAATAATTATTTAAATTTATCCAGCTATATACTTTAATAAAGGTGATATAATTAATAACTATAAATATTATGAATTAAATGAAATAGGAATTATAAAACAGCACTTTCCCGTGAAAAAACATGGAACTTTGAGAATTGTGATAATATAAAGGAAAATATAAATAAAATACCCTCCCTTGGACAAAACAATCTCTGCTAAGCTTTAGAGGATACTAAATATGTCTTCTCATAGTAATTGGTTTTCTTTAGAATCTTTTACTAGAATATATCATAATTTTTTATGTACTCAATTCATGTAATAATTTACCCACCATCATAATGTGAAAAAATCCATTACTATAACCAAAAAACTCAAATATAACGCATTCTGAAGTAGTATGAAAAACACAATAATTCCTCTCATGAGGCTATACCAGTCCCAAAAAATAATTTTTTTAATATTGTACTTATAATTAAAAGGATAGACATATGGTTTTAAAATGATATATGTGGTCCCAGTTCGAGGAATTAACCAATGATTCTATTCTTTTTATGGTGGATATTCTTTTTTCATTGAAACCACTAACTATAATTTATGTGTAGGTTTATTACCATATCTCAAAGTGGTATATGTAATCATGACTCATAGTATTAAATTATTCAGATTAAATTAAATTAAATAATGAAAATTTCATGAGTTCATGTTGAGCTTTAATAGTCCTTGAGGAATGATGATAATTTTAATGATTTAATTTAAGGGGCATACAATACTAGAATTCCATGTTCATTAAGTTAACACAAATGATTCTACAATATATCATGAGAAATGTAATTTTATAATATATTTGGAATCATAGAAGTCTACAAACTCAATGAATCTAATGATACTTCATTTTATGGAATATATAGTTGATCCCAATACCTTTTTATGAATCCACTTCTAGTTAGTTTTATTTTGTACTATCTTAATCAATTATTAAGCACTCTTCACGATTGATATTTCAACTCTATAGAAAAAGAAAAATGAATAATATAAAATATAAGAAAATATACCACATATTTTATAAATAGAAATAATTTCATGGGATCATAATGATTTGACTGCTGAAGTCCAAAACAAAACAAATGAATTCATGTGAACAAAACCAGCCAAATTTCATTATCAATTATAGGTGCATAACACACATCAAATTTATTTCGGTTATTATAATGAATCTAATTTCGATAAAATATTATTTATATGTGGAAGGCCATGAAATATTTATCTAATCCATGATATCAATGATTTTAAAGCTAACTACAGTATTTTTAACCACTATCATGATGTGATGGAAACCAGCACAGTCTGGAGCACTCAAATGTAGATCCATTTGAAATCCCTCCATGGAATGGAGGAATTATAATTTCAATTTATTTTTCACTAAAAATTAGACCATTGTTGTGATTATAATTCCACATCATTTTAAAACTCTTGAAAAATTTGGCCTATCTCATTTCTATTCCATATAAAATAAGCATAATTTTTACCTCAGTTTCCTATAGGGAAATATTTCAGGAATCACACCCCTAAAATTGTTTTTTCCTCTCTCTTGAGACACTAAACTGCACAATGGATAGGTATCATACACGAATCACCAAAATGGTCTGACCACCACTAGAATCACAAGATCCTCTATAAGAAGTTTCGTCCCTAGTGTATCAAAATATCACCCTTAACCACAAAAAAAACATCAATATTTTTTTTAAATACATATAACTCCTCAAAAACATAATCTAAAGAACCATGAAAAATTAGTTTATATATATTAGATTCCTATAAAATAATTATCTTCTATAACAATTTTAACATAACCTAATAAAAATTGGACTCAATCCTAATAAGAATATTGGGATAAACTATCCTTTATATTAAAAAAACTCAAAATATTCACACCCTCAGAAAAAAACAAAAAATGGAAAATATAGAAGCCTAAAAACCATAGGGAGATACATCTAAAACATGAATAGTGTTCTACTAAAACTATCCTAGAATATGCATCACCTCCCAGACCATAGATAAATCTACCCTATAAAGACTAAGAAGCTAGGATGCCCTATGGTAAATAATACTAATAATAGCACACAACACTACCCTAAAAATTGATCATCTCACTAGGCCTGAGACAGCTCAGTTTTCTCAACTATGGTGACTTGATTCACGATCTAACTCGATAAGATTAGTGAACTCTTTCATTTATCAAATCTTTTGAAGCACAAGTTACTGAATTCATCTCAACTTCTTTAAAAGTCATGATGGCTCATTCTTGAAGCCTTCTCTCGTAGAAGTGCCTCACTCTGAAATTTCAATATGTTTCCATGCCTCCTCCGAATACAGAAATTGAATTTATGTGATGGATCTCATGATATATAAATCTATAGAAGACTTAAAATTATTTAATTGATCTACTTCTCTTGAAAGAAATACAAAAATTTACCATCTTTGTCCGTAACATAATTTCCAAAACTACAAACACTATTTTTCCCATACAAGATATATCTAATACCTTTTGTACAACTATAAATCTATGTTTTAGAAAGAAAATACTTCCTAAATATTTTAAGATATTTCACCAAAATAATTCTATCTAGGTTACCGTGATTTATCATATACCATATTCAATACTCCTTCTAAAAACTCAAGTTTATAGAGAAATTCAAATTTGTTCAAGATCCCTCACTAATTCAAACATAACATTAATATAATTACCCTAATGCATATAATACATTCTACATTCTCCACTAAGGAATAGAAGTACATATGGGTGTTGAAATTTCAAAAGGGCATCATCCTTGGATTCTACGTTCACCTTCCCTTATAAAACATCTCAATGATATTTCAGTGATATAACATTGTTTCCAGAACAATAATTTAGGTTTGAATACATGACACAAATCATATAAAAACCACATAGAAGATCATATCAAGATTTATAACACATTAATCGGACATTAATTCACCTTCAAAACATATCACCATGCTTATAATTCTATTATAAATCATCACAACTACCATAATGTGTAGGAAAACCATAAATTCCAACACTCATGGCATTCCAAACATCTGAAAATAATCTTTCCACTTTATATAAATTCAACTATAATAAGAACATTCACCACATATCATGATATAAATATAATACTATGGATTTCATGAAAAACATAACAATAATAAAATCATATAAAATTTACCAATTCCTAATCAATCAATTATGATGTTACCAAAAAATCAATATTTAATTCAATAATATTATCTAAACATAATATGGGAAATGTTTATCAATATAATAAAAAAAAATTCAATAATAATTACTTGTTCAATACCATGGGTGGAATACATGGAATTACCATATCCATCCCATCCTATCATGATACATTTACAATAATTTTACCAAGTATATTTATAATAAACAATTTTTATTCTTATATAAATTATCGAAAAGATGTAAAATTCATATTAAATTAAATAGTAAAATATAAATTAAATTTTTAGAACATAATTCTCAAACATGAAATAGACAATAATAAACATTTAATATATGAAATCATACTTTCACATAAACTAACTTATAATATTTATTAATAATATAAAAGCATAATCATGGATATAATTTTTCTTGACATGATTCATCATTATAAAAAAATATTATTATTTCTAAAAAAATCTTATTTTGGTTCTTTAATTGAATTTCATAAATCCTTATGTTATTAATAATATTCTAAAATAAGGGAAAAATGTATAATATCACATCATTGGTTTATTAAAAAGATTTTTGAAGACTAAAATGAGGCAAATTTTTAAAATATATGAAACATATCATACAGACTATATTGAATTGGTATTGTTTATCATAAAAAATCATAATTATGTGGTTAAATCATAATTATAAATTCAATCCATGAGAAAAAAACATATGACCTTCCAAAATAATTATACTATGAAATATGTGTATTATAACCATAACATGTTTAAGAAATTAACAAGGTCTATGTGTAAGAATATATGGGGTGTAAATACCCATGTTCAAGCCATAATCGTCAACCAACATCATATGATAGGTTTAGATGGCAATATCTACCTACTAGAACCATGGAATTATCAATTGTTCCTTACATAAAATGCTATCGTATCACCAAACAAAATTCAATGATAACAAATTTTCACAGACCACACCTATTTTACCCCCATCTAAGTTCACTACCAACATTACCATGACCACTAAAGCTCAAATCTAGTAAGACATGGGATAATTAATAGAATCGATGACATGTATCAATGGTATGTGAATCACTACCCCACTTAATTCACAAGAAAATACACACAATACCACAATCAAAATATTTTATATAAATGGAAAAGAAAAAATTTCCTTACCCCAAATAAATGTATTTGAAATATTCAAAATATATCATACGATAATTTATGTATAAACTATAGAGTGTAAGAATATGAAAGTATTAATTAACATCATATTTAAATTAAAAACACCATTCATGTGAAATAAATGTTCCATTAAATAAATGTTTCTAAATAACTATGTTAAAAATAGAAACAAGAATATTGCTAATAAATAAACGTATTGATTAGTAAAAAAATTACAACCTAAAAAAGGTCTCATGCATCCACAATTTTACATGGATATAAAATAATCATAAATAAATGTGGGTGATGTAAGATTTTTGGGATCAAGAAGCATTAACATAAACAATTGTTTCCCTAGAAATTACCCCCTCAAGTTAGTTAGTCATTTTAAATAATTATTGGGTGAAATATCATAAATTTTATAATTAGGGAGAAAATGTATTCAAAAAAATCCACAACTCTTACCAATCAATTCAGAGGCCATTCCAACTTTAACTAGTAGCGTACTGGAATGGGAACCCCTCACTAAGTAATCAGAAAGAATATAATGTAACAAAAATTATATACATATAATACCACCCTATTATCCAACCATCAAAGGACACACCATGGGCCCATTATTACCCACTTATATGTTGAAACGTGTAATATGATCCTTGTATTTCATTATATCAAATATAAAATCATAAAAAATGCCCCCATTATAACCATGATTGTGTAGTTTTTAATGAATGGGTTATATTATAGTCAAATGCCACAAAAAGATCATTATATCAATTGATATCTTAATAATGGGAATAATATAAACTAAAAATAAGTTCTTTTCATATTCACTTAATCATCACTTTATATATTCCATTACATAATATTAATTCATCCCATTATTGTTAAGAATATTTTTAATATTCATTTTTATTATATCTGAATTTATCATTGATTTTGACAGATGTGTGAATTATTAAAATTAGTGTTTAAACCATTTTTTACTCTTACAAATATTCTAAAGAGTTTAGGGAATTCATTAGGATCGTTCACGTATTGTTTCAATACTGGAGCACCATTTTTGGGAGCAGTAGTATAAGATGCATGGAAGGTTAATAAATATTAAAAACATTATAGCTCAACTATGAGAATCATATTACGATAATTAGAGTTTGTTTAACCATGTGATAGGAGGATCATGGCCATGAAAAACCTATAATAAATCACTCGTATGATGGGAATAGATGGAGCATTATCTGTTTAACCATGAACATAACTATGTAAGGGGGAAGATTTTACGTAGTAAGAATGCATGGCTTGTTCATGGTTTGTGAACCCATGAACCTAACCATGTAAGGGGTTGTGTTGTATAGATAGTGGTAGTGAATAGTCAGTGCACAGTTTTTACAACTGTGTGCCCAAACCGCGAACCCCTTAAAATAAGGTTAATTTAAATTTTTCCATTCTTATATTTAACATAACTATTCCTTTATTCTTTCTTTTTCACACACAACAACAACATCCCCCTTGTTGAGTGCTCCCTCCTCAACTCAATCTTTGAATTAATCTAGCCACTCATTCCAAAATTAGAATCATTCTCCATTTTACATGTTTGATAGATATCGAAAATATTTTAAATCATATTTCTTCCTTCATTTGTTTGACACACCAAATGGAATGATATATTTTTGTGAGGCAATATGCCATATTTTTAGATTATTTTTTTATTTATCTGATTTATACTATTCTAGATTGAAGCCGAAGCTTATATTGGATGAGGAGTCATCAACCAAGATTAGGTATTTTTCTAGTTCCTTTGTCCCTAATGTCATGGTGTTTATATAATTATTCTATTTTTCCATAGGCCATATCATCCTTATGACCCTCTAAAATTTCTAATTAATTAAATAAATGGGTATTACCTTAATTATAGTATCCCTAAAACCCTAAATTCTTCTTGCTAGGATGTTTAGCTTGACATTATACACCCTTGGGTTGTTCCCCTATCAAATTTCAATGAGACTTGTGCCCTGAAATGAAATAAATCAACCAATTTAGGGTTTTGAGTTGTCCCTTATGAATAAAATGGAAACTGAACTATAAAAAGGGAGAATGGTAATCCCATAATCGTAGGTCCTGGATTCATAAAACTTATATCATGAGTTATTACTTTTTAATTATATAATAAACATAATTTTGTGAACTGTTTAATAGTATGGGTTTACAATTATCCATTGCCATCCAAAAATTCAAGTTGAGGGTGACAGGAGTGTTTGGACATAGGATTCCTTGGATGGTCTTATTAATAATAATCAATAAAATAGTTTATAAATGGATTATATCATGTTGGCTGTGAAACATAAATTCATATATAGTATACTCTGGATTGGCTAACCAGAAGGATGAATTTATATTATTCCATGAGTTTTACTTTGTAACCTATGTGGAATTCCATTTATGGACATTGAGGTAAATTCCATTATACCATACCATGAGTGATATTTGTTTCCCTTTGTGGAATACCATAGAAGGGAAAAGATAAATATTCCTTTATAATATTCCTTGAATGATTTTTGAGTTCTTACCTTGAATTCATTGAATGTAACACTTTGATGGTCGGGGTTTTAAAGTAATCTTAGAGCGTTACTTGGGTTCCATATGTGGAACACATTGGATATGACTAAGATGATAATTTAATCCATTTATGTTTCTTACAAGTAGATGAACACCATTTTATTATTTTAGTTATTCATATACATGGAGGACTAGATTAACATCCTGATTATGTTTTTACTTTGACGAGATTTATGGAACCTCAATTGACTATAATGTTATGTGGATTTACAAGTGGTAAAATATGGATTCTAGCCTAATTATTATAAATATAAAATGTAAAACACTCATAGGAATGTCCATATTAGGCAGAAGTATGTATTTTTTATGGGTGTTCCATGGGAAACTCGAATGTACATGGTTTATTTATTTATCACATCTATTTATTATAGTTTCACTTGGATCATTGTATATTAACAAAATAGATTGTTCTAGACTACATTTGCGGTGGCCTAATGATTTTTTATCACATCCAATTCAAGATGTTGATTGGTATCTTGACCACCTTTATATATTCATGTAAGATCATAGGAAAGGGTTGATCCTTAGATGCATTATTCTTCATATTTGGTTAGATTAGAGGAGTAGAAGACTAAGAATTTTCTTGTGATGTTATGGGATATAGATTTTGGAAATATTATCTAACTTTTGTACAACATGTTGATTTTTCATGATTTTTTATGTATCATATATCCCATTTTTTTATATAACATGATCATGAAATAATTTTGAATATGTTAATTGATGTGGATAGGTATTTTTTTGATGTTTTTATGCTTATCAATATTATTAGGGATGTTATAAAATCTCTCCTCTTCAAATTTTTATGATATCCATTATTGTTCTCCACTCTAACATGTGGGTATAAACTCCCAACCTTACCATCATAGGCAAGTAATGTCAGCCATCAGGCTCTAACATAAGGGGATGTTCACTTTAGGAGGTGCAAAAAATCAGGTTCTATTTCATATGAGTGGATTAGGTCCATGATGTTACCAAGTGGTATTAGAGGGAATTATTTTCCATTTTTATTACAATAATGAGTTATTCTATAGGAGACTATAATGTTTGAAGCTTTGTTATTATGCCTATGCATGGTAGTATCTATCCAACATATATAAAAAATGAAAGTTTCAGGGGATGGGACATGTTGTTCTGGATTTTTTTATTGCATTAATGATGATTTCACAAATGGTTGATGCATATGATTTCTGGTATTTTATTAATATTATTTTGAATTCATTTAATTTTAACCTAGGATAGTATGTAAAGGATGAATTTTCTCATGTATCATTATAGGCAGATAAATGATTCACATGTAATGTATATTCCAAGAATTATTAATTACATTTCATGAATTTACTGCATCATGTTGTAGTGCCTTGAATGATATATATGTAATCTAACTATCATTTCTATAGATTAAAGAGTTAAATAATTAGTCAATAAAGTTTCTACCTCAACCTAAATGGTGTTTTCCCACATAGATTGAGGTCAGAAACTAAATGATCCAATTAAAACATGTTTTTTCTATATAACCAAGGTTATATGAGATGAAATAAAGGCTGATATTGATTACGTGGATATCAATTGTAATTTATAAGTCATGAAATAATATAAATTTGATATTTGTGATTCATCAAATCAAATAATATTATATTTCATGTTATATCATGATACTAGATGTACAGGTGTTTTTGTAGTTACATGACTTTGTAATATCATCATACAAAGATTATTCTTCTTTAACATTGGAACGGTAACTCATCGAGATAGACTATGATATATATAAATGCATATACTTGAGTATAATCTTCAATAAATTTAAATTCTAAAATGAAATTTATACAATTAAATGGGTATACCAATTGCAACATTAGTGGTGTTTTCCTCCATAACATGAAATTGAAACTCCGTATACCAAAACCTTTGACATGAATGTCAGACCTTGAATCAGTCCTAACCTTATTAGTGGGTGGTGGGAGTGTATATTTCCACCCTTTAGGATCCTCAATTTCACTATGACCTGTATTTTGGAGAAGGAATATAGTGTTGATTTATTTATATGAAGGTTTTATACCAGACATTCTGATTTATTTATTGATTTCTTCTATTATAAAACTCTATTAGGAGGCATGCATTTGGAATGTTGAAATAATTCCACCATGAAAGCATTAGGACATACACTAGGAAGCTGGTGATGACCAAGCTCCGAATATGGTGGTCCCTCAGCCACAAGTATTACCTTATGTAGTGACACCAATAGAACCCCCTATTATTACTCATCTATGAATTTATTCTAAATTTCTAGTGGGTATCATGAGACTATTTTAATCTATATAGTGAGCCACATTACCAGCACTACTATGGAATAGTTGAATTGAGAATTGTAATAGCAGCACCTAACCACCTATTCATTGTAAGGTGGTCCTCAGACTGCTGAGTTATCACTAAAGGACATGTTTTCAATCATCGAGAGTATGGATATGCCCATATATATAAGTTTCAAGCTCATGATATATATATTTCTTGATTCTTACAATAATTGTTTGGAAATTATATATCAACTAAATCATTATAATGATATTGTTTTTATAGAATTCTAGTTGGTCTTTTATTACTATTTCTTCCCAGAAATGATGAGAGAATATCATGAGAGAGAGTTTATGGACCTACAGCTTGGTTCATTGTGTGTGAGGGATTATTCATATCTTTTCACTAATATCCAATGCTTCAAACCAACCATTTATGGTGTTGAGTTGATGATAGAATGTTTGTTTGAGGATGTGGACATGCATTCCATATGTTCCTAGGTGAAAATTTTTCAGTTGAAAACTAGTTCAAAAGTAGTGAACCATGCTTATATCACCAAGTGGGATATGAAGGAATCTAATATTTTGGGCAATATAATTTTAGCACTGAGATATGGAAGAAACACATTTAGTGGCGGGAAAGGTTACCTTCAGTCTTCTTATTGGAGAATCAACTTTTATATGGCATGAACTACTAGATATATGTTATGTTCCCAGTCTAGTAGATTGAGAAATAAGAATCTCAAGTGTATAAGAGATCAAATTGAGTTCCAATATTGTTGAATATTTGTCCATCTTCATTATTTTTTAAATGTTTTCCTTGATCTTCTAGTGATAAAGGATATGTGTGGCCCCCATATTCAGGTGATGTATCAACATCTCCACATCAAGTAGAGATCCAAACTACTACCATTGATTTGGCTGAGGAGGTTTATATAGCCATGGAAACAAGTATTAAGAGATACATCACTGGTAAAGTGGTTATCCTCAGTATAGTCAGGGTGTATCTCAAGGCT
Source organism: Viscum album (assembly GCA_963277665.1). NCBI lineage: Eukaryota > Viridiplantae > Streptophyta > Magnoliopsida > Santalales > Viscaceae > Viscum > Viscum album. The sequence goes on along the minus strand of OY728155.1, from coordinate 1,644,221,457 downwards.
ATGGTTCTGGTTGGAAACATACAATACAAGTTTTATTACTGTTACAATGTGTTGGACCTTATATAATACTTGGTATGATTTTAGTATCCTCTAATTTAGTATCTATTCAACATAATAAAGGCCCTAAAAATTATTTTATATCTATTGAAAATGCATAATTCCTTGGGTATGAGATTCACAAATTTTCTTGGGTGATGAATGTAAAATCCAAAATTTATATTTATAAAATTTTATCCATTAAAAGTTTGTTATAATCCATTTATAAAAGAATATGTTTTTATGTGTAATATTTGGATTGTTCATGTCTAATACCTATCAATTATATTTGTTCAATTCTAAAAAAATGATTGAATATATAAAATATATATTTCATTAATTTCATTCACCAAAAGTACATATTTTAATTTATTAGGATAAAATTCCTTTGAGGGAACAAAATTAGTTTTTACAAAAACATTTTCTTATTCCAATTGGTTCTTATATTAATTTCTAATTAATTTTTAACTAATTAATTCAACAATTTGTTCTTATAAATAATTTAATCATATTTATAACCACCAACCTAATGGTTAGGTTATACCATAGTATATTAAATTACAATATTTTAAATCAAATATAATTTTTTGATAAAGCATGGTTATTCGTGTTATGAAAGTCACTTAGGAAATATAGTCTTGAATGTAATTTAATATAACATTGTTATTCCTTGCATATCAAGATAAATATTTTTAGAATGTACTGCATAATTAACATTTTTGTTCCGTACAATTCAATCCAAATTTATTAATTTTAATAGAAAAAATTTTATAAGTGTTATGTGAAATTTAAAATATCTAAAATATTAAAAAAATATGAAAAAAGTCACATATTCATTGGGTGTTACATTCTATCCTCCTTAAAATTAATTTCACCCTCGAAATTCATATGGGCTATCAAAGGTTTAATACGTGATAGTTCCTTTCATAGAAACTGAAAATAAAAATATGAATACTAAAACATTCTTTAAAAAAACATTGGAAACATAATAGTACCCCAAAGTAACATGAAACTAAGATTAAATATAGAAGAACATGGGTGGAAATGGAAATCATGGACATGTAGAAAAAGTGTAATAATTTGTAGAGAGTGATTGTGGTCGACAATAAAAAAAAGTGAATGATCAATATAATGTTAAGGGACTTTAAGACATAAATATGAATGTATTTAAAAGACCATCGGTTAAAAAAGAATTAATGTATTATGACCTTATTTTATTTCATTATCATTTTCCAAAAGTTGAATAATTTTCATGAAAAAATATACTTACATGATTTCAGGTAAATATTACCCTTTGTTAATACTTGATACATTTCCACTTCATCTCTAATTCCAAAAAAAATGAAGGATAAGTTTTCCCCATTAAAGTATTAACAGATGATAAGATCCATGAATATAATGACAGGTTATTCCCTCTATTTTCATCATAATAAAAGGTTATCATGAGTTATAAAATTTTCATTGATCTTTATATAGTATTATATTCATTTAATATCTACAACCTTATTTTAATTTAAAAATAAACCATTACATAAATATTTAACCTTTTAACCCTTACAGATTATGAATATTCAAAACACTAAAAGGTAGGTAACTAAATTTCTAAAAAACATCTTAGCATTGATCCCTCATATAAATTAAAGTATCTCTTGGTTGTCACATACAAAAAAATTTAATACATTGATCATGTATTCTATTGAAACATGGTAATACTATAAATTAAAACAATTATTTTTTGAAAACATACATGTTTCTATATTCCAATGTATATTGGATATATTCCTTAAATCAAAAAATGTAGTAAACCTCATCAATTATAGAATAACTAATTTTTAATACGTCCTTAATTTTTTCCAAGGTAACCAGTACATTCCAATTAACCTTTCGTATCCAACATATCTTTATCCAAAAAATATTATCTTAACATAAGGAACATATAATGGGGTTTCTTCCATTAGTAAAATTGTCAACTTCCAACTAAAACTCTTTTTCATTCCATTAGAGACATTCAACATATACTTTTAATTTCTAAGTTGAAACAAAAACTGAACAATCCTTGTATATTTCAAAATTTATTTATCATAACTATTGAATAAAAATACATTTAATCATTGATTATTCAAATTCATTTATAATACATAATAAGGATACCTCGTCTTATTACTAAATTCAACGTTCCTTTTAAATTTCATATATGGTCTCATCGTCATATGAAATATAACCATTACTCATACCACATTGATAATTATATTTTTTTCGATTTCTAATAGGTACATTGATTTGAATAATTTCCTTCAATTCAACAATTATAGCAATTAAACTTTGATGCTGTCTTAGGGAGACCAATATTCACAACTATTTCATTAACTAAACCAATCATTTTTTCATTTTAGTTACTTGTTTTGAGTCCATATATTCTATTGTCAAAACATATTCTTGTTCCTCTAGGACATTCAATTAAGTGATTAGTTCCACATCCTTGACACAAAAAAACTAAATCCTATTTACCTTATAGTCCCCACTACCCGAGCACACAGAGAACTCCTTCTATCTCTTCCTTGGTGAGTCTGATAGTTGGTTAAGTTGAATGTTGTTAATTATGTTCCATTAAAACGTACAAGGAATTATCACAATACCCTACACTCCAATGACCATCCCAATTTACTACTCATCAAATAATATTCTTTGAAATTCAATGAAAAAAATGTTTTTTTTAGTTCCCCCCATTGACAAAAATTATACTTTATTGAGTAAGAAACAAATATCATTGGTAGGAACCGCATAATCATGAAAAATAAAATTTAGGATGTAAAACATATGTCCCCTTACATAATCTATGAATCCGTAGGTTTATCCTAGGTTATTCATATTCAATTTCCATTTAAATACTTCATGATTGTTGGTATTGATGTTGTGAGTTTAAAAAGCCTAAAATTTGGGAGTGTCAAACCAGGTGCGTAGTATGGTGCATTATCGTACACCAAGTACACTAGAGATAGGCCCAATAAACATTGTTAGATTAGTTAGTCCATGGTATATATGTTCCAAACCCATGTCCACTTTTAGTATCCATACTGTGGTGTACTACTTTTAAACCACACTCTCTTTCCTTTAAAAATATTCCAGTACATTTTCCAATAATTTTCTTTATCCTTAGAATTATCCTTAAACATGTCCATAGAGCTATCACTAAGTATTTTTCATCATAGTTCCTAAATATTAGATTAACCTCATCTCTAAAACCAACTATAAAAAACTATGATGAACATATATAAACATTACATTATTTCATCAGAAAACATAATACATTATAAAAACCTAAAGAATGAATTAGTGCAGTGCCTTTAGAAACTAGATAAATTTTTTTAACTCGTTGAAAAACCATCCATGTTTCCCATTAAGATCTCCCCCCTTATTTATTATACATGAAAAACATTCTTCATAACATGAGGAAAGGAAGCATAACAAAGGGGTTATCTCAAATTATCCATAAGGGTAAATAAAGGAAATATGTGATCATAACATTAAAATATGGTTATGAGAACATGATCATAAAATTAGAAGACCATACCTTACATCAAAGGATCAAAAACAAGATACATGGCATAAATATTGGTACTTCATATGACATGAATCATATTAAAATCAAGAACATAATTTATGTGATCATATCGTAGGAATAAGACAAAGAATTTTTTCTAAACCCATAAATATGTAATAACATTCCATATATATCAAGGATATTTTCCAAAAACATGTCAGGGAACTTCATTGGGACTACAACTACAAGGTAGGACACACCATCATCCTCTGTTTATGTCTTTTCTATCTAATGAATTGGGTTTTACCATCTTCTTATAATGGATCGGTTTTTTTTCATCGTCCCACCATTATGGAGACTACACCCATAGGGTGGGACACCCAATATACCATGTCATCTTCCTTTATTTATAAGGGATTTGATTTTTTTTTATATTCACATAGTGCATTGGGTTTCCCCATCTTTCAATATTCATGGTTACTACACCTACTTGGTGGGAAAAACCTCCTTCCCTAGTTACAGTCCATTTTTTGTAAGGGATTTGGTTTCCCCATATTCACATAGTGGATCATGCTCGTTGATTTGATTCTCATCATTATATCATGATTTATAAATAATTACCTAATGTAATATAGGGATATATGTACCACTATTCACATATTATAACCATTCATACATGTGCTATAAAAATTCGGGTTTAAAGGGCACGTACCTGAGTCAAAAACCAGGTTCTTATAGTCCCCCCCCCCAAAAGGAACTTTTACCCGAGTTCAACTTCCATGGGTAGTGAAACAATGTATGAGAACAACTCTAGCCGATGGGCATATATGTCATCCTCTAGCTCATTGTCTCATCCTGCAAGCAGTTTTTTTCCCACAGCACTTGTACTAGAGGGATAGATCATCCTCATAAATCCTTTTTTCTCTGATCACTGTTTTTTATAAAATAATATTAAAAAGAAGCCTAAAAACTAACTCTACTTCCCCATTATCAAAATTATGATATGAGACAACAAGATACTGATGAAGTTGTGAAACATGGAAGATGTCGTGCGTGGCATGGTACCTCTGAGATAGTAACAACTAATTAGCTACTATCCTGACTCTCTCTAGTATCTCAAACTTCCAAAAAAGAATATTGATATATTACCTTGACTTTGTATCTATTTATCCCAATCCTGAATCATACCCATAAGAAAACATGATCCCCGACATCAAACTCTAGAGGTTTTCAACAATTATTAGTATAATATTTATATCTACAATGATCTGTATACACTTATTGATCATTTATACCTACTCTATTGTCTTCTGTATGAGATAACGACCAAGTAGGGTCTCCTATCCTACCTCTAGCCATAACATGGGTAAACATTGTGTACTATAGTAAAAGTCCTCAAAATGATCTATCATAGTTGTTGCATGATATCTATTATTATATATGAACTCAATGAGAGGTATATACTTCTCCTAAGATCCACTAAAATCATGGACTCATGATCGCCTCTTGTCCTTTAGAACTTGTATCATCTTTTTCAATTGTCCATCTGTCTGAGGAAGAAATGTTGCGACAAAAAGCACCTATATACCCATAGCCTTCTACCAACCCTACCATAACTATGAGGTAAATCAGGCATCAGTATATGAAATGATAGTATAAGAGAACACATGTATTTTGATGTTATAAAAGACTTATAACCTTCCCAACTCATCAACCAAGAAGGACTCTAAAATAGTAATGAAGTGGGATACCTTCATCATCCATTCAAAAATTACCCATTCAATTTCTCTACCTCTAGGGTACATCGAAATGAGGACTAAAAAGTCATGGAAAAATCTTCCCATATCCATTCTGGTAATGGATGAAGTTGTATCAAGTTTTTAGGTATTTATTGCTCCTATTTCACCCGCAGAAATGTATAACAGCTGGTGATAAGTCATTCTATTTTATTTTTCATCACATGATACCAAGACAATCATCACACATCTCGATAAATTTTGGAGATTCCTATATGAAATAACCACTAAAAAGCAAGTGAATCTCACATAAACTCTTAGTTAATATATTTAGGAGTCTATAAATGTCCACATATATTCATTATTTTTCCTCCCTCAATATACCAATCCAGACGTGGGCCAACTCCTAAAAACTCTAATAGATAACCAAGACCTATGAGTTTTAAAATTGTTTACTCTTCAACATCCTAAGGAGGGGAGAGGTAACTATTAAATATGATAGATAATTCTACTCATGACTATCTGGAAACATCAGATGTAGCTTACAATAGGAGGCCGCTAATTTCCATTTTCCACTTGCTTCTTATATAGATTCTTCCTGAGTTTTCCAAGTCAATGCATCACCTGTTGTATTTCCTTTTCTAGGCGTCTAGGCTAGCTCAAAATTTAATGAATGAAAATGTTTGACCCGTATTCACTATATATGATTTAGGGAATGATATTTAAAGATATATTTTAGGTGCTTGTGGTCCATATACACTACAAAGTTCTCACCGAGCATACAGTGTCTCCGACAATTTGAGGCATAGACAACGGATCCTGGATAATGTTTGTGCATTTGATAAATTCTTTTTTGAGGAATCAACTATCATGATCTGTACACAAAAACTATATCACATGCATAATCACTGCTCCAAATCCTATCTTGGATGCATCAAAGAACATGGTATAGCCTTTACCAGGATCTTGAAGAATCAAAATGGGATCCAAGACAATAGTCCATTGCATCTCTTGAAAGTATTTCTCACACTATTCTGACCAAAGGAACATGACATTGTAATATATAAGAATAGTAAGAGGTTCAATAATTTTTGACAATTCTTGAATGAAATTCATGTAGTATCCATACATCTATAAGAAACTTTTTATATAAAACACATTCTTGGGATTCTCCCATGAAATCAATGAACTAATATAAACTAGGTCAACTAATACTACTAATTATGAGATAATATAACCTAAAGAATGATCTTTTTCAACGTATAAGGGCCACTTATCATTCTTGTAATAAATCGGATGCTCTCTCAGTGTAATCATAATGATCCCAAGGTTTTTATCCTAGTCTCTATGAGAATGACAATACACCAAGATGTTGTCTACAAATACTAAAACAAAGGAATTCAAATATGGATGTTAGACCACATTCGTAAAATCAATGAAAACAGCGTACATGTTCATAAGACCAAACAACCCAAAAAAGGTACTTATATAGAACATACCTACTATATAAACTTGAATGTGGTATGTTTGATTGACTGAATCACACCTTATGATAGCCAAATCTCAGTTCAATCTTAAAAAACACCCAATCTCCCCAGAGTTGGTCAGAGAGATCATCTATTTGAGGTAGTAGATACCAGTTCTTGATCTTAAGAGGGTTCAACCATATGTAATACACACATAGAATTAGGGTCTAATCTTAATTATTTGGGAAAGACATAGGTGAACCCCCAAAAAAAAGTTATAGGTCATATAAAACCATTGTACACAAGATCCTATTACTTCTTCTAAAGCACCTAGATCATAGTTGGTTCCTTCCTGTATATAATAATAGAAACTTGAGATACTCCTTGAACAATATCAATCATAAAACCTACCACTCTCTAAGGAGGTCATCTAGAAAAACATTTCGGAAAAAATCCCTAGAAATGATATACTACTAGATGGATTTCGTCATAAAAACCATAGATCTGTCATAATGATATGAGGAATCTAGAGAGTCACTCAACCTGGCCCATGATACTCTATCCCATCTCTACTATCTGGAAGATTCCACTAACCCATATGTAGAAAATTGAATCACTATTTGTGATGTGAATGATACATTTTGATGATATATGTATACAAATCCATGATATGGTAGAAAAAAATACATACCAAGAATGACATTGAAGCCCCCCATCTCAATAAAAAGTAGGTCCCATAAGAAGGAATAACTACCTACCTCAAGGGGATAGTCTCACCACTACTTTATTCCCCCTCACCATACCCCCAATAGTGTATCAATAGTCATTACACTAAAATAATATTGTAGTTCTAGACTAAGACTTTTCCACGATAGATAAATAGATGAAGTAATGTGAATCACCTATATCAAATAAATCAGACACTATAGTGGAGGCTACAATGATAGTACCTCATACAGTATATATTTATGAATCCCTATCCTCATGTATTGGATATAATTCATGAAATTAGCCTAATCCAAGACCATTTTCTATAGATGTACTACCATTATAAAAACTGATCTTCTAGTGATGATGGTGATCATGAGTTTGGATATCATGGTCGCAACCTCCTCCCCGGATCGTCATGTCAGTGCTATTGTAACTACCAACTTGTGGGACCTAAAAGAACCTTCCCCGGATGATAGAGATATTGTGGATCATCGTCAATAATAAGCTCGTGAAATGGTTTATCAGAGTCTTTGAATTTTCCCTATACAGCCATAAGTATGGTACTCTAGGGGTCCTCTATTACACTGAGGTTTCTTGCCACCTTTCTTCCACATAGATGACATACTACAGAGATACAGTCATGCGTACTATAACTTCCACCACTCTTACAATAAATCCAGAGATATTTCTTCCTTATACCAGAATAACTTCTAGCCTTCCAATACATTGGTCCTCTTTTCCTGATACTATCTTCATCCTTCATGTTTCACTCACTAATAAGATCTTGGTTAACAATTTCAAAAAAGGAAGGTAGGTGAAAAACATTAACCTAGCTTTTGATAGAATACTAAATCCCATTTTTTATGTGTCTTGCATGTGTATGTTCATCACCATCTTTAAGCGCTGCAATGTGTTGTAACTCAACAAAGTTATCTGAATTCTCCATAACATATATAGAAACCTTCTAGTGATTCATGAACACTACTGATCAATCACCTACCTGTGTTTGAGGAATGATCTGATCATAGAAAGAAATCAACAAATTAGTACATAATTTTCCATGATAGTGACCTGCTAGGGTAATTACATCCCACAAAGGTTTGGTTGAATCAGTGGGAATGTATGCATCAATGTTGACCATCCACTCTTGAGGCATCTCTAAAGTCTCAAAGCTATAATAGGTGGCCTCTAGACAAGATTTTGTACCTTATTGACTCCCATCCCCATAGAAAGAAGGGGGATACTATATCCAGAACTCATTGGTTAGATCATCCATTATAGGTCCATCTCGGGAAGAACCATGCATAGACTGCATGAGATGTAGGAAAAAATCTCGAACATAAGAGTCAGTGCCCAAATCATTTATACCAGGTGGTGCCTAATGTTTCCCACTAGGTGGTAATACTAGAATCTCAATTACCACCTATTATGTAGAATGGTCTAAAATACCCTCATAGTACACAACATAAGGACTTCTTTGAGACAATTGGTCTAAAAATTCCAAGAAAACACCTCAAAACAATCTTAGAGGCATATAGATAGAAGCATTAGAAGAATCATAATGTAATAATTGGCACATTGTCCACTATATACTACCACAAATACCCTCTTGTAATTATAGATATTGTTTGGTTATCAAGTATTTGTTATAAGGATTCCAATAGATGAATGGAAAGTAGAACCATACCTCATCATTTACTTAAAACCATTTCGTTTAATTTTAATTTATTTCTCATGTTCACTCCTTAACTATTCGCAAACATGAAATTGTGGGATAAGGAAATGAAAATGTTACATTTTATAAGTCATAATAAATTTGAAAGGTCCAATTAAAATGGATATATATTCTTAGTGAATCATGGTCCACAGACCTTACCAATGAAAATGACTGTCATTCGATTTTTTTAGTTAATGGAATGACTTAGTGAATTACTCATTCCAACACATGAGGAACCATACACCTCATAAATTGTAAAATAAAATCAATCAATCACAACCAAATATTCACAAGTATAATTTATCAATAAAAAAATCACTACATAATGACATGCATATCTAGAAATGCAATTTGTGAGATACACCTATATGGAATGGAAATATGCATGATATTTGAATTCGACGTGCCTCTGGTGAGCCATGTAACATTTCCCCGTTCCCCCATATCATAGAGAAAATGATGAAATGAAATTATCAATCAGAATAAGAATAATAACCACAAATAAACATGTACGTCAACCAATAGTGAAATGATATCAACAATAATAAGAAAATCATAACTTCAATTATAATTTAGGAAACTCAGCATTTTCCTAGAATATGGGTTTGCGACATCCAAGCATATATAATAACCAACATTCATAAATTGATAATGATTATAATATTATCTCTAAATTGTAAATCAAGAATGAAAATACTTTGATACCACTTTGTGAAATCTTAAACCCATATTTCCCTGATGGGACTATTATCTCGATTGGCCAGATGGTCTCAAGCACATCACCACAAATTATAGAGGCTTCCAAATATGAGAGAATGTCTAGGGTGCTTCCATAGGGGGGATATTACAATAATTACCAGACTATATCTCATTTTATAATTAAAATAATAACATAAGGTAAATATTAAAAGCAATATAATCAATGAAAAGTTTTTTTAGATGAAAAATGAATAATAATACAATAGGTAGAAATCATATAAATATACCATAGTTGCTTATTATATGTCTTGTAACTATAAATCTAGAAACCATGGTACAAGGCAGAAGGTTTCAATACTATAAAAAAGTGTCCAAAACCCAAAAAATATCCCCAAAATCTCGAGATTTATCTTGTCCATCTTCTAATCGCTTCACCCTAAGAATTCATGAAATTAATTTTCTGAATCTTTATGCTTATATTTGTAAACATATTTGTACATATAGTTTGTCCGGGTACCAATGAATTCCCAGATAGGGTGTGAGATAAATCTTAGTTGGAAACCACCAATTGTGTATATTACATCCCATCCGTGTAAAATAAACTGAAACATTGTACAAGAATGAATATATAAATGTAAAACATTGCAATAAAATAAATAAACAACACCTTCTTCAGTCCTCAGTTGGTGTCTAAACATGTACTTGGATCCTTAATTAATTAAGTTCTAGATTATAAAATTAGGCCAAATAATGCATATCCATCACTACCATCACCTCATGATGGTAATAGTAAAAGGTTTAAAATGTAATTATTAAACCATGATGATAATAATATTTAAAGGTTCTATGGTAGTAACTAATTCAACCTAGACCTCAAGGGTTTCCAAATCAGTAGTAACTATTGCGTAGATAAAGGGTAAGAGTGTAATCCAAGGAGAATTATCCAATTCCTTCCATAGTAATTGATCTATCTAATTTCAAAGAATTCACACAAAGTAAAACGGGATAAGATATGGATATGTCCAAGTATATAACCAAGAAACCAAGTGTCCATAGAATCAATTTTTAATTCATAGAGTGTATCCAAGGAATCATTTCATAATAAATAATGGATCCTATAGTGTCATATTGGGAATCCACTGAAAGATTAGGATCAGGTTCATAGGTGGGTATCAACCAAGGAAACCCACAACCTTGAATCGAAATGGAATGAACGAGTGTTCAAGGCATTCCCTATGGAATCCTAAAAGTAACTCAGGTCTTACAACTCCTATAGATATTTCATGATCTATATATATAATGAGGAACCTTACATTCAATTCATTTTATCAATTTTGATGGATTTTGGTTATATTAATTAACATTTTATAAGGTTCAATACATTGCCTTTCATTTTTGTGATACAGATAATTGAGAATGAAACCATTTTTTTGTTTCACTTAATCCATAAAAATTTAACTTTTTTCAATCTTATAACTTCTACTGTGAGTAAAAATGAGTGCTATGAAATGAAACTAACATTTATCCCCATTCAAATTGTTCACGTCATACACATACACTATACAAGACATTTAAATAATGATTTATAAAAATTAAAGAACATACATTATAAAGGTCATGTGTGGATCAACATGGTACTATCCAATAAAAAATTCAATAGAAAATAAATATAGGGAGGGTTACCATTAGATTGGTCGAGCTCAAGAACACATGAATGGTGGCTCAATCGTGTTAAAACAAAAAAACACTCGATTATGGTAAAACATCATACATGGGATAAAGGATGTTGTCGATGTAACCACCAATGATTATTAACAGATATGTAATGTGTCATAGAAAATAGTTATAATGACTACCAGAATGGCCTATAAATTTAACCAACAACGTCTGCTGAAATCGGGTGGCACCCACGATATTTACCAAAATGATGAAACTCAATGGAGGAGTTATAGATAGCCTACCATAGGATCATACAACTCTACTCATATAGTATCAGCCTCTAGTGTGGTCTGTATTGGAGTAGATTTAATGAACTTATCAATTCCCAAAAAATTGGAAAAATGAGCCTACATATAAATATAATCGTTTATATGAAGAAGAATGACGAAATACTAAAAAGGAATTGAGAATGTACTAGTGTGGATCCATCGAGATGAATGGTGGTCAAATTAGACTACATAAATAAGATGGATTAGTTAGCTTTAGACATCAAAAAAGGGAGGAAATAGAGGCTCTACCTAGTTAGAAAAAATAAAATGAATTAGGGGTTGGATTAAAAAATTGCTTACAATAAAAATCATCATTTCACCAAATATTAACCCTTTGTTGGGTGTGGAAGCATAGTTTAGCCAAAATATGCCTAAGTCATTCACGAGAATCTATAGAAATGGTATTGAAACATGGTTAGGTATTACATTTAGGGAAATAATGTGCCAACTTTTTGAAACATATCTATTAAAATTTTAGTCATCCTCACATGGTCATTTGTCTCATTTCACAGGGTTAAGGAAAACTGTGCACCCCAAATCACCCCACTCTATAGCCTCACACACTTTAAACAAATTGTGAGATCTTCCTCACACGATTTAAAATAACCATGTGACAGAACATTTTCTCCAAAAAATCTCAATTCGGAGCTTCGAACAATCCCCAAACACCCCATATACATTCACAAAATCATTAAGCATCCATATTAGATCCATAAAAAAGAATTAAACTGAAATTTAATGGGTTTATACCTATGTAAAAAACTAGGTCCTTTTATAATGTCCCATAAAAATATATGGGTTTCAAAAAATTCATATCATAACCCATGATATTAACTGGGAATCATTAAAATTTCATCACATCATAACCTATATGAAATATATAGCTTTTGTAATCATTTTATTAAATCATAACTCATGGAATGAACTGGGTTTCAAAATCATATAACCCATGGGAGAGAAACAAGTGTCTTAAATATAAGGATATTTATACATAAATCATTTAGGAAATAATATTAATCGTAATCCTATATCATGTATGCAATAAATATTTAACTATTACAAAGGATGACATCGTAGATGGAGAAGTATTTTGAAAAATCAATTGAAATTTTTCTTATAGAAAATTGTCTTTCATAAAAATTCCTTTAAATAAATCCTTTTCAAATATCCTTTTAATTTAAATAAACCATTAAAATTTTATTAAACAAATTCATGAAGAAAATGAATTTTCCTATTTCAAAAATTTATATTAAATCATAAATCATTCAAAACCCCTTTTACTTATAAATATATTTTAAAACAAATAATTAAATCTATAAAGTACTTTGATACCCATTTTATCAAAAATTTTAAAATATACAGGATATTTTTTTTAAAAAATTTTTATTTGAAAATTTTAAATAGCTTATAAAATAATCAGTGAGTCCATTGAAATCATTGTCTTAAAAAAAATCTGAAAACATAAAATGGATGTTTTCAAAAAAGACTAAAATTGTTTTACAAATAAAACAATTTTTGAAAATCCTTTTTACATTGAAAAACATTCTAAAATCAAAAAAATCATGAATATTAGGAAAAATAATTTCAATAAAAAAATAACCTTCTAAAAATACAATAGATACATCAAATAAATGATGTTCATGAGGGATGGTATGTCTGTACATTCCGTACATTCCATTTGTACCTTAAAAGATTAGAAAATCTCATTGATTAGAAAATGACAAGAAGATTCCTTTTAATCCAAATTTTATTAAGGTAAAACGTGGGTAAACATTTCATTGAAATATCATGGATAATAGTAAAATATTTTCAAAAACATGTTTAAGAAACACAATTTCTTAAGATTGTAGATTTCTAACTAAAATAATAAATAATGATTAATTTTAATAAAAATATTTTCTTAATTAATTCATGTACCATCGATTCTGAAAATTAATCAATACATGGATATAACATGATTAACTCGATTTTATGAAAATTTATGAGAGTTATTAAAATATGGTCATTAAGGTTTCATTAGTGGAAACATAATAAAAACAATCCCCATAATGATGAGATTGTTGCTATAAAATGTTACAACTTGGTAACATTGAATCCTAATAAAACGGAAAGAATAAAATTATATGAATGTTTACATATCATGAAAATAATAAGATTGAATAAATAACATGTCAAATTCACTATATACACCTCATAGAAAAATATAGTTTCATAACAAGCCTTGTGTCTCAATGAAATCAAATTAAGATAATATTACTTTACCGATGTGGTAAATTTTGAAACACAAACCCCATCAAAGAAATATTATAAAATAAATATGTGAATAAACAAAAAAATTAATTTTAAAAATCATATAATACATCAATGGTCATTATACACACCACAAAAAATGAATGCTGAATAATACATGTATCTCACAAAAATAAAAAGTGACATGAAATTATCATACCTTAAATCTTGACTTTCATTATACGAGTTCAAAAATAATGTATGATAAAAATAATTTTATTATAAATGTACCACAGAACCATATTAATATGTATAATACCATTTAATATTCAATTATGTCTTTATATTAAATTTTTATTTAAAATTCCAAGATAAAATAATAATTCGGATAATAATCACTTTGTTTTTCGAACATGTTTGGAATTGTTATTCTTAATAATATTTCTTATATCAAGATTTAATTATTCCCATAATGTAGAACATAAATTAAATTTCATATTTATTCATTATATAAATATTTATAGTATTCTATAAAATAAAAAAAAATGAAAGGAAAACACTATTCATGGTGAAGGTAGGTCGTACATACGCATGAACATTGCATCCGTTTTATTGTCATATTGGATTAATGAAATTAAATGGAATATATATATATATATACTAAAAATATAATGAAATTATTTTTTCATAGATATATCATATACATTTACTAAACTGATCTATAATATATTCCATGTAATGTTTGAACAAATCACACAACTTTGAGGAGGTGGTAGTCCAAACATCTACAAATGAAGTTATCTCATTTACACAAAATGAAAGTCGTGAAGTTAAAATTAATATAATAACTAAATTACTATAAATAAATAAAAATAACATATAAATCTTATATAAAAATTGTTACCATCATAACTCTCAACCATGATAGGTGGTAAAAGAAAAAAAACGAACATCGGTTTGTGAGGTAGTAGTTCACCTTACACAAAAATTATAAGTGTGTTACCTATTAAATGGAAGTGTGTGTAAGTGAAGGTTGAAACATTAGAATAAATGAATTAGTACATTTATTATACTGGTGTTATTATATGACAATGGCATATGAATAGTTTGGGTGATGAAGAATGAAAATAAAATAAAGGAGCCTATCGAAGGATGTTACCTCTTCATTGGGTAACTCCAATTTCTTTTTAAAAAAGGGATTATTTCATTGAATTTAGATCAAAAATGAGGATTAAATGATGAAGATATGTATGTTTTTATCTTATTTAGGAATATATTTTTTACCTAATGGTCTTGAGAGGGGTGAATAAGTAGAACGTATGATTTTCTTTTAATACTCGAGGAGAAGCGGAATTATTTTAAATTTTGGAATAAGAATTTCAACCATGTTATTATGATGAAAATTAGATCAAATAATGACAAAAATTCAATCTAATAGAGTATAGTATCTAATTATGGATATAAAATGGATTTTTACAAGTTTTTAGGTTGTTTTGGGCCTTCAGTTTAATGTTTAGTCCATCATTAATGTAATTTTCCCGATAATAATTGTAATATATTTTAATTACTTTCAATAATTTTTTTGGTAATATAATAATTTTAAATTATTAGAAATTATAAATTTATATGATTACAAATATGAAATACTTTTTTTCAAAAATAAAATAAATTATGTTGAAGAAAATAATTTTAATTTAATCTTATTGAAGGGACGAGAAAATAGGTTTTTAAGTAAAAATGTTCAAAAGTCGGGTATGTTTTTACATCCAATGAAAAATAAAATTGATTCTAATGACCTAAATATGAATAATTGTTTATATTTGGACTTATTATAATTATAAAACATCTATAAATATAATTTATCCTTATAAATAAAATACTCCATATATTAATTGTGAATTAAAATTCAGTATTTTTCATTATTCATCACAAATTTAAACTTTACATAAAAATACCAAAAAACAACCAAAACCTAATTTTATCTTTTTATTTATAAAATTATGTTTATTTTGGCATATAAATTTTATTAAAAGGACAAAATTTTAATTTAATATATGTTATCCATTAAAATGTATTAATACTAATTTTATTAAAATATTAGGTTTTTATGTGTAATGTTGTGTTAGTTCTTATCTTAGGGATATAAAATATATTTAATGAATTTAATAAAATATTTTATTTAATTTATAAAAGTAATATATTTTTTTAATATCATTCACAAATAGTAAGTAATTTTATTTATTAGGATAAATTTTCTTTATGAGAATAAAATGATTCTTTTAAAGTCCCTTCATAATCAATTCCTTCTTATATTCATTTATAAATAATTTGTAACCAATGAGTTTGAACATTAATTTTCATACTTTATTTAATCATACTGTTAAACTCCAACATAACAACTAGGTTATATCTTATTATACTAAATAATAATTTTTTTAATATATATCATTGTTTGGTAAAACATGATCTTCTATGTTACAAAAGTCATTGAGAAAGGTCATTCTTGCATATAACATAAGCTGAACTAAATTTTCCATAAAGATAAAGCTAAAATTTATGTTTATTTTAGTGAATTATTATCCTTTTGTTTTGTATAAAGGATGAAACATTTAGTGTGTTAATGTAAAAAACCATTTTCAGTGTTTTGTGAAATGGAAAATATCAAAAAGATTAATTTAATATTAAACAAATATTTGAAAAAATATCATGGTATTTCATAAAATATTTTCATTAAAAAAGTATATTTATTTACATAATAATTTAATTCCGATGGTTTGGTTCCTCCAATAAAAACTCATCTAAACTTTTTCTTTTAATTTATAAATGATTTTTTAAAACCTACCATATAATAAAATCTATTTACCCTTCACTCAAGAGATACTAACTTGAAATGTTTTTCCAAATTATAATATTATGAAATATTTCCATATGATTTATGATATCCTACTCTTTAAAAAAAGATAAATTTAAATTGAAATAATAATTTGGATGATGAATATGGTTAATTCATATGGTTATGTTTGTATGTTTAACATACACATTCCCCATATTATTTACATAAAAATTATGAAGTAGAATTAGAGATAATGTAAGAATGACCTACTAAATCACACCCCTACTTCCAAAAATTAGGTTTTCATATCCCTAAAGGTATCTTATTAAACTAATAAAAAACTATAAAGGGTTAAGAACATAAGAGTGCACAGTTGGATATTATTTTAAATAAAAAAACATACATGTGAAATCAATGTGATGGGAGTGACATGTGTGGAAATCACAATGTATGAAAAATATTGAAAAAAATTAAAATATATGATATGAAAATAGAAAAATTTAAACATAACTACCACTTATAAATAAATAGAATACATCCACCATTTAAAATTGGTATTTAATTATCATAATTAAATATGGGTGAAGTTTTATTTATAGAATCATGATGTAGAAGTATAAATAACCACACCCCTAGAGACAGTCTCTTCATATTGATAATTCATAATCATATATTTTTTTACCAAAATGTAATCAATAATATATTAATTATTAAAAGATCACAAGAAATTAGAATTTATCTAACCTATAAATTTAGTGTCCCTTCCCACTCAATCTAGTATAAAACAAGTAGAATAATTTCTCACTAACTATAAAAAAACCTGAGAATTATGTATAATTTCCATACACCTGATTAAGCCTTTCTATTCATAAATAATGGGAAAACCATAATCCAAAAATTTCCCAGTTATATAAAGAGTCATTTTATTTAATCCAAGAAAAGCGTCATATAAAATATAAATTCATACATTAAACAATCCTTAAGACTATTACTATGTTAATTATGATGACAATAAAATATGTTGGTCAATGTTAATAAAACATTTCTCTTTCTCAATAAGTATCGTAATTAAATAAATTCAAACAATAAAAAATATTCTATATTCCTTTAAATTTAATAATCATTTTCTTCACCCTGAAATCATTTATTTTATTTTATAAAATCCACAATATAAGATTTGTGAAGCCTGGTAAAACCAAATACAAACAAATGGAAAGAATAACAAATACAAACCCACTAAAATAAAACGAATTGTAGGATTCCAAATATAAAAGTGGCATGATTATCAAGGATGATATGATGAAATTATTAGATCCTTGCACCATAAACATAGAGTGATATAGTTCCTCCTAAATACAACCTATTACACCACTTCTTATCATAGAATCAAACATTAAATGAAATATCATTTTTGCTGAAACCAGTGGTGACATCTTCGATCGCTCAAAATGATGAATAAAAACACTGACATATCATGAACCATTAAACATAGAACACACTAAATGAGACAAAATATGTCCATATGTAGAACTAAAATATTTATACCATCACAAATTAAAACACAGTCCATCAATAACAAAACATAAACCATAAGGGCCACTATGACACCCTGAACAGAATTCCTAACACCTTTTAATAGAACCTCTACCAAGATAAACACATCATCACACCAAAACCAAAATAGTGAATCTATAAAATATTTTACAGGTAAATAAATTATGAATCCCAAAAATTATGAAATATTACCAAAAATAATTATGGATTACGATAAATGATGTAAAACACAATAAACTAAAAATACACACAAAGAACACCTTTAGGCACAACACATAGAAAATATGAATCAAATAAGATAAAAACCATTATATATGATAATTTTATATAACATTATGTATTCAAAAACAAGTTTATAAGTGGAGAAGATGTTGTATAAAATTATAGTGAAGAACCATAATAAAAACTAACTAAATAGGAAAATTGAAAACTAGATCTGCAAAAAGAATACAAGGCAATGCCCAATAATAAATATCCCTATTATCAATTAGAACCATCATTGTAGATTAAGACTAGGAATTTAATGATATAAAATATGAAAATATTATTTGAGGGTTAGTAGAACATTTTTTAAGAGAACACCAGATAAATAATATATTCAATAAATTGTGAATATATATGAGAATATAACCTCAAAAGGAATGTTTCTTTAGAGAAACATTGACATTTAGATAAAGGATTATAGGGATAAACCCTATATATTAAAGGATCATATATAATGGAAATTTTGGGAAAATATTGATCCATCATCTTATCACATGACCCATTACAATACTTATTCATAATTTAAAAACTAAAATAATTAATTTTTTTAATATTCTTATTTTTAATATCCCAAATATATATTTAATAATTATTCATCATATACATAATATAAACCCAATGTATGGACAATTAATTCATTTTATTAATTCAAAAACATGTATTTAATGCTAAATCATGTCACCAAAAATCAAATCCACTTCTAAATTAGCAATTTATTTATATATTTACTTGGGAATAATGGTAAGTAGTTATATTTGGTAAATAATCCATCTACATATTAGTTTATTTATTATAATTATTTTTTCTTTATATTAATCAATAAATAATATCACATAAGTATGAATAACACCCCAAAAAATAATTCTATCTCCCTGAAAGTGATCAATTAAACATATGGATACAAAACATCAACAACCCATGTAACTTTTAGACTTCCAAGGAGTATCCCAATTTAATATTACTTCTAAAACATCCAAACTTTCTTCACCTAACCTAATATAATAACACACCTAAACATACCTATTTCTTTTAAGACGTCCACAAAACTCATATTCTATCCATATCTCACAACACCTCCCTATAAATGAACGTTATAGATCCTTCTCTAAATAACATTTATATGTTAATTAAACTACCCAAGGATTAAGGAATTAGCCACAGGAATAAGAAGACGTACAAGGAATTAAACATAGTATAAGATAATATCAAATATTCCCACATCACATATAAAGATCATAACCAGTCCTAACAAACCAACCATGACTAAAAGGAAGATATTATATTTCCATCCTAAACTAGCTCCAAACTCTACTAAAATACATTATCGTATAGGAAGACATGTACCCAATCAACTTTAGTAACACCCGAATTCTATAAACACTATATAATATTATTTGATATTGTATTAAATAATAATACCATGTTACCTCACAATTAATAATATAATTTGTATACGTTGTTCTACAGTATAATGGTTAATTATTGATTTTACACATCAATACAATAATCATGAGTTTATATTTATATAAATTTTCAATATATTATTTTCAACAACATGAGAAAACATATAATAATATATTAAATCATAGTAAAATCATCACAGTCTAGTAGAAAACTGACATTTAAATATAATATGGTAATTAATGAAAATAAATCCATAAGATATATTCAATTCATAATTAAAATATGGAAATAAATAACTTTATTTAGATAGATGTGTTTATCTTCCCAAATCCTAATTTATAATTCTAGATTTCTCATTTTAATTATATTTCCAATACTCATACCATATACCCATGGAAATTGAATATTGTTATTTGTAACATGTTTATATATTTTTTTATAAAATTTTGTGGTATAATAAAATATCATTCACAATAATTAATTAAATTTATCCAGCTATATACTTTAATAAAGATGATATAAATAATAACTATAAATTTTATGAATTAAATGAAATGGGAATTATACAAAAACACTTTCCCGTGAAAAAACATGGATCTTTGAGAATAGTGATAATATAAATGAAAATATAAATAAAATAACCTCCCTTGGACAAAACAATCTCTGCTAAGCTTTAGAGGATACTAAATATGTCTTCTCATAGTAATTGGTTTTCTTTACAATATTTTACTAGAATATATCATAATTTTTTATGTACTCAATTCATGTAATAATTTATCCACCATCATAATGTGAAAAAATCCATTACTATAACCAAAAAACTCTAAGATAATGCTTTCTGAAGTAGTATGAACAAGACAATAATTCCTCTCATGTGGCTATACCAGTCCCAAATTTTTTTTAATATTTTTTGTATAATTAAAAGGATAGACATATGGTTTTATAATGATATATGTTGTCCCAGTTTGAGGAATTAACCAATTATTCTATTCTTTTTATGGTGGAAATGCATTTTTCATTGAAAACACTAACTATAATTTATGTGTAGGTTTATTACAATATCTCAAAGTGGTATATGCAATCATGACTCATAGTATTAAATTATTCAGATTAAATTAAATTAAATAATGAAATTTTCATGATTTCATGTTGAGCTTTAATAGTCCTTGAGGAATGATGATAATTCTAATGATTTAATTCAAGGGGCTTACATTACTAGAATTCCTTGTTCATTAAGTTAACTCAAATGGTTCTATAATATATCATGAGAAATGTAATTTTATAATATATTTGGAATCATAGAAGTCTAAAACCTCAATGAATCTAATGATACTTCATTTTATGGAATCTATAGTTGATCCCAATACCTTTTTATGAATCTCTGTCAAGTTAGTTTTATTTTGTACTATCTTAATCAATTTTTAAGCACTCTTCACGATTGATATTTCAACTCTATAGAAAAATGAAAATGAATAATATAAAAGATGATAAAATATACAACATATTTTATAAATTTAAATAATTTCAGGGGATCATAATGATTTGACTGGTGAAGTCCAAAACAAAACAAATGAATTCATGTGATCAAAACCAGCCAAATTTCATTATCAATTATAGGTGCATAACACACATCAAATTGATTTTGTTTATTATAATGCATCTAAATTCGATAAAATATTATTTTTTATGTGGAATTCCATGAAATATTTATCTAATCCACGATATCAATGATTTTAAAGCTAACTACAGTATTTTTAACCACTATTGTGATGTGATGGTAATTAGCACAGTCTGAATCACTCAAATGTCGATCCATTTGAAATCCCTCCATGGAATTGAGGAATTATAATTTCCATTTATTTTTCACTACGAATTAGACCATTGTTCTGATTATCATTCCACATAATTTTAAAACTCTTGAAAAATTTGGCATATCTCATTTCTATTTCATCTAAAACAAGCATAATTTTTACCTCAGTTTCCTATAGGGAAATATTTCAGGAATCACACCCCTAAAATTGTTTTTTCCTCTCTCTTGAGATACTAAACTGCACAATGGATAGGTATCATATACGAATCACCAAAATGGTCTGACCACCACTAGAATCACAATATCCTCTATAATAATTTATGTCCCTAGTGTATCAAAATATCACCCTTAACCACAAAAAAAAACCTTCAATATTTTTTTAAATATATATAACTCCTCAAAAACATAAACTAAAGAACCATGAAAAATTATTTTATATACATTAGATTCCTATAAAATAAATATCTTCTATAACGATTTTAACATAACCTAATAAAAATTGGACTCAATCCTAATAAGAATATTGGGATAATCTATCCTTTATATTAAAAAAACTCAAAATATTCACACCTTGAGAAAAAAAACACAAAATGGAAAATATAGAATCCTAAAAATCATAGGGAGATACATATAAAACATGAATAATGTTCTACTAAAACTATCCTGGAATATGCATCACCTCCACCACCATAGGTAAATCTACCCTATAAAGACTAAGAAGCTAGGATGCCCTATGGTAAATAATACAAACAATAGCACACAACACTACCCTAAAAATGGATCATCTCACTAGTCATGAGACAACTCAGTTTTCTCAACTATGGTGACTTGATTCACGATATAACTCAATAAGATTAGAGAACTCTTTAATTTATCAAATCTTATGAAGCATAAGTTACTGAATTCGTCTCAACTTCTTTAAAAGTCATGATGGCTCATTCTTGAAGCCTTCTCTCGTAGAAGTGCCTCACTCTGAAATTTCAATATGTTTCCATGCCTCCTCCGAATACAGAAATTGAATTTATGTGATGGATCACATGATATATAAATTTTTAGAAGACTTAAAATTATTAAATTGATCTACTTCTCTTGAATGAAATACAAAAATTTACCATCTTTGTCCGTAACATAATTTCCCAAACTAAAAACACTATTTTTCCCATACAAGATATATCTAACATCTTTTGTACAAATATAAATCTATGTTTTAGAAAGAAAATACTTCCTAAATATTTTATGATACTTCACCCAAATAATTCTATCTTGGATACCATGATTTATCATACACCATCTTCAATACTCCTTCTAAAAACTCAAGTTTATAGAGAAATTAAAAATTGTTCAAGATCCCTCACTAATTCAAACATAACATTAATATAATTACACCAATGCTTAGAATACATTCTTCATTCCCCACTAAGGAATAGAATTACATCTGGGTGTTGAAATTTCAAAAGGGCATCATCCTTGGATTCTACTTTCACCTTCCCATATAAAACATCTCAATGATATTTCAGTTATATAACATTGGTTCAAGAACAATAATTTAGGTTTGAATACATGACACAAATCATATAAAAACCACATAAGAAGATCATATCAAGATTTATAACACATGAATCGGACATTAATTCACCTTCCAAACATATCACCATGCTTATAATTCTATTATACATCATCACAACTACCATAACGAGTAGGAAAACCATAAATTCCAACACTCGTGGCATTCCAAACATCCCAACATAATCTTTCCACTTTATATCAATTCAAATATAATAAGAACATTCACCACATATCATCATATAAATATAATACTATGGATTTCATGAAAAACATCACAATAATAAAATCATATAAAATTTACCAATTCATAATCAATCAATTACGATGTTACAAACAAATCAATATTGAATACAATAATATTATCTAAACATAATATAAGAAATGATTATCAATATAATAAAAAAATATTCAATAATAATTACTTGTTCAATACCATGGGTGGAATGCATGGAATTACCATATCCATCCCATCCTATCATGATACATTTACAATAATTTTACCAAGTAAATTTATAATAAACAATTTTTATTCTTATTTGAATTATTGAAAAGTTGTAAAATTCATATTAAATTACATAGTACAATATAAATTAAATTTTTAGAACATCATTCTCAAACATGAAATAGACAATAATAAACATTTAATATATGAAATCATACTTTCACATAAACTAACTTATAGTATTTATTAATAATATAAAAGGATAATCATGGATATAATTTTTCTTGACATGATTCATCATTATAAAAAAATATTATTATTTCTAAATAATCTTATTTTGGTTCTTTAATTGAATTTCATAAATCCTTATGTTATGAATAATCTTCTAAAATAAGCGAAAAATGTATCATATCACATCATTGGTTAATTAAAAAGATTTTTGAAGACTAGAATAAGGAAAATTTTTAAAATAAATGAAACATATCATACATAATATGTTTAATTGGTTATTTTTTATCATAAAAAATCATAATTATGAGTTTAAATCATAATTCTAAATGCAATCTATGAGAAAAAGACATATGACCTTCCAAAAATAATTATACTATGAAATATGTGTATTATAACCATAACATGTTTATGAGATTAACAATGTCTATGTGTAAGAATATATGGGGTGTAAATACCCATGTTCAAGCCATAATCATCAACCAACACCATATGATAGGTTTAGATGACAATATCTCCCTACTAGAACCATGAAATCATCAATTTTTCCTTACATAAAATGATATCGTATCACCTATCCAAATTCAATGATAACAAAATTTCATAGACCACACCTATTTTACCCCCATATAAGTTCACTACCAACATTACCATGACCACTAAAGCTAAAATCTAGTAGGACATGGGCTAAATAATAGAATCGACGACATGTATCAATGGTATGTGAATCACTATCCCACTTAATTCACAAGAAAATACACACAATACCACAATCAAAATAATTTATATAAATGGAAAATAAAAAATTACCTTACCCCAAATAAATGTATTTGAAATATTTAAAATATATCCTAAGATAATTTATGTATGAACTATAGACTGTAAGAATATGAAAGTATTAATTAACATCATATTTAAATTAAAAACACCATTCATGTGAAATAAATGTTCCATTAAATACATGTTTTTAAATAACTAAGTTAAAAATAGAAACAAGAATATTGCTAATAAATAAACGTATTGATTAGTAAATAAATTACAACCTAAAAAAGGTCACATGCATCCACAATTTTACATGGATATAAAATAATCATAAATAAATGTGGGTGATGATAGATTTTTGGGATTAAGAAGCAGTAACACAAACAATTGTTTCCCTATAAATTACCCCCTCAAGTTAATTAGTCATTTTCATTAATTATTGGGACAAATATCATAAATTTTATAATTAGGGAGAAAATTTATGCAAAAAAATACACAACTCTTACCTATCAACTCATAGGCCATTCCAACTTAAACTAGTAGCGTGCTGGAATGGGAACCCCTCACTAAGTATTCATAAAGAATATAATGTAACAAAAATTATACACATATAATACCACCCTATTATCCAACCATCAAAGGACACACCATGGGCCCATTATTACCCACTTATATGTTGAAACATGTAATATGATCCATGTATTTCATTATATTAAATATAAAATCATACAAAAATTCCCCCATTATAACCATGATTGTGTAGTTTTTAATGAATGGGTTATATTATAGTCAAATTCCACAAAAAGATCATTATATAAATTGATATATTAATAATGGGAATAATATAAACTAAAAATACATTCTTTTCATATTCACTTAACAATCACTTTATATATTCCATTACATAATATTAATTCATCCAATTATTGTTAAGAATATTTTTAATATTCATTTTTGTTGTACCCGAATTTATCTTTGATTTTTACAGATGTGTGAATTATTAAAATTAATTTTTAAACCATTTTTTTACTCTTAAAAATATTTTAAAGAGTTTAGGGAATTCATTAGGATCGTTCACGTATTGTTTCAATACTAGAGCACCATTTTTGGGAGCATTAGTATAAGATGCATGGAAGTTTAATAAATCGTATTAACAGTGTAGCTCAACTATGAGAATCATATTAAGATAATTATAGTTTATTTAAACATGTGAGAGGAGGATCATGGCCATGAAAAACCTATAATAAATCACTCGTATGATGAGAATAGATGGATCATTATCTGTTTAACAATGAACATAACTATATAAGGGGGAAGATTTTATGTAGTAAGAATGCATGGCTTGTTCATGGTTTCTGAACCCATGAACCTAACCATGTAAGGGGTTGTGTTGTATAGATAGTGGTAGTGAAAAGTCAGTGCACAGTTTTTACAACTATTTGCCCAAACCGCCAACCCCTTAAAATAAGGTTAATTTAAATTTTCCATTATTATATTTAACATAACTATTCCTTTATTCTTTCTTTTTCACACACAACAACAACATCCCCCATGTTGAGTGCTCCCTCCTCAACTCAATCATTGAATTAATCTAGCCACTCGTTCCAAAATTAGAATCATTCTCCATTTGACATGTTTGATAGATATCGATAAGATTTTAAATCATATTTCTTCCTTCATTTGTTTGACACACCGAATAGAATGATATATTTTTGTGAGGAAATATGCCATATTATTAGAATATTTTTTTTATTTATCTGATTTATACTATTCTAGATTGAAGCCGAAGCATATATTGGATGAGGAGTAATCAACCACGATTAGGTATTTTTCTAGTTCTTTTGTCCCTAATTTCATGGTGTTTATATAATTATTCTATTTTTCCATAGTCCAGACCATCCTTATGACCCTCTAAAATTTCTAATTAATTAAATAAATGGGTATTACCTTAATTATAGTTTCCCTAAAACCCTAAATTCTTCTTGGGAGGATGTTTAGCTTGACATTATACACCCTTGGGTTGTTCCCCTATCAAATTTCAATGAGACTTGTGCCCTGAAATGAAATAAATCAACCAATTTAGGTTTTTGAGTTGGCCCCTATGAATAAAATGGAAACTGAACTATAAAAAGGGAGAATGGTAATCCCATAATCTTAGGTCCTGGATTCATAAAACTAATATCATGAGTTATTACTTATTAATTATATAATAAACATAATTTTGTGAACTGTTTAATGGTATGGGTTTACAATTATCCATTACCATCCAAAAATTCAGGCTGAGGGTGACAGGAGTGTTTAGACATAGGATTCCTTGGATGGTCTTATTAATAATAATCAATAAATAGTTTATAAATGGATTATATCTTGTTGGTGGTGAAACATAAATTCATATATAGAATACTCTGGATTGGCTCACCAGAAGGATGAATTTATATTATTCCATGAGTTGTACTTTGTAACCTATGTGGAATTCCATTTATGGACATTGAGGTAAATTCCATTATACCGTACCATGAGTGATATTTGTTTCCCTTTGTGGAATACCATAGAATGGAAAAGATAAACATTCATTTATAATATGCCTTGAATGATTTTTGAGTTCTTACCTTGAATTCATTGAATATACCACTTTGATGGTGGGGGTTTTAAAGTAATCTTAGAGCGTTACTTGGGTTCCATATGTGGAACACATTGGATATGACTAAGATGATAATTTAATCAATTGATGTTTCTTATAAGTAGATGAACACCATTTTATTATTCCAGTTATTCATATACATGGAGGCCTAGATTAACATCCTTATTATGTTTTTACATTGATGAGAGTTATGGAACCTCAATTGACTATAATGTTATGTGGATTTCCAAGTGGTAAAATATGGATTCTAGCCTAATTATTATAAATCTAAAATGTAAAACACTCATAGGAATTTACATATTAGGCAGAAGTATGTATTTTTTATGGGTGTTCCATGGGAAACTTGAATGTACATGGTTTATTTATTTATCACATCTATTTATTATACTTTCACTTGGATCATTGTATATTAACATAATAGATTGTTCTAGACTACATTTGCGGTGGCCTAATGATTTTTTCTCACAGCTGATTCATGATGTTGATTGGTATCTTGAACACATTTATATATTCATGTAGGATAATAGGAAAGGGTTGATCCTTAGATGCATTATTCTTTATATTTGGTTAGATTAGAGGAGTAGAAGACTAAAACTTGTCTCGTGATTCTATGGGATATAGATTTTGGAAATATTATCTAAATTTTGTACAACATGTTGTTTATTCCTAATTTTTTATGTATCATATATCCCTTGTTTTTTATATAACATGATCATGAAATAATTTTGAATATGTTAATTGATGTGGATAGGTATTTTTTTGATGTTTTTATACTTATCAATATTATTTGGGATGTTATACTATCTCTCTTCTTCAAATTTTTATTATATCCATTATTGTTCCCCACTCTAACATGTGGGTATAAACTCCCAACCTTACCATCAAAGGCAAGTAATGTTAGCCATCAGGTTCTACCATAAGGGGATGTGCACTTGAGGAGGTGCAAAAAATCAGGTTCTATTTCATATGAGTGGATTTGGTCCATGATGTTACCAAGTGGTATTAGAGGGAATTATTTTCCATTTTTTCATACAATAATGAGTTATTCTATAGGAGACTATAAAGTTTTAAGCTTTGTTATTATGCCTATGCGTGGTAGTATCTATCCAACATATATAAAAAAATGAAATTTTCATGGAATGGGACATGTTGTTCTGGATTTTTTTATTGCATTAATATTGATTTCACAAATGGTTGATGCATATGATTTATGGTATTTTATTAATATTATTTTGAATTCATTTAATTTTAACCTAGGATAGTATGTAAAGGATGAATTTTCTCATGTATCATTATAGGCACATAAAGGATTCACATGTAATGCATATTCCAAGAATTATTAATTACATTTCATGAATTTACTGCATCATGTTGTAGTGCCTTGAATGATATATATGTAATCTAACTATCATTTCTATAGATTAAAGAGTTAAATAATTAGTCAATAAAGTTTCTACCTCAACCTAAATGGTGTTTTCGCACATAGATTGAGGTCAGAAACTAAATGAACCAAATAAAACATGTTTTTTCTATATAACCAAGGTTATATGAGCTGAGATAATAGCTGATATCGATTACATGGATATCAATTGTAATTTATAAGACATGCAATAATATAAATTTGATCTTTGTGATTCATCAAATCAAATAATATTATATTTCATGTTATATCATGATACTAGATGTACGGGTGTTTTTGTAGTTACATGACTTTGTAATATCATCATACAAAGATTATTCTTCTTTAACATTGGAATGGTGACTCATCGAGATAGACTATGATATATATTAATGCATATACTTGAGTATAATCTTCAACAAATTCAAATTCTAAAATGAAATTTATACCATTAAATGGGTATGCCAATTGCAACATTAGGGGTGTTTTCCTCCATAACATGAAATTGACACTCCGTATACCAAAACCTTTGCCATGGATGTCAGACCATGAATTGGTCCTAACCTTATTAGTGGGTGGTGGGAGTGTGTATTTCCACCCTTTAGGATCCTCAATTTCACTACGACCGGTATTTTGGAGAAGGAATATAGTGTTGATTTATTTATATGGAGGTTTTATACCAGACATTCTGATTTATTTATTGATTTCTTCTATTATAAAACTCTATTAGGAGGCATGCATTTGGAATGTTGAATAATTCCACTATGAAAGCATTAGGACATACTCTAGGAAGCTGGTGATGACCAAGCTCCGAAGATGGTGGTCCCTCAGCCACAAGTATTACCTTATGTAGTGACACCAATAGAACCCCCTATTATTCCTCATCTACGAATTTATTCTAAATTTCTATTGGGTATCATGAGATTATTGTAATCTATATAGTGAGCCAGATTACCAGCACTACTATGGAATAGTTGAATTGAGAATTCTAATAGCGGCACCTAACCACCTATTCATTGTAAGGTGGACCTCAGACTACTGAGTTATCACTAAAGACACGTTTTCAATCCTTGAGAGTATGGATATGCCCATATATAGAAGTTTCAAGCTCATGAGATATATGTTTCTTGATTCTTACAATAATTGGTTGGAAATTATATATCAACTATATCATTATAAAGATATTGTTTTTATAGAATTCTAGTTGGTCTTTTATTACTATTTCTTCCCAGAAATGATGAGAGAATATCATGAGAGAGATTTTATGGACCTACAGCTTGGTTCTTTGTGTGTGAGGGATTATTCATATCTTTTCACTAATCTCCAATGCTTCAAACCAACCATTTATGCTGTTGAGTTGATGATATAATGGTTGTTTGAGGATGAGGACATGCATTCCATATGTTCCTAGGTGAAAATTTTTCAGTTGAAAATTAGTTCAAAAGTAGTGAACCACGCTTATATCACCAAGTGGGATATGAAGGAATATAATATTTTGGGAAATAGAATTTTAGCACTGATACATGGAAGAAACACATTTAGTGGCGGGAAATGTTACCTTCAGTCTTCTTATTGGGGAATCAACTTTTATATGGCATGCACTGATAGTCATATGTTATGTTCTAAGTCTAGTAGATTGAGAAATAAGTATCTCAAGTGTAGAAGAGATCAAATTTAGTTCCAATCTTGTTGAATATTTTTCCATCTTCATTATTTTTTAAATGTTTTCCTTGATCTTCTAGTGATAAGGGATATGTGTGGCCCCCACATTCAGGTGTTGTATCAACATCTCCACATCAAGTAGAGATCCAAAATACTACCATCGATCTGGCTGAGGAGGTTTACATAGCCATGGAAACAAGTATTAAGAGATACATCACTAGTAAAGTGGTCATCCTCAGTGTAGTCAAGGTGTATCTCAAGGCTGTGGTTCTGGTTAGAAACATACAATACAAGTTGTAATACTATTACAAAGTGTTGGACCTTATATAATACTTGTTATGATTTTAGTATCCTATAATTTAGTATCTATTCAACATAATAAAGGCCCTAGACATTATTTTATATCTGTGGAAAATTCATAATTCCTTGGGTATGAGATTCAAAATTTTTGGTTGGTGATGAATTTCAGCACTCCACTAGTGATTTCATATTATAGTGTATGTCAATATAGTGAGTTCCTTCTTGAGATAGGGGACTATAATTTCATATGGAACCTCTTAATTCTCAACATTATAGGTTATGATATAATTATTGTGATAGAATTTAGGGTTCCACACCACATTCATGCTGAATTATATTTCCATAGGTGGTTCATCACATCACCCAAGGGTGGTTCCTATATTCACAAAGGAATATATGATATCAAGGTGTGTCGAGTTGGACCTGAGCCTTGTGTGATGTGCAGAGTGATAACTGGTTTTTATATCCCCATTATTGATGACCAAGGAATACAATATAAATATTCCCAACGTAGAAGGTATAGTTACCCTACATTTCTTACATTATTATAACTTCATTTTAAAAAAACAACATTAATGTGTGACACAAAAAGGATAAAAATGTTTATTATCTTGAGAAAATTTAGACCATACATAAATTTTACATAATATAACATAAAAATTAAATTAATTGCTTCTTCTCTATATTCTTATTGGCCCTCATGTTCTCTTTAGAACAAGTATTCACCTAAGGATATACATAAAAATAATGGGTGAGACAAAATTCCAGTAAGGGGATGAAGAAAATACATGATACAAGGGTGAGAATAATTTTCATCATAATCATGAAATCAAGCCTTAGATTAATGAATAAAAAGTATAAATGCAAAAAAAAAGAATCATTATTCCTTAATGGTATACTACCATGAATATTTCACTTTATCTAATGAGATATATCACATTACCTAATGTGTTAATGTACTATATAATTTCATGAACACCTATCACCTTATAAAATATACATGTTTTGTATAATTTCAAACATACCCTTCACATAATAACATTTACATAATCATGCATTCCATATAGAAAATATATAAATATTTTACATAAAATAACCATTAAAAGGGAATGGTTTTCATTTCAGAAAGTATAAATCCATGAATAAACTTTTTGTTTTAAAAAAAGGTAATACTAGACTTGGTAAAATAATTATCCAGAATAAAAAATCTCATGAGAAGAAAAAGATATATTTTTGGAAAGAAGAGATATTTTACAAAAAAACATATGACTTTTTATAAATTAAAAATGAAAACATGTATATAATATAAAATAAAATGGATGGATAAGGATACTGTATTTAAGGAAAAATAATGTAATTTCCGAACTAAAAATGGGGTGAAAGAAGGAAAGCTGAAGGAAATGGAGTTGGGTTTGAGAATCCCCTTACCTTATGTCTAAATGCTTTCTTCACATTAATATTATGGATAATCAAATTAAATTCATTAATTAAAAAATAAATAACCTCTAATACCTGTATTTTATTTATTATAGTCTTATTGTGTTAATTTATGGTTTTTTTGATGAGTTATAGTGGTCAATTTCATCATTTGGGTGTGTTTGTTTCCTTGGATTTAATGATTGGTGTGCTTGTTTATAATAATGGATGTTTGTGTAAACTGGGAATGATTCTACTGAATTGAAATTATATATTATTAATGAACATAAATGTAATTAAATGATCTTATGAATCACTAGGTTATATGATATGAGGATGAATAATTAGAGGGAATGTTAATGATAGTCATTTTGATTAATTTGGAAGTTTTTCGGTCACAACAAATTCGTTTTATATTATTATTTAATATCATGAATAATAGATACCTCTAGAACATAAACAAAGTCATAAGATGAATTTTAAAATATTTTATAACCATTAAAATTGTTTTAGGACCAGCCGTGGTGGTGGTAATGTAAAATGGAAACTTGTATTCCTTGACAGAGATAAAACAACAGCTCATAGACGACATTTCCTTTTTTCGAATAAAAGGGAGAGGATAAGAGTTTTGATTATGGATTGTTCCTTTAGATTAATAAAATTATATCATATATTTGTTAGTAGAGTAATGATTCCACTTGGATGAGGATATTTGAGGATATTATATGAAAATAAAGTAACATAAACATAAATTAAATGAAAACAAAGAGGATTTTGCTTCTTGAATTAATCCTTCTTGAGAAACTAGTTAGGGAAAGGGTATTTGTATTTGGATGAGACCAAGGGCTCCAAAACATGGGTGAGGGGATTGAGAAAAGGATTTGGTAGAACATGGACAATGATCAAGTATTGTAAGTAGTTAGGATAAGAGGTGGCGAGGAGTGGTATTTATAGTGGAGGAGATGGTTGTTTTCTTATTATTTTTTTCATCATTTTATTATTAGGGATAAATATTGTGAATATCATTAGAATTATATATAAATATATTAAAATAATAAATTATAGATTTATATTATTGATATTAAATTAGAAATGGATCACAATATAGTGTACGTAGCACATAAAATTTCAACTATTTTAGAAGAATACACTATTCAAAAAAATAAACTTAAAAATAAACTATATTTTACTATTCACAAAAAAAATAAACTATTTTAGAAAAATCCCAAAAATTCAACATACCCATTTATTGATGTTTATAATTATAAAATGAAATACATTTTTCAAAAGTAATTATATAAATATGAAAATTTTATTTTTTTAAATTAAAATATTCATTTCTTTGAAAAATATCTATTTCAAAATTATAACTAACACTGTGAAATTTTAAAAAATAATTAATTCCTTAATAAATAAACTTATATTTATATGACAAACAAATATTAAACTACGAATATTTTTTATGAAAATAAATTTCATTTTAAAATTTTATACTAATTATAAAATTGTAAATAAACATTTATGTTTTAAAAAAAAGTACCAACACTTACTTTATAATTTTAGAATAGTTAAATACTTATTCTATAATATTATTATGTAAAATTACAACTTATAAGATTCATAAATTTAATATATACATTAATAGGTGAGGTTAGTATTATATTGTCTGGATTTGTATTCTTAATGGTCAAGTTACCATTTCATGGGTCAAGTTAATATTTTATCAGTATAGGTTCCTTTATTTTTTTAAATACCAATTATTTAATTGTTCATTTATGAGAATAATGTTTTTTATCTATATTCTATTTATGTTATATTGACCACAAAACATAATTATAATGGGGTAAACTCAATTGAAATTTTTTAGGTCGATACATTCTGAGACCTTTTGAAATTTCTCCCACAAAAATTTCATTTTTACAAACTAAGATGAGAACATGTGCGGGTACATATCCTTCATTGCTTCCTCTGGTTTTCATGTTTCCTCTTAGTAATTATAAAAACAACATAGTAATTTTACTAGGTGAGTAGTTTTGTTTTGAGGAATGTTATCTTGACGATGCAATATATCCACCAATGGTTCCTCGTAATAGAGATCATCATATATCTATACCACCTCTGAGTTCAATACATGTAAGGGATCTTTTTTGTACATCTCATGAGTGATACATCAAACATGTCAAGAATTTGAGACATAGTTGATGGATGTTCAAGATGATAGGAAACTACTCATAAGTGATCAAGGATCTCAAAGGGGCTAGTGTAACTTTGGATTATCTTCCCTTTCATCCCAAAACTCATGAATCTCTTACATGGTGATATTTTATGAAAGACTTTATATCTAATGTCAAACTCCAAGTCCCATTGATTGTTGTCAACATCTCTCTTTTGATGCCTTTGAGCATCTATCATGTGCTACTTGATAGATTAAATCATGTATATCATCTATTTCACAAGATTTGGTCTAAGTAGCTTTCTTTCTCCAACATCATCCAAATAGGAAGGATTTCTACATCTATTTTCTTGTAAAGATACATATAGAGCCATCACAATACTCATGTGGAAAATTTTGTTATATGAAATCTCATCAAAGGGGATATGTTTACCCCATACACCTTTTTAATTCTATTATGTATGATCTTATCAGTTCTTTGAATGTTTTAATAGTCATTTATGATAGTCCATTAGTTTGGGGGTGATAGGTTGTGCTGAAATTCAATTCAGTACAAAAATCATGTTGAAGACTCCTCCAAAAAATTAGATTTGAACCTATGATGATGATTATAGATGATTTAAAGTGGAACCCCATGAAGCCTCACCATATCCTTTAAATATATATTGGAATGATTTTCTAGTGATATATCTTATTAAATAGAACTATGTTGGGTATTGTAGATTCAATACACCCCAACCCATATCATACAACTTCCTTTAGATTCTTTTAGGAGACCATTTATGACATACATGGAGTTAGTCACCCATTTCCACGTGGGTATAGTCAAGGGTTGCATCATTCCTTTATAAATCAATCACCCTTTAACATTATGACATAACTATCACCTTGAGATATATTCCAAAATATACTTCTTCTTGTTGTACCACCCGAAGTGTTCTTAGAGATCACAGTTCATCTTGGTACTTTCAAGATGAATGGAGAAATATGACTTATGTGAATTATCCAATTTATCCTTCTTTATCTCTATTTATTAATGCACCCAAAGCCTATTTCCAAACCAAATAACACTACCATCATTAATATGTAACTCTTTTATATTCTCATCCATTGTTTTTTGACCTTCTGTTGATGATCTAGATCACCCCTTTATACCTCTTCAAAACCCGATAGGATAGATGGTTGAGAAATATTTCAGAAAAGATAAGATGGATTCCCTTCCATTATGATTTCTAAATACAACCATTTTATATCAAAAAAATATAGGTTCTTTCTCAATACTCATGATTGATAGAGTATAATATTATTTTCTTCCAAGAGTATCAGATACCATGTATACCATCCCAGGATGATAGTGAATAAAGATATCATTGTCCTAGATTGTCTGCAACCATATCTTTTGACAAATATTGAGATCCTTTTTTATATACACTTCAGACTCTTATGATTGGTAAATGTTTCACACATGACACCCTATAGGTAGTGCCACCAGATGTTCTAGGAAAAAAACATAGCTGATAACTCTAGATCATTCATCTGGTAGATTTGCACATGGATATTCAACTTTCATGGGTTTTGGTCTATAACTTTATCATTTTTCATGAGTACACAACCCAAGACTTTATTTGATGCAACACTATATATCATAAATCATTCAACACCTTTTATTAATGTGAGTAGAGGTGATGTGATCATCCAATTATTTAGATTCTTGAATATTTCCTCACATTATTCCATTAAGACATAATTTTCCCCTTTCATTATAAACATAGTTATTGGGAAAGAAACTCATGGAAAATTTGTCATGAAATGTTATTAGTACCCTTCTAATCCATGAAAACTGCTGATTTTTTTTGATACTGTAGGGTCTAGGAAATTACTTGATCATCTTTTTTAAGGGTTCATAGTAATTCATTAACTTGTGATCACATGTCCCTTGAATGTGACATGCTGCATTTATAAGTCACACTTTCTAAACTTGGTGTACAATTTCTCCTTCATCATTTTCTCTAGAACATCCCTTATATGTTCTTCATGTTCCACTTTGCTCATAGAGCAGATGATAATATCATTAATAAACATTAAAAAAATATTTCATGGTAATTTATAAAGAATATATTCATAGAATACATCAATATTGTAAGGAAATTAGTAAGTTTGAAAGACAATACTATAAAATCAATGTGCTCATAGTATGTATGGATGGTGGTCATTTAAATATATTCATTTTTTAACTTTAGTTGATGATATATATAATTAAGATCCATATTTGATAAGTATTGATCTCATCATATTTGATCAAACAAGTCATAAATCCATGGAAGAGGATACTTGTTCTTTATGATGATCTTGTTGAGTTCTTGATAATCTATAAACAACAACATTCACCCAGAATTCATCTTCACAAAGATCACTAGTGTACAACAAGGTTATGAACTAGGGAAAATGAACCCTATTTCCAAATTCTCTTGAAGCTACTTCTTTAACTCATACACTTCAATCGGGGCCATATTGTAGGAAAATATTGATATTGTATTACTTCTGGGTATGAGTTCTATTGATAAATCTATCTCATTATTTGTTAGATTTCTAGGATACTCTTTAAGAAATATATCACTATTTTCTTTCACAAATGGGAATTTCAACTAAGTTGATACCTTCCTTTGACTCAATCATTATTTTAGTTATACCTCTTCATATAAATAAACAATCCCACTTTTAAGTATTTTTCATAGGATATTACGGATATTCCGTTCATTTTTCGAGGAACATAGGATGTTTTTGAATTTCAAAAGGTATTTATTTTTCATGACAGACGATGTGTGATGTATATAAAGAGATCCAATCTATTATAAGTATATTTTAAAATTCCACCAATAAAAGTATCATGACATTCGGTGGAAGAATCATCCATCATATCCTCGTAGGATAATATTCCAACACTTGGGTTTCAATGATTTCATCACTAGATATTTTTATTGATATCTCTACTTCACGTTTTTAGGGAATCTGTGTTATAATTATTGAATGCTTGTATGATATAAATGAATTTATATAACCCAAATTAAATAACAAATTTTCAAGTCTTGGGTGAATAGGAATAGTACATTTTATGACATCATCTTGTTTATCCATTTCAGCAGTAGTTATGGAATAATCATTCCATTTATCCTATGGATTTGGTGGTTGATTATGTTTACAAACCTCAATGACTCAATATTTAGTGCACTGGATGGAATAGTTCCCTTACTCCCTCTATTTTATGTATTGAACCAGCGGTGGTTCTTTCTTTTACT
This sequence comes from Viscum album, assembly GCA_963277665.1. Classification (NCBI taxonomy): domain Eukaryota; kingdom Viridiplantae; phylum Streptophyta; class Magnoliopsida; order Santalales; family Viscaceae; genus Viscum; species Viscum album. Next base: position 1,644,183,584 of record OY728155.1, on the reverse strand, counting down.
CTATCATATTGGTAATATTATTAATGTCACTATGATAGTCAGGATACTGGTCACCTTATATCCCACACTTATAGAATTTCCCTATCCCATTGAGGTAGATCACATGATACTTTTTCAAACATTTTTGACATGTGAGTGGTTGTGATTTCCTTCCACCATTCTCATTAGATCCACTATATTGAAACTCCAATGTTTTATTTCTTATCACATTATCCATGGGACCATTCTCAAAAACTCATTTCTACATTGAGATTACATCAAATAACTTCTTCGTAACACCCAAAATATGGAATGTCTAGAACCCATTGAAGTGGTGGTTTTAAACCACAATTGAATCTACCTATATTTTTATCATTATTGGAAAAAACCCAAAGGATACCTTACAATTCTTGTGAAATTTTCTTCATAGGACATGGCAGATTCACCATCCATTTTATTTAGCACCTTAAATTCTCTCTTCATAATTATATTAAGAGTCTAAGCGAAATACATTTTAAGAAACCTTATTTTAAATTCTTTCCACTCTATCTCTTAATTTATTTCCTTTAGATTGGTGTTATTAATCATTGAACACCATTGATCTACCTCCCCATATAGATGATAAATGGATACAGTCACCTTCTCTGTCTTAGAATTTTGATGAAAAAAATATATATTATTTATTAAGTTAACTATTGTTCCACAACTAGTAGACTGTAAGATCCACTAAACATCGGTGCTTATTTCCATTTAAAAGACATTACAAATAGTTTCTCTTTCTTAGATGATGGCATACATTCTGCATTATTTAGGTTATTGTTCATAGACTGAGATATATGGGTAATAATTACCATGAAATTTTGAACTCCACCTCTTAAGGAGTTGGGGATGTCATTCATTCAATTTCTGCGATGTCATTCACACAAGTTATTCGTTTGGTTTCTTCTGGTTCCCCCCATTCTCTATAATAGAAAAGTTTTGAACAAAACATTTGTAAAAAAATTATGAATAAATAATTTATTCCAATTTTGAAATTAACTCTAAAGGTATATATTGTGGGATCCCTATTTTTATAATTTTTATAAGACAAATCTTCTTGGGTTCTTACTTATGCATAGTCTAATACTAATTGTTTTCACTAATATTCTTGAAAATAAATTCCCAAATTACTTAAGCCACGCTATGATACAAACTATCGGGAACATAATTTCCGTACATGATTATTACAAAATTTCAAATATAAAAAAACATAAAAGTGTTACACAAGAAGGATCTAAATGTTTAGTATCTTGGAAACATTTTGACCATATAAACCTTTTACATAATAAAACATTGTCATTTATTTCAATATTTATTCTCTAGATTCTTAGTGTACATAATGTTATTCTCAGTAAATATATTCACCTATGGATATAGATCAAATGAATGGGTGATATGAAATCATAGTAAGAGGATTAATTGGAGACATGGAACATGGGTGAGCAAAATCATCATCATAATCCTGAAAAGAAGCATTTGATAATGGAAGAGAATGTGAATATCCATAAAAATGAAACATCGTGTCTTAGTGTACAACTATCATGAATATATCACTTCATATATTTATAATCATAGCATTACCTAATGCATTTGAGCACTATATAATTTTTTTACCACTTGTTACATCAAATCATTTACATGTGCTATATAATGTTGGGTGCACCCATCAAATCATAACATTTACATAATCATGCATGCCACATCGATCATATATCAATTGTGGGAATATAATTACCAATATAAAGGAATAGGTAAAATTTCATATATCATGCATCCATGAATAAACATTGAGATCCCAAAATAAATATGAAGTATCATACATGGTATAAGAATTTTGAAGAAAAAACAATCCAATGATATGTAAAATATATATTTTAGGATAAAAGAGTTTTTTTTTTAAAAATCAATACTTATATTATAAAATAATAATGGAAACATTTAAGTCCAATATATAAAAATATAATGATAAATAGATCATATTTATTGATCAAAAAGGAAACATTCATATTGAAAATGGAGTGAAGGAGGGAAACCCCAAGGAAATGGAGTTAGGTTTGAGAATACCTTTATTTTATTTATGAATGATTTCATCATTTGAATATCCTGAATAATTTAAATGAATTAAATAATTAACAAATAAAAAACCTCTTATATGTATATTTGATTTATTATAGTTTTACAAAGTTCATTTATGGCCTTTCTGATGAGCTGTAGAGTTCAATTTCATCATTCCGGAGTGACTTTCTCCTCGGTTTTCAGGACAAGTTTGCCTATTTATAGGTATGAATGTTCATGAAAAATGAGAATGATTATCATAAATTTGAATTAAATATAATTAATTTTAATAAAAAAATAAATTAACGTTTATGTTATTTGGTTATATGGATTTAGGATGAATCATTAAAAATGACGTTAATGAAAAACATTTTGATTAATTTGGAAGTTTTTTGATCATAAATAATTATTTTCATATTTAATATTATGTATATAAGTTATTCATGGGACATAAAGAGGATTAGAACATAAATTTTAAAATAATTTTAAACCATTATAATGGTTTTAATACTAACCTTGAAGGTTGTAAAGTGAAATTAAAACATGTCATCCATGAATGGGATAAAACAACACCTCAAGGATGATGTATCGCTTTTTAGAATAAAATGGGGGGGAGAAGATTTTTTATCTTTTATTTTTCCATAATAATCCTAAATTTTAGTGTATATAGGGTACTCGACATATAATTACACATTAATTAAGGGAGGTGAGGATATAATATGAAAAGAAAAGAAATTGAAAAAAAAGAGGATTTTACCTCTTGAATTTCTCCTTCTTGAGAACCTCCTTAGGGAAAAGGTTTTTCAATTTTTATGTGACCAAGGGATCATAAAAATGTGGGACACTATTTGGAAAGGTATTAGGTTGAACGTTAACAATTCTAAAATCTTTTAATGTATGAAGAGTATAGGTGGTGAGGAGTGGTATTAATAGTGGAGGAGAGGGGTGTTTTCTCATTATTTTATTAATTAGATTTTTATTATGGCTCACGAATTTGAATAATTTTATTTTTAACACTAGATTTACTAAAATATTTAAGGATATTTTGAGATTATGGTTCTTACATTATAAATGACTCAAGTATTTGTGTATTTAACCCATAATGTATATACATTGTCAATTATTGTATTTCATTATTCTTAAAAAATCAAATATTTTAGACAAACACAAAAAAATTCACCCTAAATATTTTTAGACATGTAGAATGAAAAATTTTAATTCCATTTTTTGAAAATAATTTTATAAATATAAGAAATATAATTCAAAATTAAATCATCATTTACTCGAAAAATATAGACTTTGAAATTATAACTCAGTTTGTGACATTTTGAAAAATTAATCAAGGTCCCATAAAATTATCTTATAATCATAAAAACAAAATGTTAATTTAAGAATGAATTTTAGGAAAATAATTTTTTTTAATTATTAAATAAATTATAAAATTGTAAATTATCATTTATGTTTTATATTAAATAGAAACACATAATTTTTCATTTTTATTACATTAATTTTCTTATACTATAGTATAATTATATCATATTATCAATGATAAGATTCCTAACATTTCTTTATACTTTAATAGTTGAGGATACTATTTTATTGGTTGTATTACTCTAGCTAATGGTCGAGTTACTATTCTAATGGTCATGTTATTATTAAATTAGTATAAGTTCAGTAATTTTTTAAAATTTCACTTATTTCATTGTTCATTTATGAGATTGAAGTTTTTTTGGTATTTATATGATATCTATGAATTTTATACCATGTACCATAGTTCTAAGAATGGAAATTCTATTGAGAAAAGTTTGGGTCATTACATAGTGGTTTGTTTTGGGAATCTCTTTCCAGAAAACTTATATGGGGTACCTCTAAAGAGTTAGGTTGAGTTGACTATTAACCTATTTTTAAGATAAGAAAGTATCAATTACTCATTAAGGGATATATACTATTGATATTTAGGATCTGAAAAATCCAATAGAGTATTTTGAAGTTATAGATGTATTTGAACCATTACGTCACAATGGGATTCACCCATATCATTTTCTAAGAAGGTGGATTGGAACCATAGGATTTTTATGGATTTCTTGAAATTGAACCAACTTATTCTTAACAACTAGTATCCAATACCTCATAGATATTTACTATTTGATTAGATTTAGGCGGAATGAATTTATTGAAAAGTTTATTTTAGGTCATGGTACCATCAGGTGAGGGTCAAATAATTAGATATCACACTAACAACATTCTATATTAGATATAGAATATGTGATCTTTTGGTTATGTGGATCAATCTCATAATCCCAATATTTTTTTTCTTTTTCTATGGAATCATGGTTTCCACCCACATCTGGATTCTTTTGTGGTAGTTTTTAAGAAAGACTTCATAATATACTAACAAACTCAACATGTTCATTCCATGAATCGTCATATAATTTTGAGTTCACCGTGATAGAAGAGGTTGTATGTTAAGATATAATAATGTCGGTTATGGAATCATAAATTGAACTTATTGGGTCACAAAAACATAGAGGGAAGGGTATAATTGTATATAGATGTGGTAAAAACCATGGTTCCATGGGATATTTCCTATAATGTATTTTATATACGGATTTTCTTGTGTCCAGAAATCTATTAAAAGAATTTTTAACAGGAATTTTCTAAACTAGCATCACATATTTAATTCATAACTAAGAAGGGTGATATGTTTACACGGTCTGAGTATTTTTAGAAAACCAATATGGTTTTAAAGGAAAACTAACTTCAACAATGAACCTAATTCATACAGATCCAAGAAGAAGAAAAACAGTTCGTTATGATGCTTCTGGAATTGGGATGATAGTTGTTTTGATGTAGGTATATTGAGTCAGGGTGTATGGGTCTCCCTAGATGAGGCCTCATGAGTATAATTTCCTGACACATGAACTAAATCTAGATGCTATTTTTCTGGAATTCCATTATTCGGGAGACTACATGCAAGGAGAATATTTAATTGTATATATAAACCAAAACATATCTGAATATATATTTACTCATTGTGATTTGATCCTTAGATTCAAATAATGCGTTGAAAACCAATATTCATTTGACTTTGAGATTGCTTATATACAGATTAAGGGAAATTCCTTGGGTGAAACTATGATCCAAAAGACTAATACACAGTGGGTTTCAAAGGCTAATATTGGCTACTAGTTTATATAATTGGTTTTTAGTTGAAATTTGTGATGAATTACTATTATGTGTATCATGTATTTTCATCTTTTTTAGTAAACTCTTAACTTACAGATAGAGTGAAGATGAGGATTGTTTTTATTCACATTGTCATAATACTAAGGGAGAGTGATGGATATAAGGGCCCCCTTCCTTGCTGGGTTGTTTATGGGGATTAGATCATACACATTCATTGATTATCTCGAGTAATCATAGACATAGAGGGTTTTTGATGCAAGAGTCACATGCCTCTTATAATTCTACACATCAAAATCGCATGAATATGTACAATGATTTATGCTTATAGTATTGGTGGCCTAGTATGAAATGTTGATAGTTATAATTTGAAATTAGTATTCCAACTATTAGATGGTTAAGGAAAAACACAAGAGAACAGATGTAATTTTATAGTTTTTACTAATTCATAAGCTGAAATTTGATAATGTCAAAAGGGATTTGGTTACAATATTATGAAGAACTCTATAAGGTAGTGATTTAGTATGAGTGGTCATTGATAGACTAGGAAATGTTTCCAACATCCTTCATATAAGAGATACCATTTAATTGGATGGTCAAGTTAGTATATATGTTAGGGAGATTATAATCTTTCATAGATATGAAGGTACCATTGTATCATATAGGGATTCTATATTCACATTGTTGTTCTAGAAGGGGTGAGAGAAGTATCTGGGATCATTGGTTAATCTGAGTATTTCCCATCACTCTCAGACAAGAGGAATGTCTGACCATATAATGCAAGTGTTTAGGACATTCTCTAAGAATGTGTCCCAAATTTTGAAGGTTCTTGTGAACAAAAATTCCATATTTTGGGGATTATTTATAATAACAACTTCCAAGTAACCATATTCATGGATCCATTGTAGTTTTTATAATATAGGATCTATAGTTCACCCTTGTGATTTTGAGAGGTATGAGAGGTTGTTCCACAAATAACTAATCTAATTAAAGAGACCTCAGAGGATGTACTACTTTTGTGGAAGTGTATAGATATCGATCAATTGAGGATGAATACATATTTTGATCATCGCCAACAAATATTTGAGGTTGAGGTGTTATATCAGACCTATTTATGTTTTTATATTATTGGGGAATCAAAATATTTTTAAACATGGGAAGATAAAACATAGGTTTATTGGACCCTTTTTGTTTTTTGAGAGAGTAGGTATAAGGTTCCAGCCTTAAACCTTACTTAATCTTCAGTTATTACACGATTACACGTTGAGGATCTTTTCAGGTTTAGAGTTTTAGAGAATTAGATCATAAAACTTGCATTACATTCCACATTTAAACAAAGTGGTTACATAAAAGATAGTATTCATTTTTTCCATCAATGGAAACATATTTAAAAAATAAAGCATGGATTATTTCTTGACAATTCCTTGACACTATCATAATATCATGTACGTTTCCCTTGACCTGTGAAAAACATTTCAAAAAAAACTTGGGATAAGCATAAAAAGCTCAGTAAGGGTTATAAAAATATGGAAAAGAAACATGAGTTCAAATATACATAAGAATGAATTCATACTTTACCCATAAAACATATGCATATCAAATCCTGAATAAATCATAGAAATCAAAAGACATAAAAGGTAACTTGAGGCATTCATAAAATTCTTACATAGGGAGTAACCCTCTTGGTTACGTTTGGAATACCCACCACAGTATATTCCCTAAATCTCTTTGGAGAAACCTTAACGTTTCACTCCTTCGTGTTACCCAATGCATTGGAGAGCTATATCGGGCTCACCTGCCCTTAGTTTTTCACGGAACCACCCGTCTTCATAATAATTCCCAAGAACCATAACATAATCATATCACATAAAACATGCATAAATGAAACATAACATTTCCACTTTTCAATCACAAGATATCAATTCAACACATTGATATAAAAACATTATGAAAACCATTTTCAATACCAAAATAAAATAAAAGTAAAACATGGTATTTATTTTTCTTTAAAAAAACGTATGGCTTGTAGAGGAAGCCGAAACTCGAATAATGGTCACGGCGGCGGATAAGTCATTGTCACCGCATACGTACGACAAAAACATTCCCTTTTGTCATTTAGTAAAACACTTCTTATAAAGAAGATTCCTTTTGGATAAACGTAAAAGTAAAAGGGGTTTATACACCATATAAATTAAGGTTGTGTATAAAACAAAAATATTCCTCAATGAATGGATATTGAGACAAAGTCCCATACAAAGACGGTATCGTTGGATTAAGGATAAATCAATTACATAATTATGTGTGTCAAACGAATACACCAAATATAAGTGGATATTAAGTGTAAAAAAATCAGAGTAAATTCACACATATTAATAGAATGACATATTCATGTAGTACAAGATTATCCCAAATAATAAAAATTGGGTTAAGAAGTTCCCTTGCAAAAATTCTACAGCCTAAGGGCGTCACTTCAAAATTCAGAAAAAGAGTTGATGAGGGATAAAAAAAGGGTATCTCATCACTTGGACATAAAATTTACATCAATAAAGATATAGAAGAACATATACCAACATAATAGTATGTGAATTAAAAGACATAACAAAAGTTTTCTTTTGAAAAGAGGTGAGTGAAAGGTTCCCTTACCGACTTGGGTTACTTTCAAAACATACACCCCATTGAAGAAGGGTCATAAAATGAATATGTAAATAACCATAAATGAAAATATATTACACAAATAGTATAATAATGGGAATTACATACACCAATCAAAGGAAATAGTGGAAAATGTAGAATAATTATCATGGGACTAAAAGTGAGATGAAAAATCCCTTACGAAAACTTGGCAGCCTAATGGCACCACTTAAAACTTCCAAAAATGGATTGATGAGATCAAATAGGGTCTCTCATAATATTACAATAAAATTTAAAGCAATAGGAATATAAAATAACATCCCCCATCATAAAAAAGAGAATCATAAAAGAAGTGACATAAAGTAGAGTACTTAGAAAGAAAGAGAGAGGTTAGATCTCTTAATAAAATTCGGCAGCCTAACAGCGCCACTCAAAACTTCCAAAATGGATTGATGAGAGAAATAGGGTCTCTCATCATAGGAACATAAAAAGTACATTAGAAGTAATATAAAATAACATCCCAATCATAATAAATATGATCTTAAAATGAATTACATAAAATAGTGTACTTAAAAAGAAATAGAGGGGTAGGATCCCTTACCTCGGGTCCGACTTGACTCGATCGTTCTTTAATCTCCTTAAAATCGGGTAACTCCCTTTGGTTTGAGCTCAAAGGCTTCCTTGGGAAGACTTATGCCCAATGTGAGGCTTCAAGGAGTAAGAGAGGGATGTGGAGATACAAAATGGGCAGGGGTTGGCCGAGCCAAAGGCTTTGGAAGTGTGGGTAAAGAGATAGAGGTGTGGGCCTTTTATAAGAGGTGAGGAGGGGCACTCTTGGAATGTAAAGAAAAGACACTTTATTTTAAAATGAGATTCGGATTTAAGTGGTCCCACATTGATGTTCTTCGAGGATAAGGTGATAAGGGTTATAAATCCACCCATCCAATAGGTTTTGGACATGTGAAGGCCTTAGATTTTACATTATCTTTCCATTTTATTTAAATCGTTAAATAATGAGGTAATCACTACATCATCATGATGTCATAAATAATTTAATTTATTTAATCTCTAAAAATTATAAAAAAATAATATGATGTAGGAAATCTTTTTATCTTTACAAGTACTCCTTATAGTCAAAAATCTGACTTGTATAACCCAATTTAAAAATTGTTTTAGTAAAACAACTCATGTTTGTGTCATTTGAATTATAATATTAAATAAAAAGTTATTTATGTCATTTTCCAACCAAAGTGGCTCCATGGGGTCCCCAAGTTGACACATGGAATTTATTTGTTGGCCATGACTCATTAAATGAGTGTAGGACATGTGTCTAGGTCATTTCATATTATTAAAACATTATTTTTACCTTAAACTACACTAATTACCTCTAATCACGATTAAAACTTAATAAGTTACTATTCACCAAAAAATTATTTTAATCCCACTAAACCACATTTTACATCTTAATTACAACCATGTATGTTGGATTTTTTAAATTCAAAACACAAAGATGGAAAATTTTCATTTAAATGGAAAATCAGTTTTTATAAGTACCACTTAGTGGTTTCACTATTCATCAAAAATTGAAGTTTTTTCAGAAAATTACCAAAAATTCACCATAATCTATATTTGATATTCCGATTTCAAAAATGATGTCTATTTTACAAAATTCATAACATATATGTTTAATTAATTAATTTATTAAATAATTCCTGCTGTCAGAACAAATAGTGTGTTTTTATGAAACAATATATATCAAAAGATTGACAATAGTTTAAGTCAAATTTCAAAGTGAAATAAATTACAATGACCACTATTGGATTAAATGGTAAAAATATATTCTAATTTCACTTTAAAACCAATTAAAAATATAATCAAGTAATATAAATAAATTAGATTAAAAAGAGGTTTTGAATTAAAATACAACATTTTTAACTATTCATTAAAAAATGAACTTTATCAGAAAAATACCAAAAATTTACACAAAGTAAATTTTGATGTCCCGATTCTAAAAAAGTATTTTATTTTGTCAAATATAACACATAAAATTGTCAAAAAGTGTATTTAAAAGAGGTTCACCATCAAAAGCCGGTTAATCGACCTTTTAAAGAATATTAGAGTGTTTACGCTTAAAATTGGATTCATTCGCATTTTTAATCCTATAACATTTATTGTAAAAATTAAAAATATTTGACAAACATATATACTCATTTTGTAGATAGATCTATTCATTTCCGCCATCACAACAGCTAGGCGTTAACTACCATTTAAAATAATACTATTTTATTATTAGAGTGCAACGTATGATTTCCAAGAAACTCGTTGTTGCATGTTGGGTACGCCATCGAGCATAGCATCCCCTTTAAAGTTATATTAATATTTTATTCACAAATATGGATAAATGTGAAAATTACATACTCTTTATTTACCTGGGGTTTTACATCCTTCCCCTCTTTTGGGAATTGTGTCCTCGCAATTTTAAAATTGAGCTTGGAAACATCTTTGAAAGTCCCACATCGGAACAAGAGTCGGTAAAACAATCACCTTAAAATAAAGAAAGATAAGTACAGAGGTCACCCGAGTTAACCCATTCTAGGATTCCATGTAGGAAAGCATGGACATGGAGGAGAAAACATAGGGTCTTGTTCTGATGGAGAGTGATAGAAAACATGTTTAGGAGAAAGTTAACCATAAGAAAATCACAAACTTGTGATGGGTTAAATAGTATTCGATTCCCCAGTAGGAAAAGTTAATAGACAACATATTTGTTTTAAGTTACTTTTTATTGAGGAATTTATTCATAAGGAAACATAATCACTTATCATGTTGACCTTCATCTTTTATTATATTCCTTACACAAACTCATATTTTCTCTAAAAGACGAGTATTTAGGAAGACTTGTTCATATTAAGAGTACTATAATCAACTTCTAGAGAATCACCTAAACAATAAAAGAGAACTATATACTTCCCATTTCTTTAGACTTTATCCAAAACCAAAACCAAAAAGGTTAGTACAAGATCAGACAATCTAGAAAAATATATCCCTTTATAAAAATAAAATCTATTCTTAATCTCCAAAATTTGTCCAAAAAAAACCCAAATTTCAACGAAGACCATTCGATAAACAATTGTCCATAAAATTCTTCAAAGTAAACCAAACTAAGATTGAAACCCAAATATTTGAAAGATTTAATCACATAGTATTCCAATGTAAAAAATTAACTTTTATCTCCAAATAACATCAGTTGCTCTTAAATTCTCATATTGAAAAGTAATTAACCTAATCACATATCCCCCGTGATAGGTAAATCATTTCCATAGATAACCCAAAATAAATTTACTCTTGATTCCTAAAATCATCTAACTAAAAATAATTAGTCAAACTAACCAGGGTCTTCACGTAGTCTAGTGGTAGGCGATAAATACCAGTCGCACTTTGGTTGTGGGTTCGATTCCCGCAGCTTTGCCCGACGCGACGGGTTGTCACACGGTCTGCGTGTTTTCCTTTTTCCAAAACTATATAATTCATAAAACATTCCCCAAAACGAGATAAAATCTTCAAAAATAATCATAACATATTCTAACCTCAAGATTATCTCATGCCTTTCATTTTCCATCATAACTTATACTAACCCATAATTACCTAAAAAGTAAGTATCATATAAACCCTAATGGTTACCTTTTTAATTATTACCTGAACATCCACATCGATTGGTCATCTCGTACATGATGCATTATAGAACACACAAATGTTCAAGGGGTTGATCATGACTCCTTGATAGTTGGTTTAGAACAACCACGACTTTCCTCATTGAATCCCCCATTTCATACTGTCTCTTAATCAGAGAACCACCACAGTTTTCTTCAAACCTATTGTCACTTTGGTTCCTGCTAGATCCATCCATTCACTAAAAACAGAAATGTCAGTGTGATTATATCAACAAAACCATCATGTACTAATGAGGAATATATACTCACTCATTCACTTTATCTAAAAAATACGACTCTTTCTGAAATCCTAACTATTATGGTAATGTCACTTATGCTTAAAGAATACCATAACCTCTAAAGTTATCAAAACAGACCTTTGATAGCAACTATAAGGCCCCAGCCTTAAACCTTACATAATCTTGAGTTATTACAAGATTACACATTGAGGATATTTTCAGGTTTAGAGTTTTAGAGAATTAGATCATAAAACTTGCATTACATTCCACATTTAAACAAAGTGGTTACATAAAAGATAGTATTCATTTTTTTCCATTAACGGAAACATATATAAAAAATAAAGCATGGATTCTTTCTTGAAACTTCCTTGACACTATCATCATATCATGTATATTTCCCTTGGCCTGTGAAAAACATTTCAAAAAAAACTTGGGATGAGCATAAAAAGCTCAGTAAGGGTTATAAAAATATGGAAAAGAAACATGAGTTCATATATACATAAGAATGAAATCATACTTTACCCATAAAACATAGGCATATCAAATCCTAAATAAATCATAGAAATCATAAGACATAAAAGGTAACTTGAGGCATTCATAACATTCTTACGTAGGGAGTAACCCTGTTGGTTACGTTTGGAATACCCACCACAATATATTCCCTAAATCTCTTCAGAGAAACCTTAACGTTTCACTCCTTCGCATTACCCAATGCATTGAAGAGCTATATCGGGCTCAACTGCCCTTAGTTTTTCACGGAACCACCCATATTTATAATAATTCCCATGAACCATAACATAATCGTATCACATAAAACATGCATAAAGGAAGCATACCATTTCCACTTTTCAATCACAAGATATCAATTCAACACATTGATATAAAAACATTATGAAAACCATTTTCAATACCAAAATAAAAGAAAAGTAAAACATGGTATTTATTTTTCTTTAAAAAAGGTATGGCTTGTAGAGGAACCCGAAACTCAAATAATGGTCACGGTGGTGGAGAAGTCATTGTCGCCTCATACGTATGACAAAAACAATCCCTTTTGTAATTTAGTAAAACGCTTCGTATAAAGAAGATTCCTTTTGGATAAACGTAAAAGTCAAAGGGGTTTATACACTGTATAAAATAAGGTTGTGTATAAAACAAAAATATGCCTCAATTGTTTGAGATTGAGATGAAGTCCCATACAAAGACGGTATCCTTGGATTAAGGATAAATCAATTACACAATTTTGTGTGAAAAACGAATACACCAAATATAAGTGGATATTAAGTGTAAAACAATCATAGGACATTCACACATATTCATAGAATGACATATTCAAGGAGTAAAAGTTTATACCAAAGAATCAAAATTAGGTTAAGAAGTTCCCTTGCAAAAATTTGACAGCCTAATGGCGTCACTTCAAAATTTGGAAAAAGAGTTGATGAGAGATAAAAAGGGTATCGCATCACTTGGACATAAAATTTACATCAATAAGGATATATAAGAAAATATACCAACATAATATTATGTGAATTAAAAGACATAACAAAAGATGTCTTCTAAAATTAGGTGGGTGAAAGGTTCCCTTACCGACTTGGGTTACTTTCGAAACGTACACCCCATTGAAGAAGGGTCAAAAAATGAATATGTAAATACCCATAAATGAAATTATATTACACAAAGTGTATAATAATGGGAAGTACATACACCACTCAAAGGAAATAGTGGAGAATGTATCATAAATCTCATGGGACTAAAAGTGATATGAAAAATCCCTTACGAAAACTCGCCAGCCTAACGGCGCCACTTAAAACTTCCAAAAATGGATTGATGAGATCAAATAGGGTCTCTCATCATATTACAATAAAATTTACAGAAGAGAAATATAAAATAACTTCCCCCATCATATAAAATAGGAGCATAAAATAATTTACATAATGGAGAGTACTTATAAAGAAAGAGAGAGGTTAGATCTCTTACGAAAATTCGGCAGCCTAATAGCGCCACTCAAAACATCAAAAATGGATTGATGAGAGAAAATAGGGTCTCTCATCAAATGAAAATAAAAAATAAAGTAGGATTAATATAAAAGAACATAACAATCATAAGAAATATGATCTAAAAAGGAATGACATAAAATATTTTACTTAAAAATAAAGAGAGGGGTAGGATCCCTTACCTCGGGTCCGACTTGACTCGATCGTTCTTTAATCTCCTTAAAATCGGGTAACTCCCTTTGGTTTGAGATCAAAGGCATCCTTGGGAAGCCTTCTGCCCAAATTGAGGCTTCAAGGAGTAAGAGAGGGATGTGGAGAGACAAAATGGGTAGGGGTTGGCCGAGCCAAAGGCTTTGTAAGTGTGGGTAAAGTGGTAGAGGTGGGGGCCTTTTATAAGAGGAGAGGAGGGGCACTCTTGGAAATTAAAGAAAAGTTACTTTATTTTAAAATTAGATTCGGATTTAAGTGGTCCCACATTGATGTGTTTCGAGGATAAGGTGATAAGGGTTCGAAATCCACCCATCCAATAGGTTATGGATATGTGTAGGTCTTAGATTTTACATTATCTTTCCATTTTATTTAAATCGTTAAATAATGAGGTCATCGCTGCATCACCATGATGTCATAAATAATTTAATTTATTTAACGTCTAAAAATTATAAAAAAACTACAATGATGTTGGAAATATTTTTATCTTTCTAATGTCTATTTATAGTCAAAAATCTGACTATTATAACCCCATTTAAAAATTGTTTTAGTAAAAAAACTCATGTTTGTGTCATTTTAATTTTAACATTAAATAAAACGGTATTTGTGTCATTTTCCAACCAAAGAGGCTCCATGGGGTCCCCATGTTCACCCATGGATTGTCCCGGTCGGCCATGACTCATCCAATGAGTGTAGGACATGTTTCTAGGTCATTTCATATTTTTAAAACAGTATTATTACCTTAAACTACACTAATTATCTCTAATCGCGATTAAATCCTAATAATTTACTATTCACCAAAAAAATTATTTTAATCTCATTGAACCAAATTTTACTTCTTAATGAAGATTTTTGAAATTCAAAACACAAATATGGCAAAATTTCATTTAAGAGGAAAATCAGTTTTTATAAGTACCACATAGTGGTTTCACTATTCATCAAAAATTGAAGCTTTTCAGAAAATTACCAAAAATTCACCCTAAGCTATATTTTATATTCTGAATTCAAAAATGATGTATATTTTAAAAAATTCATAACATATATGTTAAATTAATTAATTTAATAGTTAATTCCTGTTGTCAGAACAAATAGCGTGTTTTTATGAAACAATATATATCAAAAGATTGACAATAGTTTAAGTCAAATTTCATTGTGAAATTAATTACAATGACCAATATTTGATTAAATGGTAAAAATATATTCTAATTTAAATTTAAAACCAATTAAAAAGATAAAATAATCATATAAATAGATTATATTAAAAAGAGGGTTTGAATTAAAATACAACATTTTTTACTATTCATTAAAAAATGGACTTTATCGGAAAAATTCCAAAAATTTACACAATGTAAATTTTGATGTCCCAATTATAAAAAATTATTTTATTTTGTCAAATATAACACATAAATTTGTCAAAAAGTGGATTTAAAAGAGGTCTGCCATCAAAAGGCGGTTAATCGACCTTTTAATGAATATTAGAGTGTTTACGCTTAAAATTGGATTCATTCGCATTTTTAATCCTCTATCATTTATTGTAAAAAGTAAAAATATTTTACAAACATATATAATCATTTTTTAGTTAGTTCTATTCATTCATGCCATCACAACAGCTAGGCGTTAACTACCATTTAAAATAATACTATTTTATTATTAGAGTGCAACGTAAGATTCCCAAGAAACTCGTTGTTGCGTGTTGGATACGCCATCGAGCATAGTGTCCCCTTTAAATTTATAAATATTTTATTAACATATATAGATAAATATGAGAATTTCATACTCTTTATTTACCTGGGGTGTTACAGTAGGTCTGGTAAACTATCAGTTTCTGTTACTTCATAGGAATTAGGCTATGGAAAAAGTCTTCCATGGATCTCACTTTCGCCGTATCATTCTGACCTATCCCATGTTCTCTAACCTGATGACTGTGAGATTAACGTTTATGAATATTTTGAAGAATATCTATTTCATATCGTGGATCATAACATGAAGGATATCTGAGGTAGATAATTTCTATGATCTTTGGTTCTATATAAGAATGGTTTTCTTCAAGAAGATACCTAGGAGGGAGAGGTCTATGTACATGATTAGTGGATGGAACAATTCTCATATGATTTTCAGCCTTGTTTAGAGAAAATTGGGGTCAAATATTTTTTAAGAAGAGAGGTTTTATTGTCCCATGTTTTTAGAGAGGTTTGGATTCTTTAAATTATGGTTTCAACCACTTGTTTTACTCTAACAAGGGTTTTTAATAGTTCATGGATGGTTTTGGGAGAGTATGGGGCTTTTTTGGTACATCAGAGGTACTGTTTTTAGAGGTGTACTATGAGGCCCTTGGTTGGAACCCATTTAATAATAAATATGTGGATCAACCACATGACCTATATTTACAAGAGAAAAATATTTAATAATTTGAGAGGATGTTTATGGCCAATGAAATATTTCCATAAATTGTACATATGTTGAGCATGGTTAGCACTAATTTTTTTAACTATGGGCCTAATTGTGAAAGGGTTTTGTGGTTTTGAAAAGTGAGAATGCATGGAATAGACATAGTTTGTGGAATGGTTCACCTAATAGTGTGATATTTTGTTACACATTGACAAAGGTGGTGCAGTATTAGAACATTATTTGTCCAACCATTTCGTGAAGCCATGCACACCATAAAAATTAGTGAATTAAAAAAATTTCACTTCAATATATTTAACATAACTCTTCCTTTATTATTCCATAATAACGCATGATTCTTGATAACTCTCTCATCATCTCAATCTGGGATTAGACATAACCACTACATATTTAATCATAATCATTCATTGTTCATCATGTTGTATTGTTATTGGATGGTGAGATAATATGACCTTTTTTGGAAATTTTTCTATTTCTATTTTTCTACCATTTTATATTGAATATAATACTAACACTAAATGTGTATTCATCTATCTAGAGAAGGGAAGTGTTCTATATCTTTTTCTAAAATGTCATGATGTTTAAACTATTATGTCGTTGTTCTAAATGGTTATCTCTCCATGTGACACATCTAAATTGTACAATTAATTAAATGAACTGGTAGGTCCATGATTAGGGTAGTCCTGTCAAAAAAAATTCATTGTTAATGTATGTATACCTTGATTCAAGGCACCACTTTGGATTTACCATTTTTAATGCCCTAGGTTCCTTAATCCTTCAAAATAAATCGAACATCTAATTGAGCTTCTCAATTATCCCTTATTAATAATATAGAATTTGAATTAAAGAGTGGGGGAATGGTAATCCCCTACTACTATGCCTTGGATCCTTATTACCTATAGCTTGAGTATTTCCTTATGAAATATATATTCATTTGAATTATGTGAATTATTAAATGGTACAAGTTTACCTTTATCCATCACAATCCCTCATGTTATGTCGATAGTGATATGAGGGATCTGACTCTGAATACCTTAGATAGGCTCATAGGGAATAATAAATTAAATTGTTTATAAATGTATTATATCATGCAAGGGGAAATGTATGTTTTTTATCTTGAATCTATTTTATAGGATCACTGGGGGATAGATTTATATTTTTCTACGAGTGACACATTCTTCCATAATTGGAATACCATGGACATTCATAGAGTAAAATTTCATTATACCATACCATGAGCAATACACTATTTCCTATGTGGAATAACATAGAAGATCTTCGACAGAAATACTTATATACCATGTCTTAATGGATACATTGGTTCTTACATGGAATTAACTAGAAAAACTCATTTAGATGTGGGTTTTGTAGTATAACTAGAGTGATAATTGGATTTCTTATGTGAAATTCCTTGTACGGGGTAAGAATATGAATCAAATAAATTATCTTGTCCTCTGTGTAAAATAATAAACTCGATTCAGACTATAATTCACTTATCTGATGGCCTAGATTAAAATAATTCTTATGATTTAAATTAAATGATAATTATTGAACTTGATATTACAATCACTTTATATAGATGCCTAGTTGGTGGGTGTTGGGTCCATGATTTATTACTGTAAATTTAAAATTTTCAATTCCCAGAGACATTCCATGCATATGAAGAAGTATGTAGTATCATATGTGGGTTCCATGGGAAACCCAAACCTATATGGTTTATTCATTTATTTTCATTATTTGTTATTATTTATCACTACTCATTATATATTCTCAAACTGAATTGTACATGACACCATTAGTGGTGACCCACTGAGACATTCTCACACCATGTTTGGGTCACCGATTACTATATATAGAGACTTTATAGATATAGGTAGGAACAAGGGAAAGGTTTCAGCCCTAAACACCTTATTTTTTCTACTTGGATGGAATATGAGAGAAAAAGACTACTAATATTATCAAGATGCAATCAGAGATTAATTTTTTCCATTTTTTTCTTTTTATATAGAATGGTGTATATTCTTACTCCAATATTTCTCATATATCCCCCAATTTTATAGAATACATTCATAAGATCATAATTTATATGTTACTAGTTATGGATATATTTATAATTTATGTTATATTACTTATTATTATTTTGGATGATATGTATCTATTGATTTATCGGTTAAAAACTATTGAGCTCCACTATGACATAAGGGTACAGTCTTCCCACTGTAGCATCATAGACCTTCACTACTAGTCAAAAACCTATGGAATATGGGGTGTTTTTCTTGATTTCATGTGTTTAACTGAAATTGGTTACATATGAGTGATGTAGATCTAAGATGTTACACCCAACCATTTATTTATTTATCAATTATCTTATTTATAAATTTAAACAAAAAATTAGATTTACTATAACATCTTGATTTTTTATGATTTTTTATTTTTTGAAAAAATAATATTTTTTATAAATTCCATTACATCCAATACCTAGTTAATCATGCATTACATACAACACTTGGTTTATCTTGCATTACACATGACTCTATGTTTTAACAAAATCATGATATATTATTAATATTATTCAAATATGACCATTGTAACAAAGAATATAAATATATTAATATTAATATAAATAAATTATTTTTAAATATTAATTATAATGGTTTTATATAAATAATCATATTTATATTAATGTACTTACTTTTTAAAAATAAAATTATATGTTCTGAAAATACAACTTATCCAAAAAAATGTTTGTTTTTGTTTTAGTGAAAAAATTTAATTTTTCCACATTCGATAAAATAATTTTGAAAAAAATTAATTTTCTAATTCATAATATCAATATTTTCTTCAGATTAATTTTATTTAGTTTTCCACAATGATTAAATTCTCAAGGAATAGTGAAAAATACAAAATTTTAATTTTTTACTGCCTGTCCATTTAAATTATATAAAATGTTAAATTATATTTAGAATTATTTTTAAAATAGAATAACTTAAATAATATATATAATTATCCAATTTGGGTAATTTTAATAATTATCATATTTAATTTTGATATTAAAACATTGTATTTTTTTGAAAATTTTTTCTTTGAAAACTCTCTTTCTCGCCGTAACTGTGAGATTAATATTAAATTAAAATTTTCTATTTCATTTATTTTATTTTAGAAAAAAGGAAATCCATATTTTGAATAAAAAATATATATTATTGAAAATTTTAAACATAATTTTTTCCCAAAATATTTTTGAAAACTATAAAAAAAAAGTATCGAGGCTAAGGTAAATATGAGTTTACAGAGGGTTAAACAAAAAACTAAGGTGTTAAAATTTACAATATACTTCTATAAAATATATTTCATTCCCATATTTATACCATATAATTTCAATTTCTTGATATTACACCATTGTGGAGTCTTTGGACATGAGGTAAATGGTTTTCCCCATTTTATTTTTAAACAATTACATGTGTGCTACTCACCTCACTTATAAAAGGCCACTCTGTAACCACCATTCAAAAAAACTTCCACAAATTTTGGTTAATCAACGTTTTACATAATAAAATTAAGATTATAATACTATAATCTTTGTTTTGTTTTGAAATCTCACCATGGAAGGATTTTTCTGCAAACCTATGAAGGTTACAAGAGGATAAGGTTAAGTTCTTCATCGATCATTTTTTATTTTAAGAATTTATCCACATCCATAAATTCTAATTAAACCGTGATGATATATTAACAAAATTATATTTATTATACTTAGATGTTTTTGTATTTTTTTCATCACTTATAACCATATTCAATTCCATCAAATGAGTTAAGAAATAAACATTTTTCTGTATGGAGAAAAAACGCCTCTCAAATCGATGTAATTCTATTTTCCCTTACCATATCCCACAAATGAATATAATTAAGGATTAAATGTTTATATATTATAATTATGATTTTATTGTACTTCTTAAATTATTATATCACACATACCATAATATTATACATATTATGTAAATATGAAAACTTTCTCACTTATGTAGTGTGGAATTTCACCTCATGAAGGGATGTGATTTATTTGCTCATTACATGTAAGGTAAAAGGGAAGGGTTCAGTAAAAATATTTTATATATATTTGGAATTTAAATTATTTTTTATTTGTAATTTATTATTTAACTTTCTTTCTCTCAATCCATCTCGAAAATTGAAGCAGTGTCAATCTGTACATTGGGTGTACTGTCTCCTTGAAAGGGGCATTTCATTTTCTATCTCTAAATTTTATGGAATACTCATAATACATATATTTTAAACATATAATATATTAATATCATGATTAAAATTTTTTTATATTATGTAAACATGATAAATTTATGAAAAAAATATAATAAATCCAAACACGGATTAAAAAAATCATTTATTACCTAAAATAAGACATTAACATGGCATTGATAATAAATATGTAACACAATGTCATTTATAAGTCATATATGGTATTATAAATATATATATATATATAATTACATAATATTTTTATAATAATCATAAATTTAGTATTCATGTGGTTTGAACATGCATGAAGTATGTTGTGACATAATGTAAGGGATTTTAGTCTCAATTTTATTTTCTACAAGATGCATTCCACATATAGCATATGTTTCATTTATATGGTGTATATAATAAACATTAATATAAATTTTAAGTAGTCTAATGAAAATTATGTGGATTTATATACCCATTTTAAGACCATTCATTCATGAGGTTTAACGTCAAAAAGTTTCCAATGCGGTAATGATTTTCTTCTTGATTTTGGTTCCTTGAGACATAGGATATGTTATTAACCTAGATTTATTTTTAGGGATTATATATATACTCATTAATATTTCATGTATGGAAGATATTCATTCTCAAAAAAATTACAGTTAATTTAATTTTATTCCATCCTAGGGTTTACAATTCAATGTTACCAAAGTTTTAAATATTATTTATTATAATTTCATAATTTATCAGGATTTTTTATGATTATATACCCATGATACAATATTATGATCCATATCCCCAAAAACTCGGAAATTTTATAATCAGTTTATTATGTCATGAAAATACATGTTTTCTCTTCGTCTTCATCAATTTATGTACTCAATAGGTCAATAGAATGTTTATTACGAAATATTTTCTTCTTTTCCTGCTACGATTGAATATAATTTTCATTAAAAAATCTATTTTCTTAAAATGATTTCCATTTTTTTAAATATCCAAATGATATAAAAAATAATATTTTACCCATATTTTATTTTTTATTTTTTTAAATACTCTTGTTCTAATTTTCCAAACAAGTTCTGGTTTTTTTTTGAAAAATGTGAAACAAATATTTATTTTAACATGTATATAATGAATGGAATTTCACAATCATAGGACCATTATTTTCATTTATTATTAATTTATAAGTATTAAGTTTAATTTTCAAAAAAATTTATTTCCATTTTTTTTAAAAATGATTTCTTAAAATTTATTTTTATATAAATGTTATTTTCCTCAAGAAATGCTAAATGCAATTTTTCTTTAAAAAACAATTTTTTCTAGGAGGAAATATTTTAATTTAACCTATTAATTAATTGGGATATCAACTATGTATACCATTATAATTATTTATTTTAATGTTTTATGTTGAATATGTTTTTATGAAACCCATTTATCTTTCAAAAATCATACCACGATCAAATTATAATGAAACCAACTTCATTTTCTAGGGTTATGTTCTGATAAAATATTTATAAATAATTTATATATTCTAAAAGATATGAAACAAATTTTATTTTATAGGTTTTAATATTATGGGTGTTTTATTACCACATTTAACACAAGCTTATAGTTTTCATTATGTGATTGGTGGGACACATATCTCTCTCTCATGCATTCGTTTAAGATTTTTATCTCATCCGATAGACAAGACTACAATAGAGAGTGAAGGATGTTCAATAAGGAACATTTTACACTATGATAGTCTGGGGAGTGAACCTTGAATGCTATGATGGTTTGGGGAGTGAAGCCATTATAAAATGATATCCTTGAGAATTAGCATTGAGTCTATTAAAATTAACTTCTATGATTATGTGTATGCCAAAAATCAATATCCAATGAAAATATATTCTCTCATGGAGCATGTTCATTTATTCTCATATGAATCATGTATTATTTAATTCCAATCTTTGTTCCATGACTCTAGATTATGATCTTTGAAATTTATAGTATGGTTTCCAAATAATTTTCTCAATTTCTTGATCCCTATATTCATATTATTTTTATGCATCTCCCTTTTCTAACCATACAGATCATATAATCTCATCCAATCATATTTTTCCTTTTTACAGTATATTATTAAATGTATATTGTACGATATTTATATGTAGGATATTGGTTGTCGAGAACATAGTTGGAGATGATGTAGTTAACCTATAAATGAGTAGTTTATATTTCAATTCTTCCAAGGGAACTATACCATTACGGTCCTCAGGCATGTGTTTATTTATTTGAATTAATAAGTGTCTAAAAATAAATAATATTCCTGTATTAAAATGTAATTCCCTATGAAATTATTAAATGTATCTTTTTATATAAATTTAATCTCTTCTTGCAACACCGTGTTTTAAACCATGATATAATATTTTAATATGACTATTATATCCTAGTTATTAAATTGGTGTTTGTTAATATGAATAAATATATAATATATATTAAGGCCATATTCAATACAAATTTATTTATTTAATGTTTTGAAATAAATGTACAATTTTTAGTAAAGTCGTATTTTTCTTCAAAATTAAGTTTTTATCAAAAAGTGATTTTTATTTCTTTATATGTGAAAAAATATATATATATTTTTTTTGACACTTTTTTATAATGTATTTGATAAAAATAAAATATTTTTTAAATCATAATATTTAAATTATTCTATGGTTAAATTTTGATAATTTTTAGAAAATGAAATTTTTTTATGAATATTAAGAAATATAGTTTTTATAAAAAAAATTATTTTTTTTGATATCACAAAGGAATAATTATAATATTAAAATTTATTAAAAATAAGTAACATCTAATTTATGATATTAAAATATAAATATGTTACCAATGTAATTAATAGCATTTAGATTATAATTTAATTCATGATAAATATGAAAATCATTTTCAGCACCGATGCATTTTCTGTGTAGTATTCCAAAAGTAAAAATAGGGGTCTAATAGAAAATAATTTAGTTCTAAGAAGTATTTTAATGAATATTTTTTTAAATATTATCTATTTATATCGAATTATTTTAATATTTTCTAATTTTATTGTTATAAAACATAAATCTTATCTAAATGATTGTCCAATGATTATACAAGGCAAGAAAAGTGAAATTGAAAAATTAAATAACTTCTATTAACATGGATATGGGTAAATATACAAAATTAATTAATAAAAAAATTATTTATCTCAATTACTATTTTTTATGAAATTAATATATTTTTAATTTTTCTAAATGAAATAATTACATTTAGTGCTTAGAAAACACAGATGTAGTGGTTGTGCTTATAGAAGAAAAATCCTTAAATGGTTTTTAATTAAAATTATAAGAACCATTTCGCAGCCGAAAAATTCATCAAAATCATAATGGATGAGTATTTTGTAAACATAATCGTTCCATGTTTAAATTTAAGGACTTTTTTAATTCAATTGTTTGATATAAAGTTCATTATAATATTTTATTTATAGAAAGTCATATTGTTCATAATATGGTTTTTAATTAGTATAACATTTTTATAAATATTTTCACAAAGAAGATATCTGATTATAAATATCCAATATAAAATTAAAATATTTATATTATTATAAGAAATTTATTTTCAATTTTTATGTAACAAATATATAACACAAATGATTGCACAACATTGATGTAAAATTTATTAAATTAATGTAAAAATTAAATTCATGATGTTTAAAATATTAAAATATATTTAATATTATATATTACAGTTGTTAAATGAATTTAATATATAACTATTATATGTTAGGGATATAATAATTTTTTTTTGAATTTGAAACATTTTTATGATGTTTTTAAAGTCATAGTATTGAATAGTATAAAATTTTATAATAAATAATTTTCATGAATATAATATTTTATTAAATTATATAAAAACAATATAAATATAAAATAGTACCAAATGGGATAATATATTTTCAAAAAATTCATACCTTGTGTTTTATAATAAAATTTTAAATCCTTCTCCATAAAATTTCATTATTATATTTTAATATTTTATTAAATTCCTAAAATTCCCCCCACATCAATTATAAAAAAGAAATCCTTCCTTAAGATATTTTTTCTACATTTATCCTTGTATCTAGACCATACATTGAAAACAAAATTCTTCTTATCCCTAGAAACACTATAGTGTTTTTGGTCTATCCAATATATTAATTCCAATTTCCTTAATGATGTTCTCAAGGATAAGATATTCAAAAGGTAAATTCACACATTTTCTCTTTTAAATTATTTCTCTCTTGTACCTTATCTTCACACCCTATCTAAATATGAATGATAGCTCTATTATCAAATATATGCAATATTTTTTTAATGTAATATCTACCGAAAAATTCTTGTTTTGTTCTTCTTTATTCATAAAAATGAAAACATCGTAAATTATATGTCGATTCAACGCCTTCATGGATGATAAGTTTTTGTTTCCCACAAACACATTCAAAGAATGTTTAATTCAATTTAATGTTGTTCAAATTGAACTGTATATATTTTATACATGGTATCACAATAAGGAATTTTTATATGGTCATAATATTAATCCAAACAAAACTAGTACTGATTGTAGGAAAAATCCCCAAAATAAACTAAACAATTATCTATAAAGTTTTATCAATTGAATCATGATCATGTAGAAAATAAAAATGATACATAGAACCATTTTAAATGTTATAGGTGCATTAATAACATATTATATCACATTATGAGAACTAATCCCATGTGAACTTGACATCCATAAATATAAAAGTTTTCCAATAATGGTTCCACATACAAACACTCCGGGAAAGATGCTATCCATCATTTAAATAAATTAAAATAGCTATAAAATAACATAATAAAATGGTAATACATAATATATATATATAATGTTCAGAATTAATTAACTAATGAATCTATTTTTATTATCCAATATGTTATGTGTAAGTGCATAACACATTCAGACCCATGGTATATGAATTACTAACCAATCATTCATTAGTTAGGTTAAACATATACCCCATAGATTATGTAATTTTATGTCTATGTGTAAAATTAATTTTGATTATATTTTTTTATTACCTCTTTTTCTATTGATTTAAATATGATACACATAAATGATTCATTTAATTAATTATCACAACAATGTTACGATATTTGTAAGATACATTCCTTAAAAAATATTCTTAAATGTATCTTTAACTAAATTCATAAAGAATATTTTTTAAAAAATTATACTAAATGAATGTATTTTTCATTCATTAATGATGAATTAATGTTTTAATGTCTCATTTACAATATTACATGTTTCCTTTAAAAGAAATTTTTTTATTTTATAGTTACATAGATTATTAATAATAAGTGATGTCAATGTAAACTGGGTATTTTACTGAAACATTAACAGTGATATTATTAATGTGTTTATGTCAAAATCTTTTTTGATTCATAGGCTTCACTAAATTTGATCACATATGATACCATTAACCATATTTTATTTAATTTTTTATTATCATTTTGACCCAAGATGTACTATTTTGATACCACTAACCATTTTACTTTAGATTGTTTATGATTATGAATAGTTATGTACATTTCATATGCTAGTTTCAATATTAATATATATGATGATTATGTTTAACCTTTTTCATATCAGGAATGAATTAGTCTTCGTAGGTGATGGGCGGGGCCCTATATGGCCCCTGAATTCATCGATTTGTCTCCAAATACATACTAGCTTGGGTATTAGCCGATGTATCACCCATTTATGAACAGTTTCTTTATTAAAGAGTTGACAGTATGTTTATGATCTCCCTCATTATTCATTCCATCATTAAGAGATTATTTATTGATAATCTCAGTGATTATTAAACAATTATTATATACCCATTTATGTTTCATTTTCATGTGACTGTTTGTATTAAATCAACTGATTATCATTTGATTATGATTTATTCCTATCATATTATGCTCATGATTAGGTATTAATGGACTTCTTTAGTTATTCACATTTCATTTTTGTTTATGCTTATTTATGATATATTTCATTATATGATTACCCTTACTGGGCATAATATCTCACCCCTTTTTTATGTTTTAATTTTCCCAAGATTTACATATGATTATTGTGATTGAAATACAATGATAAGCTAAGATAAAATGGTTATTTTAAATGCTATTATTAGGTTTTAATCTATTTAAAGTTGAAATGTAATATTTATGTGTGTATCTAGTTTTCCAAAACTTCTAAACTATTTGTTCATTTAGTATGTGATATCTTGTTCTGAGTACCACTGTAATAATACAACCACCAACTCTAGTCTTCCAGGTCAGTGTATTTATTGTTTGTATCGAAGAATGTTTAATAGAAACAATGGATACTATATTTTATAAAACATATTAGGTAAACATAACCCTATAAAAAACATTAATAATATTCCCAATATAACCAAGAATATGATTTGAGAGATTATTTATAAATAAATTTTCAATATGTTTTATGCGTTTCAATAGTTTTTTATTATAAATTATGTTTCATAATGTTATTATCTAATTTATTATTTTCCATTTTGTAAAAATGACTCTTACTGGATGGAATAGAAACTTTATAAATTCACATAATCAATGTAGATAATTTCCTCTTAATTAAGATAATAATAGACCTAGAATTGTAGATGGTGTTATAAAATTATAACTATATTGGGACAACAGTGTTAGGTTGTGAGGAATGACCTTTCTTTTATAGAGTCACCTAATCCCCAATGTGGTATAAAAATGATAGGTATCTTCATGAAAAAAACCACCTCCATTATTCATTTAGACTACAAATCCATTTGTAGAAGAACAATTGATAAGTTCCTTAGTATTGATATTTCTCACCTTGAGATGTAATGAAAGGGATAAGGTTATCATGGTACTTTATCATCTATAATGAGATATAGATCAATGATGGAAATTAATTTAAAAGGCTAAGGATGAAGAGGAAATAGAAAATATGGAACAGATATATTTTAAGGAACATTAATTTGAAAAATATTTCCCTCGAGAACATTGAATGGATATGGGGAGATAATTCATGGGATTGAGACAAAAAGAGGATGATAATTTTTCTGAGTATGAAGTCAGATTTTCATTGTTAGGGTATAATATCACAAACTAAATAAACATTACAATGAGTAAGGTTGTCATTTTCTTTGACGGTATTTAACCATCCCTTCAAAGGGAACTTGTACCCCAAACAATCTCATCATTTGAGAATATGGTATCTTATGATATCAAGGGAGTGAAATAATTCTCTTTGTATTATATTTATGAAGGTAAACAAGATAAGAGTAAGAAGGAATGGGATAATAGATAAATAGAAGAAAGGAAAACGTTATTTTTTTTATATGAGATAATTATGGAATGTAACACCTTATTTCATACATGAAGGGAATGATATCTTGGTACAAATGTAGAGATAAAGGAAAACAGGGTCATGATTTCAAGGGATGAAATTATGTGGACCATTAATAACGCTTTAACTATAAGAACATAGGGAACTATATATAAAAATATCCCAAGAATAAAGGAAATATATCTAAAAAGAAGAAAATAGGTAAAGGTCATGATTATTCTATTACTATAGTCAAAGTGGAATGGTTGATGGATTTGTGTATTTGGAGTTAAAAAATAATTTTTAAACAATATTTTATTATTGATATTATAGTTAAAATATCATAAAATGTGTATGGATTATAGTGTATTACGTTTTAAATAAGGATTTGGAACCATGTTATGAATAATAATGATAACCATGTGAAGTGATGTTGTGGAAAGTTGACCTTTTGTAAGAGTCCTTATATGGGGAAGATAACCCTAATTCTATTCTCGATATTGACATAATATTGATAATTTTATTTTTATGGGATATTATTGGTGACCGTGAAATTGGTTAATTTATTTTATATTACTAGAGCTTACTACATGTCTCAATATAAATAATATATTCAATAACCAGATATTTAATTTTTGTAAACACATATGTTTTAATTAAGGTTTTAAGATGATTACGGTATTTATATATTTGGTATGTTACAATAAGAGAAACATTATGTTGGTTAGCAGATATAATTTTTGGTTTATTATGGAAATTAGTTACATTCCTTATATATTTTTTGGACATTGAATTTGGATAGATGTATTTTCAATGATTTTAAAGAGACTACTTATGGAATGGTTTATTTGGAACTGTGGATATTATTTTTTGAGTTTAATGTATGGTTTATCATATTGGATAACCTATTCTAACAATTTTTATGTTTGAATAAAAATTTAGAAGATGAAGGAATGACTTAAAGACCATATGATTTTTTAAATGTGTGCTTGTTATGAAAAATTATTCTTTAATATCGATCTCCTATTGTTTGAAATGAATTAGGGAATAGATAGAAACAATTAAAAAAGAAAGGATTAATCTCATTATATGAAAGGAAATCGAGTAATTTTAATTTATCAAGTTCTTTATCTTGATAATAAAATATCCCTAAAATCATAGGAATATTATTTTGGAAGAAAAATTTAAAAATATTATTTTTTCTATTGAGAAATAAATTGTAATTTAGCTGGTCGCATATTTATAGTTTGGTG
Source organism: Viscum album (assembly GCA_963277665.1). Classification (NCBI taxonomy): domain Eukaryota; kingdom Viridiplantae; phylum Streptophyta; class Magnoliopsida; order Santalales; family Viscaceae; genus Viscum; species Viscum album. The sequence continues at coordinate 1,644,154,269 of OY728155.1, read as the reverse complement.
ATGGTAAAATTTCTAGTTACCATGATCTCTATCACTCTTCATCAGATCTTGATATTTTTATATTTCTTCTGTGTCCATATTTTCACATTTCTCTATTGTTCACCTATTCTAAATCCTATTTTTTATGTGACCAACACATTTTCCTTTTCATTCTATTTAGATGACGTTTTATTAAACCTATTATTGATGTGGCATTCCCACAAAGCAATTTCCATGTACTAAAAATTGATTTCCAAAGTTCACTCTAAAATTGATAGGATTCACTTTATTGATGTTTAATAGAATGTAAAACTACATGATATAATGGTTTGTTCCTTTTTAAATAATGTTTATATCTTTGATATCATGTGGTGCATGCAACACAGAGTTTAAAAACACATTATACTATTTCGATATGACAGTTATAAGAGAGTTTTCAAATTGGTGTGCAAAAATAGGAATAAATATAATATATATATATATATATACCAATTTTATATTCAATAAAAATTTATTTATTCAATTATAAGAAATAAACGTATGATTTTTATTTAATTCATTTTACTCTTTAAATCATAGTTTTTATCAAATAGCGAATCTTATTGTTTTCCCAATAAACAAATACAATTTTTATTTTGGAACTTTTAGAAAATTTATTTTATAAAATGAACATAAAATTTTAATTTATCATATAAAAATTAGTCTATGATGAAATTTTTATAATATTATTCAACTGTTAATTTTTATTGAATAGTAAAAAACTTTTTTTTATAAAATACGGTATATTTGGTGATATTAGAAAGATATAATTATGATATAAAAATAAAATTAAATTATGGAATGAAACTTTTATGATATTTTAATATAAATACTATAAAATAATAATTCATAACATGTAACGTATAATTTATTTCATGATAAATATGTAAATCCTTTTCAGCAATAACGCAGTTGATGCGCAATGTTGGAAAAGTCAAATGTGGTGTCTTATAGATAAAAATTGAGTTCTAAGAATTATTTTGAGAAATTTATTATTAAATAATATGTATTAATAATTATTTATATTTATATATTTTAATTTCAGTTTTTTACAACCTGAATCTTACCAAATGATTTTGCAACGCTTCCATAAAGAATAAAAAGTCAATTAAATTTTTTTATAATTTGTATTGACATGGATATGAGTTAATATACAGGATAAATGAATATAAAAAGATTGTATTGAGAATAATTATTTTATTATTAATATAATAATTTATTTTTTGTTTTTCTAAATGAAATAATTACCTTTAATGCTTATGCAACACTAACATGATGCTTGTGAAAATAGAATAGAAATCAATAAAAAGATTTTAACTAATATTATAATATCCATTAAATGAAAAATATTCTTATAAATATTAATATATAAGTATATTTATACCATAATAATTCTGGTATTGAATTTAATGTAATTTTTAGTCCAATTTTTGACATTATGTCCCTTGTAATATTTTATGTAAAAGAATGTAAAACTATTCACATTATGGTTTTAAAGTATTGTAACTTTTTAATATACAGTTTTTTCAAATAGATATTCTAATATAAATGTCCAATAGTAATATAAAATAGTAATAATCTTTCTTGGAATTTATTTTTTATTTCCTATCAAAAAATAAAACACCTTAAATTCTTTCCCACTGTTGATGCATTAATTATTAAATTTTTGGAAAAATAATGTAAATGATCTCTAAAATAGTAGAATAAATTGAATATAAGATACAAAATCAGATAGAACAATTCTATAGATAAATATAAAATTTATTAGATATAATAAAATATTTTGTTTTAATTTAAATCATTTTTGTATGTTTTTAAAGTAATGGTAATGAATAGTATTAAATTTGATAATAATTATTCTTAATGAATATAATATTATATTCAATTATTTAAAAATAATAAAAATATAAAATAATACCAAAGATGGTATGATATTGTATATAATTTCATCCCCTATCTATTATATTCCATTTTTATGTTCTTATACCAAAAATAACCTTTTTATATTTTAATATTTTATGAAATTCATAAAATGCCCCTCACCTCAAATATAAAAGGGCACTCCTTCATTCACTTATTTCCCAACCTTGATCCTTATATCATGACCATAATTTAATAAAAAAATCTTCTCATCATCCATTTCTATGTTCTAGTGGTTATGGTTTCATGAAAAGACCAATTCCATCTGCCTTTAGAAGGTTCTTATGGAGACAATAATTAAGAGGTAAATTCCTCCTCCTCTATTAAATTCTTTCTCCGATCTTCCTTATCCTCACCCCTTGTATGAAGTTGAATGATAAATCTAGTGTCATATATATATACATTGTACAGTTATTTTTTAATTTAATATACATCATCATATCCTTTCACTTCTCTTTTATTCTAATAAATGAACACATTGTCCATTGGATGTCAATTCACCACCTTTATGGATGATGATTTTTCATTTCCCTTCATAACATTCATGGAAATTTAATATTCATTTATAATTTTTTATAATTACCTATATATATTAAATGGTATCACATTTTAGAATGAATATATTTCCATAATACAAAAAAACAAAACTAGTTCGTGATGGTAAGAAAACCCCCCCATAAAAACATAACAATTATCAATATTGATTTATCAAATGAATCATACTCATTTGATAAAGAAAAATGATATATGAGAACATATTTAAATTTTTAGGTGCATGAATAATATATAATCTCACTCCATGTGTACTTTTCCCTTTTTATATTAAGATTTATGAATATACACAAGATACCAACCGTGGAACAACAATACTAACACTCTCATAATAGTGAAATTGATCTTTATAACTCATCAAAATATCCATAAAATACCATAATAAAATTGAAAAATATAAAATATATGTGCAAAAGCTTTTGAATTGACTAATTAATTAATATAATTTGATTATCTTGGATGTTAAGATCAAGTCCAGTATGAATTCAGACCTTAAGTAAAGGAATTTTAACCCAATTTCCATTCTTTGGGTAAACATAAACACAATATATTATGGAATTCTATGATTATGTGTGAAATATATTTTTATTATCTTATATTGTTTTAATTTTTTTTGTGGTTTTACATCGGATACCTAGAAATGATTCATTTTATTAACTCTCTCATTCATTATATTTTATTTGTAAGGGTAATTCCATTAAAAATCCCATTCAATGTCTCATATAAAAAAATCATATTGATTTTTTTCCAATCACATACAACATGATAGGATTATCACTATTTCATAACACCTTAATGTTATAATGTCTCCATTATAATATTATAATGATATTATCAAAGTAAAAGTTTTCTTTTATAATTTTATATCTTTTTAAAAATAAGTTATTTCAAAGAAAAATGGGTATTTTACATAAATATTATCAATGATATTATTAAAAAATCTATGTAAAAATATTTTGTTGAATCATTTGTTTCATTGAGGTTGATCTCTTATGATACTGTAAAGCATATTTTATTTAATTGATTATGATCATTTTGACTAGGTATGTGGTATTTTGATACCATTCACTTTATTAACTTGGATGGTTTGTGATTATAAAAAATTTTAATAGTTAATATTCTAGTTTCAATATGAATATATATGTTTTTTATGTTTTGTAAGATCCCAAGTTTTTCAGGAGGTATGAATCTCTCTTTTCAGGTTAATGTTGTTTCATTCTTTTGGATTAGACCCTAGGTCGTCCCATGGTCCGGTTGGGTAGTTTTTGGGAATGAAATGGGAACACATGATGAAAACAGGCTCCATGCTAGGTACAGGACATGTATATGGTCTACATGTTGTGTACTTCTTGTAGACAAAATGTACTGGCCGATCATGATGTGTAGCCAGTTTGGCTTAGAAAAAAAATGGGTATTACACTCAGTGTACTTACCCTACTAGGTTTTTTTATAAAAGAGGTCGTAGCCTCAATTTTTTGACAAACAAAACTATTTCTTCCATTTGTTAGATACAAAACTCCTCTAACAATGTTTTTCATATATTGAATCTACTGAGACTCTAATTCAATCGTTTTCTAACACCTTGGAACTGCATTATTAAGTACTCGATTCATTTTCAGTAGTTCTTGATTTTTCGGAACAATGAATATGTTATTTGGATTTAGGATCATATGCCTTAATATCCCATTATTCATCCATTCTTCAAATTTCTTCCAAACCATGATGAATCATGAGTTGATACTAGATGAGATGTCTACTACCGTGGTGAGGTAGGTGGTTTATACATTCTTTTATATTTTCTAGATCTTTTCAGTTATTCGGATGATATACCGACCACTGAACTATCCGATGAGGCCTCATTTTTTAGCAACTTACTTATCGTAGTGGTAGTCGAACCTAGTGATGATGTACGTAGGTTCAGTTTGGGTGTGTTAGCACCCATTTCTAATTTTAGGGTCATGGAAGGGGATGCCTAAAATAAATAACTCGTTTATTCCAGTTTAAACCACCCTAGGGGTGTGTTCTGGTGCTCTCCTAGTTATAGGAAGCTCGTTAATGCCTTGATTGATTGAGTATCTTGTTTAGGAGATGCAATACCTCATTTATAATTAATATCAGGTTATGGATTGTCCATTTTGATAGTTTGGTATGTTAAATATATTATATGGGTGAGTATAACTATATGAAATTACTAATGTCATGTTAAATGATTTATATGGGAAGGTAGGCACATATACTTTTTTTGATAAATGATTTGCATAAGTGGGTATACTCATTGCTTGTATAGGTTGATGTGAGTGGGTATACTCAGATGTAATGAATGTTTAATTTCAATCCATGAATTATTGATTGTATGATTTGATAGATGCCTTGGACTTCCCAATAGAGATCTGGAATGCAGTTGTGGACTCCATGGGTTGACTCTACCCCTTGGGACATGATTGCATGGGATGCATCTTTCCTTGCTACCCCATGGATCTGTCTTTCATGGGCTCATGTAGGACTTGATATTTTCATGCTCCAAGTACCCCAACCAGTACCTAATAGATTTTCCACCAGGGACGCCCATGGGACTCAATGGGATGCCTTAGACAAGTTCCTTTGATATGTCTCTCTGTGGTCTGAAATTATTTTACATGGATTCCTTGGTCTATTGACACGTGTTATCCTACACTTTCATCTACACTTCACAATAAGAATTTTCTGGGGGATATTTGACTTCAGTATATGGGATGGTCGTGGGATAGCTAACCTCTCTATATAGCATGGTTGTGGGTTTCTTGATACAGATGGATGTACAACATGGCCATATGACTTGGTTGTTTACTTGTTATAACTGCCTTATTAATAGTGGACTCTCTGTTATAGGTATCCATGAGGTCTGGTTGGTTTTACATACTATTTTAGACTTATGTAATAGGCATTCACACTTACATTACTATTTATTTAAACTTTCTATATCTTTTTTGTAATTGATGTTAGAACAGTATAGACCTAGCTGGTTACCTAATAGGATGTTTATCTAACACTATTTGGGCCCCCTCGAAGACACAAATAGATTATATTGTTGTAGGTGATGATATGGGAAAGCTACCTAGTACGGGATGTTGATATTGGCTTTGAAGTAGGGGAGCATAGGACCATGGTAAGGATTGTGATGTTGGGATGCCATTTTTTCTTTTTTCTCTTTGGGAAACTTGTATTGTATTGTATTTTCATGTATTGTTCTATTTTTTTTATATTTGTACCATCTTCATTATTTAGTGCATGAGAAACTTATGGTTACTGATATTTATTCCGGTCTTATCTTTCATTCAGTACCCTGCCATTTATTTCACTTCCTCTATTTATTATTTGTGTTTCTTCTGTTGTGATACTCTGGTAATGAGGGCATAGTCTCCCCACTAACTCACCTAGGACCTTGCTACTAGTCGGCAGACTGTGGCATTTCTGGAGATGTTCTTGAGGCCATGTGGCCAACCAAGCTTGAGGCACCATATAGTTGGCATCTGGTACCAGGACATTACAATGTGGTATTAGAAGATTTTTTTCTTCTGGTTTTTTCTTACTATTTGAAAACAATAGACATAGATATGATGAAAATAGAGTTTAAAAAAAATATTCTTGGGATTGGCTAACCCATGTATATGGAAAATCCATATATCCTCGAATTGAGTTTCGATTTTTTGGATTTTGACTATTTTAGTTGATTTGATTTCACCGTTGGGTGATTCACTTAATTTATTTTGTTTCTATTAATTCAATTGAGGGTTATATTTCAGTTCCAACCCAATGAGATGATGGTGTTCCATCTCATACATCATATATACAATAGTTCAAATCACATTCCATGTATTACACCTTGCCATCTAGGATTCATTAGATCTTGCATGTTGTTGTTATAGTTTATGTGATAGTTGTGTCTGCTGTTGTGTTAGTTAGGTATAATATATAAAGGTGTGACCTCATCTTTCAATCCAAATGGAGTATGTGCCCTTATGAATTTGTAAACAATTCATGAGTGAAAAGTTAATATTTAATGTACATTTTACATGTATAGATTGAATGGGAACCATGTTTTGGGTGCATGTGGTGTTATGGTCCCTCATGGATTTTGGAATTGGAAAACTGACGGTGAAATTTCCTGGGAAACCAAATGTGAAATTGAATGGAAATAGAACTTGAATAGTGAATAGATACTTGAACTAGACCAATCTTTGGAGTGGGAATGAGGCATAGTTTCGAGTGGTTAGTTGGTTTTTCATTATACATCACTGGATTTAAGAGTAGGTAGTGGGTTTGACATTGTTTCTAGGATATTTTTGACCATTCCAACACTTTTTGCTTTGTACATTGATGTTGTTCTTTCCTGAGATGTGAATTTGTCATTATAGATACATATAGCCATGATGACCACCACCGGTACGACGTGATAGAGGTGATAACCATACTTCAGAGATGGTGGTCCACGAGCTACTAGTTGATCCTCCAATAGTTCAAGATGCGACACCTAAGGCTATTCCGAACATTGGTGTTGAGGCACAGTTCTGTGAGCGTTTCTTTCAATATATGTTGGTGTTATAGGGGGCACCTCAGCCAGCTTTGACTATGGATGAGCTGACACAGGTGTTCCAGCTGCAGCATCCTCCTAGGTTTTCCAGGTATGGAAGACCACATGAAAAAGAGATGTGGCTAGAGGCCATGTTACCAATTATTGAGCATCTGGAGATGCCTCTAGATCGGAGGGTCATGCTTGCAACTTACATGCTATGCGGAGCGGCAATGAACTAGAATGATGTTTTGAACCAGGATGATGGGTTGTGGAATATGGGTTGGGATGAATTCCAAACTCACTTTAATGACTAATCATACAATGTGAATCTGTGAGCAGATCTGGCTACTGATTTCATGCTTCTAGTGATGGGTTTGATGACATCTATAGAATACTCAGAAAAATTTACAGAGCTACAACATTTTGTGCTGATGTATCTCATTGATGAGATGTTGAGGGCAACGAGCTTGGAAGAAGGTCTCATACATTCTATTAGATCATAGTTCAGTGTGTTTAGGATTCCTTCAATCACTAAGACTTTGAATCAGCCGTTGATTACAAAGCGGAACTGAAGGGATGCTGGGGGTACAGAACATGAGAGTGTTGTTTCCCGCCTTAATGGATCTACATCTTCAGCCAGGTAGTTCCATTTTTAGGCTTACCACGATGTGAGTTCTAATCAAGATGTGGGTGCATTTGTCCTCGTATTAATTTATTAGTGTGGTAGGTGAGGCCATATAAAAAATCAGTGCGACCACGACCCAGACGAGTGCAGATCTTATGGAAGGATGGGGCCCATGCAGTGCTTTTACAGGAACATAACTCTAGCTACAAGTAGTAGTGGTCCGCTCCGATGTCAGGTTTAAGAGTAGGGTCTTCAGTTATGCATCAAGATGGGAGCTGTAGTAGTTTATACTATTAGACTAGGGTAGTGGGGGTCATGGTCACGGTAGCTGGATATTAGATTCCTGAAGACAGTAGGGCAGATGAGATTAGGGTATCCAGGTAGGTTCACAGGGTCGTGGTACCAGAAAGACTTATACAGTGCAACATACCCAACATGAGAAATATCTCGAAATCACTACGGTGAGAGGTATGATATTAGTATTTTCTACTATTACATATTCATTTTTCGATACAAGTGTCTCTCACAGTTTTATCTCTACATGAGTGGTAAAAATCCTTGGGATTTTGGTTTTTATTTCTGAGGGTCTTTTGATGCAAGAAACACCATTAAAAGTTAGAACATTTGATTTACACTAGTTTATAGGAATTCCCCTTGAGTTTTCTGGGTTCCACTTCCTTTGGAGTTTATATTCCCTTGAGATAATGGGGTTTGATGTCATTCATGGAATGGAATAGCTAGTAGCTTGTCATGTGTACGTTGAATCTTATCACCAGAGGGTGAGTTTAACACCACCATAGGGAACAATGTTTAATCAAAATGGAGAATGGGATGTCTAGGAGAGTAGAGATATACCCAAGCATCGTGTTATTGGTGGGATGATAGACCATATTTCTAGTCTATTTCTGGATGATTGGGGAGTTAGTCATGAGGAATTTCCTCCAATGATTAAGTGCTTCAGGGATGTCTTTCTCGATTACTTTTCTGGTTTACCTCCTGAGAGAGAGGTGGATTTCTCCATCGAGCTAGTGATAAGAGTTTCATCATTATCCATTCCTCCATACATGATGGCAACAATAGAGTTACAGGAGCTCAAGAGGCTGCTAAAGGATTTAGAGGTGAAATGTTTTATCAGACCCAAAATTTCACCATGGGTTTTGCTAGTCTATTTTGCAAAAAAGGGAGATGTAACTAATCGGTTATGTGTGGACTATTAAAAACTCAACCAGCTGACGGTTAAAAACTGATATCCTTTGCCACAGATAGATGACATATTTGATCAGTTTCGAGGAGCTACAGTGTTCTCAAAGATCGACATGAGGTCATGATATCACCATATTCATGTTAGACCTACAAACATAACTCATACAACATTTCATAGAATTATAGTTTATACAAGTATTTGGTTATGTAGTTTGGTATCATAGACACGCCAACAGTTTACATGGATTTTATGTACTGAGTGTTCCATACTTTTTTGAATTCTTTTCAGGTTTTCTTCATGGATAATATCTTGGTGTATTCTCATAATTGAAATGCCTATGCCAACTATCTTGAAATGTCTTTAATACACTAAGATAACATCATTTATATGATAAGTTCACAATGTTCCACTTTCAGATGGATTAGATTCATTTTGAGGGTCACATTATCTCATAGATATGACTATCAGTGGACCCAAAGAATGTGAGAGCTGTAGTTTCCTAGGGACATCCATGAAATGTTTCTGACATATGGCATTTCATATGGCTAGATGGATACTATAGACGTTTTATATTGAACTTATCATGCTTTTCAGTGTCGTTGATGGGATGGACTAAGAAGAGTGTGAATAATGTGTGTTAAGAATCTTATGAGACATCCTTTGAAGAGATGAAATGGAAATTGATATCATCCCTAGTCCCGATACTTCCAGAGCAGGGCAAGAGCTGCACAGTGTACTATGATGCCTTAGTTATTGGTATAGGGGAAGTCCTTATGTAGAGAGATCAAGTCATAGCGAACGAGTTTCGGAAGCTGAGTACTCATGATAGGAATTATCCTAAACATGATTTCAGGTTATCTATTATTGTTCACATGTTTCACAGTTGGAGGCATTATTTAATGGGAGAGCATTTTGTGGTGTACACAGAGCACAAAAGCATCAAGTAAATCTTTACACAGCATGGTCTAAATTTTAGGAAACAAGGGTGGGTGGACTACCTAGAGTACATTGACATCGATCTTTCCTACGCACATGATAGGGGAAATGAAGTAGTTGATGCACTTAGCAGGAGGACTGAGATACAGGCAGTGCAACAGGCCAGTAGTGAGCTGCAGCTTAAGGTGTTGTTTTCTGAGATGCATCGAGAGGCGCATGATAGAAAAGGGTGTAATTTTCAATCATCTTTATTTGTGACCTCTACTCTACCGAAAAGAGTTCGGATGAGGCATATATTGGATTCTGAAGGCCTAGTTCTACGGGAAGGTGTCGCAGGTGAGGCCATACTCCCGTTTGGATGATGGGAGATGATGAGATCCTATGTATCCATGGGTGTGTAAGGGTTATATTAGATGAACACGAGGATTTGATGCAATATTCTCAAGATTAATCTTGTGTAGTGCATCCTGCAGTTACCAATATGTACTATGACATGTGACGTCAGTACTGGTGTCTGGAAATGAAGAGATAGGTAACTAGTTTTTTTAGTAGGTGTCCCACCTATCTGCAGGTGAAGGTGATTCATCAATGACAAGATGGTATTTTACATCAATCACATATCTCAGAGTGTAAATGCGATACTTTCATGAAGGATTTTGTGATGGATTTTCTGGGGTTTCTTTGAGGAAATTATGTTGTGTGGGTTTTTTTGGATAGTATTACGATGGTCAAACATTTATTTCTAATTAGGGAGACCTTTATTGTTGATGATATTGGAATGTTGTACATTAGAGAGGTGGTACGACTTCATGGGGTCTAGTGCACTATCCATTTAGATATGGACAACCGCTTTACTTCTTGTTTCTTGCAGAGTTTTCAGAGGGTATAGAGTACACAAGTGCTTCAGAGCACATCTAACCACCTTTAGAATGGTTTCTTGTTAGAGCGTACGATAAATGTTCTAGAGGATATGTAGAAAGCATGCATCCTAGATTATTGGGGCTCTTGGGAGAGGCACATTCCCCATGTTGAGTTCTCCTGCAATAAGAATTATCATGCGACGATAAAGATGGAACCCTATGAGGATTTATATGGTTGGAAATGTGGTTCTCCCTTGTTCTTTTTAGAGGCATGAGAGGCAGCTTTGCTGGGACTGCATCATGTGAAGGAGACTTCTGAGCAGGTCTAGATGATTCAGATGTAGATGGCTACTACACAGTACCATCAGAAATCATACACTGATCATCGTAGAATCCCTTTAGATTTCATGGTCGAGGCTCAAATTTTATTACATGTATCACCATGTTTGGGACACATGAGGATCAGGATACATGGTAAACTTTCACCGAGTTATTTATGGCCATTTGAGATTCTAGAGAGAGTCGGTTTGTTTTCATATCGATTTCAGTTACCTCATTGGTTTTGAGCCATGCATGACATCTTCCATGTATCTCAACTATACTACAATCACTCAAAATCATCTCACATTTTTTGTAAAGATGAGGATGAGCTTCTGGTTGATGGATCCTTTGAGGATCATCTGATAAGTATAGTTGACAGGAGCACGAAGGTTCTTCAAGGCCGTCCAGTTCCTCTAGTACTGGTGCTATGGAAGAACATCCATTTATAGGATGTGAATTGGGAGATAGATAATGATGTACGTGCTAAGTGTCTTCAGTTATTCTCAAAAGAATATTGGCCACCGTTCATAGAAAAATTCAAGGACAAATTACAATAAGCAGGAAAGATTGTTCAGATCCTGGGTTTTCTTGAGGTACAGATCTCTATTTTTGAGTAAATGTTGTTTCGTTCATTTTTGTATTAGACCCAAGGACGGGTCATGGTTCAGTTGGGTTGTTTTTGGGAATCAAATGAGAAAAGTGGCTGAAACTGGTTGTAGGCTATGTACACATCGTTTTTTTGGTCTACACATCGATTACTTCCAATAGCAACCATGTACTGGCCTGTCACGACGTGTAGCCAATCACGGTCATAAAGAAATAGGGCAGTACATCCCATGTACATGAGGTACATGATGTGTACTTGTTGGGTGGGTTTTTTATTAAAGGGGAAGTAGCCTCAATTATTTGATTGATAGAACTATTTTTTCTATTTTATGGAGCCAAAATGCATCAAATCTAGTTTTTCACATATTGAATCCATATAGACTATGATTCATGCACCATCTGTCACATTAGAACTTCATCGGTAAGTACACGATTCGTTTTAAGTCATTCTTGATTCTTCGTAACAATGACTACACTATTTGGATTTAGGATCATATTCCCTAATATCTGGTTCTTCATCTGTTTGTCATATTTCTCCCAAATTAGGAGGAATCAGGACTTGATAATGGACGAGGGGTCTAATACCATGGCTAGGTAGGTGTTCTATACTTTCTTTCCTATTTTCGTAAATATTTTAGGTGTTCGTCTGATATGCCGCCAATCAGACATTCAAGCGAGGCATTTTTTTGAACGAGTTGCTTGTCATAGTTGTAGTCGGACATTGTGATGATATCCCATAGATTCTGTTTGTGTGATTTGGCACCCGTTTCTCATTTCCGGGTCACCCATGGGGTGATCCATAAAGATATAACTTGTTTATTCTAGTTTAAACCACCCTAGGTGTGTGTGCTTGTGCTTTCCTAGTTGGTTGAAGCTCTTTAATGACATCATAGATTTAGTAGCATGTTTTAGAGATGTACTCCCTCCTCGATTACTGAATATCATGTCATTCCTTGTCTCGTTTGATAGTTTTGAAAGTAAAATAGATAATATGGGTGTGTATACCTATATGAAATGACTAATGACATGTTAAATGGTTTTTATGGGTGGTTATCCCCATATTCGTTTTTTGATTAATAATTTTCATGAGTGGGTATACTAATGGTTTGTGTAGGTTAATGTGATTGGGAATAATAACTTGGAATGAATGTTTAATATTAATGCTTGAATGCTTTATTGAATATATTGATAGATTCCTTGGATAGATATACATGGATCTGGAATTGTGTAGTGGACGCCATAGGTTGACTCTGCATCATGGGTATTGATTATGTGGGACGCATCGTGCCTTACTATTAAATGGATCCGACTTTATAATTATCATGTAGGACATTCTATAACCATACTCCTTGGACCCCAATCAGTTTTTAACCATTTTTTGACCAGGGACTCCCATGGGACTCGATGGGATTCATTGGAAAATCTCCTTCGATCCAAGCCTCTGTGGTTTTGAATTATTTTACAAGGATTCCTTGGTTTGTGGGAACCATGGATCTAACCATTCTAGTCTACGCTTCCCTATATAGCATGTTCGAGGTATATTTTAATTCATTATACAACATGGTCATGGGATAACTAAAATCTCTATATAATGTTTCCATGGATTGATTGATACAGATGGATGTATGGCATGGCCATGTGACTTTCTTGTATACTTTTTCTAACTGCCTTGTTAGTTGCTGATTCTCTATTGCACGTAGCCTTGAGGGATGGTTGGTATTATGTACCGTTATAGACTTATTATTTGAGAACACACACTTACTTTACTAGTTGTTTACACTTTCTATCAATTTTGTTGAATTTATGTTAAAACTGTATAGACCTGGGTGGTTTCCTACTAGGATATTTATCTCACACCCTATTTGGGTATCCTCGAGGACCCAAAAAGATTATATGGTTGCATGTGATGCTAAGGGAAAGAACCCTAGAATAAGTTGTTGATTGTGTGTTTGTAGTAGGGGATAGTTGGACCAATATGAGGCTTTCGATTCTAGGATACCCATCTAGTCTTCTATTCTTTTTGGGATACTTGTATTGTATTGTATTTCTATGTAAATTTTTGGATTTCTTCTGGATATTTGTATCATCTGCATCATTTTGTATATGAGACATTTATGGTTATTGATATGTATTCTTGTCTTTTCTTACTTTCAGTTGTCTACTATTTATTTAACTTCTGATTTTTATTATATGATTGACTTTCGCCGTGATACTCTGGTAATGAGGAATAGTCTCTGCACTTACTCACCAAGTCCATCGTTGATAGTCAGCAAACATTGGTGTTTTGGGAGATGTTCTTGAGACCATGTGGCCCACTTTTCTTGGGCCACCACATAGGTGGAAATCGAGTCCAGGTTGTTACATGTTTCTCCCATATCATTTGTGGAATTAATTAGAATTATTAAGACATGGGTATAGCTTTCTATATCCCCTAAATGCATCGATTTGTCTCAAGAGACAAACTATTTTGGGTATTGGTGGATGTGTTACCTTTTTATTCATGATCTTTTGGGTTGGGCCTTCATGGTATATTTATGATATCCCATATTGTGCATTCCATCATTATGATATTAGTTATTGAAAATCATTGTGATTATTCTATTTTTATAATGAAAATGATTAATATTCATTCTCATGTGATTATTTATCTGGAATCATTAGATTATCACATATTCCTACCATATTATATTCCATATTATATTTTAATGGAATTTGTTTTTAGTTGTTCTCCTTTATTTATTCTTTATTATTATTTATAATACCTTTCACAGTTTACTACCCTTATGGAGCATCTGATCTCACCCCTTTCTTATATTTTATTTTTTCAGGATTCCCTGATATTTATTATGATTGACATATTGGGATAATTCTGGTTAATAGGGTTGTTTTCAATAGAGTTACTATGATATGTTTTATTTCATGTTATGATATTATATTTCTATATGTATTCTATTTTCATAACTACTAAATTAATTAGTCCTTTGAGATAATATTAATTGTACCTAGTACCAATTTTATAATGTAACCACCAAATATGGCCAACATAGGTTGGGTTCTTTACCAAAAATCATTGGTTTCTATAGTCAGTTTAATAATATATGACTATTTATAATTTGGAATAAAATATATGAAATATTTTTTGAGATACCTAATGATATGTCTGAGGATAGTTATTAGGATGAGATAGATTATATGAAAATATCAAGGAATTTTGGTATAGGATAGAGAGAGTGGTTTACAAGAAATTACAAACTTATTTGGATTATAAAAGATTATATGGATTTTGAATAGATTCACCTAGGGGTAATAACTATGAAGATGGTGCATTGAGAAGGACTCGATCATCACCTGGTACATGAAAATAGCCCTTTTTGTAGACCTAGTTTGACACTCCCAGTGGATACGTTTTGGAAATTTAAAAACTCATAAAAAACCGTCAGGATAGATTCATATAAAAGAATACAATGAATAACATAGACTAAACCAACAATATAATTGATTAAGAAAAAAGGTTTCCTGTTTTAGAAATCATATATGTGATTTTTTCATCATTATTTGGATCACCACTACGATTATTTTTTATGAAACTATTATGTTTTATTTTAATAAATGGAAGCAATATAAAGGAATAGTGTTAATTTTGTGTTTAATGGACGATTGAATGATTTTCCTCTTTAGACTCCAATTTTTTTGAGATTTTTATGGGAAAATATCATTGAAATTCGCACAAAACATTCTAAATATATGAATGATATTAGACTACCAAAAACTACAGATAGACCAAAATTATTTTGATTCCTTGATGAGTAATAATCCACCTTACATATGTGGGTTTTATGATCCACTGGTTTCTGAGCAATTGATCAGTGCATCTAAAATTGTATATTTCATTCTCTAGTGTTTTGAACATTAAAATTTAATTTTTTTATCTACCATTTGGAAGGAGAAGAATATTACTGTTGGTATCTTATAGAGAATATGAATCAATAAGATGAAATTGAATCCATTGATTATGAAAATATGCAGAAAATATTATTCAATAAGTAATTTCCTCGTATTAGTAGTAAAAATATAGAGTGGGAGTTACATGAGATAATTCAAAAGGATGATCAATCGGTCAGTAACTGTGAGTAAAATTATAAAATATTTGTGGGGTACTCTTATATTATTATAATCCAAAATGAATGTAATTATAGATGATTCTCTCGTTTCTCAAAACCTAACACTGAAGGGCACTAGCCATAAGATACATAATTAGTTATGAATAGACCGCTTGGTGTTCTATCAAGGGGAAAATAGAAGTTGGATTTATGTACCTTTCTCATGGTTGTGATAAGGAGAGGAAAAATGAAATAAAAGGAAAATAAAAAAACACAGAGATAAGATGGTGTGATTTCATTAATGGTATAAGTGTGGGAAGAAACATATAAGAAATTTTCTTAAGGGGACTATTAAAAGTATTAAGTGTGTAAGTGAAGGCCATTGAAAAATTTATATTCAAACTGATGCGAAGAAGTTTACTACTGATGAAAATAGAGATAAACCTACAGAGAATACATTAGATGCACTCCACTATTCCAAATGAAAGGAGTATGGTAACTATGGTGACCATTTCTAAATTCTAATGTTTAATGATGATTAAAGATCTCATTAACCACGTTAGTTGAGATATAAAGAGAAATCCCATTTGATAAATATTTTTGAAGATGGATGTGATAAAAACATGTCGAAAGGTACACATACCATCCACTTTGTGGATTATAATATCTTATTTTAATCAATAAAATCCAATTATTTAATATCTAAAAAACTTTGTAAGATTATCTTGATGACAAGAAAATAAATAGATTTAAAAATAGGGCTGAAATTTTTTACGGGTATGATGATCTAATCTCATGTATATGATTTTTATTTGGTTAATGTTGGTGGGAAGGTGATTACTAAAAATATTTAAACTCTTCCTATGGTTGAATTTGATATCATATGAGGAATTTATTGGATTTCACTATATAAATCCTATAAAAATATTGGAGGAAGTGATGTCAAAATTGATATTCCAAACTAGCACATGATTGGTTATTAATGTGATGATAAATTTAAACTTCTGATTGAGATACCATTCATTATAAAAGTCTTGGTTCCTATTTATAAGGGGTTTTTGTCTCGAATTATTAGGGATCGACATGATATCCATGATATGAATTTGTTTTGTGAATATTTTGATTTCCTTCTAGAATATTTCTTTGTCTTCCACATAATCATGATATTGAGTTTTGAAAATGACTCATACTTTTTACCACACCAATTTCAATGTCTATATGTGGAATGACCCTTATTGAGTTGTGGTAATTGAAGAATAAAATCATGGAAAACATTGAAAATGGATTCATTCATCCAAGTGTTTCACTTTTGATGAATTGATTATTTTTTATAAAAATAACGATGGATCAATCGTACACTGCAATGATTATCATGATTTGAACAAAATAATGATAAGGTACAAGTATCATCAACCCTATATTGTTGAACTATTTGATCAATTTCAGGGAGATAAATTATTTTACAAGGTTGGTCTTCATTATGGATATCATGAATTTCTTTTCAAGAAGGAATATATACCCAATAAAACATTCCATAAATGTTATGGAACCATTAAATATATAGTGACTTTATTCGGTCTTACTAATTCTTCTATTATCCTCATCAATTTAATGAATAGATTATTTAGAGAATACCTTAATACATTTGTGTAATTATTTAGATATAATTTATATAGATAATATTTTATTAATATTTCTTATGTTTTTTAATGATATAATCCCTAAAAATTTTAAATTTGAGTTCTTTTCATAAATTTTGGATTTATGGTGTGTTTTTGGCTTAAATCTAAAAATTGAACAATTCTATAATTTTTACTGATTTCAATCTATTTGGTTTTTAAATAATAAATTTTCAAATATTAATAAAATTTATGGATTATTTTATTATTATTCCTTGATCTATGGGATATAAATTTTTCTTCTTTCCCACTATCTAATTCAAACTGCTTGAAGAAATCAATTAATGCTACAAATCTTCCTAGCTGTCAGAGTGGACCCCACATCTATATGAGGGATAAATTGAGATACACATATAAAATTATTGTTATTAAACCAAGATTGAAAATGTGACTCATAATATCATTTATCCATTAAATACATTGTATTTATTCACCAATTAATGTGGTCATTGAATGCTCGTAATTCAAGGAACATTTTTATAAATCTCGGCCAAAAAAATTCACATTCAGTTGTTATTCTATAACATACTATATACCAGTCCAATATAAGTGAAATTTGGAGGGGGACATGAAAATAAATTTTTAACAACCTATACGAAGGGCCCTTGGCATGATTTGGAAATGAGGTGTGCCAAATAGAAGAAAGCCTTCAGGAGACAGATTTTGGAGAGGAGGTTTTTGCAACCATTTATTTTCTTCTATTGTTTTTATTTTTACAATTATTAAATTAGTTTTATTTTAAATTTAAATATAATTTATTTTATTTTAAAGGAAATCTAATTCATGAATGGGTTTTCTTTCTGTGTACTCTTACACTTATAAACACACTTTTCTTCTCCATATTATTCTCCATCTTCTCTTATTTTTTCCTATTTTTAGCTTGTGATTTTATTTGTGTGTTTTTCACTTTTTTATATTTTTTTATTATTTTCATTTTATTCTTCTTTTATTATTCATCTAACCACCATGACCTATTGACCTCAAAAATTGGGGTCTATCCTAAGGATTGTCCTACTGTAGGTAATTGGGAATTCCATTCATTCAAGACAAAAATTCTTATTTTGATTATGTTTGTGATGATCTAGAGTGATGTGCATAGGTGTGGTGATCGTACACCACAACACTGACATAAAAACCATTTATATTATTTAATTAAATCCTATGCCTCCCTTATACTATTAACTTGTTCTTCATATGATAGAGTCGATCCATTATATAGATGAAATGGCATAAGATGGAGAAAGGTCTTGGATGATATCACACTCTGAGATGTGGTGTTCCATAAACCTAAATTAGAGGAGGATGTGGAATTGAGATAGATAAAGGCATTAAAGACTCCACACCACTAAATAAAAGAATAGTTATTCCTGACTGAGATCTCATAATTTAATTATCAAACATAATTTAAATATTAATAATAAAAATTATGGAACCCATGATCAAAACAACAAAGGACGAGTTCTTTCTTTACTAATATCATTCTCATATTTGATGTCTGATTAATTTTCTAATTTCATTATTATTCTAATTTTAACTATTTTTAAAATATAATTAAAACCAAAAAATTATTTTATGTGACATAGATTAAGTAAATTAACAACTAAAAAATATCATCATGTGAGATGACCCTCGTAAGTCTACATACTGCATTAGGAGAATTTTTTTGATTTTTCCACCACTAATAGAAGGTGTTCGTCAAAAAATGTTCCATTAATGGTGATCTAATCAGTTATGTTTTTTTGTATTTTCACATTGTATATATTTTTTCATTAATTTTTAATTCCCCCATTAAAAATTTACATGATGTTTCCAAGCAATCATTTTTCAATACATGGAACAATTACAAACCGGTGAAATAAGAAGAATCAAAATATACTCAAGAGGAACTCCAAATATGGGTTGATACCCTTATTATAACTGTAAATAAGAAGAAAAGAGGCATACAAATTTGGATCTCACCTGATTATTTGATGGCCATGGTTGATGGGATCTTAACTAACATGAAAATATTCGAGGCCAAGAATGAATTTCCACATGTTTTCTGAACATTCACTTAATAAATCTTAGATATTGAGGCCAAATTAGGTAATATCAACATCCCGAACATTTTAGTAACTTAATTCAAGATGATTATGATGTGATAATGTGAATTCATGATGAGGAATAATTACCTTCTGAGATACATGTGGGAGGTCAATAATACATTTATGAGTTTTAGAATAAGTATTAGGTACCACATAATCGCCCCATTCCTTAAACAATAGAAGAGACAACACCACTCTTCTATTATCAATCCTTATATGATGATAAATCCATATAAGTGATAAAATTTGAATAAATCATAGAGGATATTGACTACCTACCTCAATCCACTGAGATCCAACATCAAGAGGCTTTTATCACTGAAGAAGTGACTGGAGGACAACCAACTCAAGAAGATGACCCTTTATTAAAGTCTTTTTTTTCTGATTTAATTCAATCTTGTTGGAGTATCCATCCTTGTGGTTTTTATTTTGTAGATTTGGTAAATTATTTCTTTTCATTATAGGGAGATAAATGAATCAACAAAACCTGCACAGATTAAGTAACGCATGGACCTCCCTGATATTATTGATCATTCATTTGAGGATGCCCCTAAGGATATCCAAGTTGTAGATACTGGGGAAATAAAGATAGAGGATTCTCAATATAAAAGGGTTAATTTTTATTTATATTAATTATGTTTAAAATATATTTATTTAAAAATAAATATTAACCCTAATTCTAAAATTAAAATTTGTACTTCCCACATTAAGCCCGCATAAGAAGAGAATGAGAAGGCTACAAAAGTAGTAAACACAGAATAGGATGACCCATACATCATTTTACCCATGCCTTAAAAGCTATAAATAATTGTGAAGGTGTATGATATAGTATAATAAATACATGTTAAATTCCTCACCAAAAAGGAATATATGGAAGCTGGGAAAAGTAACATGTGGTATTTCAAGTCATGGAAGATCCACTCACCATCTGATTATGGATAACATCTTCTACATCCCTCTGGATATAGTAAGAATTTAGGTCCCACTTTGGATTTCATACCAAAATTTATCTTTAAAATATTTATATAAATTTACATTTCAGTTTGATTCTAATAATTAGATAGAATGAAACGCACTCCATCGTATTATTTTTGAGCTTTGACGGTATGATCCTTGTGATTAATTAATGTATTTACATTTTTTTGGACTATAGTGGCATAATTAATCCCAAACAATATGGAAGATAATGACTGATATATGTGGGTAAGAGTTTTTACATTTTGTTTTTATCATTTAAACTCTCTATATTTTTTATCCATGACATGTTTTGAGATTTAAATTGGAAAATTGAATATCTATTCTTGAATTATTTCTTTACATGATTTAAATATAAGAAATGATTTTCATGGAATCCTATTATTCCATGTTTTATATTTAAATGATAATGAAATTGAATGAGTAAAATGAAGAATTGGATTATTAAAATTAAGAATTTATATTAAAAATATGACTAGTGATTTGAGAGAATTAATTGATTGAGCTAAATGAAATTTCACAAAAAAAATTCATGCTCTGAATTTATGAACTTCATTATAATTGATTTGTATGTATAAATAATACCGTGAGTGATTTTATGATATCAAATTTCCATTCTCAAGAGTATTCCTAGACCATATAATTCATACTTTTTCTTGAGAAATTTTCATGTGTGATCTTAGTACTTTCCACCTATTAGAACTTTCATTTGAACTTATCAAATATATGACTATACATAAACACATTTAAAATGTTTGAGGCATATTTTGAGATACCACTTAACTTTAAAATACCAAATTTATTTCAATCCTTATTTACACCCTAGAGATATTTAATAAACTATATATAAATGATCCAGGTTTTAATACATTTTATCCATTCCTATCATAATTTTGGTATTTTTATAATATTTTAAATTAAAATAGTGGGGTGAATGAAATCATGTTGTAAGGGAATATTTAAATTTTATGGAAAAGGTTTTGGGGTGCTTATTATGGCAATAAATTAAGATTGTTGATTCCTTCATGATACTTTATTGTTTTCCCCTGTTGAATTTAAAAAATGGAAAATGATAAAAATGGGTTATCATTTTGAAAAATCAAAAACCACAATTACTATACCTATTATTTTTATCATATTTGTATTGGTTTTGGATGTGAGTTATTTTATAAAAATAACATTTTAAAATGAAAAAAAAGGTATACGAAAAAATATATTCAAGAGGGTGAAAACAGTATTCATCATGCATTATTTGATGACAACCTTTACATTGATTTTTTGGAAAATGGTAGTTGATACTTTGACGGGATAATTTCATTACATTTTTATTTTTTATATCATTAATTGTATTAAAGAGATAAACTCTCTCTTGTTCCTTAATGTGGGAAACATTAAATCTTACTAATCTTAATCCTCAGAGTCATTTGAACCTTTATTGAAAATTACTCATGATTTTATTTCCTTTTTTTCATTACAATGTAGAAAAGGTAGTTACATTATTATCCTATGTATAAAGAGAATGTATTCATGATTTGAAAATAACTCCACATGAATTTCAATGATATAAAAGATGAAAAACTAAGGTATGTCATGACTTGTCATGTTTAATAATAATGAATTGTGGATGTTGAATGAATGATAATATAAGTTACACTATTTGCAAAAGGTATATAGTAAAATGCATGATTTTAGTTTTTCATTGTAAAAAGGGAAATTGAATTTTAATTTTTTAGAAATTTTTTAAATTGATATTAAATTGAATATTTTTTGATTTTATTTCTTTGGAATTTGAATATTGGTAACATTTGTGCCCTCTGATTTTCAATGTTCAGGTTTTATGCTTGAGGAAAATCGTGGTTTATGTGTGGTGATTTTATAGAAATAATATTTTCATCATTTTTCATCTGTTTTTAAATGATTTAATCCCTAAAAATTTATCAATTTTGGTTACATGGATTAATATTAGATTTATGGTTTGTTTTGGGCATAAATGTATAGATTTCTTAATTCTGTAACTTAAACCGATGTTACAATATTTGGTATTTAGATCATAAAATTTC
Source organism: Viscum album (assembly GCA_963277665.1). Taxonomy (NCBI): domain Eukaryota; kingdom Viridiplantae; phylum Streptophyta; class Magnoliopsida; order Santalales; family Viscaceae; genus Viscum; species Viscum album. Next base: position 1,644,131,777 of record OY728155.1, on the reverse strand, counting down.
AAATATTAATCCAATTGATGAGATTGTTTTTGTAATAACTTTATCTCTAATCTAAAACATCCCCTTTTGTACCTTGATCTCATTTGAACATCTAAAGGATTTAAAAAATCAATCAATGTTACAAATCATCGTTGATGGAAGAGTGTACTGCACATTAGTAAATAAGGGATGAATTAAGATAAACGCCTCCTATTATAGTAATTCCACCAGTGTTTGAAATATTACCCATATTTTTGTTTCAACATTAAATACCATAGAGTTATTTAATCATTATGTTGTTCATTGGATGCACAAATTTCATATAATATTTCTGAAAATATCATCAAGAAATGGCCATACTCATAAATTATTCCATAAAAACACATATATCATCCCAATTAATGTGAAAATTGGATGGGAGACATTATTTTGAATTTCGAACAACTATAAGAAGGTATCGTGGAATGATTCTGTCATCTATTGTGTCAAATAGAAAAAAAATACAAGATAAAAATTGTAGAGGGGAGGCTGTGTCGCCCATTTCTTTTTTATATTGTTTTTTTTATTAATTTTATTTTAAAATTAATTATAATTTTTTTTTATTTTAAATAAAGTATAATCCATTCATGTTTTTTTATTTTCATGACTTATTTCAAATATTCAGCATCTTTTATTCTATATTTTCTTCTCTATCATCACTTCTTTCATTGGATTTTTAGTTTTGGATTGTATGTGTGGGATTCTCTTATTATTTTCTCATCCTCATTATTTAAATTTTAATTATTTTATTCAATTATTGTTTAAATTTACTATTACCATGATGGGGTATTACCCAAATATGATGGCATGGGTTAAGGATTGGACTACAAGAGTATGTGGATATTCCATTCATTATGCATTTAAACTTTTAAGTATCATTTATTTTTTGATTACCAATATTGATGTGAATGAGTGTGGTGATATTTCAACGTGAAACTAATCAAAAAACCCTTTATATTCTTTTATAAAATATTTATCATCCCTTATCATGGATAAAATCTCATCATATAATGCAGTTGAGTTATTTAGTGGATGAATCAGCATATAGTGGTGCCAGGTCAAGGAAGATGTCACACTCCTAATTTAGGTGTTTCATAAAACGTGATTAAAATATGTGGTTGAATTTATATTTTTAATGGAATTAAATATTTCATACCTCTAAATAAAATGTTTTTAATTCATCAATGAGATCTTATAATTGAACTATCAAACCTAATTTGAACACTAATAAGGAGAATAATGGAACAAATTATCCAAACCCCAAAGTCAACATTCATTATTTACTAATCCCATTATTTAATTTCACGTTAGTTTAAATTTTAAATTTAATTTATCATATCAAATTAATTTTTTTTCATATTATAATAAATGCAAAAAAATTGTATTTTTTGAGAGTTATAATATGTTTGTGAAGAACATAGAAAGCTCCTCAAATGACACACCATATTAATCCTTGGTGCTCCATTACAATAATAAATTTTATTTTTCCACACCCTAGTATAGGTGTGCGTCAAAAATGGAACTATTAATATGGATCCAATCAGTTTTTATTTATATTTTTCTATTTTTAAATTGTAGATATACTTTGATGAAATTTCTAAAAAAACCCAAAATAAAATTTCCATGATGTTTCTAAGTGATCATTTTTTCAAGAAATTGAACAATTTATCATAGCTGAACAAAGAAAAAATAAATTATACTCAGGAGTCCCACCAAATAAGGGATGATTCCCAAATGTTAATGGTAAAGATAAAAAAAGGATTCTAAGAAACATGGATCTCATCCTCATACATGATTTCCATAGTCGATCCACTCCAAACTAATATACGAATTTTCACGACATAGAAAGAAGATTCATTTTTTCCACTATTACAATAAATTCAACCAAGAATTTGAGTTTGAACTTGATAAATATCAATTGTACTACAATTTTAGGAACCGTATTAAATAAGAACATGATGAGATATAGTGGATTAATGATGATAAAGACTTACTTTTCAAGATACCTATGGGACATCAAAAAGACATAGATGAATTCTCGAATGAGTATGAGGTACAACATGGTATCTCCATTCCTTACACAAAACAAGATCTATCACCACTCTACTTTTATCTATCCATGCATGAGTAGGAATACATAAATGTTATCAAATTTGATAAATGTATGAAGGATCTTGACTAACTACCTCCACTAAGATCCAATATCACGAGGCACTAATCACTGAATAAGGGATTGAACCAAAACTAACTCAGGGAGATGATCATTTCATAAAAACGTCCTTTTATTATTTCATTCAATATTATTTGAGAATCACTCATTATGGATTTGATCATTCAGATTTATTTAATCCTTGATTTTCCTAAGAGGATGATGAATTAACAACACTTGCACCTATGGTGGAACAAATGGATCTCCATGATTTTATTAAACAATTATTTTAGGATTCCCCTAAAGATATCCAAGTGGTTGATCCTGAGGAAATAAATATAGGGGCTTCTCCACTAAACAATGTAATTTTGATTCACATTCATCATGTTCAAAATATTTTGAATTAAAAATACATTCTGACTCTACTTTTGAAATTACAATTCGTACGACCCATGTTGAGACAAAAGTGAAAGAGAAAGTCAAAGTTTAACAATTAGAAACCATGGAAGATGCTAAAACGTACTTCCTTATAACCCCGATATGAAATATATTCAGAATTGTGAAGGGGGGATCTGTTATACTCTATCCATGGATCCTTCCTCGTCGATAAAGAATATATGAGATCTTGGAAAAGCAGCATGTGATGGTTCAATTCCAAGATGATCCAACCACAATATAATTATTGAGAGTAGATTTTACTTCCCTCTAGAGGTAGCAAGAATTTAGGGTCCATGTGGGAATCATTCCACATTTTATCTATACATGATTTCTATAATTTTTTTATTTTAGTTTTATTTAAAGAATTAGCCATCATGTAACCCAGTCCCTTATATTAGTTTTGATCTTTAATGACCTGATCCTTTTTCTCAAATTGTTTTATTAATTTTTTAGGACCATGATAGTATAAGTAATACCCCAAATAGTGGATGATAATTACTAAGATTCATGGTAAATGGGGTTTACTTTTAATGTTTATCTTTTAAAATATTTAAATTGTTTCCAAAAAAAGTTTTAACCATTAAATTGAAATATTTCATATCCAAAAATGAATTATTTTCATACATGACTTCAATACGAGAAATTATGTTCCAATGAATCTTTTTATTCCACGTTTTATCATTCAAATATTATGAAATCGAATGAGTAAAAATGAATAATAGGATGATTAAAATTAATCAAGGATATTAAAATAAGGAATCAAGATTTAAGGGAATTAATTGATTCATATAAATGAAATTAACCTGACATTTTCCATACATTTAATTTTTTCAATTCTTGTGAATATTTTTTTTGTTATTAATCAATCTTTGAGTAATTTTCCAATAACATATATATATTCTCGAGAGTATTTCTAGACAATTTACAACCTATGTCTTTAAGAGCTTATTTCTTGACTGATCTTAGGACATTCCACCTAGTAGAACTTGGGTATGAAATTATCAAAGATATGAGTTTTCAGAAACACATTTAAAATGATTTAGGAATCTTTTTACAAACCATTTATCCTTAATATACCACCATTATGTCAATCCCTATTTATCCAATAGAGAATATGAATGACTTTTATAGGAATGATCCATGTTTTAATCCATTATTATCCATTCGTTCCCTACTCTTGTTATTTTCATTATATTTTAATGAATATATGTGGGGTGAGGGGAATCATAATTGATGGGATTATTTACATTTAAAGGAAAGATTATTGGGGTACTTATTATGGTAATAAATTAAGGTTGTGGATTCATCCATTATATGTTATTTTTCCCCTCTTGAATTAAAAAATATAAAAAATGATGAATATTACCAAAAAATGAGAAAATAGGGTTGAAATTTGGAAAAACAAAAAATCAGCATTACATGATATATTTTTTAATCATATGTGTTTAGGTGGTGGATGTGTTGTCTTTTATAAGAATAACGTTCTATAAATAAAAAAGATGTAAATGTAAAAAAATAATGAGGGTTCACAAATAATTCATTGGGATTTATTTGATTATAACATTTACATTGAGTTTTGGGGAAATTATATTCTCAAATTTGAAGGGATAATTTCATTATGGTTTTAATTTTTATATCATGTATTATACTTAAGAGATAAATCTCATCCTTGTGCCTTAATGTTTAAAGCATTAAATCCTTCCAACCACAATCGTTAGAGTCATTCGAACCATTGTGAAAAAGTATTCATGATTAGGTAAGTCTTTTATCTTTTCAAAGTGGAGAAAGTTGTTCCTTTATAATCCTATGTATAAGGAGTATATATTCCAAATATGATAATAAAATCACCTGAATTTTATCACGAGAGATGAGGTAATATATTGAAAAATGAGGTAAGTCACGATTTGGAATGTTTAATAATAAAGAATTGAGGAACTTCAATTAATGATAAGATAAGTTACACAATTTTCAAAAGGGAGAAATTAAAATACATTAGTTGATTATTTCTTTGAAAAAAACTGAAATTGAATATTAATTTTATATGAAATTTTATAATTTTATTTGACAATGAATTTTTTTATTTTAATTCCTTTTAATTTGAGTATTTGTAACATTATTTCCCTTTGATTTTCAATGATGAGATTTTATGCTTCAGTAAAATCAAGGATTAAGTTTGGATAATTTAATAGATATAATATTTTAATCATATAACATATTTTTTCAATGAATTAATACCGTAAAATTTATCAATTTCATTTATTTGCGTCATTTTTTGATTTATGTTGTGTTTTGGGCTTAAATTTGAAATATACATCATTATGTAATTTAAAAAAAAAATTAATCTCTTTGGTATTTTGATCATAAAATTTAAAATATAAATACAATTTATGTTATTAGTTTTTTAGGATTCATTAATCAATGTGAAACAACTTTCCCATCTGGACCTCGAGCTAATTTGAAACACCTAACATCTTGAAAAAACAATTCCATGTCACAAATTTTCCTAGACAACAGAGTGGATCCCACATCCCTAAATAAGGGATAAATTGAGTTAAAAACCTCCAATTAAATTTATTACACTTTCATATGAAAGTTAACTCATAGATTCATTTAAACATTAAATTTAATGAACTTATTTACTCATTAAGGGATTCATTGAATATTATAAATTCAATGAATTTTTACAGAAATCCTGGCTAGAAAAAGTCAGAATTAATAATAATTCCATAATATCATCTATAAATTAGTTTTGTAGTCATTTTATTTATCCTTTTCTTTTTATTTTTATTATTTTTATATTAGTTTTATTTTAAATATAAATTTAATTTTTGTTATTTTAAATAAAATAAATATTATGTATGGTTTTTATTTTTGTGCCTTTTTCTACCCATACACCCTTTTTTGTTCTCCATTCTCTTCTCTTTCTCCTATACTTTTATTATATTTTTTATTTGTGATTTCATGTTTGTTCATTTCACCTTCCTTTCTCATCCTCGTTATTTTAATTCTTTTTTATTATTATTATTTTTGGTTTTATAATCTTACCTCCATGAACACTGAACCTGAGAATGAGAGGATAACACTAGTATAGGCCATGTATGTAAGTGGAACTTAAATTAATTATATATATAAATTCATATATTTGATTAAGATTTTAATGAGAAACTGTGATGTGAAAATGTGTGGATATCATCCACCATGACACTTATCTCAAAATCATCTACGATGTTTTATTAAATAGTTTCCCTCCCATTTAATGGATATAAGATAATCATACAATGGTTTCCATCCATTTAGTCGATGAAATGGAATAGGATGGAGACAGGTCTTGGAAGAGGTCACAATCTCGATTGAGGTGTTCCATCAACCTTATTATAGTAGGATGTGTAATTGATATTACTAAAGGCATTCAATATTGCACCGCCAATAAATAAAATTATATTAATTCATGAATGGGATCTATGAATTGAATAATGAAATATAATTTAAACACCAATAAGGATCATGATTGACCCCTATTATAAACCATAAAGGCCAAGTTCTTCCATTAACAATATCATTTTGATATTGCATGCCCTTTTGATTTATGAATTTCCTACTTTTTCTCTATTTAATTATTTTCATAATAAAATTTAAATAATTATTATTATTTTATATGAGATATAATATTTAAGTTAAAAACATATAATGATCCTCATGTGAGATAACTCTAGTCAAACTCTGTGTTACATTAGGAGAATAAATTTTCGTTTTCCACACCCTAAGATAGATGCGCATTGATAATATTATTTTTTATTCAATTATAATGGATGATAATGAATAGAATTTGAGAATTTTACTAAATAACCTAATAAAAGATAAACTATATGAATAAAATTTAAAATGATAATTTGGATAAAAAGGATTCATTTATAGGTTATATAGTCTGCATATATGGTATATCAGAAGATCAATTTAAGGATAGAGTTTATTGAATGTTTTCCTAGAACAACAAAGATGACTATTATCTATAGTTTTCTTAGTTTACCTAGATATTATGAATGGTTTTTGGAGAATTTATCATGACTATATAATCAATACCTGACATTAACTCAAAAAGGAGTTGTGTTCCCCTAGACTAGTTAATGTGTGGAAAGGTTCAATGAACAGAAGAGAATATTAGTCCGAAAAATTATGAATACATTACCCCATAGTGAACAATGGTTTTTAATTCATAGAGATGTATCTAATAAGGTATTTTCATGTTTTTTCATGCATAATTCCATAGTTCTAGATCATGTCTTATTAAATCAATTATTAATGATGATATTTACCAAACTCAGGATTTCGAGTTAGGTGCGAATTTTTTTTCAGGAAACATATAGAGTAATTATCTTTATAGAGAAAAGTGTGATATATATACAAGTTTAAAATTTTTGATCTATATATTCAAACTATTATATTTTAATATTTGGTAAAGTAAATTTTTAGAGTTGATTAATGGATATGTATATATAATAGATTACCACTATAGGGAAGGAAACTAGGTTTTTTATACATTGATTTGAAAGGATTGTGCTATCTTCCATATGATGAGGATCACAAAAGATCCAATATTTCTAAATCTGAAAATGAAGAATATTGAAATCATAAATGAAGGGGATAATTCATATCTTTCTCAGTTGAATGTTTAACCATCTAACCAAGTGAATGTTAAAGTGGTATATAAGTAAGATTTAGAGATTCAAAATAGGGTTATAAATGTTCAAGATTTTATCCTCTCTATTGAGGGAATTATATGACTTAGGAACTATTATATGTTCCTTCAATACTATATTCGAAGAAGGAATTTTTAAAGAAAACCCATATTTCCTCAATCACTATTTATCCTAGAAGTATGATGATTTAAAATTCTTTTAAGAGTACTTTTGGTGGGATGGTGTCCAGAGATATATAATTTTTTTTGTATCTCAATTATTGGTATTTAAAATGGTTATGACTGAGAGAAAAATGATAGGTGGTTGTCGTATCCATTACACATAGAAGAATTAAAATAGGAAAACATCACCATTGAATTTTTTTTGGACTTCCCAACTATTCTAAGAGGAATAATGATATATGGGTTGTATTTGATGAAATTAAAAAGTCATATCACGTCAATTGTATAAGATAAGATTTATATGAATATCATTTTTCTCAAATATTCATTCAGTAAGTGGTTAGGTTTTATGGATTCCTACAATCTATTGTGTCTAATAGGGATCTGAGTTTTATGACAATGTTTTGGACAAGTATTTAGAAATATGTTTACAAATAGTTGTGTTTCAATACTACATATCATCTTTATTAAAATATCTAGTTGGAAAAAAAATTAAAAACCTATATTATATGTTGATATTTTATTTGAATCTTAAATGTGGTTGTGATAAGCACCTTTCCTAGATGAGTTTTCTTAAAACAATAAATTTCACTCGAGAATTAATATGGACCCTTGAATTATTAGGAGTATAATAATATAATTGGTTCTAAGATATCTTATTATCTTAATATTTTTAAAATCAATGAATTGAATATGGTCAAATTGACATTATTGATTTTTTATCAAAATATTTGTTTTATTAAATTATTTAAAAATAAACAAAAATTTTATATATATATATATAATTTTTATTATATGGTGAAAAATGTACCAACTTATATATTTAATATCTAATTGGAATAAAAGATCTAAATATTGAACTCTTTTAATATTGAAATATTTTTACCCTATTTCAAAATTAAATACCCCAACTAATATTAATTTAAAATGACAAGGTTTAAATTGATAAAAAATCATCTCTAAAATTTTTTAGTTGATGATAATACAACCATAAATCATAAAATATTATAAATTGGTATATTTGGAAGTTTTGGAGTATAGTTTTATTTTACTATAAAATAATATTTATGTAGTTTTCAAAAGGGCTGCTCACTGCAATTATAAATGGACACCTCTTCCCTCACCACTTCACATAACATTGATCCTTAAAAATATTCAATCCCCAACCCATTTCCCTAATAAACTAACATAGTAACATTATTGTGGTTTTGGTATTCTCAAAATACAAACTCTGGTTCCTTTAAGAGGAGATCTAGTGGAATCACATCAAAGAAGAGGTAATATCCTTTATAGACTCTTTCAAACTTATTTCTTCTTCTAGTTACAATAAATTAGTTGTTTCATTGTAATGTAATAACACCAGTATCCCTTATATTCTTATATTTTATAATTATCATTAAATAATGATATTCCACATTTTATCCATCCTATTAAAAAATCACCACAAGTGTGTAAATACGACTTATCGTCTCCACGCTGTAGTGTAATATATTTTTCACCACCACATTACTTGGATGGGTATAATGATGGAAATAAAAAATAGCTATGATTATTATAACATGATATTTAATATGAAATATTATACACTATCCACTTCATGCCTATTCAATAATTATGGGAAAGATATTGTCGCTCGTGCATACGTACAACCTACCCTCTCTACAATGAGATTTGATTCACTCTACACAATCATAATTAAATAATTGATATATAAATGTAAATAATTAATAAATAAGGTATATATTATTTTAATATAATTATTATTGATGTAAATATGACCTATAAGGGAGAACTGGAACATATTCGACAAAAAATACATAAAAAGGTGAAGAAGTTAATACCCAAATAATAAGTAATAATGCAATGTTATTAAAACACATATTATAATATGATCATAAATTATATCATAACAATTTATATGATTCTGTAATAATTCAATGACATTATTTAAATCATTATAAAATTTTTTTAGATCCATACGAAGGATATCATACCTTAGGTAAGGGATAATTTCTCAATCTCATTATTATTTGAGATTGTTTATTCGTAAGTATTTACTAGGGTGTATTTTTCATCCATATACATGTTTCATAATATGTATTCCAAAATATTCTTTCTATTCTTATAAAATTATTTAATGTATATTTTACCAATTTGTTAATTTTTCTTAAATGGTATGAAAGAAATATTTTTTCATTTTTAGTATGAGGTACTTCTTGACTTTCCGACAAATGTACGAGAAGAGTGTTCCCTTTTAACTTATAGAACATGAATGGATTTTTACATTTTCCTAATTCCATGTATACATGAAGATTCATATATAATATTACATGTTTATTTTCAATTATATTCATCTATTATAAAATTACAAGAAATTTTAAGAAAAGAATATGTTTTTGAAGAAGAAAATATATTTTTCAAAAGAATTAATTTCAATTGTTTTAGAAAAATTATTTTCCATCTATGATTGTATTCTTTAATAGAGTTCTATTTCAACTATATTATCCCTATTATTCTAACGGTTTGATTATGTCTGTTATGGATTGATATATATGAAATATATTTGTTTTATATGGATTATGTTATGATGGAATGGTGTTTAAGAAACATATTTTATTCCTTAGATTATGATGAATGATATATTTTTTATAGAATACATAAGAATGATTTCATCATGAGATGGGTGGGTCTTAATCATTCCTTCAATTCATTGGTTAAATATTTATATCTCATGATATAGACATGTTAGGAATGGGAAATGATCTTTATTCCGTAGTACAGTGCTAGAACGAAGAGTGAACTCTGTTCAGTAATAGACTTTGTCCACTATGATGATCTTGTAAATGATCCTTGACTAGTATGAAATGATTTTCTATGATTATGTATATGCCAAAAAAATTCATGTCTTATGTTATGAATTTTTGGATTATGTTTTTTGAGTCTCGGGAACTTTTATGATTTATCCAATGGAATTATATCATAATCATACATATGAAGAATAAGATTATCTAATTTTTGTATCCTATGTCTTATGATTATTATATGATTGACATCCCCCTTTTTTACATTTACTGTGAATTGGATCTCACCCTTTCATGTGTTTCTTTTCCCGCAGAAATGAAGAAGGGTATTAAGTAACATATGTCAAAACGGGGTCTAGTAATAAAAAAATATGTGGGGGATAATGAAGATGTATTAGGTAATAATTATTTATATTTCCCAGTTTCTAAATACACTATACATATATATTCCTATCGTGGATTTGTTATAATTTGTAATAAGTATTCGTCAATTTTTAATTAATATCAATGTATGTAAGTATAGGTTGTTATAGTTGGTATCAAGGGAAAGGTATAGTTAACCATTAAAAACTAGGATGACAAAACCTTAGTAAAAAACCCCAAGGATATGTAGAAGTATAGTTTGCAAACCAAGTGTTTTAAAAATGATCTTAAATAATCATGGATAAAACATAATGTGTCCTAAACTAAAAATTTATTCTTTATTATGTGGTTATCCATTAAGTTTAGTGTTCTCCACACTATAATTCTTTGTTTTAGTCAATGGTGGGAACCTAAAGGAACCACGATAATGTTAAATGTGATGGGAAATGCAATCAATTCCCACTAGAAAACCCAAATTTAATTGGATCTGGAATTAAAATCTCGTATCTATTGTCACACAAATTTCGTATGTTATGAATCATGCAGGACTTCCAAATGAGAAAAAGGGAGATCAAATTTCTTTTGAGACCCTTACGAGGCCGTATCCACCTTCTTTCGGTGGGACTTCTAATCTATTAGTTGTTAAGAAATGAATCAGTACCACTTAAAATATATTTACAGTTCTAAAATGTTTTGAACATGATATATTCATCTTAGAAATCTATCGTTTTAAAGGTGAAGCTAATCAATTGTGGAACCATATAAAAAATATGAGGAAATGAGATGAAATTTAATATATGGGATGGGATTAGTTCAATAAATTATTTTTTCAATAAATACATTCATCATATTCTTCAAACAATGTAGGAGGAGGAGTTCTTTAAACATCGGAAAAAGGATGATGAATATGTTGGTACTTATGAGGAAATTTGTACAAGACTCGCAAGATACACTTCTAGAATTTTTATCCAATGTGAGTGTAAAATTTTTCAATTCTGTAGAGGCTTAAAAACTAGTCTTTGAAGTTAATTATTCATAAGTTACATCAATAGATACAAGGAAATCATTAGATGTGCTCTCACAGTTGATATGGAGATTGGATAAACCCATCAATCCTTTGGATTTTATAAGAACAAAAAAATGGAATTCAAGGGAAAATCTAAAGACCACACTGAAAAGAATATGATTTTACCCTTATCCTAAATGTGTGGAATGAAACATGGTGGAAATTAACTTAAAGGAACATGAAAATGTTTTATGTGTGGAAATGGTGTTAATCATGGAGGTGAATGCCGAAGTGATAAGAAAAATATGCCTAATGATGTGAATAGATAAATTTATACACATAATGCACCTGCAAAACATCAATGTTACAAGAGAATAGAAATGGGGAATTATTCCAATCAATTATATAATCAAATGGTTATTGATGATGTTCAATGTTAGCACACTGTAAATGCCAAAGGAAAATGCATATCGCATGCGATCACTATCGGTGATTTATAGTATGATAATGATGTGGTGAAATGTACACATTCCGTCCACACCAAAGTAGAAACTCTTTTATTTGATTTTGGATCCACAAACTATTTTAAATCTAAATAATTTTCTAAAGAAATATATGTATTACCTGAAATGTTAGATACAAAGTTACTTGTGATAACTCCTAATGGAACAACAGTTTCATTAAATGTAAATAATTTATCTACTGTTGATGTTTGTGGGAAAGTAATTCCTAAAAGTCTTATGATCCTTCCAATAGTGGAATTTAATTTTATTCTTAAAATGGATTTTATTTCTCTATATGGAGCTCATAACAGATTCTAAGGAATTGAAGCTACATTTCATATTCCGGATCACTCTATGATGATCTATCGATGCAATGATGAATATAAACTTCCCGTAGAAATTTATTTCATCTTATGGGTATTAATTCCTATAAATTAAGGTTATCTATCCCAAATTGTTGGGGATAAACTCAAAATTAATAATACACCCAATTTATAGACGTTTGTTGATGTATTTCTGAAAAAATTTCGAGGTCTTCACCAAATCATGAGGTTGAGTTTTCAATAGAATACATACCGAGTACTATGCCTATTTTAATGAAACCTTATAAAATTTACCTAATTGATTTGTTGGAATAAATTAAGCAACTCCAAGATAATAGTTACAAGGAATTCATATTCCCTAGTGAATTACATTGAGTTACACATGTTCTTTCTATTAAGATGAAATATGGATCAATGAGGCTCTACAATGATTATCGAGAACCTAACAAGATCATAATCAAGAAAAATTATTATATTACCCACATTTATGACTTATTTGACCAAATACATTTCTCTAAATACTTTTCTATGATTGATCTCCACTCAAGATATAATCTACTAAGGGTTAAGAAGGAGGATATACCAAAGACAACATTTCGTACAAGGTATAGACACTGTTAATTTATAGTGATGCATCCATGAAGGGGACAAAGGATTATGATCACACTGCATTGTATTGGATAATGGTTTGTGATCTATAGTGATGAATCTATGAAGTGGTTGGGATGTGTTCTCATTGATAAATGATATGGTGATAGCTGATGTCGCGTGAAAATTGAAAATCTATTAGCCAAACTACCCAAATCTTGATTAAGAGTTATCTACGGTAATCATTTCATTAAAGATATGGAGTTAATATATTTATGGTGAAAGGTGTGATATTCATACTGGTCATAAAATTTTAAATTAAATTTTCACACAAATACATTTGAATATGCACTAAACAAGGTGGTTGGATTGTGGTTGTTGTTGTTGCTTGAATGAGGTAGATCCTGTTTCATTCCATTTTTTGTTCGGGGTTGTTTGTGTGTTTTGCTGGACCCTATGGTTTCTCACTATTCCCACAAAAGTGTTTTCTTTAAAAAAAATAATTTTCAAGTCAAGTCACCAAAGAAGGTGGTTGGAGTAGATTAATGATTATGATTTCTCAATACATTACCATCTGGGGAAAGCAAACAAGGTGGCGAATTCTTTGAGTCGAAAGGACCATATTAGCCTATCCATGATGAGGATAACAAAACATCCAATATTTATGAATTTGAAAAGGATAGATCTTAAAATTTTAATGAAAGGGATAAACCTTATCTTTCACAAATGAATGTTCAACTATCTATACAAGTGAATATTTAGGAGGAACATAAAGAATATGGGGTTTTACAAAAGACAGTGGAAAATGTTCCTGAATTCAACCTTGATTATGAGGTAATACTACAGTTCTGAAACTGGGTTGGTATTCCTCCCATTGTAGAATTAATGAATGATCTATTAGATGAGGATCATATTTCTTCATTATCTATTCATCCTTGAATCCCAATGATATATAGGGACTCAAAAGAGTATATCTAGTGGGATGGCATGAAAAGAGATGTTGCAAAATATGTATCTTAGTACAAGGTTTTTCAGCAAGTTAAGGATGATTGATAGAAGTATATGGGGATGTTATATCCATTACCCATAGAATAATGGGAATAGGAAAATATCACTCTAGACATTATTATCAAACTTCCAAAAACATCTGAAGTTCATAATTTTATATGGGTTATAGTTGATTTCATTATGATTTTGACACACTTCATTGCTATTTGAGAGGATTTATATCTTGATCAATTTTCTAGGATATATGTAATGGCAGTGGTAAGATTTAATGGAGAACCAAATTCTAATATATCTAATTGGGATCTGAATTTTAACTCAATGTTCTGGTGATTTATTTAGTAGGATCTGTATACAAAGTTAATTTTCATCACTTCTTATCATCCTCATACTGACAGTTCGTCTGAGTGCACAATTATTAATTTAGAAGACATGTTGATAACTAGATCTATGGATTTCAAAGGTGGTTGGGATCAACACCTAAATTTGGTAAAATGTTCTTACAAATATAGATTTCACTATAGTATTCAGATGGAACCTTATAAATCCCTCTATGAAGATAATTATATATCTATAACTTTTTGTGATTAATTTGGGGAAAGAAATCTATCAGAAGCTAATCTTGTTGATTAAATGTTTGAAATTGTCATATCTATCCAACAATACATATGAGTAGCTTAGAGTCGAAAAAAATGTTATGAAGACAACTGAAGAAAATACCTAGAGTATTATGTTAGTTATAGGTTAATTCTATAAATATATCCATAGAAAAGAGTAATGGTATTTGGAAATAAAGTAAAGCTGAGCCCTAGATATATTGGTCCTTTTGAAATTCTTGATCATATTGCAAAGGTAGCTTATTGATTAGAGCTTCTACCAAATATCTCTTGAGTACAGGATTTATTCCATGTATGTATCCAAATAAAATGCATATATAATCCTTCACATGTACTAAAATCAGAAGTTGTACCATTGGAGAAAGATCATTCTTATGATGAACAACTAATATAGATTCTGTATCATAGTGAAAAAGTGATTTGAAACAAACCACTCGCTTGGTTAATGTTTTATAGAAGAACCACTGATTTGAGGAAGCTACGTGGGATCATTAGGATTTGATTAGTAGATGTATCCTGATCTCATTGTTTTAAAATGAAAAATTTTGAGGGAAAATTTCAGTTTACGGGGGATAGAATATAACACCCTAATGTTTTTATGAAAGCATTTCCATAAATAATTTTAATTCTTCAACAGCTTTCATTTCACATAATCATGTGTTTAAAATAACTTCAAAACACCCATGTATAAAATGATCATTTTAACCTACCCTTTAGGTTAGTATGAATAAATATTACTAATTTGGAAAAATTTATGGTGAATTCATTAGCAAACAATTATTTATGAAAAAAATTTATAAATCAATTATATATTTTTATTTTTTGTATTAAAAAATTGAGTGAATTACTATTAGAAAATTAAATTAATGAAATATATATTTTATATACTTAAAAAAATATTCTTTATATTCATCCAATATATTTTTTTTCAAAGGGTATGAATAAACCCTATTTGTTGAATAAAACCCAAAATTTTCCAAAAATGTAATTTTACTCTTTTTAATGGAGAGACCATTTTGAATTAATATTTTTTACACACTAATAATCTATATATGAAAACATAAAACTTTTATTATGAATAAAAATGTAAAAAATTACTTTCAATGAATATTTGATATTTTGATGAAAACATTAATGTTTCGATGAATTGTAAAAATACACTAAATTAAAATTAAAAAGTGCATTTTTCATCAAAAACTTTTTAATGGTTAAATTATAATATTTAAAATTATTAAAGTATAAATATAATATTTATTATCATTAAATATAATATATTTCATTATATTTAATTTTAAATTGAATTCATATGTAAAAAAAATTAAATCTTTCGCAATGTTTTATCATTCAAAACTTGTTCTCTATTTCCGACAATGATTTTAAGTTTAAATTAATTACCAAAACCTATAGGATTTGAATTTTGAAAAATGGATTCCATATTTTAAATCAGTATTTCCAAATTAAGTACATAACTTGTTTTTATTTTTGGGAATTATGAATAGTAACTTTGGTAATCTTTATGAATACAGTAAAATGGTAAATCGTGTAATTAAGGGTAAAAATATTATTATCAAGTTACCCTATCCCTTTTATTAATGTTATTGGATGATCTTGTTTTGATATTAATCATCCTTGGGTCAAAATGGTGTCCTTTGGAAGCCACTTGGATGATATTATGATATTTAATTTATTTTATTTAATGAAAAGTTAAATATGTCCCACACAAATTTTAATTAACAAAAAAATTTAAAATAATGTTATACAGAAGATACATGTGATTATAAATACTCATTTAAAATCTAATTTTTTTTTCTTTATCATGTTAATTTATTTTTAATTTTTAAAAAATGTATAATTTCCTTAAAGACTTATACTTTGATGATGTAAAAATTAATTAATTGAAGATAATTCAACAAAAAAAAATTATTAAAATTATAATAACCATCAAAAGACACAAAACATAACCAAGTATTATTGTTCGAGTATATGTTGACAAAAATCATCCAAGGATCGAGTTATTGATGATTGGGATCCTTATATAAGAGATTGTGACACTTATTTAAAGTAATGTTAATGTTGTCAATTTCATAATTTATTAAGTATAACATTTTTATTGTTAGATTTAACAGTAGATATATTCAAGAAAAAATATTCATATAAAATATTTTAGATTTAAATTCATCATATTATTTTATTTTTATTTTTTATTCTACCAATAATTTTATTAAATAATTACAAAAAATTGATGTAGTAATTATTTTATTAATGGAGATATCAAATAAAAGTTGTTAAAAATATTATAGTAAATTTAATTTTGGATAATTAATATATACAATTAATTTTATAGATTACCTTAACCTATTAGCAGTATAATAAAAAAATATTTTTAACTTAACTAGTTATCTTAATATTTGTAAAATCTAGGAATTAAAAATTGTCAAAATTTATCTATTGATTGTTTATCATAATAATGTTTTATTAAATTATTTAAAAATAACAAAACATTTTAAAAAATTGTATAATATTTAATATATGATCTGGAATGTTATAATGTATTTATTTATTTTCTAATATACATTAAATAAGTAAATATTAAACTCTTTTAATATTTAAATATTTCTCACCCTAATTAAAAATTAAATTGAACAACTAATAGTTAAATAAATTGATATGTATTAAATTAGGAGGCAAACTTTCCTACAATTTATTGGATGATGATATTACCACTCTATCTCTTATCACATTCTATATTTAGACATTTTGGATGTTTTTTATGTTTTGATTAAATTATAAATTATTATTTATGGAGTCTCCAAAAATGCCACTCAATACAATTATAAAAGGACACCTCCTCCCTTGCCCATTAACTTTACTTTGAACCTTCTTCCTTAGTTTTCACCTTTACACTTACCTTATAAACATCACTAGTTACATTTTATATATTTTGGTATTCTCAAAATACCAACTCTAGTGCCATTAAGAGGAGATCTAGAGAAAGCACATTGAAGAAAAGGAAATAACCTCTACCGATTCTTTCAAACTAGTTACTTCTTATACATCCTCTTAATTATTTGTTTAATTATAAAGTAATAACTCTAGTATTACTTATTTACTGAGATTTTATTATCATTATGAAACATCCATATTACACCTTCTATCCGTCCTATAAAAAACAAAATCAACACCATTGCGTACGTACTGCTCACCATCTCCATATTGTGGTGTAATTGTTTTACCACTACTTTACATTGATGGGTACAATGATGAAAATAATAACTATATATGATTATTATAACATTATATTTATTATGATATATTCTACACCATCCACTTCAATTCTATTCAACAATTATGGTAATGATCTTGTCGCTCGTCCGTATGTACGACCTACCCTCTCCCCGATGCGATTTTATTCATTCTACATGATCTTCATTAAAGAATGATTATATAAATGTATAAAATGATATAATATGGTATATATTATGATATTATCATTTTATAATGATATAAATATGACCAAATAAGGATATATGTAACTTATTTGACAAAACATGCAAACGAAAATGCAGCAGTTTATACTCGAATTGAAAGTAATAATGAAATGTTATTAACAAATAGGTGATAATATGATCATATATGATATAATAAAAATTAATATGATTACTTTATAATTCAATAAAATTATTTAAATCATTATATAGTAGTTTTGGATACATAATAAGGGTATCTGACTTAAGGTAAGGGGTAATTTTTCAATCTCATTATTACCTGAGATTGTTTATTCATAAGTATTTTCTAGTGTGTATTTACCCATCATATCTATGTTTCTAAAATATTTATTCCAAAATATTCTTAATATCCTTTTATAAAATTTTAAATTTAATTTCATCAATTGATAAGATTTTCGTAAACTTTATTAAAGGAATCTTTTTTCGTTTTCAGTATGAGGCACATTTTGGCTTTCTGACAAAAGTATGAAAGAATGTTCTCTTTTAACTTATACAGAATTAATGGAATTTTACATTTTCATAATTTTATATTTATATGAATATTAATTCATAAAATATCATGTTTATTTTCTATTAAATAATTTTTTTAAAAGTGCATGAAATTTTGAGAAAAGAAAATGTTTTTGAATAAGAAAGGATATTTTCCCCAAGAATTAATTTCAAATATTTTATAAAAATAATTTTCCATCTAAGAAGACATTATTTAATAGGTTTGTATTCCAAGTATACATTCCATATTATTCATATGGTTTAATTTTATTTATTATGTACTTCTATTTATTAAATAAATTTGATTTTTATGGATTATGTTATGATGGAATGTTGTCTAAGAAACCCATTTTATTCTTTTAGTTATCATGAATGATTTTTGTTTTTGTGGAAAATGTAAGAATTATTTCATTTTGAGAGTGTTGGTACCCATATCTCCCTCTAATTCATTGGGTAATGATTTATATCTTCTGAAATATACATGGATGGAATGGGAAATGATCTTCATTTAGTAGGACAGGGCTGGAACAAGGAGTAAACTCGGTTTAGTAATGGACTTTCTCCGCTATGATGGTCTTGGAAATGACCCTTTCCTATTATAAAATTATTTTCTATGATTATGGGTTCGAAACAAAATTTCATTTCTTATGTCATGAATTTTGGGATTACATTATTTTATTCTTAATAAATTTTATGATTTATCCCATGGTATAATATAACGATCTTTCTTATGTAGGATAAGATTTTCAAATGTTATGTTCTTATGTATTATGATTATGAGATGATTGATATCTCCCTTTTTTACTCTAACTAAGAATTTTAGATCTCCCTTTCATGTGTTTCTTTTACACATGTCATTAAGATGTCTATTATGTAAGATATGTCAAAAAGGGGTCCACTTTTGACAAAATAAGTGGGAGACAATGAAAATGTCTTATGAAATGATTGTTTATGTTTCCCAATTTCTTAGGACACTATACCTATATGGTGAAGTTGTTTATTTTATATATTTTTTAATTAATATTATTCAATTTTGATGTAAAATTAATGGTTGTAAAGTATTGGTTGTTACACTCTTAGTATATCCTCAAGCATATAAATTTTCTTTTTTGATTGGCCATAAGATTGGGGGTGATAGGTGGTGTTAAAATTAAATTTAGTACTCATAGTATATTGAATAATTCTATATAAT
The DNA here is from genome assembly GCA_963277665.1 of Viscum album. Classification (NCBI taxonomy): domain Eukaryota; kingdom Viridiplantae; phylum Streptophyta; class Magnoliopsida; order Santalales; family Viscaceae; genus Viscum; species Viscum album. The sequence continues at coordinate 1,644,111,921 of OY728155.1, read as the reverse complement.
TTATATGTTAACATTGGATCATGATCTTGTATGATCAAAAGTGGAAATCCATATATACTCGCCACTTCTATCCCATATAACATTCAAAAAATTTCAATCGAGAAATCTTCCTAAATATCAATACAGAAGGCAGTCTTGGATGCTAGATCCACCAAAACACGTATCACATTATTTCCTTTGGATTAATTTGGAATAATAGAGAAGAAGTACATGGTTACATTATCCCATTGCAACATGGGTATATGAAATGGATGCATCATCACTTTATACATGTGTCACTCAACTTTACCATACTAATATACCATAAAACTTGAGATATAATCTACAATCTCCTTCTTAATGTTCTTGAACCCTAACTGCACTCTAAGATCATGATACATCTTGGTACATTATGAATGGATGGATAAAAATGACCTATTTTCATTCCCCAGTATCTCATTATTTATCTCAAGTGATAAATACACAAAAATACTTTGTCCAAATTATACGGAACCACCCTCATTGATTTTGGAAATCATGTGAATTCCATTCTTTTAGAGTGTTCACCTTATTTTTTAGCTCTTGATCATCTCATTGTGCCTCCATGATCCTATGTTAGAAATAAAGTTTTTCAATATTTTTGTAAATATATGATGTATTCCTTACAATTATTATGTCTAGATCAATCCTTTTCATTTACGAGAAGATAAGATCTTTCTCAATCCGCATAATGGATAGAGTTTCAGGATATTTTTCTTAGAGAATAATATACCTTATTAGCCTTATCGGGATAATAGTGAATAGAGAAATAATTTTCCTTCATTATATATATCAATATCTCTTGAAACATGATGAATTCATTTTCTATAAATATAAACTTTAATCCATTGTGATTAGTATTAGTTTCACACTTCTCACTAGAGTGGTAGTGTTGTAGGATTTTCCATGAAACAATCACAACCACTTGCACTATATCATGTGTCAGTTAGTTTATCTCATGTATATTCATTGGTTATGAATCTTAGGCTATCAAAAAATAATTTTTATTAAGATCACAAATCATTAATTATTTTTAAGAATCACTTTATATCAAAAAACCTTCTCCGCCTGTTATTAGTGTGAGTATAGTTGCATTTATTAGCCTCTTTTTAACCTCCATAAATCTTCCATCACATTATTCCATCCCGACATACTTTACACCTTTCCATATTAACAGATTTATAATCTTTTAAAGTTGTGATAAATTCTTCACATAATGTCAGTATTACCTAATGAATCCGTGAAAACTAAAAATTTCAACAACATTAGTTATTATAAGACATTTTTAAATTGCCTTTGTTTTTCAATTCTACACATAAATTACCTCATTTGGGATTTCACTCCCTAATAGTGACAATATTTATCCAAAACACACACTTACTAAACATGGTGTCCAATTTTCTCTTTCCTTAATATTGATGGAAAAATCCTTATATACTCTTCCTGATCCTCCTTTCTCCTGAAGTAAATGATCTTATCATCGATAAACACTACTGTAAATTTTTTGAGGTTGTATTTAATTACTATATTCATCAAATCCTTGAATTTTTTAAGGGAATTTATAATTATAAAGTGAATCATGATGAATTCAATGTTCCCATACCATGTTCAAATGGTTGTATTCTAAATATCTTCCTTTTTCAAATTGTGATGATGATATCAAAAATTAATATCCACCTTTGTGAACAAATTACCTCCTTATAGTTGATCAAATATGTCATAATTCACTGAAAGAGTATGCATATTCATTATGGAAATCTTGTTTAGTTCTTGGTAATTGATATGCATCCTCATTAATCTATATTTCTTCTCTATAAAGAGCATTGTCTTACCCCAATGTGATGGACCAGGGTATATGAAATATATGTACAAATTCTCTTGTAGCTACTTATTTAACTCTTCCAGTTTGATAGATGCCATTTTTAGGGGTTTTTTGAGATAGAAGTGGATCAAGGAATAATATCTATTGAGAAGTATTTATCAATATCTACGAAAATTTTGGGAAACTCTTCACAAAATAAACTAGTGTATTCCCTCGAAAATGAGAATTCCCTCCAGGTTGATACCTTCTATCGACTCAACCATTTGAGTGAGGTATGCTTCATCATCAAGCATCAACACCCACACCATTGATGGGTTTTCCAACAGAAATTCATGGCGTTACTTGCATTTGTAGATGATTATAATATAGTTCAAAATTTGAAAATATGTTTCATTTTCCTGATAGTTGATGTGTTCTCAATATAACGAGATCAAATCCATGACCATAATAGCATTGAGTTCTTCCATGTAAATTATTACAAGTTTATAAGGAAGAATATACCTACATATAATAAGAGGATAAAATCTTAGCACCTGGTTTAAATTGAACACACTAGTCAATTTTTTATGGTTATCTCTACTTTATGTTGGTGTGGATTCAATTCAATATTTCAAGAAAACATTAAAGATATAAAGGAATCTGTAAAAACAGAATCAAATTAGGCTTTTCCAATTATTGAGTTAATATGAAGTGTACCTTTTATGATTTAATATTCATAATCCACATCAGATATATTTATGGCCTAATAATTCCCATTCTCATTTGGATTTGGTGGATGTTGACACTGATTACCCTCAAGTACTCGAGTTTTACTGTACTAGTTTTCGTAGTTCCATTTCTTCTTAAAGTTGAAGTAATGAACCATATGTGGTTCAATAGAAGGAGACATCTTTCCTCCACCTTATTGGCCAGCATAGTTTTGACTCTTAGACATTCATGATCTTTGTGGACTTCTCTCCCACATTTGAACCATTTTCCCATCCCTTTGAGGAAATTCCCATTATTTTTCTTCTCGCATTTTTTACACATGGGTGGTTGGATCCTATTTCCTCATTTTTATTTGATCTATTGAGTTGAAAATCTATTATTATATTATTATATCCATTACCATGGGACTACTCTCTGAACTCCATATCTACCCCGAGAGAATAATAAACCACATATTCTTAACTCCTAGAGCCTCAGATAGCTAGAAGATATAAATGGTGTGGTTTTAAAACACTAAATAATATATCTATTTTGTTATCACTATTAATAAAAAACCCCAGGTGTACCTTAAAATCCTTGTCGATATTTTTTATATGATGTGAAAGATTCACCTTCCTTTTGGTTGAGCTCTATATATTCACTCTCCATTTTTATGGATATATCTTGGTTAATACCAATTAAGAAATATTTATTTAAAGACTTACCACTTCATATCTTCTATTTAGTCCTTTATCATGATGTTCATTATCAAGTCCCACCGTTGATCAGCTTATCATTATAAATAACAGAAATAAATATTCCCCTTATCATTCTCGTAATAGTGGAACAAAAAAGAGAACATGTCCAATGCATTAACCCACAATTCCTTAGTAGTTGGATAAGAAGATCCATAACCTTTTATTGGTTTTTATTACATAAAGTGGAAATGACTAGTTTCACCTTTTTAGGTGAAGGTGATTGTTCTTTATAGTTATGGTTATTATTCATATCCTAAGAAAAATGGGATAGGATTTAAATAATTTTTTGAACCCTAGCTCTAATGGAATTGGGGATATTGTTTCGGCACTCATTTCATTTTCCTTCACATGAATTTTTTCCTTGTTTCCACTGGTTCCCACTATTTCATAAAATAGATTACTTTTTAACTAAACATAAGTCCACAAGTAATGAATAAATAATTTATTCTTTTTTGAAATTAAATTTAAAGGCATGTAGTATAAGATCCAAATGTATATAATTTTTCTAAAACAAATATTTTTGGATTATTACATATACTTAGTTTCATACTAAGGGTTATCACAAATGTTATGTAATCTAAATTCCCAAATCAACTAAACCGTGATTTGATATAAACTATAGAAGTTGTAAATTTTAGTACTTGAAAATAATTTTAATGATAAGAAACATAATTGGGATATAAATATATGATCAAAAGGTTTAGTATCTTGGGAAAAATAAGATCATACATCACTTATGAATAATAAAATATAAACACTTTTTTAAAAAATTATTCTTTATCCTTATAAATATCATGTTATCCATGGTACATGTAGACACTTGAGGATATACATCAATAAAGGGGTGAGAAAAAATCCTATTAAGAGGATAAATAATGACATGAATCAATAAATTATGGTTGATCATAATCATCAACATTATAACACAATCATTGTATAATCTTTGTAATCATGATAGGAATCCTTAGACAATGGCATGGAATTTGGAAATGTATAAAAATTTAACATCATGTTTTAGTGGTGAAATACCATACATAGTTCTGAAAAAAGATTGAATCATGTTCACCCATAACATATGTTCATAATCATGACATCATTATTTTGAATAATTCTATATCATGTTTATGAATACTACACATTATCTGAGGAGGTACATCACATTACCCAATGCATTGGAGGGGTGCACAATTCTGGGACCACTTGTCACATCATAATAATTAAATATTCATGTATTCCACATAGAATGTATATCAATATAGTAATGAAATAACCCATGGAGAGTAAAGGGATTTATAAATATTTCATAAAGAATACATTCATGAATAAACATTGGGGTTTGAAAATAGAAAATAGAAAAAAAATTAGTATCATAATCATTGTTTTTGAGTGAATAAGAAATTACTCAAGAAGAATCAATATGTGTTTTGGTTGGAATATTTTTTTTTGTAAATTTGTTTTACTTTTCATAAAATCAAACTCGATGAGTTATAGAGTTCAATTTTTCATTCTGGTAGTATTAATTTCATGATTTATGGTCGGTTCCATTGAGTACAATTATAGGATTTCTTGTCAAATAGAATAAAAAATCCTAATGTGAATTGAAATGGTATTAATAAAATTCAATAATTTTGAATTGTCCCATATATCATTTTTTTCTCTAGTTTGAGGATGATTTAATATATAAAATCTTAATGAAAATGTTTTAATTTAAGTTTAAAGTTCTTAAGACCATCAATAAAAAATTTTATTTTATTTAATATAATGTTCACATATTGGTACTAGTATATGATACAAGTTATAATTTTTATATTAAAATATTATTTAAACATAGTAATGATTTTATCACCAAAATTTATGGTCGTAATTGAAAGAGAAAACTCATCATCCATGAAGGTTGTGAATTGATGTATCATGAATAATTTTTCATTTTAAAATAAAAGGAGAAGAGATTTAATGATAAATATGAAATTAAAAAAAATCTCATATATTGAAATATATATATATGATATTATGGTTATCATTCCACTTTTGATAGAAGAGGATAGGATATGACAAGGAAATAAATAAAATTAAAATAGAGAGGAGGATTTTACCTCTTGAATATCGTCTCTTTGAGAACCTCTCTAAGGCACTTGGTTTTGGTATTTGTTTGAGACTAATAGCTCCTGAAAAATGGAAATATTATAGGGAAGGTAATTAAGTAGAATTTAGACAAGCTATAAGCCTTATAAGGTGCATGGATAATTTTTTGTGAGTGTAGTATTTATAGGGAAAGAGGGGTGTTTTTATTACATTATTCATTTGTTTATTATTATGGAAGAATACTATAAATAGGGATTATTCTTATGACTAAATATCAAAAATGGTTCTATAAATTTACCTGAAATGGGCACATATATAATCCATTTATCATTCATGACTCAAAAATTCATGTATTTTTCTTATATCGTAAATCATCAAATTTCACTCTTCACATAAAAATAAACTATATTAGAAAATTAAAAAAAACAATCTAAACATATTTAGATCTATTTATTTTGAAAATAATAAGCTTTTTATGAAAATAATTTTCTAAATATATTAAATTTTATTTTTAATTAAACCATTATTTATTTGAAAAATAATAATTTTAATATTATAATAAATTTTTTGAACCTTAAAAAAAATAATTAAGGTATTATTAAATTATATTTAATTATAAAACAACATAATATTAATTTATGATTCTATTTTAAGAAAATTAAATTTATTTTAAATTATTATATTAATTATAAAATTTTAAATAAAAAATTACATTTTCCAAAAAATATTAACACTTAATTTATCATTTTTGAGACATTTATTTACTTATATGATGGTATAATTATATTAAATTTTCATTTATAAGAGTTATAAATTTTATTTATACTTTAATAGGCGAGGTTACTATTTTATTTCCCAAATTGTTATTCTTAATGGCCATATTACTATTCCAATAATCATGTTACCATTCAATTGGTATCGGTTCCTTATTTTCTATAAATAAAACTTATTTAAGTCTTCATTTATGAGAATAAAGTCATTATTGGGTTCTCTATGTTATTTATGTGTTTTATACTATATAAAATATTTATAATAAGTGGAATTCCATTGATGAAATTCTGGTTTATTACAATAGTGTTATAAATTAACATCAAAACACGTAGAAATAATATGAACATCAATAAAAAATGAGATTAAAAAGGGACTCACAAATTGATAAGAGTACAAAATATAGGCAAGATGGATGCTGAATAAGAAATAAAAAATTGGTCCAATGAAATAATAAATATAAAAATATATATAGCTACCCATATTTATGTTACATGAGAGTCAAATCCCCATTATATAACCACCAAAACCTATATATCTTCATACAAGAATACCCATCGCCATCATCAAATACCTTAAATTTTCCCAGAACATCCAAAATAAGGTCTTAATACACTTGTTCATTGTATGTAGGGTGTGAACAACATTTTTTGAGTTTCATACAACCAATTGATTCATATGTAACTCTTCTAATATAAACACATCCAAGCTAGTTTGAATGAAAATATCATGGAATATGATTTCATATTGAAATTGAATGATAAAAAATAACGTTCATTATAAATTTTAATATAATATATTTTAACATGAAAATATACATTTCTGTAATCAAGAAAACATAACAGATCCCTAGTTTATCTAAAGTTATGGGCACACTACAACTTCATATTAACAAGTGATCTCATAGAAAACCATATGTTCTTAAAACTTCTAAGGAATTCACACAATGTCCTATTGAAATATTGCTTCCCATTCCCCAATACTACATCAAATAAACCACTAAGGAGTGCTAGTATTATCCTTGATGTGTGGTGATTTTTTAATAAGGCTCAATGACCACTTTTTATGTGTACTGTTTTTATTTACTATGGCATAATCAAAAGGAGATACTTAATATAGTCTTTCCACCTTGATAATTGGGTTACTATTCCTATATCCCATTCAAACATATAAAATTATATATAAAATGGGTTTCCAAAAATACATCTCTAGTAAATTATAATTATCAAATCAAAAAAATTCCATCTAAATAGTTTTATAACTCAAATCAAAGTAAACCATATAATGAATTTATTTCATAAATAAATGTCCTTTAAAACTACATTAACATAGATTAAATTAAATAGAATTTCCTTTTTTAGAAAGTGTTGTTTATATTTATTTCACAAAATAACATTTCCACATGAAATAATATACCGTTAACCAAGAAATCCCATAATAATCAGTGGATTCCACCCTTCCATATTGGAAATCCACATAGAATGAAAAGATGGGTCCTACAGTGGAAAGGAAAAACACTGAAATTTACAACACACATTAGATATTAATTAATAAAACACTATATATCCACATCCATGAGGGAGAGTGAAACTAAAGATAAGGATGAGTAAACATCATGATTTATTAAGATGATAAAATTACTAGAGCGATTCCTAGAGTAAATTTGGTGAAACATCACCAAATCCAAATCAAGGATGAAAAAAGATATGTGTTGATGTATGTAATGGAGTTGTGAATTTAGTGGTTATTAATAAGTAAGGGAATGGATAAAATTAAAATTATTTAATTTTAGAAAAGAATATTTTTAGAATACTAGGTAGACCACATAGTTTGGTCTCACAGTTATCTTAACTATTTCACATCCATGTCTGAACCACTTCCTGATACTCCCCAACATAAGGGTTATTCCCAAGAATTGATGACATGGTATATTCTAACAGCCTTCCAACTATTTGTGTTTCTATATGAAATAAATTATTCACATGGTATCCTAGAGACTCCACATTCTTCATGTAACCATGCACAAGTTGTGAAAAAATTCATTGTCAAACTTGCAAAACATTTCACATAATGTACACATTGTTACATCATATTCTTTAGAAACTGTACAAAAACAATAGTTTTTAAAATTTAAAAATTATAAAAATAAAAAACCTAGAATTATAATTATATGATTCAAAATAAATAATAGATAAAATACCAAAATATAAAATCATTGGTGTGAGAGTTCTCAACACCCTATAATTCCTGATCACTAACATTTTAACTCAATGAAAAAGGAAAACATAAGGAGGTGAATTTCTGTATGATCAAATATTATCACTACCTAGTATCATAAGGGTAACTCCCATGCTACCATAACACTCAAAACTCAAAATTGAATACCCAAAAATTAATTTTTCTTGGTAGTTAATAATTTAAATTATATTATTGTTAACACAAAAATTCCTGATTGATCTCTTTCCAATTCAAAATTTTAGAGGGGTATATATTTGACTTCATTAATTTAAAAACATGAAATTGGGTATGGGTCCATGTAATCTAATGAGAAAATTTAAAATTGAAATGAATAAAATTCTAATCATATATCTAACCCAAAAGTGTGTTATTTATCATCTATTAATATTTCCCTTGTTATTGAGTCTCTCATGGACCAACTAGGTAGAAAACTCTTAAATCTAATACCCAAATAAAAACTATAAAAGATGGTGGTTTTATGTAAACAGGAATTATAAAGACTTTAATCCATCACAAATCACTATTTAATAGTCTAAATCCCTATATTTGTTATGTGGACAAATGTAGAGCCTAGTAAAGAAGTATCACCAACCATGGTGTAGTATAGGGGAAACCGATAAGATAGAAAATACAAAACCTTGGATGGAGTCAACTTGATCACGAGTAGAAACTATTTTCATGGGAAAATCCACCAGTCATTGATGGATATTCTAGAAACCTCTAATTCCCATGACTCAAGAATATACTACAAAAAGGTTCATCTAATTCTAGGTATAAACATGGTTACATGTATAAAATATTCTACAAATTCCATGATATAACGTCTCATACATGGCCATGATAATTAGTTCATTAGACAATAAAAATTCATAGATATGACTAGGTAAATAACCCACTAAGAATGATGGAAATATTTCACCTCCAATATTTTTATCTATAAAGGGGCCACACATCAGCTGTGAAATCAAAACATTCCCATATGTAAATAATACCTTTCACAAATAGTCTCCCCACAATATATAGATTATTCGATGATCTAATTCTCTATATCTAGTAGATTATACTGATGATTGTTATCATGGATTTAAGGAATAAAATAAACATTAGAAAGGGAAACACCTTCCTTCAATTATTTCATGAATATATTAATTTGAGTAAATAAGGCCATCAAAGCCAATCATTCAACAAAATCTATCTAAGATTATGAAGGAAACATTTGTCTAAGAGAATTTGTGACCACAATCTCAAATATATTTTCATTGTACAAAAAATTGTCATACCATTCCTAATTTTAATATTGTAAATGTTTGACTCTCTAACCTATTTTAATAATTCCATGATTAGATGTTGAATTTTCAGAACCACATCACTCAATTTAATTAATCAATGTGTTCATCAATATAGGGTGAGAGTTGATCGTTCTTAATCATTTCAAAAAAAAATCTATAGCTAACCAACATAGAAGTAGACTGAACCATTATCATTCTAAATATAGGACCATACCTGTATAAGGGGTCACTATAAGGTAGAAAAAATCCCCAACTCCATGTTAATATACTACTCAAAACCATATTCTTGGTTAACATGAGAAGTCATCTATAAGCACCTCATGGAACTTTCATATGACCCAATTGAAGCTCAATTCCAAAATTCCCTTCATCACCCTAAACCTTAGGAGACATTATTCAATATTCTCAATTATGAACATTAATATGAGGTTGTCCCTCCCAACTCAATCATGGATCATAATCCTGTTGAGACACATAAGAGTTACCATTGGGATTAGTGAAGTTAAATATCTAATGGTTGCAAAACACATAGGTCGTAAAGTTAAATATCAAACACATCATGATATGTGATCATAATAATGAATCTCAAGGATAAAAATGTCATATTATAGATCCTTATATTATAAATATATTTCTCAAGGATACCAAAATCCTTTTACCATCTTATTTTCATTAGGTTTATAATTCTCTACAAAAAATGAAATTAGATATGATAGAAGTTTCAAAAACTACAAAACATAAACATATGTAATTTAGTGATAATAACAAGTATAAAGTAAATAAATACCCATAGATTATATAGTATGTATGATACATATCATTGTCACATCCTCTATCACATAATCCATAGGAGATCGCTCCATATCATGAAACTACCTAGTCTCAATTAAAGTTAGAGATTCATGATATATCATTAGTATTTCCATAGATAAATCTAACCACACTATAAATATTTCATATTTAAATGACCTTGATATTAGGTTCGCAAAAATTTATAGATGTCTAAATGAGTCCCAAATCCATTGGGTGCTGAGGATCCAACCCTGTTTTGGGGAGAGGTACTAACCTTATAAAACATATTAATATGGCCTAGATTACTAGAATAGTAGAAACAATAAATAGAATATTTTCATTTAGACATCATATTCCTTAAATTTCTATACTTGTCACATATAGGAGATCCACCACATGAAGTTACTGAAGCTAAAACTGATATCAATGCCCATTATCATGCTTATATGCACTTTTTGGAACATTATTATTTTTATTCTATTTTGAGTTTTGACTCCAAATTATATTCGATAAAAATGGAACACCTTCCATCTCTAGTATCCTCACCTAACTCTTATCTATAATCATTGCTCAATAGAAACCCCTAGTGTATGTTAGAAGATTAAAGAGATGTAAATGTGATGAGATGTCTATCCTAAGGCCCATTTCAATAATCCATGCCATCAATATATCATTTTAAAATATCTCTAGTGAAAATGGAAAATCATTAAAAAAAAACTATTCACATGTACTATAATAATTTGGGGACTCTGTTAAAGATAAAAAAAATTATAAGTACATCAATAAGGCCATTGTATTTGGATAGAATTATGGGGTAACAATCACCTTAAAATCACTTCGTTATATGTTTTATTTCCAATTTCATCGAATTATTGAATCTCGTAATTTTTATAAGGGGAATTAAAGCATAAAAGTAGTAAACATAAACATTATAGTTGATGAATTTATATGAAACACCAAAATTTTATCAATAATTTCCAAAATATCTTTAGATTCTAGTAGATAATTTATTCCTTGAATATTTAGTGGAGGGTGATTGAGGATTTTCTGAGCTAAATCCTTCTTAGGGAAAAAAACAAGATTCCTTATCCTTAATTGGGCCAGGGTCTACACATTGTTCAATTGAGTAGACCATTATAACCATATTTTCAATGTGGTTATTCTCTATTGAGATATTTTTTTCATGGAAAGTCATAAATAGTTCCTTCGGGAGGGTTAAAAGGATTCTTTAGAGGGGGAATTGGGCAACATAAAATTAATCAATGAGGGAAACCATAAAAACTAATAATAATTCATAAACTCAACAATATTTAAAATTTAAATTACTAAAAATTTCATGAGTAGAAAGAAAAAACAATTCACAACCTCCCATGACTCATCGTATGCATGTATGGTCATTGAAACATAAACCATACATATAATGGAAGGTAACAAGATAAATAATAAACAATAACACATTCCAAAAAAACCTGTAAAATTGAGAACGAATACTTAAACTCTTTGATACGCACTTATTCATACCCCAATTTTATTCCCTTATAATCAAATTATTATCCTAATAAGACAACCAAAATATCATAAACCAAAAAACCTACACTCTGAAACCATTTTACAATGAACTAACCTTATGTTCCATTGAACTGATTATCTAATATAGACCATGGATATCATAAAAGGGGATTTCTTTTGTCTATAATATGAAAACTACTTCTTAAGATTCATGGAGTTTCATTGTGAATAGTTTAAAAAATGGAATCATAAAACGAGATCATGTCGTAATCTTGGAATGACCAGGACATAACATAGATGGTCATGATAAAAAAATATGCGTTCTAACATTCAATATAAATAATGTTTTTGAATATAAAAAACTTCAAAACCTAATGTAAATAATGTAACTATTAACCCAAAATAGGTTTTGAAAGGGTGTGTCACATGTATAAAAATTTGAAAGAAATACGAGATGGACACTAAGAAGGTAATACAAAACTGGTGTAAACCATAAAAATATATGAAAAAATATTACAAACATTATGCATTTGACATATGGTTCATGTTATTTCCATTTCACCACCACATAATAAAAATCTGATAATAACAATACCCATAGGTTTTATATGATTGTGTGCCTTTACTAAGAACTACCAAAACAAGGCCTATATCAATAGATAGGGTGTAGGTCTCTTTTGAGGAATACTTTCATAGTAAGATACAATAAAGAGTTTAATGATTAACCCTATTATAAAAAACATAATACTAATTTGAAATAAATTATCATAAAATAGCTTATTAATTTTAAGGGAATGATAAAAAGTAACACATATTAACAACATGAAAATAAAATTAGTTCCCTAAAAACACATTCACAACCATGTAAAATGGGATAGACCTAGGTCATCTAATATTATGGGAACTCTAGACCCTCGTATAATTTTTTTTCAAATGGTAAATCCTTGTGTGTGGAAAAAAAATTTGGAGAGAATTCCAAGGCCTTGTGTAATAGTGTTTTATATACCATGAAACCACATTCTATCAATCACTAAGGAATAAATGTCTTAGTTTAGCATTTTTTTGATGCCTGTTTAAAGCCCCATGAATGCAATCAATGTATAATATATTTATTTAGTGTGTTATAACAAAAAATGGATACATAATCTAGTATTCCCACATAGAGATCTAGGTTCCCATGTGCTTCTCCAATTTTAACATGTCACATTCCTATTAAAAAAGACATCTAATAATAGATCACCATACAATTCAATTTATCATTTCTGAGTAAATCCTCTTGAATTATTATATATAATAAATAAAGTGAAATTTTTTTAAAGGGTTCATATCATATATAATAGTCCTTAAAAATTATTTGTGACTCCCCAAACTCACACACCTGGATCAGGTGGCCTAAAATATTATATTAAATACTCACTTTGATAGTATAAATAGTGACATGGATATAAGCATCCTCAATTTTAAAAATAAAACATGATTATAGCATCAATTTCATCCTAATATCTGAATAAATTAATAGTTTAAGATAATTAAGGAGACACAATAACTAAAAAATCCATGTCTTTCAAAACTGGTGTATAATTTCTTTAAGATATAAGAAACTTTATAATCCATGATAACTATTAAACACCTATCATAAATTATCTGCAAAGGATAACCTCCTCTGTATGTCATGTTTAGTACTTTTCATTTTCATATGGGGAAATGGAAAATTTTGAATGGTTGATATCAAACACTCAATATGTTATGTATAAAACCTAAGATACATTAAACATATTGATGTAATATATTATTTGGTAGGAATAAATAATCTGATTAATACCATAATAAAATAAAATTGAAAGTATATTATACCCATTAAAAAAATTGAAATCATGTATATCAAGAATAGTAATTTCATATAGATTGAACTCCTAATTTATGATATGAAAAAATGTCTTCAAGGATTTGATCAAAGACATTTACATATATAGGGATATGTATATACTGAAATCCAAGTTGTTTTATCTCATTATACATATTAATGCCTTGCGAGGATATATAATTCGACACCCCACAAGTCACTTGGTTATACCCAACACATTCACCATTAGAGTTAATAAGAAATTGTATACCATTCTATATGGAATCTATGGATGTATAAAATATACTAATTCATGTAATGAAAAATATATAATTTTAGTTCATAATAAACTCATGTTAATCATCAATCACCATTATAAATGAAATTAATTTTCTACATCATAATAAAAGGGATAACATGATCATTACCCATTCAGGAGAATATGTTGCATAGTGAAACCATATATAGTCAACATAACTATAATAATCAATATTGGAATAAAAACATTAAAAGAACTAGTAATTTTCCTTATGTTAATAAAAGGGACAACATGTTCATAACACATTCATAAAATGAATGTGGATTATAAGAATAGAACAAAACCGCAATGAATGAATGGAAACATATAAGGGTGTTGACATAAATAAAAAACAGCCTTACAAAAGAATAATTCCTTGATTGGTATCACAAAATAAGTGATTACGAATTAAATTGTCTAATACACAAGTTAAATCATTTATATGATAATATATTTATATACATATATTAGAGAATAAATCATGAAATATAAACCCCATTAGGGTAAATCATTTAAAAAATGAGAATATAAGTGGAAGTGAAACATATATTATCTTTTAGAAATCATTTTTAATATTGACATAATATATGACTTTACATGTCACTTTCAAAGGGATCATTTGAAAAGGTGATGTGAAAATTTTCTAAAACTGTTAATTTGGTAAACATTTTGTAATAATAGATCCTTGAAAATCACTATGTTTACATTGTAGAAATGATTAGAATAAGGAAATAAATTTGAATGTCATAGTAAAACCACTTATATTATTTTCAAAATTCATTTCTTATAAACTCACTTTGTAATAGGAGTATCAATACAATCATTTTAATTAAAAAAATTTAAATTTATCAAATTGTATTTTAAAATATTATATAAATAGATATTACGGTTGGAGAATGCAATCATGGTAAATAAATCCCACGATGAATCATTATAAATAATAGAAAAGAGGTTTGAGTTTTCAATATCCATTTAGGGAAGCATACACCATTAAGAATGAAACATATAAAAACAGTTTTATGTGGTAAAATTATTAGAAATGAGATAATACCATATAAATAAACAATGGGATTAATAAACCCAACTTATATAAAATAACATCTTTGGAATAATAATTACTCAATGAATGAAAATTCAGTTTCCAAAAACAATTATGACAACTGTAAAACTTGTGTATGATGAAATTTGATTAAAAAATGAATTGTATTTTCTTATCCAATTAATTAAAAATTAAAATATAGAACATTCATGGGATATTAGTTAAATATATCACTAAACAAATGTAACATGTTTCATAACATGTAACATGTGTCCATGAACAACAATTGATTCTATGAAACCCCTTTGGGATTGAGTAACATTTTAATCAAAACCCATTAAAAGAGAGGGAATGTAATTGAACCTAAATTAGATTTATTAATATTAAATTCAGTACATGATATCTTAAATATATATCAAACACACCATATAAATTAAAATAAGTTCCTAATAAGAAACATTTCTAAAATAGAGGAATTTGAGAAGAATCCACTTATATTGGTTCAAATTAACTTTTCACTCGCACCGAACATCCTACAAAATTATATTATGTTAATTAAATACATAAATAAGAACCATTTTAATTAATATAACCATTTATAATCCCCATTTATTTTTATTATATACCTATTAATATTTGTTATTTTTTACCTATATTCAACTCCATGTGTTAGCAATAATTATCACATTAAAATGGTTTTATAAAAATAATTTGGTATCTATAATTTTTTCAACACTAAATAATTATTATATCATATAATTTACCAAAAAAATCCATGAAATTTATAATTTTATAATTTTATTCTCTATTATATTTTGTTACAAACCATGAATATGAAATCAATGATGAGTATGTTTTAGTAATTTGTAAGGAATTAAGGATTTTTAAATTAATTAGTTAAAAATTTCTATAATTGTACCAATGAAATAAAAAATTTATATATTAATATATTTGTATAATAGTAAATGTGTTCTCATAATTATCCATGGTTTATGTGTATAGTAATGTTCATGTAAGTTGTTAAAATGACCCAAACAGGAACAAACCATGATGAATGGATGATTTTGAGGTCGTTTAGTATTAGTATTATTATAAAATAAGAAAAAGTATCTTATTTAGTATTTATTAGTGTGATATATAATAAATTAAAATAATTTTAAAGATAATATAATTTTTATAACATCATTAAACAGAATGTATAGAACATTTTCCTCTATGTGTGCTATATATAAGCTACTGAATTAACGATAATTGTTTGTTTACTATATAATTATTAGGTTATAAAAATTGAAATAACAATGCCTAAATGATATAATTAAAATAAAATTTAGTCTTTAACATCATCCTACTCGTCAATCATGTTAACTATTGTTGAAGATAATAACATGTCCCTCCATGGAGGCGGTTCTCCACACATAATTTAATACCGAATGGGAAAATATTTATATTATATATTTTTTTATAATTATAAAAAATGATATAGATATAATTATTAATTATTATATTTTCATTTTATAATATTCTTGTATGTTCATAAAGGAAAATGACAAACATTGCGTTGTGGAGGCGGTTGTTCGCGCAACCCAGGAAGGGTGGTATCGTTTTTGTTAATAGAAAAGGGAAAAGATAATTAATTATTATTCCCATAGAATAATAAAATATATTATTATGTAAATACTTATTTAATTACATAAGTATTCAAAAATTATAATATCAAAATAAAATATAAAATAATGAAGATATTTAAAAATGATTACTAACGTTGACCACATTAAGATTTTCTATGAAGATCTATTGGAAATGGATAGAATATGATGTTCTCCTATAACCAGTAGCCTTTGAGAGTGTAATATTATTCTATTAGTTATAAAATATAATTTTATTTAGGAGGAAAATAAATTTTTAGTAGAGAATTAAATGGGTGGTGAGAGGCCCCTTTTATAAGTGGAAATAATTGCATATTTGAAAATATTTCAAAGTCATATGAAGGGAGAAAGTGTTGAACTTATCATGTGGATAGAAATTTAGAAATAATGTATTATATCTGGAATTCATTCAATTAACAAATTATACCCTCAATTATATCTATGTTTTTTTATTTTTCGTACACATTGTCATTGAGTTATTACTGTTATCATTTTATATTTTACTACAGTTACAATTGTCCACCATATGTAACTTAATCACTGTACACCAAAATATAAGATTACTTATTAGATATTTTGCACCAAATGATCTTAAATTTTTAGTTAATTTACTTTTTTGCAATATATTAGGTTTATTAAAATTGATTTTGATACAAAAATTTATATTGTACTAACAAATATTTGAAAATTTTTATAATTCATAAAAAATATAAAATATTGGTTTAAAATTATTATAAACTCAACCATTATTATATATTCATTTAAATTTTTTTTTATAAAATATTTATATAAATTTTAAAATCATACATATATACTAATAAAGTCATAGAATTCATGTTATTTATTAAAACAATATTTTTCACTATTCATCTAAAAATAGAACTTTAACAAATTACCAAAAACTCATTTTAGTATAATATAAATATGGTGAATCCAAAAATAATTTTCATATTTTAAAATTTAGTTACTATAATTTTAAAATTTAAATTTAATTTAAAATAGTGTTATTTAAGGGAAAATATTTTCATTAGAAAGTATCCACTTCAGTATATATTCTCATTCATATTTCATACTATATAATAATTAACATCGCATTATTCAGTTATTCATATAAAATATATTTTATCATAATTACTGATAATTTTATTGAAATAGAAACTCATATCATATAAATATTCAATATTTATAAAAATACCTTCACAAGTATAAAATGATCGGATTAGTCAATTTAGCAATTCTATTTTAATTATATTCATATTAAAATTAGCATTTATTTTATTTATATCAATATCTTATTAAGAGGTTATTATAATTCATTCCTAAAAATTAAATTCCTAGGTTTTAATGGTCACAATTAATGTTATATGTATCATGGTTTTTCTAAAGTTCATTATTGAGTGGTGAGAAAGCAATCAGACACATTTGGCTTATTTAAAGGATGTCTTGTATTAAAATCTTAGGGTTTCACCTTCTCCACACTTATACAAATTATTTACAAACTACATTACTCGTATTAATTTCGATATAGAACAGATAATCAAACATAGCCCACGAGCTGATCATTGGATTATTTTGGATGCAAATTGAGATTTACCTATATGGAAAAAAAATATAACACATTCCTCATTTCTCAAATATTTCTACTATGTAAATAATATATTCATCCACAGATAATGAAATCCGAATAATTATGGAAATTATTAATATGATAATTATACCACTATGGGTTTTTATTTATAACATAATATCCCATAGTTGGTGGGTACCCACATGACATAAGAAACATGAAAATATAGATTTAAAACTCACTTTTTATGCATTATTAGTAGTTTCAATTGATTTTGTTTATTCACATTGTTTTTTATTACTATTTCGATTTATTTTACATTTATTGGTACAATGAGTCATATAATTCCTAACCATCTTAAATTTGAAGCAATATATTTTTTTTTGGGTTTCTCGTTTTCCCTTACACTTGTGAGTCTGATGCCCTTCATATAAAAAATTATCACATTTAAATTTCAAATTAATATAATTTACCGCATTAATTTTATTATATTTTTTAAATTTAGAAATTAAGTCTTATTTGCTTCTTACAATTCAACACATGATCTTTCTTGAGAGTCTATAAATCACTTTTTTGGACTTTTTGGGACATCTACTATTCTCACAATATGAATCCAATTTCATGATGGATATTTTGGAATATTCATAATTTTTCTCACATTATCTCACATTTTTATGGGTTGTTAATTAAAAAAATCTCTTATTTTCCAATGAATTAATTTTTATATTTGTTCCCTTTGGATTTATCCATTACTAAAATTAAAATTGTTATCATGAGATTCATTCATTATAAGAAAATTATCATATATAAATACTGAAAAATTTAACCTAATTATGTCTCAAAATATAATTCAATCACTTTAGAATATATTAATTATAACTAAACTTTTATTAGACTCCATTCAACCTTTATCACCCTCAGATCAACCAATATGATTCTTCTTTTAATCTATGTAACTTTGAGTTGTCTTCTCTCGTACATCTTAACATAATCCTTAAAATGGAATTCCCAAATTACATTCAATTTACATAAAATATTATATAATTATTAATAACTAAATTATATTGGTTCAAAATGAAACTTATAAATTATCTAGGACATCACATATTTATTTATGTATACCTTAACATATGAATCTATTGATTTTAATCAATCTTTTCCATGATAAATTTCTAAAAGTTTATGTAAGATAAAAATATTAAAATCTTTAATAATGGTTCATAAAAAAATTAAGTAACCAACGAATATACCACTTCATTTTCAAACAATGAATATTATTAGGAATCATTTCATAAACAAGGTGACGATCGCAATAATATCTAATCAACCTTTTTTGGGGTTATTTCTCTGAATTAAATCTGTTTTAGAACATGCAACAACAAGTATTTTTAATAAAGATAAGTAATTTATAATAGAATCACATATTCTCACCATTAAAATCCAATTTGGATGATTTAATATACATATAATTCTCACTTATACTTATACATATATTTTTCACTTATATTTTTTTTACCCTAATCCAAAAAAAAAATTTCATTATTACCTTGATGGTAAATCATAATATTTCCAAAAAAAAATCTATACCATTGAAATTATTATAAAACCTGAATTATCTAACATTAAAATGACCTCAACAAACATATTAATCTCAAAATTTATCTAAATAATTATTGTGTGCCATCTTTAACTGCCTAAACCCACACTCCCAGATTTGGATCCATAAATACATACATTACATACTCACATTGGTACCATCGATTGAAGCCTAGATATAACCATCATTAATTAAAAAATTATTTCTGATCGCAGAATCTTTCAAATACAATGTTTATTTTTGGGTTTATATCTTTTGAGAATAAGTAAAAATCATAAACTAACAATACCCATTTAATTCTCAAATGATGTATATTTTTTACTATATAGGAAACTACATAATCCATATTAAGTCATTAACATCTACCAAAAACTAACCAAACATCCTATCCAATTTGACATCTCATGTGTCATTATTTTCTTCATAACCTATTTAAATTTAAACAATAGAAGTTGTGAGGTCAAATAATTAGTAATGGAATGATATAACTAAAGTTTTCAAAAACCTAGGCATGACATACACTATATGGAAGAATCAAATATTCTAAATAATTATATAATTAAATTAATTTAATATTATTTTATAACCATAATACTAAATTAATGCACATAATGTAAAAATATTAATTTCATAATTATACTATGAATAATTTCATACTTCAAAACATATTGTTAAGGCCTTGTTCCAAGACACTATGCTAATATGAGGAGTGTTATACACTAAAATCAAAGTTGATTTCTCTAATGAAAACTATTAATAAATGAATGGGAAATATAATTATGAGTCCCACTATTGAGTTTTTTGAGTTTAATTCATTCATAATAAGAGTAAAAAAGAAATTACATACCATTCCCAAAGAACATCTAACTGAATAAAATATGGTTATCCATGTAATAAAAAATATTTCATGTTACCACTTAATTAACCTGTATAACTAGTCAATAATTAGGAATATTGTAAATAGTTTATCCCATGTCAATTAAAGTGTAACACGACCATAACCCATCTAGAGGAATAATGAGGATGGATAAGAAATATACACTTAAATTTCTAATAATCAATTGTATTGGAATAACAACATATTGAAAATAAATACCTTTACCCATGTCAAGAAAAGGGATGACAGGACCATAATATATCAATAGAAATTAGTTGTATGTGAATAAAATAACATCACCCCTAATGTCATGAATCTTATAATGGTGTTAAAATAATTGAATAACATTATTTCAAAAACAATTCATCAAATCACTATCACAAAATAAGGGATCATGAATCAAATTGTTTGATACAATGCGTTCAATCCCAGCAGATGAGCCTCAGACCTATTGGTGAGGACTCGGTAGGTGCATCCTAGGGACCCGAGATAAAATCCAGGTGAATATAGAAATACTGTAGTAGGTAATGTAGCAGGCACTGTTCGGTACTATAGCGGGTAATGTAGCAGGCACTGTTTGGTACTGTAGTAGTCGGAACTATTCATCTATCATGGCTTTTAGGCCACCATTTTTTCATTGGGTCCTGTAAGGCGTTTGGGCCACCCAAGGCCTTCAGGGCCAGTTGATTCTCAAGGCCTTCGGGCCACATTAAGGCCTTTGGGCCACCCCAAGGCCTTCGAGCCACATGAATGCAGATGTTCCAGCCAGATTACAAGGGATAAGGCTTCAGAGGAGGATTCAGGGAAAGCGCATTCACTAGAGGAGAGCTAACTGGAATTAGAAGAATGAGAGGGTATGGCATTTCCATTAGTACCAGGCATGCGCAGCTTTGCATTGGACAACTAGCCGACCAGACCTGCGAAGGTGGAGTGATGATATCAGGACACATGCTGGGGGGGGGAGAAGATCCAAGTTGTATTTTCTGGTTGATTACCTCTATAGACCTACGGGTCATGTAATTGTCTTTGAGTTTTAGGTCCTTGTAAGGGATCCACCTCATCCATTGAAATGTGGATTATCATAAATAATAAAAAAATAATGACCTTCAGGCCATTCAGAGTATAATTTCAATCTCACAATGTATTATATATATATATTACAGGATATATAAGGAAACATAAATTCAAATAGGGTATGTCATTTTTAAAATTACATGGGAAATAAATTATACAACTTAAAATATCTTTTATAATTTTCTTAACATTTACATAAAATTAAAATATAAATTTCAATTTCCAAGGTATCTTTCGAAAAGTTTATGTGAAAGATTTTTAAAATCCATTAATTATAAAAAAGGTATACAATAATAGATTCTTGGAAAATCCTAAAGTTTCAATTTTATAAATGATGGCAGGAAAGAATGAAGTATGATATGGAGAGGAAAACACATTTTTGTTATTTTCAAAATATTATTGTTGATCAATCACATTTTAAGAAGAGTAACAAAAAATTAAATTTTAATAAAAAATTATTTTCTAAATGTTTATTATAAAATACCATATAATAAAATACTATTGTGGGAGAACTCAAGAAATGAAAATTAATGATCATGATGAAAACATATAAGCCAAATGAAGGATATTTTCAATATCAATATCAATTTTGGTCAATATACTTCATGAGTAATAAAACTACCATAAAGTTATTTATATTGAATAATAATAATTAATGTGAGAATAATAGATAATAAAATCAATGTGTATAATTTACCCATCATATATAAAATAAGTTAACGTGAATGATCATAAGTAAATGAATGAATATTGAGAAACCAAAAATTATTATTATTAGGGTAACACTTGATTCAAAATATACTTGATGAAGATTAATTTATTTATCATATTTTATCACATGATTTACATCGAAATAATTTATATAGCATTCATATGACTTAAAATAATTAAAACACCATAAAAAGGAATGATGATGAATAGCATGTGACTTATCTCAAAGAAATAGAATTGAGAGAAAGAAAACCCTTGTGGAATTAGTAAAATTTTAATAAATACTGATATACATAAATATATATATTTTAAAATTATAAATCTAAAAGAAAAATTAAAACGAAATATGATAAGTAAATATCATTACTCATCTTGAGAATATTGATATTTCAATATAATATACTTATTACTGGATATCATAGTATAATATCATGTAATTGGATGATCAAGAGAGAGATATATCATTATTTAGGAAGTCAAAATGGTAAACTATATGTAAGTAATTTAATTTTTACTATTTTTATATAGGTGTGGTGGGATGACCCTTTTATAAGTTGTGAGAATGACATTTTGGGAAATATTTTAACTTTATAAAAAGGGATTACATGTTAAACATGTAATTTATCACCGAAATTGAGAATGAGTGGGGTGTGGAAAAGATAGGGTAAAACCACACCTCATCCAATCAATTATATAAATTATTTTATCATGTTTGAATGCCTTTACCAATTGAGTTATTATTTTGACCATTTTAGATTTTATCATGATAACTAGTTACTTATAATGGTAAATTAACCAATGTTTTCAAAAAACAATGTTTCTTTTATTAGAAAATTTTACATAATTAATCAAAATTTAAATTCTGTTTCTTTTTATGTAATTTTTAAAACTGATAAATATTTAATTTCAAAATAAAAATATATATTGTAATAAAAAAAGGATTTCATAAAACATTACTTTTGTTCTATAATTTATAATATGTATTTGAAAATTAATTACAACATTTTAAAAATTATAAATCATATTATAATACAAATATTTATTTAGAAAATGTTTTGTCGAATTTTTAATTAATTCTTATATACTAATAATATCATAAAACTCTTTTTATTTATAAAAACAAAAAAATCACTATTCGCCAAAAAATAATTATTTTTCACAAATTACCCAAAAAATATTTGAAGTAAATATTAATATTATGAATAAATAATTTCTTTTCATTTTCATAAAATAAAGTTTTGTTTTTTTAAATTTTACTTTTAAATATAAGGTGGCATATAATGAAAAAACAAATTACAGGAAAATAACTTTATTAGAATATTAACATTTCCCATTAATATTTAATTTTTTAAATATTTTAATATGTATTAAAAAATTAATCATATCAAATATATTTT
Source organism: Viscum album (assembly GCA_963277665.1). Classification (NCBI taxonomy): domain Eukaryota; kingdom Viridiplantae; phylum Streptophyta; class Magnoliopsida; order Santalales; family Viscaceae; genus Viscum; species Viscum album. The sequence goes on along the minus strand of OY728155.1, from coordinate 1,644,087,909 downwards.
ATCATCATTAATTAGATTCTTAATTAAATATAAATTTATCTCGCCTAAAGTGGAAAAAATTAGAAAAATGCATTTCAAAGTATAAAATAACTGTATTAGTCAATTTTTCTATAAAAATAGAATTTATATTATATTAAAAGTATCCTTTTTTTATTTCTATAAATATATAGCAATAAATAAAATAATTTTCATTACCACTAAATCAACAAACATGTTCAAATTGTAGTACTTAATACTAAATATAGTACAGTTTTTTTTAGTTCAGTATTGCAAGTGGATAAAGATATAGAACATATTTTCTTATTCAAAGAAAGAATCAAGATAAAATATCAGGTTGTTATACTATAAAAATATATCTTATTTTAATTATAACCATCCATTTTGGTGTAATGGTATCAAAAAACAAATATTCCATTTAAATTTACCTAGTTTTATTTAGGAAACTCCATAATAATCAGTGGATACCACCCTCTAATATTGGAAATCCACATAGTAATTAAATAGGGATCCTAGAGTCGAATGAAAATTGATTAAGAATTATATCAAATTCCCAAAATTGTAGTAAAATAAAACCCAATGCTACCATATCCATGGGTGAGATTGAAACTTAAGACAAAGTACTGAGAAAATCAATAAGAAAGAAGAGGATAAGTATAATTCAGTGATTCTTGGAAGAAATAAGGTCAAGACTCACCAAAAACAGACAAAGATAATGAGGTATAGTTATTTGATGTGTTGGATTGAGTTTTGAGAAGTGTAAAAATAAATCAGAGGTGTTTAGGTATTTAATTATTATAGGATTAATTTGAGTAAACTGTATTTTTAAAATTCTTGAAATATTTCTTGGTTAGGGCACGAATGTTTCCTAAATATTAACTAAATTTGAAAGATCCAATATACGAAACTCACTTATGTGAGGGATATTCACACGTTTTGGATTAAAAGTCTATGATAAACATCTTCAAACCATTGGAGTTTCCCTTACTCATTAACTAAGTTGTATTATCTCTTGGAGACTCTAAACAGTTCCTGTAACCATGAAAAATCCCTGAAATATTCCCCTATCCAATTTTCAATGTTTACCATATGTTGTCAGTTTGTTTGCTGATAATCATTAGAAAATATTTTCACAATCATTATTAATAAAAAAATTAAATTTTAATTAGTAAATGACACAAAAATTGAATAGTATGATTAAAAAAATAATAGATAAAATATATGAAAATAATAGAATGGGTGTGATAGACACACATACTGTTTGGTGTATATTATGACCTCACCTTCCCAATTTGGGACTCATTTATTTTAGGAAACACACATTCTAGGTTGTGCCAAAGGGTAATTAATGCCATTTCAAAAACAGCAAAGAAAAAAATTTAAATCCCCTATGTTTAAAACCTTCCCTCTCAATTTTAAGGTATTATGATGAAATAAATCTTATAAAATGATTAATAACCTTGAGATTATCATATATAGGAAAAAAATAACATACTTAAGATTTTATTTATCATTATTTATATATCCACTTTTTAAATTCATGATTCAACCACCCACATAAATAACATGATAAAAAATCATAAAAAAGAACTATGAGTATGGTATGAATGCTAAAATTTTGTTTTAATGTGTCTTATAACAACATGGTAATCCAATGATAATATTGAAATAATTGGGGTCAAATTTCAAGGTGTCTTCAAGGGATACATAATTGATAAAATTAATAAAAAAATTAGCGAAATCAAATTTAATCAATCCAATGAACCAAAAATATTTTTGAAAAATAATTATAAAAATATAATTTTTAGAATAAATATCTAAAAAATCTCTTAACAAAATTTATGGAAATATAAATAATATGTCAAAAAGGGTTTCCAATTCCTCTTGTTATGGGAATATTTATTTGGGATAGTAACACAATTGGTATGAAAATCCATAATTTATGAAAAGTGGTGTGTATGATCAAAATCATGGACACGGTAGTTAAAAAAGAGTATCTATAGTCATTTAAATAGTTTAATGTCAATCAAAATCAAAACAAAATTATAAATTTATTATAAGTTTCCAAAAACTGATTCAGGGAAGTCAATTAAACTAAATAATATTAAAGCACACCCCCATGAAAACATCATAAAATTATATATATACCTTCAACCATAAAATGCTTTTTTAATTTACACAATATAACTCAAACATTATAATACTAATAATAATTAGAGAACAATTGGATTGGAACCGAAAATGGTTGATAGGATGAAATGACCAATTTTTTTTTTTTAAAATAAAAAAATATAATATCCAGTGAGGGATTCCAATATACCTAAAAATAATAATACATCAAAAACTAATACTAATTTATTAAGTAAATAAAATTAAAATAAATCAAATTAAAATGAATTTGGGGTTTCCTTCATAAAACTGTAATATTAATATTATCAAATGTAACAAAATCATGATGACCAATATAGAGTCCAATTATTGGGATCTTAATTTGAACCGCCATATCATAGTTGGTGGGTACCCACATGACATAAGAAACATGAAAATATAGATTTAAAACTCACTTTTTATGCATTATTAGTAGTTTCAATTGATTTTCTTTATTCACATTGTTTTTTATTACTATTTCCATTTATTTTACATTTATTGGTACAATGAGTCATATAATTCCCAACAATCTTAAATTTGAAGAAATATTTTTTTTTTGGTTTCTCGTTTTCCCTTACACTTGTGAGTCTGATGCCCTTCATATACAAAATTATCACATTTAAATTTCAAATTAATATAATTTACCGCATTAATTTTATTATATTTTTTAAATTTAGAAATTAAGTCTTATTTTCTTCTTACAATTCAACACATGATCTTTCTTGAGAGTCTATAAATCACTTTTTTGGACTTTTTGGGACATCTACTATGCTCACAATATGAATCCAATTTCATGATAGATATTTTGGAATATTCATAATTTTTCTCACATTATCTCACATTTTTATGGGTTGTTATTTAAAAAAATATCATATTTTCCAATGAATTAATTTTTATATTTGTTCCCTTTGGATTTATCCATTACTAAAATTAAAAGTGTTAACATGGGATTCAATCATTATAAGACAATTATCATATATAAATACTGAAAAATTTAACTTAATTATGTCTCAAAATATAATTCAATCACTTTAGAATATATTAATTATAACTAAACTTTTATTAGACTCCATTCAACCTTTATCACCCCCAGATCAACCAATATGATTCTTCTTTTAATCTATGTAACTTTGATTTATCTTCTCTCGTACATCTTAACATAATCCTTAAAATGGAATTCCCAAATTACATTGAATTTACATAAAATATTATATAATTATTAATAACTAAATTATATTGGTTCAAAATGAAACTTATACATTATCTAGGACATCACATATTTATTTATGTATACCTTAACATATGAATCTATTGATTTTAATCAATCCTTTCCATGATAAATTTATAAAAGTTTATGTAAGATAAAAATATTAAAATCTATAATAATGGTTCATAAAAAAATTAAGTAACCAACGAATATACCACTTCATTTTCAAACAATGAATATTGTTAGGAATCATTTCATAAACAAGGTGACGATCACAATAATCTCTAATCAACCTTTTTTGGGGTTATTTCTCTGAATTAAATCTGTTCTAGAACATGAAACAACAGGTATTTTTTATAAAGATAAGTAATTTATAATAGAATCACATATTCTCACCATTAAAATCCAATTTAGAAGATTTAATATACATATAATTCTCACTTATACTTATACATATATTTTTCACTTATATTTTTTTTACCCTAATCCCAAAAAAAATTCCATTATTACCTTGATGGTAAATCATAATATTTCCAAAAAAAAATCTATACCATTGAAATTATTATAAAACCTGAATTATCTAACATTAAAATGACCTCAACAAACATATTAATCTCAAAATTTATCTAAATCATTATTGTGTGCCATCTTTAACTGCCTAAACCCACACTCCCAGATTTGGATCCATAAATACATACATTACATACTCACATTGGTACCATCGATTGAAGCCTAGATATAACCATCATTAATTAAAAAATTATTTATGATCGCAGAATCTTTCAAATACAATGTTTATTTTTAGGTTTATATCTTTTGAGAATAAGGAAAAATCATAAACTAACAATACCCATTTAATTCTCAAATGATGTATATTTTTTACTATATAGGAAACTACATAATCCATATTAAGTCATTAACATCTACCAAAAACTAACCAAACATCCTATCCAATTTTACATCTCATGTGTCATTATTTTCTTCATAACCAATTTAAATTTAAACAATAGAAGTTGTGAGGTCAAATAATTAGTAATGGAATGATATAACTAAAGTTTTCAAAAACCTAGGCATGACATACACTATATGGAAGAATCAAATATTCTAAATAATTATATAATTAAATTAATTTAATATTATTTTATAACCATGATACAAAATTAATTCACATAATGTAAAAATATTAATTTCATAATTATATTATGAATAATTTCATACTTCAAAACATATTGTTAAGGCCTTGTTCCAAGACACTATACTAATATGAGGAGTGTTATACACTAAAATCAAAGTTGATTTCTCTAATGAAAACTATTAATAAATGAATGGGAAATATAATTATGAGTCCCACTATTGAGTTTTTTGAGTTTAATTCATTCACAATAAGAGTAAAAAAGAAATTACATACCATTCCCATAGAACATCTAACTGAATAAAATATGGTTATCCATGTAATAAAAAATATTTAATGTTACCACTTAATTAACCTGTATAACTAGTCAACAATTAGGAATATTGTAAATAGTTTTTCCCATGTCAATTAAAGTCTAACATGACCATAACCCATCTAGAGGAATAATGAGGATGGATAAGAAATATACACATAAATTTATAATAATCAATTGTATTGGAATAACAACATATTGAAAATAAATACCTTTACCCATTTCAAGAAAAGGGATGACAGGACCATAATATATCAATAGAAATTAGTTGTATGTGAATAAAATAACATCACCCCTAATGTCATGAATCTTATAATGGTGTTAAAATAATTGAATAACATTATTTCAAAAAAAATTCATCAAATCACTATCACAAAATATGGGATCATGAATCAAATTGTTTGATACAAAGCGTTCAATCCCAGCACATGAGCCTCAGACCTATTGGTGAGGACTCGGTAGGTGCATCCAAGAGTCCCGAGATAAAATCCAGGTGAATATAGAAATACTGCAGTAGGTAATGTAGCAGGCACTGTTCGGTACTATAGCGGGTAATGTAGCAGGCACTGTTTGGTACTTTAGTAGTCGGAACTATTCATCTATCTTGGCTTTTAGGCCACCATTTTTTCATTGGGTCCTGTAAGGCGTTTGGGCCACCCAAGGCCTTCAGGGCCAGTTGATTCTCAAGGCCTTCGGGCCACATTAAGGCCTTTGGGCCACCCCAAGGCCTTCGAGCCACATGAATGCAGATGTTCCAGCCAGATTACAAGGGATAAGGCTTCAGAGGAGGATTCAGGGAAGGCGCATTCACTGGAGGAGAGCTAACTGGAATTAGAAGAATGAGAGGGTATGGTATTTCCATTAGTACCAGGAATACGCAGCTTTGCATTGGACAGCTAGCCGACCAGACCTGCGAAGGTGGAGTGATGATATCACGACACATGCTGGGGGGGGGAGAAGATCCAAGTTGTATTTTCTGGTTGATTACCTCTATGGACCTATGGGTCATGTAATTGTCTTTGAGTTTTAGGTCCTTGTAAGGGATCCACCTCATCCATTGAAATGTGGATTATCATAAATAATAAAAAAATAATGACCTTCAGGCCATTCAGAGTATAATTTCAATCTCACAATGTATTATATATATATATATATATTACAGGATATATAAGGAAACATAAATTCAAATCGGGTATGTCATTTTTAAAATTACATGGGAAATAAATGATACAACTTAAAATATCTTTTATAATTTTCTTAACATTTACATAAAATTAAAATATAAATTTCAATTTCCAAGGTATATTTTGAAAAGTTTATGTGAAAGATTTTTAAAATCCATTAATTATAAAAAAGGTATACAATAATAGATTCTTGGAAAATCCTAAAGTTTCAATTTTATAAATGATGGTAGGAAAGAATGAAGTATGATATGGAGAGGAAAACACATTTTTGTTATTTTCAAAATATTATTGTTGATCACTCACATTTTAAGAAGAGTAACAAAACATTAAATTTTAATAAAAAATTATTTTCTAAATGTTTATTATAAAATACCATATAATAAAATACTATTGTGGGAGAACTCAAGAAATGAAAATTAATGATCATGATGAAAACATATAAGCCAAATGAAGGATATTTTCAATATCAATATAAATTTTGGTCAATATACTTCATGAGTAATAAAACTACCATAAAGTTATTTATATTGAATAATAATAATTAATGTGAGAATAATAGATAATAAAATCAATGTGTATAATTTACCCATCATATATAAAATAAGTTAATGTGAATGATCATAAGTAAATGAATGAATATTGAGAAACCAAAAATTATTATTATTAGGGTAACACTTGATTCAAAATATACTTGATGAAGATTAATTTATTTATCATATTTTATCACATGATTTACATCGAAATAATTTATATAGCATTCATATGACTTAAAATAATTAAAACACCATAAAAAGGAATGATGATGAATAGCATGTGACTTATCTCAAAGAAATAGAATTGAGAGAAAGAAAACCCTTGTGGAATTAGTAAAATTTTAATAAATACTGATATACTTAAATATATATATATTTTAAAATTATAAATCTAAAAGAAAACTTAAAACGAAATTTGATAAGAAAATATCATTACTCATCTTGAGAATATTGATATTTCAATATAATATACTTATTACTGGATATCATAGTATAATATCATGTAATTGGATGATCAAGAGAGAGATATATCATTATTTAGGAAGTCAAAATGGTAAACTATATGTAAGTAATTTAATTTTTACTATTTTTATATAGGTGTGGTGGGATGACCCTTTTATAAGTTGTGAGAATGACATTTTGGGAAATATTTTAACTTTATAAAAAGGGATTACATGTTAAACATGTAATTTATCACCAAAATTGAGAATGAGTGGAGTGTGGAAAAGAGAGGGTAAAACCACACCTCATCCAATCAATTATATAAATTCTTTTATCATGTTTGAATTCCTTTACCAATTGAGTTATTATTTTGACCATTTTAGATTTTATCATGATAACTAGTTATTTATAATGGTAAATTAACCAATGTTTTCAAAAAACAATGTTTCTTTTATTAGAAAATTTTACATAATTAATCAAAATTTAAATTCTGTTTCTTTTTATGTAATTTTTTAAACTGATAAATATTTAATTTCAAAATAAAAATATATATTGTAATAAAAAAAGGATTTCATAAAACATTACTTTTGTTCTATAATTTATAATATGTATTTGAAAATTAATTACAACATTTTAAAAATTATAAATCATATTATAATACAAATATTTATTTAGAAAATGTTTTGTCGAATTTTTAATTAATTGTTATATACTAATAATATCATAAAACTCTTGTTATTTATAAAAACAAAAAAATCACTATTTTCCAAAAAATAATTATTTTTCACAAATTACCCAAAAAATATTTGAAGTAAATATTAATATTATGAATAAATAATTTCTTTTCATTTTCATAAAATAATGTTTTGTTTTTTTAAATTTTACTTTTAAATATAAGGTGGTATATAATGAAAAAAAAAATTACAGGAAAATAACTTTATTAGAATATTAACATTTCCCATTAATATTTAATTTTTTAAATATTTTAATATGTATTAAAAAATTAATCATATCAAATATATTTTATCATCATTAATTAGATTCTTAATGAAATATAAATTTATCTCGCATAAAGTGGAAAAAATTTGAAAAATGCATTTCAAAGTATAAAATAACTGTATTAGTCAATTTTTCTATAAAAATAGAATTTATATTATATTAAAAGTATCCTTTTTTTATTTCTATAAATATATAGCAATAAATAAAATAATTTTCATTACCACTAAATCAACAAACATGTTCAAATTGTAGTACTTAATACTAAATATAGTACAGTTTTTTTAGTTCAGTATTGCAAGTGGATAACGATATAGAACATATTTTCTTATTCAAAGAAAGAATCAAGATAAAATATCAGGTTGTTATACTATAAAAATATATCTTATTTTAATTATAACCATCCATTTTGGTGTAATGGTATCAAAAAACAAATATTCCATCTAAATTTACCTAGTTTTATTTAGGAAACTCCATAATAATCAGTGGATACCACCCTCTAATATTGGAAATCCACATAGTAATTAAATAGGGATCCTAGAGTCGAATGAAAATTGATTAAGAATTATATCAATGTCCCAAAATTGTAGTAAAATAAAACCCAATGCTACCATATCCATGGGTGAGATTGAAACTTAAGACAAAGTACTGAGAAAATCAATAAGAAAGAAGAGGATAAGTATAATTCAGTGATTCTTGGAAGAAATAAGGTCAAGACTCACCAAAAACAGACAAATATAATGAGGTATAGTTATTTGATGTGTTGGATTGAGTTTTGAGAAGTGTAAAAATAAATCAGAGGGGTTTAGGTATTTAATTATTATAGGATTCATTTGAGTAAACTGTATTTTTAAAATTCTTGAAATATTTCTTGGTTAGGGCACGAATGTTTCCTAACTATTAACTAAATTTGAAAGATCCAATATACGAAACTCACTTATGTGAGGGATATTCACACGTTTTGGATTAAAAGTCTATGATAAACATCTTCAAACCATTGGAGTTTCCCATACTCATTAACTAAGTTGTATTATCTCTTGGAGACTCTAAACAGTTCCTGTAACCATGAAAAATCCCTGAAATATTCCCCTATCCAATTTTCAATGTTTACCATATGTTGTCAGTTTGTTTGCTGATAATCATTAGAAAATATTTTCACAATCATTATTAATAAAAAAATTAAATTTTAATTAGTAAATGACACAAAAATTGAATAGTATGATTAAAAAAATAATAGATAAAATATATGAAAATAATAGAATGGGTGTGATAGAAACACATACTGTTTGGTGTATATTATGACCTCACCTTCCCAATTTGGGACTCATTTATTTTAGGAAACACACATTCTAGGTTGTGCCAAAGGGTAATTAATGCCATTTCAAAAACAGCAAAGAAAAAAATTTAAATCTCCTATGTTTAAAACCTTCCCTCTCAATTTTAAGGTATTATGATGAAATAAATCTTATAAAATGATTAATAACCTTGAAATTATCATATATAGGAAAAAAATAACATACTTAAGATTGTATTTATCATTATTTATATATCCACTTTTTAAATTCATGATTCAACCACCCACATAATTAACATGATAAAAAATCATAAAAAAGAACTATGAGTATGGTATGAATGATAAAATTTTGTTTTAATGTGTCTTATGACAACATGGTCATCCAATGATAATATTGAAATAATTGGGGTCAAATTTCAAGGTGTCTTCAAGGGATACCTAATTGATAAAATTAATAAAATAATTAGCTAAATCAAATTTAATCAATCCAATGAACCAAAAATATTTTTGAAAAATAATTATAAAAATATAATTTTTAGAACAAATATCTAAAAAATCTATTAACAAAATTTATGGAAATATAAATAATATGTCAAAAAGGGTTTCCAATTCCTCTTATTATGGGAACATTTATTTGGGATAGTAACACAATTGGTATGAAAATCCATAATTTATGAAAAGTGGTGTGTATGATCAAAATCATGGACAAGGTAGTTAAAAAAGAGTATCTATAGTCATTTAAATAGTTTAATGTCAATAAAAATCAAAACAAAATTATAAATTTATTATAAGTTTCCAAAAACTGATTCAGGGAAGTCAATTAAACTAAATAATATTAAAGCACACCCCCATGAAAACATCATAAAATTATATATATCCCTTCGACCATAAAATGCTTTTTTAATTTACACAATATAACTCAAACATTATAATACCAATAATAATTAGAGAACAATTGGATTGGAACTGACAATGGTTGATAGGATGAAATGACCAAATTATTTTTTGAAAATAAAAAAATATAATATCCAGTGAGGGATCCCAATATACCTAAAAATAATAATACATAAAAAACTAATACTAATTTATTAAGTAAATAAAATTAAAATAAATCAAATTAAAAAGAATTTGGGGTTTCCTTCATAAAAATGTAATATTAATATTATCAAATGTAAAAAAATCATGATGACCAATATAGATTCCAATTACTGGGATCTTAATTTGAACCGCCATATCATAGTATCTTTTAATATTCGTTATAATGGTTTTTTATATTTGAGTCCCCTCTATAAAAATAAATAAATGGGAAATTCCATGGACATATACTTGTACATTAGTTGGTGTGGAAGGATAATGTATAAATCCCCCCTTCATTACATTATCATGATATATTATATGGAATAATGAGTATTGAATGGTGATTTGTTAAATTAGATCTTTTTTTAAATTTTATAATGAAGATTTAATTTATATTGAGATTAAATGTGTGAAACATTTTCCTATTATGAAATGTTAAAGAGTACGATTGGTTCTTCATTTTTTTTCAAAATACACCAAAACTATTGTGGTGTCTTCAATGTTATCTAGGGAATGTTTCAATTCTATTTATTTTCCAATTTCAAAAAAAAAAGATTTATTTGAAAGCCAATATAGGAAAGATCAAAAGTTTTAGTGATTTTATATGTTGCATGTAGCTTAAATTATTTAGTACACATTTATTTTTTTTCATAAAAAGGAGTATAAACAAAATTGTATGGGTTGGGTTGTGGCTACTTGTCAATAGTATCATGATCCTTAGGTGTCTCATCATTAATAAAGACCATAAGGGGGATTATGTTTCTTTATCAAATCATCTTAATATTATAATATTTATATGTGATACTATTATTTGGAATAATTCATTATAAAAATTGGAATCTTTATCTCATATATTTCACTTTTCAAATTAATCAATTCATATTTTTAGTCCCTCTATATCTCCCTTAAGGTGACATGATTGATGGGTTTAGGTTCTTCTTATACTTACTCAATTGGAGGGGATATGTTCTCTTCTCAGTACATAGAACATGACTCTCATAGTTGGATTAAATCATATATATTACATGGGTAATCTTCTAACCCACTATTGAATACTGGTTGGAATATTGGTTTTAAATAATGATTTTTGGTCTCCTCCAAAAGTATTTGAAACTAGTCTATGATTTTTTTAGTCATCTTGGAATGATCAAAATAATACAACCTAAAATATATTGTTTATATAGTATGATGTATCACAAAATCAAAACACAAAAAAACATGAATGGCACAAATTTTCCTAAAAATAAAAAATTATAACTATAAAATAAACATATAATTATATAGATAAAGTAGAAATTATGAATTTAAATTAAGGAATAATTGGATCTAATTATGGTAGGAATGAAATAATATAGGTAGGGTAGAAACATATAAAAAATAAATAAATAGTGGATAATAAAGAAGATGAAAAAATATGGACAATAAAATAATAAATTGGGTAAATTTTTCATATTATAGGTCTAACAAAACACTTGTCCATTAATTGAATCAATGGAAATTTAATATTCGTACACACACTAAAATTATTTGTTTTTTAACTATGTGAAGAAAATTGGTTCTTGAATTTCATTCAATTATCATGGAATTTAATTAAATATCCCTAAATAGGGTTGAAAAATGAAATAAAATAAAATAATGATAGTGACATTATTGAGGTTTTCAATAGTTATTTTAGAACAAAATGTGGCAAATTAGATTATTATTTAGAAATGAAATTATAAATTAGAATTTTATTTCTAATAGACTCCATTAATTTTGTTATTATTCATAATTTGATATGGAAAAATACATTTAATAATAACCCTTAATCATTTTAAAACATTAACCCCATATAAATTAACATGACAAAAAAATATATGATAAATGTGACCATAATCTAGCACTAAGGCTTCTAATAATAAAGATATACTTTTATTATTATTCAAAATAAAATTTAAGAAGAGTGAAAAATTAGGTCATTGGTTGAATTTAAGATTTTTGAATAATTTTGGGTTGGTGATTAGATTTCAACGCTAAGATTATATCTGATATTGATTAGATTTGATCCATAAAATCCAATCCCTTATTTTGTAAATTTGACTGAAAATTATATTTTATTAAAAAATGTAACATTATAGAACAAGTGGGAAACCACATAAATTAAAAATATGGAACATCAGACACCCTTATAAATCACAATATCATTGATAGTACGCTCGAGATTATTATATGTATTCTCCCTATATAATTTCAAATGATGTGTTGTTAACTTTGTATTCAGATCATCTGGGCTGAGGTCTTCAAAGTGATAAGCCGTCAAGTCCCATGCTTGGGTGAATTAATCCACGTTTATATTCCTTTTATTGAAGCATCATGTCAAAATATGATCTTACTTATAAATACGAAAACACTGATATTAATATTTTTCAATAGAATCAACCTCCGACTAATCCTATCAACATCCTCTTGAGAACATAAAATTAAAAAAGACTCCTCCATCATTTCATCCTAATATATAATGATAATGTCCAAAAAATTACACCATCCTCCCATTGTGGTCCTACCAATAGATCCTTAGCATAGATAAACATAACAATATCAGCTACGCAATTAGTAACATCCATAATCACAGAGTCTCCCAACATTTGAGTCTGATCATCCATCATACAACCATTATTCTCCTCTTCCATAGCATCGCCACATTGTTGCACATTGTTTTTTATATGATTGTTCTAAGGATTATTTCACTCCTAGCCATTAGAAATGAAATCATCATTAATCACCTTAGACATAGTATTTTCTACTATCCATGTCTCCATTATTTTAGGTAAATGAGAATATTCCTTACTATATTTCAATTTTAGCTCTTTGATCATAATGAAGTTCACTAAATCATAGTTTCCCTTATCCCCCTTATTTCACCTTGTCCTATTAAATCCTCTACCATTCCATAAATTAATAATTTATACTAATAATTGGATAGATTTATCATCACTTGATTCTTCCATATAGATCCATTTACCTTCATTGTAGTTATCCTTTTGAGATGAAACTTTTTAGTCCTATGATAGGACTTTAATTTCAACCCCCTATAATAGGTTTCTTAGATTAAAATTCTACCTATTCTTTCTAGGACACAACCGAATCACTAAATTAACCCAACACCCCTATACCTAAAGTATAACCACCTCATGGATCTTTTAGCCTGATAAACCTCCATTATTAACTACATATATAACCTCCTCATGTGTGGATCTATCTCCTAGATGCATAGCCTATTCTTGAGATGATGTCTTTTGTATATAGGATCTTGGTTCCAAAGAGTCAATTGTGTGCACCCCATCAATACCCATGAATTATTCAGGGCCTTCACCTTCAACCTATGTTCAATCACATATCGTCTCAAAAGATTGAAAATTTCCACAACTTTATATCAGCATTAAAGGGTGTTACCTCTTTCAGGGTGAGATCCGGAACTCTCTTCAAATATCCTAGAGATGACATACTATTTTCACCTATATCAGTTATAGACAAACCATTCTGGTCCCTTGATGATAACGTAACCATATCCATATAACATTCCATAGTTTCATGACCCATATTGTCATAATCATGAAATAGACAAGGAGGATCAAATCCTTGGATAATTAGGTCTTGCCTATATATTTAATTGAGGTGAACTAAAAATTCCAAAACAAAGAATATATCCTTCTAATATTCAAATCACACCTCCAATTTTTTTATTATTCCTTTCCAGTATCAACCATAAAATGAAAAGATTTCTAGAAACATCTATTTTAACATAGATACAAGGATATATTAGATGTAAAATGGAATAAAATCTATTATCAATGAAAAAAAATCTTCTAACCAAGTTTCCATGAATTGAGTTGATTGAAGGATTTTTAAATGGTATCAAAATTCCAATAAGACATATCTTTATTAGATATACGGGAGGACCTTGTCTCAAATGAACATAAAAAATTAATAACCAAACACTTTTGAAGGACATCTCGATGAATTTCCAGGAAGATATTAGATCTTCCTCTGTCTCAAAGAAAATTAGAAGATATCGATGGTACAACATCCTTATGATAGTGTGATGTTATAGATATCATGAATCAGAGATAAATTAATCGAAGGTATCAATTAATGGTTGGTTCCAACTAAATCCAACCACTAGAGAGATCTTGTGAAGTTATGAAGCCTCTATGAATTCCTATAAGGAGTTCTCTTGCTTGTGGAATACCTTGTCTAAAGAGGAAACCTTGCAGTTGATCTCCAAGACCTATAAATTTAGAAGATCATATTGATCTATAAGAGTAAGAAATTGAAGAGGTCGATTAAAACCCAAGTGGAACCTCCCCCTCTTGGGAGGGGCAGGGAGGACAGTTGAGGCCTTGACTGTCATGCCATGGAAAACATTGACAAAAATGATGCTGCGTGTGTATCTAATTGTTGATATTTCAATATATTTTATTATTAATATTTTTTTCTCTAAAGATTCATATGATTATATCCTTTCATAGTTATTTCTCATCGATTAAGATAATTGTAATTTTAACCTCAATTAATCGTCCATATTTATAGGAATTTCATCTGGTTTATGTATAAAAAATAATGGAATAAACAAGGTAGAAATTTGATTGATTGAATTAAGTAATATACTCCATGCACTACAAATAATTTGTATTTTTGTAATTTTTTATTTGTGATATAATATAATATTTCAAAAAAACATACTTCAAAGTATCAGTTTGGGATGAAAATAAATTTCATCATAATTAATTTCAATTGTGGTTACTTATTGTGATATACATGTAGTTTATCACAATTGTTTTGTGGGGAATGTGTGAAACCTTATGGTAAAGACTCATTTTCATTATAAAATAAATCTTTGATGAAAAATGTATTATTGTTGATATATTTAGGAATATATCATAATTATATAATTCAAATAACACACAACCCATCACAAATATTACGAATCATTTTCAAGGGAAATATTAATGTCCATCGAAATTAGTTTTTTAATAACTATTTGTTGTATGGTGGTATATTATTTGTATATACAGAGTCAGTGAGAAATAAATTTTAAATAGGTGGGATAGAACAAATATTGTTGTATATTATTTGTGAATAAGACTTAGTTAATCATAAATATCTATCATAAATGTACACAAAAAACATGCCATAAAATTCCATGTTTCATATTCCTCTTATCTCATAAACCATTTTTTTCTCATTTTTACTTTGAATACCTAATGAAAAACACCATAAGATTAAGATCAACAAAGAAGATTTAGATTTCCTTCATTTTTACTCAATCAATTTATATTACACAAAACAATATTTATTAAAATAATTGTTTATTTATTTTTTATTTATATTATTACAAGATAATTTTGTAATTATTTTTCTTTTTATTACTATGTTACCAATTCTTTAATTTTTTAGTTTTTATTAAAGTAGAAATTATTTTGTGGTAGTTTAATGTCATTTCATTACAATAAAAAATTAGTATATTTAATAATAAATTATTAATGAAGAGGCAGTCGAATTATATATTAGTAAAATATTGTTAAATATAGTGTATGAATAAAATAATATAATAATAAATAAGAAAGTAATTATATATAAAAAATATTAAATTATTTAGATATATAATAATGAAAACCTTAGAAAAAAATTTCCATATATTAATCAAATTATAAAGAATTTAATCTATATATTTTAAAATAATTATGAAAACTTATAATTATACTAAGAAAATAAAATTTATAACAATGATAAGAAAATAGTAAATTGAAATTACTATGAATGTAAGATAATTTTTAATTGGTTAATAATAAATTTTAATAAAAAAATAAAACTTATAAATATTTGTTAAGATAAACAAGATATTGCAATACCAGAATGTTTAGGGAAGATTCCTATTTATTTAAAAAATCTGAAGAAAATCCCTTTTTAATTAAGAGGTAACCCATTACATGGCAGAGATCCCCTAAACTAATAGGAAAACGATTCAACATGGGCCAGAGGTCTAGCAGCTAGAAACCCAAAAAATCAGAATCCCGATAGCCCACTCAGACAAACTCCATTAAAACCCCACAATATGTCAACATTAAAATGGGACCAATGATTCCCAAAACAGCTGTCACCAGTAACCCAATTCAATCAAACTCCAAAAATGTGATGTCTCCTCCTGCACTCTACCAAACACTCCACCATCATGCCACCAACTGTAGGACCAAAATCAAATTGCCAATCCATGCTGCCGCCATCCTGGAGCACTATGATCAGCTATCACCAACTGATGAACTCCATTTTCCGTCTACAACACCTTCCACATCCCTGAATTTCATTAGCTAAAAACACACATTCCAACCAAATCTGGTCTGAAATAAGATCTGGACCAAGAATGAAAGAATCAGATCCATTAAGGCCACCCTCCACTACTTGAGCACTCAAACTCGATGATGAGAGCTGACTCATGCCGCATGTTGCATTGTTGCCACTAAGACAATCCACCACAACTCCATCACTGACCAGAGCCCATACACGACTCCTCATTACTGAAGCAGAAGCCCAAGGCCACCGCACCATGAATGTGACACCCTCCATTGAGAGATCCCTCTGAAGAAGCTGAAGAAATCTAAAAGAATGAACCATAGGGGAAGAAACTCTAAACAAACCTAGATCTCTTAGTCAAAGCTGAGAGCCTCTCTCCAAATGTGTTATACGGGTAATGAGGTATAGATGGGTGACACACCATTCTTATTCTAGGCCCAACCCACTACCTACACATTACAAGACCCTATCTAATGTTGAGTGTGGCAAGACTCGAACATCAACTAGTTCCATTGTCAATGAGTGGTTGCCTAACATAATACCATGAAGCCAACCACAGTTGGCCATAAATTATAATATGGAATACAAAAACTATTAATATATTGGAAAATATTTAAATAAATTATTAAAAATATACTAATAATCAAATATATAAAAAAATATTTAGGAAGTATTAGCTAAATTAATTTCAAATTATGTTATACATTTATAAAAAAATTATAAGATATTTCAAGATGAAAATTAAATATTTAACAAAATTAATAACGTATAGTATAAAATTAATATGATTTAATAAAAAAATTAATATTACGGAAAATAAATTAATCAAATGAATAATAAAAACACCTAGAGCTTTAGTAAAGTATTAATAAAATATGACTAATAAATTTATAGTGTACTAAAAAATAAAATAAAAATATAGGGAAATAATAAAAATATACTAAAAATATAATAAAAAGTTATTAAATAAATAAATAAATGTATAGTAAATTATTGGAAATTATTAAATAATTTTTGTTTAAAAATAAACTTATAAAAATTATTTTTTTTGTAAAATTACTACAAATGTGTTAGTATGGAAAATTATAAAATATTTGGAAAGTAAAAGTTAATTTACTTTTAATTTAAGTGACACATTTAGAGAAACATTATTTCTAGAATTATTTAAGTATTAATAATTTATTCAGTATTTCTAAATAGAGAAAAATTATTAAAAAATAAAAACCAAAATTAGTAATATTTCTAGGATTTAAATTGTTGTTTAAATTTTGAAAACAAATATTATAAAATTTTATAAATTCTAAAAAGTGACATATTAATCCATTGAAAACTAATAAAATATTGTTATTCTATATAAAATTATAATCAAAATATATGAAATAATTTGAGAAAAACATGAAGAACATCACCCACACCCCATTATTAAGAAAGCAAATGAAAAAATCAATGTAATAATTGGGGTCATACAAATGAACCTACCATCAACCAATGGAAAAGAAAATACGTGTTTCATGTATCATCATACAAAAAATAATTATTATAATCATTCTTTTTTTGGTTGTATACCAATCTGATTGTGAGTACCCTTAATACATTATCCTGCAATACCCAGAATTTTCCCTCACCCACTCTAGTGTAAACATAGATTTTCATGTTTTGGTAGAATATTTGGTTGATATATTATTTCATAATAATAGTTCACCATAAAAAAAGTAGGCCGAAATTATATACTAGAAAAAATTATAAATTATTAAAAACTAATTAATTTTTAATTTGAAAAATAATAAATTTATTATTAAATATAATATTTAAAATATAATTTGGAAAACTAATAAAATATTCCAAATACTAATCAAGTAACAATATTTTTTTAGAAAATATATTTAATTTTTAAAATAAATAACAAAAAATAATATTCATTTTTAATTTATATATAAAAATAATTTTAATTGTATCTCTTTAATTAAAGAAAATATGAAAAGGTGATAAATTTGTAACTTGGAAACTAATTTTACCTTTGAATTTTATATATTATGATAAATAAAGTAAATAAATATAATAAATTATTACTAAAACAATATAAGAAATTTTATTTTTAACGACATTTAAAATTTTAACATATATATTTTTAAATTAATAAAACAAATATTGAAAAATTTAATTACCTGTTATGAATTATATTAATAATAATAATAATAATAATAAAATGGTTAAAAAATAAATAAAATGTTAAAAAATAATTAACTATTTTAATGTTTATTAAAGTAATTAAATTTTAATAAAATTGTTATTGTAAATAAAACATATTTTTTAAAATTCATTAAATGTTAAAAAATTATCTGTTAATTTACATAAAATAATATGTGTTTCATAGTTCCTTGAAACGCATGTTCTAGTTTTAAGAATCACTATTTTTAGGCGGTTTCCATTGGATTTATTTATGGAACCGGAAACTTCCAACAGTTCTTTATCTAATGTGGACCTGCTTTACAAAGGCAGGTGTTCATTTAATTTGAATTTTAAGATACATAAGAATGTGTGTTGGTAGAGAGTATGGGAGGTCAGACTCATCACACCATTTTGGGGGGAATTATTGTCTACTCTGGGGCTCTCTTTGTAAATTTAAGATATTTTCATGAATACATATTAATTAACCAAGCATAACATATGTTTCCCGTGGAATTTACCATCACTTATTAACATGTGTAAAATCTAGAATCATCAGTATGCATTCAAGGTTCTTCATTAATATAAATATTTGAATGTATTCGAGGTTTTACATTATTGGTATCTTCTAATGTACTGCTTAGAGATAATTTCAATCATCGTTGTGATGATACTGGTTTTTAAGCCACACTGTGGGGCACTCTGGAATTTATTTTCATCTAGGTAGACAAAGGTTTGATTTGATCATGGGATCGTGCCCAAAAAATGGGCTACCTACATATCTTTGTGAAAGGAATCAGAACCCTCATAGTTCAGTTCTACTTAATAGGAAAAATATTAAATTTTAAGGTCACGTGATAAGGACCTAGTAGTACAATTTAATGTCATGTGGTATGGATATCTAACACCAATATGCTAAGTCAATGTTTGGTGTGGGACTTATGTTAAAGCATTCCAAGGAACATGGAAAGGATATGGGATTCCAAGTAAGATTAGACCCTGTTGGGATTAAGGCCCAAGGAGAATATGGTTTATTTGGAGTGTTGGGTTTTATCCTCAAGGAGGCTTCCTACATATCCCATATGGATGGGAATCAAATCCCACAGAGTTCAATAAGTCCCATAAGAGAGTATAGTTCTTTGAGAGATATGTGTTTGGTCTTACTTCTATAAAAAGGATGCCTTGATGATTTGGTGTTTAATTTGGGGCTTATTCCTAAGGAGGATGGCTAGATTAAAGGAATTAGGATCGGACTCTTGAAGAGGATTTCCAGCAAACTTGGGCACTGAAAAAGGCTTCCTATGTATCCTGTTTTGAATAGTAATTTGTGTTCTCCTAGTTCCCTTGATGGTGAAAATATTGTGACCATGAAAAATCTCTAAGCCCATGTGATTCATGCTCGGTGTGAGAAACAAGAGGATTTAAAATATTTAACAAAGGAATTCACACTTTAAAAGTTTTCCTCCACCTCTAGTGGAAGAGGGTGCACCTATGGTGTCCATGGTGAATGAAGTCAAGGAGATCGTGGAAGAGGGCGAGGAGACGAGCCTTCCTTCTATTCTATTTATATTGGACCAGGGTCCAATGTAAGGAGGAAGGGATGAAGGTTAGGGGCTTACAACAGGGTAGGGAAAGGGTAACAAGTGTCCCTGTGCCCATTTCCCCTTTGGTCTTTGGCAATGAAGAATAGAGAAGCATCAATGATTCCACCTCTTGCAAGAAAATAAAGGGTCTTATTCAAAGATGGTTTCCCTAAAATTGACCCTGGTTGGGTAGGGAGACTTCTCCTTTATTTTTAAATTGAAAAGTAGGCATGAACTATATCATTCGATACTAGAGACCTGAGGTTCCATGTTATCACATCGAGAAGGGAGAGGCCAAGACCCAACCCTCCTCCAATCTATGAACTTCCAAACACTTTTTTGGGGAGAAAGTTCCATGTTACTGTGGATATACAAACCCAAAAACACTCCATGAATCCTAACATCGTTGTGAAACAAATGGGGGATACCAATGACTGTGGAAATAAAAACCCAAATAGAAGACATGCTAATGTGCCTTTCACAATGTTTTGATGTGTTGGGAGGTTTTGGAGGAGGTCTCGACAGAATCCCTTTCAGAAAAGGGAGGCAAGGAAGAAGAAGCCTTACCATGAATGGATTTGATGAATTCCTGATGGATTGTAGACTAAAGAGAGTGAATAATGTAAGTGAATCAAGGATGGGTGCCCAAGTAGAGAAGGGTGATCATGTATTATCATGCAAGTAAGTAATGGCGCGCAACTATGGTTTCCCAAGTAGGATTCAGTGACATAATGTTCACTTTGGCGATGAACAACCTGTATGGTAATACATGGCTGAGACCTTTCTCAAGCCTTCAATAGTATTCACAAGTTATCCAAGAATTGGGGATCTCATGTTTATGTGAAAGGAATGGGTGGCGCAAAATTATTTCTGACTTGGGGAGGTTTGGGCGCTTTAGTCGTGCAAGTGTAATGGTTTTCAAACACTAAAAGGACTTATGTTCAATGATTCTCCCTTCAATCCTCATCTCAGGGTTTTGAAGAACTAACTTGAATGTTTTGAAATACTAGGGTGAAGTACTTGGGTGACCATTGCAGAAATTGGGCTTCAAGAAAATTCATCATTAAAAATGGGGGACCCAAGGGTCTATTTATAGGAAAATAAGTGACCTTGGGAGAAATAAGTGGGGCGTGCAAGTGTCTTACACGCCAAATTGGGACGTGCAAGTACCTTGCATGACTATGATGTTTTGGATATATTAGGGTGAAACCTCTTTGACATAGCCAAAATTATACTTTCATTTTTCTCCATCATAGTGGCGTATAAGTGGGTTGCACGACATATAGGGGTGTAAAATTAGGTTGCACGCCGAATGAGTTTTGGATAAACTAAGGTGGCCAGAAACTTATGCCTTTGAAAATCTTTTATTTTTCTTTATATATTCCCCCTTTTAATTCAAATCGATTCCCTTCGTCATGATTTTTTAGACTCTTTAACGCAAATAAGTGTCAACAAAATCCCCCCCCCAGAATTGGATCTGAAAATGAAAAGTCGATCCTATACTATGGTAAAGTAATGAAGGAGAAAGAAAGGAGCACTAGTGCACACAAGATTTGGTACTCAAGTCGAATTTGGAATGAAAGTTTTCAACGTGTAAGATTTCTAGTGTGTAGGGTGACAGGCATCACTTATATATAATTGCTTCACTTCAGTGAAAGGTCTCGTAACTTCCATGTTTTCAGCTCTCGGTACACAATTCATCTTTTATTCAGCTGCTTCTATTTCACCACGCATCTCCTGTACACTTTTTAGTTTCTCTCTATAAGTCATGCTCCCAGCATGCGCCTAGAATTATACTTACGCGCCATGTTTTAAACTTGCACACCTTAATGCCTTTTCCATTTTTTTGTAAAACACGAAAAAAATGTACTTACTTTTAAAAGAGGATCTCTATATTTTTTTAGGTTCAATGGTTCCTAAAATAATTGGAACTGCTGATGAGCTCTCCAATAAGAGTATTGATGACCTGATGAATGTCGTTGGTCATGATTATTTTTATGTTTGTGATACCACCCTTCTAGAAAAAGCAATATATTTGAAGAAGTATCATTTCATATTTCCTCGAAGCACCTATCTGCCTTTGTATAGCTACAGCCATTTGCAGGATGCTAACCAGATTCAAAGAACTGTGTCCCACATTCATGGTTTCAAGATTATACTAACATTTCATCTGCCAATGTTTCTATTGGGGCTCATTAACAAATGATGGGATAGTAGATAATGGTCATATTATGCATCATAGCTCGTGTGCTCTAGATTTGAAGTGACACACACCTGAGCTAAAGCTACACTACTATTCATCCATCTTTTCAGATTCTTAGATAGATTAGTCCAAGGGTTGGATTAAATGTTGGGACTTCCATATAGGAGGAGTTGTAAAACCCTCATGGATGTGAGCATACTAGTTGCAAAAGACTTGTGTAGAATTTGCTGACGATTTTAGAATTGTTTTGATTTAGGATCATATTTTTGTTAGGAAAACCTACGTGAATAGGAATGATGATTTGATGCCCGGATTATTAATTTGATGGATCCGAGAGACTAATTCCTTCCATTTAACACATGGGGAGGTAGGTATCAGCTTGTGGGATGTTTATAAGATTTTTGGATCTCCAATCCTTGGATACTTGTGTGATGAGTTTATTCATCCTAAGGTGACATGGAATGACTCAAAGAAGACACCATATTTGGTTCCTGAGTTGATGAAAACATTTAACAAACCCAAGAATTCAATCACAGTGAAAACTCACACCAGGAGGGATAGTCATTCAGAGGAATCTATGGAAATATTTTTGAAAAAGAAGAAGGAAAATGGGCCCCACTTACACTCATCCGACTAGGTATCCAAGGGAAGAGAAGAGAGGAACTCCTGACACTTTTTGGCCAACATTGGATAATGGAGAATTGATAAATAGGGATATGAAATCATCCCAAAATTTCCTGCAAAGACATGTCTGGTAGGTTTCTTAGCCATGTGGCTTATTGTGTATTTATTACCATTTTGAGACTCCAAAAGAGGCGTGAGGCTGAGTACCATTTTTATTGCAACTAATTAGGTGGAGAAAAGGATGGTAGGGTGGGATACTCCTGTTTTGGCCTAGATTCATTGAAGTTTGATGCATTTTTTACAAATAGAAGTATCCCATTATAATATTGGTACCATTCCACGTTTTTTGGGGATGTATATTTACTCCATTTAGAACTTATGTTGTACAAAGTGGAGTATAGGTTTTTGGATGTTCGTTTTAACCATATGTTCAGGCCTTTTCTATTATTTCACTCTTGTCCTTGAATTTTTATGACATCAAGTCAAGAATGAGCATGCATAACGAATTTCATTTCATTACTTATGGGAATCCGCCTACCGGGTGATTCATTGATGACTGTATTGCCTGTTTGGAATTGAGGGCATATATGATAGATTGTAGAGACGGTGTGTTGGCCACCAAAATTGATGGAGAAATCATATTTGAGGCCTATGCAATGTAAATATTTGTGTTCCAATTCAAATATCTACAACGGGATATTGTATCCACTTTTGTGCATGTCAGATTAGAGCAACACACAGTGGTTTCCTGACAACTATTATTGTGGACATCTGTAGAGAAGACTAGGGAATTATTTAATTTACTATCCATTTACGCTGTAAGAATATTGACCATCTGGTATGCTATAAACTGGGTTGCATCATACCCTGAAGGGGTACTAAGTCATATCATCCCTCGAGTGGGGATAAATAGAAGTATCTATAAGGAACCCTATTGTTTGGAAGATAATTATTCATCATCAGGGTCCTAATTGAAAGAATCAAGGGGTGGAGGTGACGATGTTCTAAATTCACCTAAGTGACCTTATGCCAGATATTAATCTCCAGTCAGAATTAATAGTTCCACTCCATCATTCCCTACGAAATTCATACCAAGGTTATCTGGTCGCTATCATTTTGAAGAGAAGAAAGTCCCATTTTATAATCCCCCATCTGTGACCGTGAGTGCTAGGAAGAAACTCAAGTCCAAGGTTGTAGGATCCTCCTCACAACCCTCAGACATACATTCTGAATATATACGAACGAAGGCTATTCGAACATGGTATAATATGAACTATGATGATGAAACTATGTGGATGGATCTGTGTGATGGACTTCATATTCCAAGAGTAGGGGATTTGCAGCCTTCTTTTGAAATTATTTTTAAGGATATTCCCAAAGAAGTAAGGACTTATATTTGACAGATATAAAAGATCATATATTCCACTGATTAATCAATTCCTACCACAAAGCGTGTAATGGAAATTAGGGATTGTGGTACCCCCAAAGAGATCGATTTTTCATTAGATGAAGTGTGGCGTGAATTTGTAGATCCTGAGGATGTATATTTACTTTACCTTTCATTATCTTCCATTTTTCAACTTGAAATTTAGTCAAAAAATTGTTATTTAGAAGAAATGTCATCTTAACATATAGTTGGGTAAAGGAACAAAAATGATGTTCCTTCACCGTAGTATAGTTCAGGAGGTACTTCCCTTGGAGGTATTTGGTCACCCCATGAATATGGAGAAATATCTCTGGGCCAAAAGGCCGTGAAAGAGGAAATAATGGGGGCATTGGAATCTTCGATACCTATCATTATATATGATGATGCCAGCCCTCCCAAAAAGACAAAAAAGGAAAAAGTACTGAATAAAGATGACCATGGTTAAGTGCTTTCTTAGCAGTGGTAAGTCTCCCTGATAATAATGAATTTTAATCATTATTTGTAAAAAATTGTTTAAACTTTTTAAGATTACAAGGGATTCTTTTGTTTCTTCTTTGAAAGAATCTACTGTTAAGATTCAAGGAGTCATAGAAGGTGTTTTGGAGAAGAAACATATTCCTACAAATCTAGTGGTTCTTGATGAGGCATTGAATCCAAAGAAACCAACATATGTTCCCAATACTGCTCCGATTCTTTCTATTAGAGGAGAGGAAGCTTCTAGTAAATCAATAACACTTCATAAAGAATCAAATGCAAAAATATATAACTTCAATTTTGTGATACTTTAGGATCATCACATGCACCAGAACACCTGGAAACAACTAACATTGTCCCCACAATTGTTTCTGCAGAAGCTACTTGGGGTCAAAGGATGCCGGAGGAAGGTTGTGATACAAACACGTGAAGTGGTCCTATGGGTGAGACTAACCTGGGATATGAGATATGATTGGATGAAAAGATGAAACATGGCTTTTATTTTGAAGAACTATTAGAACATGTAAATATATCAAATGCTTTAGAAGATTTTTTAGTTCCTTCTTTAGAATCCATTGGACGTGAGTTCTTATTATTCGTCTAGTTAATCATCTTATGATTAACCTGTAAACCATGGTTTATTGAAACATGCAGTTCCATTTAAAGAAAATTCTTTCGAAATGGAACTTAAAATAAGTGTTTATATTAACCTCAACCCCACCATTGTGGAGACATTGGCTCACATGAATCTTGAGATAGCAGATCATCCTGAGATTTACTCTGAAAATTTGGAACAAATGAAAGATAGCACTCCTCATCCAGAGGAATCAATCAAAATTTCTGAAACTAAGAACATTCAGGATGATTCTTCTCAAGATACTGATCTATAGTTAGGTAACAGATACTGATATTGTGATTTCATTCAATTTTATTACCTCTTGAATCTAACTATAACCATAATTCGTGATTTACCATATATGTATAATAACTTCAATGGCTAGGTTTAGAGGTGAAGCCTCTGCAACAACCCAAAAAACATTAGAAGGGGGAGAAACCATTGATCCAGAAATAATAGATCAAGGCACTTATTTAATTTCATTAGTCTCAGAATATACCCATCTTTATGATAGTGATTCTGAATTGGACCCAGAACTTCAAAAGGCTCTTCGTCTTTATCATCACAAATCATGGAAAAAACATATGGAAGATAACATATGAGATTCCCCTTGAGGAACTTCCTTCAATAATTCCACGTCTTTCATATCTATTTATCATTCTAGGATTTGGCAGTTTTGAATATCGTGAAATTCATAATGCTTAGAAAGAGATTATCTAGAGGAGGGAGAAAGAGAAAAAGCTTTGACGAGACATGAAAAAATCCAAACTGGCAAACAATATTGAAGAGTTCCAAGCATCACTATCATATTCTAAGGATAATTATAATTCCATGTTGAAGGGACTGAAGCAGATAATTAAAGAAAAAATTGTTCTATAACTGAGCCTTCAAAAAGAGTTAGATTTCATTATAGGGGAGCTTAACCAGCTTCTTAGCTCCTTAGGAGAAGTCCAGGAGGATGGTGCAAAATCCATCGCAGATTCTAGAGAAGAACTTCATTGTGATGAAGATAGTGAGGTTGGTCAAATAGACAAACTTCAACAAGAAGTTGATGGTGTTTAAGAGTTTGTCAATCAAAAGGGGAATTAAATACAAATCCTTTTGTAATTTCTAAGAGAGGGACTCCAATTTTTGGATTCCCCTATGTGAAAATTTTCTCCATAAATGAAAAGTATTTTCTCTTTAATAATTTCTATTTTCACATTCTCTAATTCCTTTTTTACCTAGGCCATTGGGCCTAGCAAACATAGTTTAAATTTTTCTAGGGTTATATGAAAAACCCCCACAATATTTATATCTATTGACATATTTATTACATGATATTTCCTGAACTATAAAAAATGCACGTTTAGTGATCTGGGAATTGACTTTATTTAGATTTCACTTTTTGGGTTCTCAACCTAATGAATTCCAAGTCTTTTTTTGTTGACAGTTTAGTGTCATGCATATTGGAATATAAATAGCTAGTATTTATTGTCTAATAACTTTGACAATAAACATTGAAAATAGATCCCAAATAGAAATCTTGTGGCTAAGAATTGCTTTAATATTATTTAAATATATCCAAGGGGAATCTTGAGCCATGATTTTTATGGTCACCAAATTTAAAAAATGTGTCAACATAATGGGTTTCATTTCCATGAATGAAGTTACCATTATTTGACAAACCCATTATGGGGACTGTGTTTTGCAGGGCCAACTAGGGTATATGCTACGTAGCCAAATAGTGAAATCTTTTTAATGACAAGCATGATATGTAAGAATTTTATGCATAGCTACCTAAGGGAACATGCTACATAGTCAGAAAAAATAGATCATTGATGTTTAACATTTTATAGTAGATAGATAGAGGAAAAACAAGATTTGGGTGACTCAAGACCATAGTGGGTGGTTATTCCCAGGAAAGGAATTTTAAGAATGAAAACTGTTATTTCAGACAGACATAATTCATGAATAATAAAACCATTTATATACAAATTTATTGTATGAGTAATGGTAATGATTTATCAGAAAGGGGAATTTCTGATATCTTATTGTGCGGTTTTAAGTCATGTAGTGAGGACATTGGGTACTGTGAAATTTTAAGTCATATAGTGAGGAAATTGGATACTGTGTAGTTTTAAGTCAGGATGTGAGGACATTCGATACTGTGTAGTTTTAAGTCATGCCGTGAGGACATTGGGTACTGTGTAGTTTTAAGTCTTACAGTGAGGACATTGGGTGGCTTTAATTTAAGGTCATTAGCTCTGACCAAAGGTAAGAAATTCTCCCAATTTCTTGATAATTTTTTAGAAATATACTACCATATTTTGGTATGGAAGGTGAAATTATAAACTGTGATTTGAGAATTTATGGAATAGAGGAATGATATGGGAAAAGCTCTAAAAGCATTAAAGGAAGTATTTTCCAAGAATAAAGCTACTATTACTTGAAACCCCCGTTATGGGGGTTGTGTTATGCAGGGCCAACTAGGGAATATACTGCATAGACAAATAGTCGCATTTTTTTACTGATAGTCCAGTTATGTAGGAAACTTATAAAAGGCCACATAAGGTCATGTTCTGCATAGTCAGACAAAAATGATCTCATAAGTTTGATGTTCGATTGCAAAAAGATGAAGAATGTTTATGGAGATTCATATTTTCCTAAGCATAGGGCTTGGTTTATGGAGAAAGGTACCTGAATATGGAAAGGGTATTTCCACCCAAGATGTCCAAATAATTGGTGTAATCTGACTTTTACAATGGTCTGACTTAAATGTAAGAGGTATGGAATTTATAGTTTTAGGTCATACAACTAGGACCAGAAATGGAAACTATATATAATATGTGTCCAAGTGATTTTCAAGGATATTTCATATCGTATGGAACACATGGTGGGGGAAAAGTGTAAACCATGTTCTTGAAGAAATTTAGGTTGTGATAAAGATAATGGTACAAGTATACTTGAATTACAGTTTTAAAATAAAGATTCATGTATATTGTCATCAAAGATTAAAGGGGACAAAGATACTATAACCAATAATTAAGTTACCATTATTTTACATACTGTTATGGGGGTTGTGATATGTAGGGAAAACTGGGGAATATGCTACATAGCCAAATAGTGGAACCTTTTGAATGATAGTCTGGTAATGTAGGAACCTTTTTCAAGGGTACCTAAGGGCGCATGCTGCATAGTTAGGAAAAATAGCTCTCATGTATTAGAAACTTTGTCTCCAGAAACCGTAAGAAGGATTATGAGGATCTGTAAATATTCTAGATTCAGAGAATGAAATATGGAATGGGTTTATGTCCAATGCATATGATATATATTTGAACCAATACTGGAAATGATTTTGACATCCTTTACATATATCTGACACAAATATAAAATGGAACCTTTCTTTGTTTCCTCTGAATTAATATTATGGCATGCAGTTTAATGTCATGAAATGAGGAAATTATATTTTGCAGTTTTATGTTTTGAAATGACAACATTAATAAGCACATAATAAATTGTTACACCTTATTTATATAAAGAATATATTTACATAATTCCTAATCCCATGTGAGTTATGCTCAGTGTGAGAAATAAGGAGAAGTAAGGGTTTCGTTTACAGTGCAAAGGTGCCACATGTGAAGAATAGGGATGTTATATTTCCTTGTAGTTTAACGTCATACAGTTAGGATGAAGATGAAACAATGTGAAAGGAAATACATATTGTAGCTAGATTAAGGGATAAAAACCAAGTGTCACTATATTTCCTGATGGGGAAAGAATCAAGTCATACATAGTTCATAAAACATTCTCTATGCAAATTTGATTCTTATACCGGAAATAAGTGGTTTTTTTTTATCAAGGATGGGACCAAGATTAGAGATCTAGGATAATCTATGTATCTCATTGAAATAGGATAATCAATCCATATATAGTACTTGAAAAAATCATTTCTTATGCCAATCGAGTTTGACATGAAGAATGAGAACTTTTGACACATTTTGAGAGAATGGTAAATCTTAATACATAAAATGGTATAAGGACCAAATCATATATCTTAAGGAAACACTCTCTATAGATCTGATTGATATACAGGAGGTGAAAAGAAAATAACATGATTTTCTGATTGTGGCTGGGCAAAAAATTGGATATTTAGGAGTCTCTATGTATCCCATTAGAAAATGAGAATCCAGACATACATAGTTCTTGAGACAAGTTCTCTAGGAAGATATGACTTATACATAGGAAAGGGAGGGACTCAAATACTACTAAAGAGTAGTGATGATGTCAATGATGTTTTCTTATGGAAGCTTCTAACATCAAAATATAGAATACATTAGTGGTAAAAATGATGTCATGTCGTTTAACGTCATGCGACAAGGATGAAGATGCTACACATTTTACCATCATGCAACATGGACGCTTATGGTTCTTATGCAGTTTAATGTCTTAAATCTACAACATAGGGGGTTTTTCTTGTTTATGTTATGCAGTAAGGACATGGTACTATGAATTTTAATGTCTTGAAGTTAGGAAGTTGCACTATGCAGTTTAAATTCTTATAGTGAGAATGAATATGTACAACTACAGAAAGTATTTCTTCAAGAATCTTGCATTGGTAGGAGTTGTAATAAGCTCTCCATCCATTGAGATTAATCCATAACGTCAATTTGAATAGACCTTATGTATAGAATAAGGTCCTTCCCACTTTAGCTCATGTTTTGGAGGTTTCTTTCCTGGTATCATTGGATTCCTAAGGACCAATGCCAATACTCCTTGAAGAAATGAATGGAGATGAACATTATAGTTAAAAGATCATGCTATTCTATTCTAATAGGCTTCTAAATGATGAAAAGTATGCAATATTTTCTCATCTACTCATTCCAACTCATGGAACTATATCTTAGACCTCTCATTTGTGGATGACTGATCACATATTGTAACTCTGAGTGAATGAAATTTCATATAAATTGGAAAAAATTCTTAAGTTCCATATAACAATGAATAAGGAGTTGCTTGGGTAGCAGTACGAGTGGTCATCTGATATGCCCGTAAGGCTTTCAAAAGTTTATCAGGCCATGATTTTGTATCTTTATCTACCATTTTGTGGAGTATATTAGATAGGTTCTTATTTAATTCATCTATCTACTCATTGGCCGCCATATGATAGTGAGACGAATGGTTGTATTTGATATTATGTTCCTGATATAACGTTTTTTCCTCAGTAGAACAAAAATTGGAGCCATTGTCCATCAAAATAGTGTGAGGGACACCAAATCTGGTGATGATATTAGTTTTGACAAAACAAACAATGATTTTGGCTACGACATACTTGAGAGGTATTGCCTCATCCCATTTAGTGGAGAAATATGTAGCATTGAGAATATACTTGAACTGTTTTGTCATGGTAGGAGGATAAGGCCATACTACATCCATTCCTCGTGTGGAAAATGGCCAAGATTATTTAGCTGTATGTAGAAACATTGGGGGTTGATGAATGATGGTATATTGCACTTAGTAGGGATGAAATTTTTTAGTGAAATTTCTACAATACTAAATCATTAAAGTCCCAATGTATCTAAGACTTCGGATCAGATCAGAGAGTCAATACCCAAACTGGTGGGAACCACAATCTCTTGAATGTAATTATTTCATGACAACTGTTGTCTATTTTCCATCAATACATATGAAGAGAATTTCATCAAAGCCTCACTTTTAATGGATCTTTTGGTAGTCTGGACTATCATAAAGAGTGAAATTAGTTTCTCATCATCAGATCTATTCTTTTTGAACCCTATATAGTTGAAGTATCCCATTTTCAAGATATCCCATGATAGATGTTCTCCATATCGTGGTATGACAATAAGTTTTAGATATAGGGTTAATTTCATTAGTTTCCTACATTCTGGTTTGAAAAAAAGGTGAGACCACACGACGATGAGCAATGCTAATAACTGTCTCATCCCAATTTGGATCTTCCAAGGCAGTAGCTGCATTAGCCAGTGCGTCTGCTTGGGCATTTTGTGATCACAGGATATAAGACAATGTTTGATCTGAGGGAAATTCATCCATTAACCCTATAACACAATCACACAAAGTGATTAATTCTTCTTTTCTAATAGAATATTACACATTAATGTTTTTGATTACTAGTTCTAAATCACCTTTCACCATTAAATGATCCATTTGCACCTAAAGGGATAATTCCAAACCTATGTTGAGAGATTGATATTCTGATTCATTGTTGGTACCACCTTCTATCAACAAGAAATAATAAGGAAATAATGACTTTTCTAGGGAAATAAGGACAATTTCTAGCCCCACCTTTTTGTGTTTAGGGTTTTCCATTCTCTTCACTATTGGACTTCTGTAAGAACCATCAAAGTAAATTTCCCGTGTTTGGGAATTATCTTGAATAGAGAAGACCTCATCCTCAAGAAGTTCAGTATTAAACGATTTATCTTCCATAGATAGATGCTTACCAAAGAAATTTCCCAGATATTGGGCTCTTATTGCCTTTTGAGGCACAAACTAGGTATCAAATTGTTGCAACATAAATAAACACTATGTCAGATGCCCTGTGAGTATAGGAATACTGAGGATCAATTTTATCGGGTTATTGCAAGATACCAATTGAACCTCAGGATGTTGCAGGTAGTGCCTCAATTTCTGAACTGTAGATATTAATGCCAGGAATCACTTTTCAATACAGGAATATCGAGTTTCCAAATCAAGCCTAGTTCGACTAAGATAGTAAAGGTTGTTTTCATTCCCAGCATCATTCTTTTCGGCAAGGAAGGCACTTAGTGATATCTCTAAATCTATCACATATAGAATAAGTGGTCTTCCTTCAATAGCTGGAATTAATAATGGAAGACTCAAGAGATATTACATTTGGGTATCAAATTCTCATGAAAGTTTTCAGTCCATTGGTAGGTGACTCCCTTCTTCATTAATATGGTGAAGGGCAAACACATTAATGAAAAATCAGCAATAATGCACCGAATATAGGCCAAGTATCATTAGAGTATTCTAAATTATTTCAAATTCTAATGAGGTGACATACCAAGGATTAATTTTAATT
The DNA here is from genome assembly GCA_963277665.1 of Viscum album. NCBI lineage: Eukaryota > Viridiplantae > Streptophyta > Magnoliopsida > Santalales > Viscaceae > Viscum > Viscum album. The sequence goes on along the minus strand of OY728155.1, from coordinate 1,644,055,102 downwards.
TTTCTGGATAAACTTCGATGCCATGATGGCATATAATGATGCTAAGGAACATTCTTGAGATTAGCTGGAAAGCACATTTCAAGGGTTTCATCTTCAAACTGTGTTTCCAATGTTTATGAAATATGGTTTCTAAATACAGCCATGTTATTGGAACATTGTCTAGATTGGACCACCAAATCATCCACATAACATTCAACAAATTTCCCTAAGAAGGGTTTGTAGATATGGTGCATGGCACGTCGGTATGTTGCACCTACATTTTTTAAGCCAAAGGGAATTACCTGATATAAGAACATACCTTGAGGAACTCTAAAGGCTGCAAGATCTTCATCATCTAGGGACATATGGATTTTATTATACCCATAGTATCCATCTTTGAAGAAAAGAGAATCATAGCCAGCTGTTGCATCAATTAAGAGCTCTGTAATCAGAACTGGAAAATCATCTATAGGAAAATGCCGATTAAAATCTCTGAAATCAATGCAGACTATAATTTTCCCATTATTCTTTTTTACTTGTACTGTTTTTTCCAGCCATTTGGGATACTAAACCTCCAAGACAATGTTATCCTTTATAATATTATCAACTTCAAATTCAATATTTGAGGCATAAGTTGGGTGTGTTCTTCGTACTGCCTCCATGAATCCATGATGTTCTTCTAGAAACCCCAAATGATTGAAGTATACATCCAGTTTAAGACCTAGAATTTCTATAAAATTCCAAGAAAATATATATTGATGTTTCCTTATAAATGAAGTATACACCTCTTTCTCTTCAGAGGTCTGGGCTCACTAAATTGAGTGGGGCATGGATCTTCTTCTATACCTAGATTTATTTCTTTGATCTCATCCATTGCGGTAGACACACCTTCCTCAAAGGTCATAGGAGCATCCATGATATCTTCCTCCTCTTCTTCAATATGCATTACCTCTTCTGTTTCTTTTGGAATAGTAGATGACGAGGTAAAACTCACAGATTAAGAGGGGAATCAGTATTTGAACATCTCGAAGAAGAGGCCACCATATCTGACCCTACTGATGACGATGGGTCTTCCTTTGGTAAAAAAAGAGGGACTGATGGATTGAGAATTAATATATTTTTCATTATCTAGCATTGATACAATCTATTCTACTTTGGTTGAATAAGTAGATACATTTTTGTAGTTCAGTGGATAAAATGAAAATATCTCCATTTAGGCTTTCATCATTTCTTAGTGTATCAACAGTTTCTTCCATGTTGTCAAGATAAATTCTAATAATTGACATTATGGAAGTTACTAGACAAGTTCCCAGTTTTGGGTTTACCTTTTCAATTTGATTGATGGGTAACACACAATCTGTATTCAGATGCATAAAGGGATTTGCTGGGATCTTTTTCAGTCCATTCAGACCATTAACTCTGTTTATTTATTTAGCCGGGGGATGCATTCATTTTCTGTGAAACAAATCTGCTTCAATGTATTGAGATTCACTTGTTTTGAATGGAGACTTGTCACCATAAAATGTACTAATTTGACCATTGAAATAGTACATATGACATTGGTGGTATGATGAAGGTATGGATGCATGTTGATGCATCCAAGGAATTCGAAGCAGAATATTGAAGGTTGTGTCTTGACGAACAACCATGAAATCTGAATTAGACACAAGATCTCTAAGTTTTGTTTTGAGTGTAATATTTCCCAGACGTTCTTGATCATTCTTCTCATAATCCTACAATATTAAATTCAAAGGAGATAATTCATATTCAATCGGGCACAATCGACGAAGTGTACGAATAGGAATGAGGTTGACTCTAGAGCCATTATCAATAAAGGCTCGTCAGATATCTACATCATTGACCTTGCAAGAAAAATATAGGGTTCTGATATGCCCATGCACCACATCATTTTCATCTTCATCTATAAATGATATGACGACATGACGTTTTGTAGAATCATTCTCTATACGGTAAACCTCAACAGTAAAAAATTCGGTTTTAAGATTTTGAGGACTTGAAAAATCCTCAATGAGTGCATATTGAAGATCTTTTGATAGATTCAAAGAATCCATAATTGATAACTTGTCTGGTACATGGGACAATTGTTTCAAGACATCATACATTTGGTCCAAAGGTCTGCGTTTTTTTGCATGAAGATGTGGTTTTTCAGGTTATTTTGAAGATTATGCTTCTAATATAGACGTACTATGTTTCGGAGAAGAAGCTGTAAATAGTCCTGGATTTGGTAAGTTATATTGACTATGTCAATTCTTTTTCTGAGATAAATATGGTGTGACTTATAATAGGTCTTCCAAAATAATTGTGTCAGAACCGAACCTATCTTTCATAGAAGAAACTCCTTGTTCTTCTTGAACTGGGAGAAAGTCTCTTCAACAAGTTTCTACCGCATATTTGGTTCGGCCCGTGGTAGAGTTAAAATGATGGTTTTTATAATTCCCACGGCTTCCCATGTATCCTCGACCTTGGCCTCTTCCTCTTGTTCCCCAATTAAGAACAAGGAATTTTGGCTTATTATAATCAGAATCATCATTGGCATATAGATTCGTTAAATGCATAACATTAATAGAACCCAATATTAATTCTTCATTTGATGAAAATTCTTGTTGACAGGTTATTTCTGGTTGTGCAGATTGGTGGGGTGGTGCATGTGCTTTTGAAACAGATGGAATAAAATCTACCAGGTTCATGGAAAACTTTGTCCATGACAAGATCTCTTCTTATTCTGACTTCTCTTTGTCCTTATAATCACATCCCTTTATTGAAGAATGACCTTTTGATGAAGGGGGTTTTGCTGTGGCAGGAGTGTAAAAAGACACAATTGGTTGTATCAACTGTGTTTGTAAAATGACATGAGTCTGGTATATCATTTTCCTAATCATCCAATCATCATATTTTTTCCCACTTTTACTTTTAACCTATTTCCATTCTCCTTTTTATTATTGATTAGTTGTATTAACCTAGGCTACTTGAGCTAATGAAATTTTCAGATTCACTTGTCCAGATTCCACCATCATTTTCTAAAGGTGTTTTAAAACAAAACATTTCTAAATGGGATTTCCTAACATCTTGTGAAAGGGACAATAATTTATAATATCTTCATTTCCTTATTTATTTGGTTTCTTCAGCCTTAGAAACCCAACCAAATTGTTTTATAAGGATGACATGAAGTAACTAGAAACTTGTTCATTCATGAAGGAATAAACATTATTCATTAATTTCTCAAATTGTTTCTTCCATTGAACTCTTCGATCCTTTTGATGGGGTTGTCATTGCTTTTGATGCTCAAGAGGCAGAGCCCTTTGGTATGATTATGGTCTTGAAGTAGAAGTAGTTACAGGTGCCAACTTGATTTTGACTGTAGTAGCTTCTTGCCTTTCCTATCCTCCTTCCCAGAGCTGATGTAATTACATGAGTTCTAGCCTTAGTTTCAATAATAGATTCTTCTATCTATTTAGAGATTGAAGTACAGTCTTGAAACCCACCTGTGTATTTCACAAGAAAATGTTAATCCTTTCCATCATGTAATAAAATCCGAATCTCTTTAATTCTACCTTTCTTTACAATTGGTAAGATCAAAAAATGTTATCTTTAGTAGAATTGAGCTAAATTGAAGAAGGAATTTCTAATGGAAATCTTCTCATCATGTAATTGATCAAGATTGTAATCTTGTATACCAGAAAAAAGCTGGTCCTTGTAATGAATACACAAAACAGTTGAGCTTAACTACTACTTTTTTTGAGAAGTTCCCATCATGGGATCACAACGAGAAAAAAGATGTGTTACGTTTTGATCTAAATATCTTAAACCATTATATATTGGGAATGTGGTGTTCACAAAATTTGTTGGGGGAGAAATTACATCCAACCATTCAGGGTAAGCTCTCATTTTATGCTGAACTAGTGCATGTCATTCTTCCATAGATTCCAATCAAGTCGTTAATTCCTCAATTGTGTTCATAAGCATTTGGGGAATATCTAGATGTGTTGGAACTTATGTGGGTAAAGAAAATGGAGCAAGAGCTAGTCCAACGACCGACAAAACCACTGATGATGGTGCTGATATCTGCCCTGTATAACCCATGAGAATAGGCATATCATGATGTATATGGTCATGCCTTGATTGTGTACCTAGTGGAGAGAATTCATTATCTGCATCTGTAGTTACTACAAATACTGTTTCTGAGGAGATAATATAGGATTCTCAAGTTGAAGACCCGTATGGGGAGTATGTATAGCAGAAATAATGTTTCTAAGTAACTATGTATGGAGTATTTTCAACTACTTCATTTACTCTTCTTACTGTGAAAATCTATTTTCAAGAGAAAGAGATTGATCTTATTTGGTAGAAAAGTGAGATAAAATCTAACTTTTTCCTTTAACCATGTTATATACCTTTAAAAGGGGTGGGAGTTGGTTATTTGAAGGAATACCTAAATTCTGGATAAGCCTCATATTTCGGGTGCACACACCATCTTCGTGTGCCTCTGTGTGTACAATATTATGGACAAGAACATCCTCTTCTGATTCCCCTGAACTGGACTCATTTTCTGGATGATCTTCTAAAGTGGTGTTAATGACATTTACTGATGCATAATTCATCGATGGCATTCTATCAGTATTTTTGAAAGACCATCTTCCTTTGTAAAATTCATCAGACTTCATTCTATTATATGATGAATTCCGTGGAAATTGTTCATGGATAGTATCCCAAAAGGAATCCTTGCATAGTTCAGTTATACGGTTTCCTTGTGCCTTCTTCCCTAATCGGGAGAAAACTTACTTCCGTTGAGGAGGGGATTGAAGATGTGAAAAATCCATCATCCCTATAGGTAGGGGTTTTTTTATGTTCTTCTTCTTCAAATCATTGAGAATTGTTGAATGAATTTGATGGTTGAATTAAATAATCCCCCATCCTTTCAATCTGGGGTGATTCTTGAATTGATATGGCTTAATATCATGAAACTTCTCTTCTGATTTTGTAGATTTTATTTTAGACATTAGCTGGGTATATTATCTATCAACCACTAAAGCCACTTGTTTCAGAAGATCACTATGCTATTTCAGACATTTTCATTCTTTGATGCTTGACATCCTTTAAGCGGAATGCCTGATCAAGATTCTCGGATGATTTTTGTAAAAGTAACTCAACAAATTTTTTCTTTGGACTTGATTCAGATGAGAACTGGTTAAGGTATTTTATTGAGCGTACATTCGATTACATACAAAATATATTGATTAGGGCTGACCATGGGCAATAACATTTCATGAGACCACTTTTGCTGGAATTTTTGGATTTTGGAGTGCAATGAAATGAAAATCTCCATATGCACCCCCATCCTATGATACGAACACTGGATGGGGAATCAAGAATTAATTAGTGTAGTATCTTTAGATAATTGAGTCATGCATGTTGAATGCTTGTCTACAATTTTTCAACCATTGGATGTTGGGAAACTAAGAGAGAGGCCAAGTCAATTTGGCATTGAAACCCTTCTATTAACATTACATGATTTTGATATTCATCATATGGTAATACTTTAGTTTTCAAATGATGAAGAGTTTTTCATAAGTTGAGGTGGATGTCATGAATTCAATATTCTATCATCAATTCAATAATGTTATACTAAGAATTCTCCAATGGCCAGAACATGACTGGTATTTCTCTTTTGGCCAATTGTTTTCTCATGTTTAACATTTCTTTATCATACTTCACTTGAGGTTTCTCCACTTGGTCTAACAAAAGTGGATGCTCGATATTAGAAAATAAATGACCCAAGGGAGGATCGGAGAATGACTGTTCCATTATGATTCCTTTTTTTTGAGAAATTGTTTCACTCATAAATGATAAGGCATTAGATATAACTGTCCTTGTGTTTCCAAGTTCCTCGAGATAGGAGGGCTTTCTAGTCGATACATTGTCAATTATGAAAATGTCTTGACAGTGAGAAATATTACTTCAGAGAGGACTTTCGCAACAAATTCTATCATGGGTAGGATCACCATGATGGATTATATCAAGGGATAAATCTTTGTGATCGTTGGTCTTCTGGCCACACGGAGGGTTTCCATGGCTCTAATCCAGAGATAGGAACTCTGGATTGACCGAATTTTCATGAAGCAAGCCTTCATAATGAAGTGTCCAATGAGGAACTTCAAAATGAGAACTACCACTCCCATAATTTGGTAATGAGAAGATAGGATCTTGATCAGTGATAGACATATATCTGAGGGCTTCATGAACTCCATCATTAAGAGGAGCCAAATCGCAGCTTGGCTCATGATTTTAAAAAAGTGCTTGGAGATACTTCTTCTAAGATGTTCTATTATACATAGTTGAGGCAACTTGCTGGGAAATGTTTTTATCATCGTCAGGTGTATGTGCCTGCCTTGGATTGGTTTTCATAACAGACTGGTTACCTCCAATTGGAAAGGTTATATGTTTTCGATCTTGTTGTCCGTATAATATGGGGGAGTATACCCCATGACCCTCCTGGACTGGAAAAGAAGTGTGTATCTACTCCAGGATGTCATTTCAATGTGTCATCCCATGTTTAGGGATAGATTAATGTGTCTGTTCCCCTGATACTATATAAGTAGTGGTTAAAATATCATGGCATGCTTCTAAAATATGGGCAGGGATTTGGGTCTGAACTTTCAGAATTGATAAAATGTGTTTGGTGACCTCAGTGGCCGAAATGAGAATATATGTTCATTCCGTATCTAGATTAGGTGTATGTGCCTGCTCCGATACTCCTTTCCCTATCAATGGTTATTGAAAATACTCATGTATAGGTGAAAAGAGTTGGGTTTTCCCCAAATCTGATGTCATAGCTTTCCTACTAACTTCTCCAGGTGCTACCAAATGAGACTGTTGGCAGACTTGATGAACATTGGAAGTTGTATGTACCTTTTGTTTGTTTCATGTCAGGTATGGTTGATGAACATCCTTCAATACTGGAAGACGATACTGATGATAGAATTGGTTATTTTAAACAGGTGTATGATCTTATTTACCAGTTTCCACCACATTATATTGGTGGACTACTTTTAATGCAGTCAGACAAGCCTCCTGGCTGACTGATAACTTTTAAGCAGGTGTATGTGCCTATTCATGATACTCCACCAGTTTTATTCGGTGGGATTACTGGGTTGCTGTCAGACAAGTCTATTGAGCAGAAAAATTAGGACGGATGGGTGTATGTGCCAACTCATTGTTTTCCATCAAGTTAAATTGATGTACTTCTCCAGAGGAGGCAGAGGTGAGAACCTACTCCCCGTTGACCAAACGTTGTCCATAACGGTTCTTCTTGTGTTCCCGAGTCTGAGAGACATGGGCCAAATGTCCATAGGCAACACCCCCATCATTTTAGGGGTACACTCTTGCACGATTATGGTGGGGACTGCTGTAGGGAGTCCTCCGGAAGGACTCTGGCATTCTTGAATTTAGGATTTGAGTGACCTCTTGATCCACCTCCCTTTAGTTTGGGAGGAACTGACTATTTCTTTCTATGGATAATGAGCTGAAACAGTTGGAGATGGCATTTGGCACTTTTTTATTCTTGGTCATTGGTCGTCATTGGCTAGATGATCGAAGATTTTTATTGACCTAGAAGGATTGTCGAGCAGCCTCCAAAGTTGGTATTGTACCACGCTGGCGATATTCCGTTACCAACACATTAGAGACCCATTGTTGAAGACGCTAGGTTGGGGATGATTTCCACCCAACGGATGGGGATCTAGGTTGATCAGTAGTCAAGAAGTTCACAGATTTTGTCTTAGAGGAAGCCATTTTTGGAATGATGTAAATTATGAGAAGAACAACATGAAAGAATATAAAACTCCATTAAAGAAACAACTTTTTCATGGAAACATGCAAGATAGATTCCTTTGGATGGCCTTCGATTATCAATTGATAGGGTCCTGACAGGTTGGTAATATTGTTAACTTTGTTAAGGATTCATGTCAGGTCCACCATTTTTGTTTTGTAGTTCCTTGAAACCTGTGTTCTAGTTTTAATAATCACTATTTCCTTGTGGTTTCTATTTGATTTATATATTGAATCGAAAACATACAATAGTTATTTATCTAAAAGGTACCTATATCCAAATGTAGGAATTCGTTAAGTTTGAACATTATGATAATTAAGAATTTTCATCGGTCGATAGGATGGTAGGTGAGACTCATCACACCCTTTTGGGGGGAATTATTGTCTATTCTGGGACTCTCTTTGTAAATTTAATATATTTTCAGGAATCCTTTCCAATTTACCAAGCAAATCATAAGTTTCCATTAGAATTTCCATTCACTTATTAACATGTGTAAAATTAAGAATCATCAGTATGCATTCATGGGTCTTCATTAATGGAAAATACTTATATGTATTCAAGGTTTTCCATTAATGGTATCCTCTAATATACTGCTTAGAGATTCTTTTAATCATCATTGTGATGATACTATATTTTAATCCATTCAGTGGGGCACTCTGGAATTTATTGACATCTAGGGACATGAAGGCCTGATTTGATCTTGGGATCATGGCCATAAAATGGGTGACCTATGTATCCTTGTAAAAGGAATCAGAACCCTTGTAGTTCAGTGCCACTTAATAGGAAACATCATAACATTTAAGGTCATGTGATAAGAACCTAGACATACAATTTAATGTCATGTGGTATGGAAATCTAAGTGGAATATCCTTATTCATTTTTTGTTGTGAGACTTATGTAAAAGTAGACTATGGAACTTGAAAAGGATATGTTTTTTCAAGTAATATTAGACCCTGTTATGAATAAGGCCCAAGGAAAACAGGGTTGATTTGTATTGATGGGTTTGAACTTCAAGGAGGCTTCCTATGTATCCCATATGGATGGAAATCAAAGCCCATATAGTTTGATAAGTCTCATAAAAGTGTATTGTCCTTTGAGAGAGATGACTTTGGGATTACTACCTGAAAAGAATGCTTTGATGATTTGGGGTATAATTTGGGGCTTATTCCTAAGAAGGATGCCTATATTAAAGGAATTAGGATTGGATTACAGATGAGGAAGTATACTGAGCTCGGACCCTAAAAATGGCTTTCTATGTATCTTTGTTAAAACAGTAATCAGAGTTATCATAGTTCCTTCAATTGTGAAATTATTGTTACCATGGAAAATCTCTAAGCCCACGTGAGTCATGCTCAGTGTGAGAAACAAGAGGATTTCAATTATTCAACAAATTAATTCACACATTAAAATTATTCTTCCTTCTATATTAAATGATGGTGCACCTATGGTGTACAAGGTGAATGAGGTCGAGGTGACCGTGGAAGAGAGTGAGGTGACGAGCCTTCCCTCTATTCTATTTACATTTGACAAGGTTCCCATGTTAGGAGGAATGGAAGAAGGTTAGGGGCTTACTCCAAGATGGTTTCCCATGGTGACAAAGCTCAACGGGAGAGGGAAAGGGTAACAAGAGTCCATGTTTCCATCTCCCCTTTTGTCTTTGGCATCTAATAAGAGAGGAGGAGCAATGATTCCACCTCTTACAATAAAATCTTGGGGCCTATGGAAAGATGGTTTCCATAAAATTTATGATGGTAGGGGAGGCATACTTCTCCTTTATTTTTAAAAGGAAAAGTAGGTATGAACCATTTCTTTCCCTACCCAAGACCTGAGGTTACGGGTCATCTCTTTGAGAAGGGAGAGGCCTGGACCCAACCACCCTCCAAACCGGGAACTTCCCAACACTATTTCTGCGAGAAAGGTCAATGTGAATGTGGATATACAAACCCAAAAACACTCCATGAATCCTACCCCCATTGTGAAACAAATGTGGGAAACCTTTTACTGTGGAAATACAAACCCAAATAGGTGACACGCTGATGTGCCTTTCCCAAAGTTTTGATAAGTCAGGAGGTTTTGGTGGAGGTATCAATAGAATCCCTTTTAGACATGGTTTCCAAGGAATCTGAATCCATTCCATAAATGGATTTGATGATGGCATTATGGCTTGTAGGCTAAAGAGAGTGAATAATGTATGTAACGACCCGAAATTTTTAAAGAAATTTTGTTCCCTAATTTTATGTGTTATTGTTATAGTCAACAAAAATGTTTTATTTGATAAACATGATTATAATTAAAATGAGATCAGTGGGTTTTGACTATTATAAAACCATCGGTCAACATGACCGCTGTGAACAAAATGTTTTGATTATTGTCTCTAAATATAAGTAATCTTGGTTAATTATTATAGAAAGAAGATTCGATGGCCTCACCTAGTAGTCTTGGACCGATCGAAGCCCATCTAACAGAGCTTGGGAAGGAGGTAGCACCACTGGGCTTTGCTCTGGATCAAATCCAAGCCGAACTTCATCATGTGAAGCTGGAACGAAATCGCCTTCGTGAGAAGTTCAAACTGATAGAAATTACTACTCGGGCAATGTTGACTGAGCCGCCCCAAGCTTCTATCACCCTGGCACACCTTACTCTTAGGTCCTATGCTGGTATTATAAGGGGTTATGTAACGAGACCGTAACTACCTTGTGTAATCCTTGTTTTAAATAAAAATTGGGATTTCTTCTTATGATGAAGTTTATGAATTTTGAAAGGACCGGATAAATATAGTATGCATATTTTTGATGAATTTTAGAAAAATGATATTTTAAATATGTTTATGTAAACCCTAAATAATTAAAAATGTATAATGATTTTCAAAAAATGGTCTTCTGCAATTATGTTCAGTACTAAATTTAGAGTCTAATAAGATCAACTTGATTTTTGATGAATAGTAAATTATGAATAGTGATTTTATGATTAGGATTAGTAATATGACCAAATGGATTAGTAATCTCACTTAAAGAAAGTTTTAAAATAATCTAGGCACCTTGATTAAGTAATGTGATTCAATAAAATAGTTAAATAATAGTTTCATTAATTATTATTCAAGTATTAGTTTTTTTCAGGTGAATAGTGTTTTTTTAATTAAAAATTTAATTAAAAATAATTAGAAAATTATTTTTATAAAAATGACTTTATTTTTGAACTCAGAGCATCGATATTATGTTATGGTAATTTTTGGGGTTTTTTCTGAAAAAAGTGAATTTTCGATGAATAGTGTTTTTATTTAAAAATTAAATTAAAAATATTTAGAAAATTATTTTTATAAAATGGATTTCATTTTTGAAATCAGAGCATTGATATTTGGTTAATGTGAAATTTTGGGATTTTTCTGAGAAAGTTGAATTTTCAGTGAATAGTAAAAATACAGTTTTAGGGTTTTAGTATGTTTAATGACATCATAACGGTGTCATGATGATTTCATGAGATCTTTTGAGGGTTGGCCGGCCAAGGGTGATGAATTATTGTTTTGGGGGCCCCATGTGGCCTAACTCCATGATAAATGACAAGGGAGAGCACATGGGTTTGAGAAAAGCACATGTGAGGTGTCCCTTGGCCATTAATGCCTTGTCCCCTCACTTTCCCTATAAATACCAAGCCCTTCTCTCATCCATTCGACTCCCCACTCATTCCCAACGAATTTATGGTCTCATTACCTCCCAAGGAGTCCTCCCAAGGTGCCCCCAAGCCCTCATGGTCCCAACCTTTGAGTTTTAAGAGTTACATTTTAAGGTAAGGGATCCGACCTCTCTCTTTCTTTTCAAGTAATCTCTTTTATGTCTTTCTTTTATACTCCATGTTCTTATGTTGGAGGATGTTCTTTTATATTCATCCTACTGCCTATTTCATGTTCATATGATGAGAGAACCCCCCTTGCTCTCATCAATTCGTTTTAAGAATGTTTAAGTGGCGCCGTTAGGCTGCCGAATTTTTAAGGGATTCTTTCACCTTCCTCGTTTTCAAGTTCTATTTTCATTCAAGTCTTTCATGTTCCTTTTTGTTATATTGGGGTATGATCTCTATATATATCATACTGGACTCTTATGTTCATATGATGAGAGACCCCATTTGATCTCTTCAATTCAGTATTTTGATGTTTTAAGTGGCGCCGTTAGGCTGCCGGATTTTTAAGTGGTTCTTCACCCTTCTCGTTTTGAAGTTCTACTTTCATGTCAATTATTTCAAGTTCCTTTTTGTTATATTGGGGTATGATCTCTATATATATCATACTGGAATCTTATTTTCATATGATGAGAGACCCCATTTGATCTCTTCAATTCAGTATTTTGATGTTTTAAGTGGCGCCGTTAGGCTGCCGAATTTTTTAGTGGTTCTTCAGCCTTCTCGTTTTGAAGTTCTACTTTCATGTCAATTATTTCAAGTTCCTTTTTGTTATATTGGGGTATGATCTCTATATATATCATACTGGACTCTTATGTTCATATGATGAGAGACCCCATTTGATCTCTTCAATTCAGTATTTTGATGTTTTAAGTGGCGCCGTTAGGCTGCCGAATTTTTAAGTGGTTCTTCACCCTTCTCGTTTTGAAGTTCTACTTTCATGTCAATTCTTTCAAGTTCCTTTTTGTTATGTTGGGGAATTATCTCTATATCTATCATACTGAACTATTATGTTCACATGATGAGAGATCCTATTTGATCTTTTCAAATCATTTTTGTTGAGGTTTAAGTAACGCCGTTAGGCTGCCGAACTTTCATAAGAGAAATCTAATTTTTTTTTCTTCCTTCCATGTTTTTCATTTCAAATGGTATGTCCTTGAAATCTCATTACCATGATCATGTATCCTTCTTATTCTGTCCATGTACTATTTTATGGGTCATTTATGAATGTTTGACCCATTTTACCTCTCTTTTAATGTCTTCTAAAACCTCGGAACATTGTCGTTATGCTGCAGAATTTCTGTCTCAAAATGTCTATCTCTTTTTCTAAAGTCCTTTTATTTTATTAAGTGAATACTCAAAGCTCTTTCTTATAAAGGGGTATTCACATATATACCAAAATGATCTATTTTAAATTCTGGGATTTACATACATGAGACCCACCTTCCTTTTATGTGGGTTTTAAAGTGATATAAAGATCATGTCTTTAAAGCAGTTTTTAAAAAGTTATGATTATGAAATGAAACCCATTTCCTTTATGCTATATGGGTTATTTATGAAATGTTTGATGATGATATATGTGGCTCACATGATAATAAAGGCAAATTTAAGGGTGCGCCCTGATAGCGCTCCAATGCATTGGGTAATGATGTAACCACTAGAGATTACAATTTTCACGATACCTTGGTGAATAACCTTGGTAATTTTAAAATGACACCTTGGGGATGGACCTTGGTGATATGTTCATGATTGTCTATGTTAAATGATGTAGCCACATCTTCATGTTATGAAAATGTTTTATTTTTATTATGATATGCCTCATGATTTCATTTTCATGCATTAAAGTTCTTTTCATGACTTTATTGATGTATCTCAAGTTCATATCTAAAATGTTTCACTTGTTTCCCTTGCTGGGCCTTCTGCTCACCCTTCCTTTTGATGTATGTCCCCAGGTTATGAGATGCAGTAATGAGCCTAGGGTGAACATGAGGAGAAGCCTTTCAAGTGTTTAAGAAGAATTTTTTTTTGTTTCATGTTTTATGTTCCTTGTTTCCAAGACACTAAACCTTAAAGATCCTCAGTTCCGTGTAATGAAATGAAAAGTTATGTTATAAAAATACGGGATGCTATAGTTGGTATCAAAGGATGGTTTAGTTATTTGTGGAAATTAGGATATGAAAACTCTAGGAGGAACCCTATAGAAAAGTTTAATATAGGAAATCTTCCTGGTATTTTGGCGAGTATTGAGTAAGGGGTTGCCAAGCAAATACATCCCTGTCTGGATACGAGCAGGTAGAGGTGGCTCTGGCACAGATGTACATAGGGGTAAAACCCGAAAACACCGCTTTGAGCTAGACTCGAACGGGAACTGGTACACAACAACGGGCCTTGCTGCACTCTTGGTTACGACACTCCCGGGGGATATGCTTTGGTAAATTCATAAGCTTGGTATGAACCATTGTTAAAGGAACAAAGATAAAATAAAATAAAGGTTCACATAAGAATATATGATCATTCATAACCTAGATGGGAACCTAGGAGATCACAAGTTAGGGTATAACTTTCATATACAAGTTATCCTTATATGCTTTCAGTTCCTTTTCATGATTATTAGCTAAGTACTTAAGCCCCTAATTATGCTTTCTCTTCTTAGTTAATGGTGGGAAATGGAAGAACATGTTCCGACAACCAATGTGATAGGAAATGCGACGATTTTCGTATTAATATGACAGGGATGATTAGGGGATTAAAATATGATTATTATTTTGGAAGACGTTCATTATTTTGGGAACCATATTTGATCAAGGTAAATAGATTACTACGGTATTTTCATTGAGGAGTAAGGTTGACTTATATTTTGAAGAATCGATGAATTTAAGGTGATCTTATAGTAATTTAGGTTACTTATGGGAATGACTAACCTATCTTGGGTAAAATATGTTTAGGTTAGCTACTTTTTATAAGATGTTAGGAGTGGTTGATGTTGTCTGGAGATGAACAATGAAGTTGTTTTGGAAGACTATGTTATCAAATCCTTATTGTATTTGGGTTTCAATCTTAGTTTGGTTTGTTTTGAGGAATTTTAAGGACCGTTATTTATATAATGGTCTATGATGAACTTTGGGTAGTACCATGGAACTTTGATGATTTAAAAGTAGTTTCCATTCCTATGGGATTATTTCTTTTTGAAGAGTTGTTTTACCTTAACCTTTCTGTTTTTGGGATAATGTTTAAAGATAGAAGAAATAGATAGTTAATCTTTTGAAGATTATGTGATTCTATAGAAGATGATTCTTGTGCTTTTATGAGACCAAGTGTTTTTGAATTCTCATCATTTGGAGAAAAGATTAGTGTTGGTAGGGACTTGTTAAAGGATGAAACTCTACTTGAAGGTAGGTATATTTTCTTATGTTTTTGTTCTATGTAGTAAATGAAATCCTCAAAATTATGAAAAGAAACGTAAAACAAAAATGTTGTTGGTTTACGTTTCCTACTAGGTAATCGAAGACCGTTTACACACATCATAAGTTTGGGATTTTCTCATGGTTAACTTTCTCCTAATCATGTTCTCTATCACTCTCCCTCAGAACTTGACCCTTTGTTTTTTCCTCCATGTCCATGTTTTCCTACATGGGACCCTAGTGTGGGTTAACTCGGGTGACCATTGTACTTCCCTTTCTTTATTTTAAAGTAATAGTTTTACTGACTCCTTTTCCGATGTGGGACTTTCAATGAAATTTCAAAACCCAATTTTAAAATTGCGAGGATGCAATTTCTTAAGGGGGGAAGATTGTAACGACCCGAAATTTTTAAATAAATTTTGTTCCCTAATTTTATGTGTTATTGTTATAGTCAACAAAAATGTTTTATATGATAAACATGATTATAATTAAAATGAGATCAGTGGGTTTTGACTATTATAAAACCATCGGTCAACATGACCGCTGTGAACAAAATGTTTTGATTATTGTCTCTAAATATAAGTAATCTTGGTTAATTATTATAGAAAGAAGATTCGATGGCCTCACCTAGTAGTCTTGGACCGATCGAAGCCCATCTAACAGAGCTTGGGAAGGAGGTAGCACCACTGGGCTTTGCTCTGGATCAAATCCAAGCCGAACTTCATCATGTGAAGCTGGAACGAAATCGCCTTCGTGAGAAGTTCAAACTGATAGAAATTACTACTCGGGCAATGTTGACTGAGCCGCCCCAAGCTTCTATCACCCTAGCACACCTTACTCTTAGGTCCTATGCTGGTATTATAATGGGTTATGTAACGAGACCGTAACTACCTTGTGTAATCCTTGTTTTAAATAAAAATTGGGATTTCTTCTTATGATGAAGTTTATGAATTTTGAAAGGACCGGATAAATATAGTATGCATATTTTTGATGAATTTTAGAAAAAGGATATTTTAAATATGTTTATGTAAACCCTAAATAATTAAAAATGTCTAATGATTTTCAAAAAATGGTCTTCTGCAATTATGTTCAGTACTAAATTTAGAGTCTAATAAGATCAACTTGATTTTTGATGAATAGTAAATTATGAATAGTGATTTTATGATTAGGATTAGTAATATGACCAAATGGATTAGTAATCTCACTTAAAGAAAGTTTTAAAATAATCTAGGCACCTTGATTAAGTAATGTGATTCAATAAAATAGTTAAATAACAGTTTCATTAATTATTATTCAAGTATTAGTTTTTTTCAGGTGAATAGTGTTTTTTTAATTAAAAATTTAATTAAAAATAATTATAAAATTATTTTTATAAAAATGACTTTATTTTTGAACTCAGAGCATCGATATTATGTTATGGTAATTTTTGGGGTTTTTTCTGAAAAAAATGAATTTTCGATGAATAGTGTTTTTATTTAAAAATTAAATTAAAAATATTTAGAAAATTATTTTTATAAAATGGATTTCATTTTTGAAATCAGAGCATTGATATTTGGTTAATGTGAAATTTTGGGATTTTTCTGAGAAAGTTGAATTTTCAGTGAATAGTAAAAATACAGTTTTAGGGTTTTAGTATGTTTAATGACATCATAACGGTGTCATGATGATTTCATGAGATCTTTTGAGGGTTGGCCGGCCAAGGGTGATGAATTATTGTTTTGGGGGCCCCATGTGGCCTAACTCCATGATAAATGACAAGGGAGAGCACATGGGTTTGAGAAAAGCACATGTGAGGTGTCCCTTGGCCATTAATGCCTTGTCCCCTCACTTTCCCTATAAATACCAAGCCCTTCTCTAATCCATTCGACTCCCCACTCATTCCCAACGAATTTATGGTCTCATTACCTCCCAAGGAGTCCTCCCAAGGTGCCCCCAAGCCCTCATGGTCCCAACCTTGGTGGTTTAAGAGTTACATTTTAAGGTAAGGGATCCGACCTCTCTCTTTCTTTTCAAGTAATCTCTTTTATGTCTTTCTTTTATACTCCATGTTCTTATGTTGGAGGATGTTCTTTTATATTCATCCTACTGCCTATTTCATGTTCATATTATGAGAGAACCCCCCTTTCTCTCATCAATTCGTTTTAAGAATGTTTAAGTGGCGCCGTTAGGCTGCCGAATTTTTAAGGGATTCTTTCACCTTCCTCGTTTTCAAGTTCTATTTTCATTCAAGTCTTTCATGTTCCTTTTTGTTATATTGGGGTATGATCTCTATATATATCATACTGGACTCTTATGTTCATATGATGAGAGACCCCATTTGATCTCTTCAATTCAGTATTTTGATGTTTTAAGTGGCGCCGTTAGGCTGCCGAATTTTTAAGTGGTTCTTCACCCTTCTCGTTTTGAAGTTCTACTTTCATGTCAATTATTTCAAGTTCCTTTTTGTTATATTGGGGTATGATCTCTATATATATCATACTGGACTCTTATGTTCATATGATGAGAGACCCCATTTGATCTCTTCAATTCAGTATTTTGATGTTTTAAGTGGCGCCGTTAGGCTGCCGAATTTTTTAGTGGTTCTTCAGCCTTCTCGTTTTGAAGTTCTACTTTCATGTCAATTATTTCAAGTTACTTTTTGTTATATTGGGGTATGATCTCTATATATATCATACTGGACTCTTATGTTAATATGATGAGAGACCCCATTTGATCTCTTCAATTCAGTATTTTGATGTTTTAAGTGGCGCCGTTAGGCTGCCGAATTTTTAAGTGGTTCTTCACCCTTCTCGTTTTGAAGTTCTACTTTCATGTCAATTCTTTCAAGTTCCTTTTTGTTATGTTGGGGAATTATCTCTATATCTATCATACTGAACTATTATGTTCACATGATGAGAGATCCTATTTGATCTTTTCAAATCATTTTTGTTGAGGTTTAAGTAACGCCGTTAGGCTGCCGAACTTTCATAAGAGAAATCTAATTTTTTTTTCTTCCTTCCATGTTTTTCATTTCAAATGGTATGTCCTTGAAATCTCATTACCATGATCATGTATCCTTCTTATTCTGTCCATGTACTATTTTATGGGTCATTTATGAATGTTTGACCCATTTTACCTCTCTTTTAATGTCTTCTAAAACCTCGGAACATTGCCGTTATGCTGCAGAATTTCTGTCTCAAAATGTCTATCTCTTTTTCTAAAGTCCTTTTATTTTATTAAGTGAATACTCAAAGCTCTTTCTTATAAAGGGGTATTCACATATATACCAAAATGTTCTATTTTAAATTCTGGGATTTACATACATGAGACCCACCTTCCTTTTATGTGGGTTTTAAAGTGATATAAAGATCATGTCTTTAAAGCAGTTTTTAAAAAGTTATGATTATGAAATGAAACCCATTTCCTTTATGCTATATGGGTTATTTATGAAATGTTTGATGATGATATATGTGGCTCACATGATAATAAAGGCAAATTTAAGGGTGCGCCCTGATAGCGCTCCAATGCATTGGGTAATGATGTAACCACTAGAGATTACAATTTTCACGATACCTTGGTGAATAACCTTGGTAATTTTAAAATGACACCTTGGGGATGGACCTTGGTGATATGTTCATGATTGTCTATGTTAAATGATGTAGCCACATCTTCAAGTTATGAAAATGTTTTATTTTTATTATGATATGCCTCATGATTTCATTTTCATGCATTAAAGTTCTTTTCATGACTTTATTGATGTATCTCAAGTTCATATCTAAAATGTTTCACTTGTTTCCCTTGCTGGGCCTTCTGCTCACCCTTCCTTTTGATGTATGTCCCCAGGTTATGAGATGCAGTAATGAGCCTAGGGTGAACATGAGGAGAAGCCTTTCAAGTGTTTAAGAAGAATGTTTTTTTGTTTCATGTTTTATGTTCCTTGTTTCCAAGACACTAAACCTTAAAGATCCTCAGTTCCGTGTAATGAAATGAAAAGTTATGTTATAAAAATACGGGATGCTATAATGTAAGTGAATCAACGAGGGGCTCCCAGGTAGAGAAGGGTGTGCAAGTATGGGCACACATGTAGGTAAGGGCGCGCAAGTATGGGCACGTGAGATGGCTTAGGCAACTTGATTTTCACTTAGGTGACGAACAACCTGTACAGTAATACATGGGTGAGACCATGCTCAAGCATTCAGAAGTATTCATAGGTGATCCAAGAATTGGGGCGCTCAAGTTACTGTGAGAGGAAAGGGTGATGTGCAAGTATTTATAACTTGGTGAGGTTTGGGCACTTTAGACGCGCATATTTTATGGTTTTCAAACACTAAAAATGCTTAATTCCAATGATCCTATCTTAAATCCTCCAATCAAGGTGTTGAATAAATACCTTGAAAGTTTCGGAAGACTGAGGCGATGTACTAGGGTGACCAGAGCATCAATTTGGCTTCAATAAAAAAAATTATACAAATAGGGACCCCAAGGGTCTATTTATAGGTAAATAAGTGACCTTGGGAGAAATAAGTGGGGCACAGAAGTACCTTGCGCCCCAAATTCAGACGTGCAAGTACCTTGCATGCCGATGGTGTTTTGGATAGACTAGGGAGACACCTTTAATTATTATCCAAAATTATACTTTCTTTCGTCTCTAGCATAGTGGTGCATAAGTGAGTTGCGCAACATATAGGGGCGTGCAAGTAGGTTGTGCGTCGAATGGGTTTTGGATAATCTATGGGGGAAAAAAACTTATTCCTATAAAAATCATTGTCTTTTCTTTATGTATTTTCCCTTTTCTTTATAATATATTCCCTCCATCATGCTTTTTTAGACACATTGACAGAATGGATTTTCAAAAACATGTAAATAATATTTAAAAATAATTTAATAGAAAATATGGTAACATTTGAAATACTAAAATAACTAAATTTATTGTATTAGAAAACATTGGATGCATGGAATTGAAACTATTATTTTTTATGAGATCATGATTGGACAAGAATTATTAATGCACTACTTGTTTAAAATGTATCAATTATGAGTAATGCACATTGAAAAACCAATTTTAAAATAGGAATTCTCCTTAAATTTCATGTTGCTTAGAGTTGTTCAAAAAATATTATTTATGATGGTACGTCATAATTAAATCGAGGTCCATTTGTTTAAGGGAATTAGTTATCAATAATAAGTATTATTTGTTATATATTTTTAAGTATGTCATGCATACTATTTGTGATGGAAATATAATTCTATCACAAGTTGTATTTTTCCAATTTTTTGGGTTATAGTTTGAATTACATCAAAGATAACAGTTGAAATGGAATTATAAATCTAAGGAAAATAATGTTAAATAATGATAAAAAACATGAAATGAACTGTAAAATTAAAATATTTAAGAAAACATAGATAATAAATTATAATTCATAATAAAAAATAATAAAAAAAGGAAAGTAGTAACAATATCACAAATGGAGAGGTGATCAACTCAATCAAGAAGAGGTATATCATTCCCTAAACCAAATTCAATCTATCGAATATACACCATCATAAAATCATATTGATTCTCCTATTGTTATTTATACCCTTCTATATCTACTTGCATGATCTATATAGTCGCATCTTGAGCTTAAAGACTCACCTCAGACAACATAGTATAAAAAGAGGATGATCCCAATTGATCACCCTTTGAGCTAAATGAATACTTTGCTTCAGAATCATATTAACTCAACTATGTTGATGATGAAATAATATTGATTACCTTAACTTTATTAATATCGCTCTCCCTTAATCATATACAAGCCACCTCATTAAAAAATAATTCAAATGAGACTTTATCTCCACCATCAACCTTGAACTGACTATCCCGCATCCAAGAATTCATTGTCTTTTTTGACTCATATAAACATATATATTTAAACTAATTGGATGAAAAAATTTATATTATAATAATTTTAAAATATAAAATCTAAATACTATACATAATATGTCAATATCTCCAACTAGTAATAATCCAAGCACTATAAATTTGCAATGAATAGATCAACCATAGAATAGATAAATTTGTTAATACATTTACTATAATCTATTTATATATATAACAACTATTATTTAAATTTTTTTGAACTATCAACGATGTATACCAAAAGAATGAATCATGTCTCTTTGTCTAACTTCGAGTCTCAACCAAACTTATGACCGAGAAGGATATCCTCTTAAACAATCCCCATATATAGTAAGATCAAAATACATCCCACGCATGGGAGGAGACATAATTTGGTCAATTACAAAGATAATATTCATCAATTGTAGTCACATATATTATCTCCATAGATATCCTTCGAATGTTATGTAAAAACTGATGGAAATTGTTTGACATGAAAGCCTCCCAAGCCACCAAAATTAAAAGTATTAGGGCATAATCACCAAGATACCATAAATAATTCTGATATTTAATAATATAGTTAATTATAAATTCTATAAATTAAAAAAAACATAAAATATTTATTTACATTTAGACTTCTTATCAAATTGGAAATGAATCACATCATTTTGAAATTTTCCCCATGACAATCAGGGAGTAGAAAATATAGTTCCTTAGAATAGTACAATCCTAGCTAAAGGAAATATGTAAAAACACATTGAAAATAAAAATAATTACTAAGACAGATATTAAAAAAATATGTCAAAATAACTAAATAAAATTAATATTTAAAATTACAACCTTTTATTAGGTTCGATGAAGAAAGATATAAACTACATAGTTATATGATCTTTAATCATCAATAAAAAATATGCTGACCCTTGTAGGTGTTTTTGGTCATTTAAACATGGGCATGTAATGAATCATGAGGCTCGTGACAGGGTAGATCCTCTATAGTCAACCTAAAAATCAATACATCAAACTTATATTAAGACAATTAAGAGTAACTGAGAGATAACTATGTTACATTAGTATAATTATTAATAATGATATCAATTATAAAAAACTAATAAATATTTATTGGAAAAAAATAATATATATTGAGTATGAATTTAACGAAAATGTAATAGATCATTATTTATCTTTGTCCTTGTAGTCATCAGTGATGGTGCCTTTAAATTCATCCGCAACATCAACAATTTCCATACGATACATTATTTAACAGTCAATAATCATTTAAAATACAATGGAAATATCATCATCATTATAAGAAAAATTTAACCTTAATTTTTGGGTCTCACCATTGATATTTATTTCTCTTACAGATGTCTTTTTTTATAATGTTTCTGGAATTTTTTAATATTTTCACATATAGAGAGCCACATTTATTTTTTATAAATAGATTTTTCAGATATTTAAATTTAATTTCACTATAACAGACATTTAAATATTTCATTATAGCCCCATAATTGGCATAATAAATTTTATTTTCAGGACATGCTAGTATAAATAGTTATTACTTACAAGAATTTTTTTATATTTAATATGAATAACTCCATATCATGTAAGAATCTAAAACAATAGACCAATATCAAACTAGTGAAATTTAAACATTATTTTGTAATTTTTACCCAAATAATATAACCTAATTATTTCATCGATAATGATATAAAATTTAACTTTTATTTCCTTATGATGGTATCTTTTTTATTAAACACCATTATTCATTGATTTTTTTATTCAACATTTGTGCAAGTTTGAAATTAAAATTCATTAAACAAATACACATTAAAATATTTTACTTATTTAGATGATGGTTTACCTAGGGTACAAAATCGACTATTAATTTTTTTAAAATTTATGATACATAAATAAATAATAAATTTTTGAAAATATAATAAATTAAAACATATTTACTATTTTTTTATTTTAAAAAAAATAATTTATCATTTTTTAATCAATTGGTAAAAATTAAACTACCGAAGTTCATAATGAGTAGCTAGGGTATTTTTTGTGACTTTATTATTTTAATATCATCACATAATTTTGAAGAAAATATTATAAAATTACATTTTTAATAGTAATTATAGCGTATATAAAAAAGTATGAAATGATGAAAAAAAATTATTTATTTATAATTGATAGAAACATAAGAATTAGCCTTGGGTTGGTCATCAATATAAATCTATCATTCATTATCACTACTACACCAAATTCCATACTACTCAAATAATAATAATCAGTATTATATATTATCATTATCATTTACTTAATTATGAACCATTCAATTATGTAATTTCTGGGTTATCTCAAACCATTACATGGTGATTCCATTATATTTTGAGATATCAAGAGGGATCTTGAATTTTTTACTAAAGAATAGGGGTGATTTTTATCTCTATATAAGTTATAAACCCTATGGGAGAAGTTGTGGTCTATCCAATTTAGAAGTATAGTTATTCAGAGTTTCCTTTTTTAATGAATTAGTGAATCCAAGGGTTGAAACAACCATTTTAGTTGGTGTATATTCTGTAGTGGTCTTTAATATCATGGTGTTTCGTGTTTTAAAGGGCATAGTATCCTGAGGATTTACCCATGTAACAATCAGATTGGTGTAATGCTTTGTTGGATGGAATAGAATAGAAAGGGGTTTATAGATTATCTTATATACAACGTGTTATAATCAGTGACATTTTTTGAATCATACTTCAAGAATTCATATATCATGCTGTGGACATCAAATCATGGTAATGTCCATTTTTTTAGTTATGTGGCTTTAAAGAAAACCATATAGAAATCAAATAAGGATGGAATGACCAGTTACCTGGTCATGATGGTGTGGAATTGTGGCCTCTTCAATTTTTCCATTTTTGTTGGAAATGATGTGTTTTGGTCCTCCATGGTGTAATTGAAAACATAATCTTCTGGAATCAACATTTAATAATTATCCATTCTATTGTGTATTTTTTAAGGGACGGCATGGTCACAGTTAACATGGTCTTGTAGGGTAACGACATGAAATGGTTTTATTTAGTCCTATTTTTGAAATTGATAAACAAAAAAACACATAAGTAGATTTTCAATTAAAATTCATTGAATCTCTAAGCTATCATGACCATATATTGCATGGTTGTGGTTGAGTTTTCTCAACCATGGAGAGGGCCCATTAGATTTCCTTTTTAAATTAAGTGTGACACATTTAAGAGTTTTGTTTTTATTACCTTACTTCTAAAAATAGTCCACTCTTGGAATCCCATAGTATGCCTTGATTGGCCATTGAAGGATCTTAAACAACTCAATAATGAAGTAAAATCTTCATCAATATAATAGACTACCTTCTTACCTTTCGAATTTTATATTGAACTCCCCTAGTAATGTTTAGTAGATTTCTCAAGTTTTTGTTGAAATTTTAGAATGGACTGATAATTTTTTGTCATGGATAGGACTTGATATGGACTCTCATAAGGCTGGATGTTTTTGATCCATGGTTCTCAATTTCGGGTGAGGATTTCACTAGAAATTACACATCGATATAGAGGATTTGAGGATTGTCCCTTTTATTCATGTACATATGGTTGTATAGAATTAATTTTTCTCAGGGGAAGTATGGTAGGAATTATCTTAAGAAAGTTAATGAACTCAATTAATATAATTTGAGGGGGATATGTGGTTCTATATATGATTTTTATTGTATTATGTGATACATTATTTTTTTCTATACTATTAATTATGTTTTATGTAACCATTGTGTGCAATTTTTTATATGTTTGAATCACATTCCATAATGTGTTAGTAAGATAATGAAGGTAATGAATGGTTTTAATTAATGGTTGTGTGTAATAGGAAGTATCATCTGGCATGTGAAGTGGTATGATAGATGGTTCTATGACAATATAATGGAATGGGGTAGAAGAGGTTTCCATTAACTTATGTTTTGAGTTTTTTTATTATAACATCCCAACCGTTATATAGATTCCCCATGCACACTTCTAGGTATGTTATTACCCTTTTTTGGATATAAATTCTTTGGTTTCTTATTTTGTGTTGTTTTGAGTGAAATTGGGGAAATTTGGAAGCTCCTTGGGTTGAACAGGGTTGGCACGTGGTTAGGGAAAACCATGTTGTTTTACCTAATAAATCATGCACCAATTTTTGGAACCCCAAGAGGTGGCACACAGTTTGGTCAATATATGTGGCCTCCCTCCCAAAACCAAGCACCTCAAATGGAGGGGATTTTCATGTTGGGCACATGGTTTTTCTAAACCTATTCCCCTTAAGAAAAATTGGGCACCACATGAGTAGGGTAACATGGTTAAGGTGAATGGTTTTTGAAACTGTGCTCCTTCTCTTAAGAAATCATCTACGCGTAATCTAAACCCCTAAACATTCATAATGATTCTTGAACCCATGTTTTTTTAACAAAAATAATTCTTTATTGACCTGACATTATTTCCTTTCAATTTGGATTCACTCGGAAGGATTTAAAGACTCTTCAAACCCCTTTCTTGGAGAATCGATGATTTGTTTAAAGGATTAAACACTCCTTGGTGTGTGATTTCTTCCTCATTTGTTTCCACTTTCTCTTTCCAATCTTTCCTAATGGAATGGAATTATTTTTCCTCCATTATATATGATATATTTTTTGGTTGTGATTGTTATGTTTTTCTTTATCTTATCTGAAGGTTTTGATCCTAGATCTCTTCCGTCGATGGGAAATTAAACGTTCAATATCAAACCGAGGGTAGGGGTTTGGAAAATTATCATCGAAGGCCTTGAGGTTGGTGGTATAATTTTCAACTCCGGTATTATTTATTATAATTGAGTGTATGATTTTGTAAAATTTAAATTGCCACATTGGTAAAACTCATGTTAAATTAATTTAGATAATTGATGTTGTTGTTATTTTGAAGCCCATAATGGATCCCATTAGACCTGTTGATGATTTTTAGAATAGACTTGGTGGAAAGCCATGGGTTTTTCCTAATATAAAAGAAATGGTGATTTATGAATTATTAATTGTTGATAAATGGGATTTTGAATATGACTGAAAAATGAAATTATGAAATTAGTCAAATACTAGATTATGGAAATAGTTGATAAATGGATTATAAATGTGGGACCATGGGATGTGAATTTTTTTATGTGTCATGGGATAGTGAATGCTTCTCCAAATACACACGAGGTTCTAGAATACTATTCTAAGAGTCCATGATATATGTATTTATTTTCAGGTGATCTTTGAGTTATGGGATAGGGACTACTGCTCCAAATACCCACTGGGTACCAGACTATTACTCTAGGAACATAGTGTATTTATATAAGACTTAAAATTAAATTAATAATTAATCCCATTAATGAATGAAATGTGATATACCATTGGTATATTGTTCAAAATCAAGAACTTGCTTGAAGTAGGTAAGATGGGTTTGGGTGTCATATTGAATCCACTGGACAATGTGGTTAATTAATGTGTAATTTAATGTGAAAAAAAATTTCTTAATTTGTTGTACATTATTCTTTATAAAAATAAATACATTATTGTATACTGTATATTGTTTTAGACATTTTGGTGCTGCTATGCTGAGTTTTACTCGCACCCTATTTGGGTTTCCTACCCAGTACCCAAACAGAGTTCTAATTTTTCGGAAAAGATAAGGTAAAAATCACTATATTATAGGTTTGAGTAGGTATTCAAGATGGAACATGGGTTTGGTAACATGAAATGACGTCTAGACCCACCTATGATTTCTTAATGTGTCTTTAAACCGATTTTCTTAGGGCACCGTCATGTGACACTTAGGGACAGAAATTATAAATTAATATTAAATGATTTTTCTTTTCTTTTCTCCTATATTACTATTTAAGAAATGTAGAAAGGATACTAGGAGGATTTGGGAAATGTTTATGATCTCTTTCATTTCAGTATATATTCCATGTGTATGGAAGACCCATGTACCTAGGGAAAGATTATTGTTCTGGATGTTTTCTATGACAATTGATGTTTTTTCACATTGAGTGGTGAACTTTTTGGGTGGAGTTTCTATTTTTTTAGATTTTCCTAATGAGATATAATGGAATGTGATTTTATTATTCATGAATCATTCTAGGAATTAAGAATTTAACGTGACTTGAATTATTTTGGCATGCATAGATAAATATGTTTTGGGTGAGTTGTTCAAATGAAAATTCTTTTCATTAATTAGTATTTTTTTGAGATGAAGTAGTACCTTATAAGAAATTTATAACTATAAATGATTATAAATTTGGTAAATTTGAACTGGCTAAAATGGGGGTCTAATAGAAAATTTGAAATATTGAATTATTTTTACCCTATGTTAGCCCTGAATTATGAATGTGATGGAAGAAGGTAGTGGTAGTGCCTCGTTTTTCCAAATAGTAGAGGGGAATGTGGGCTGATTTTTTTGGATTTATTTTAATCCCTTTAATATAAAATTTATAATGAGGGGTTATGTTTCAAAATATTTTTTTAATTAGAGAAATAAGAATTTATCTAGATTCTTATTATTTAAATGACATGAAGACACGGTTGGAAATGTTCCTCCTACTATAAAGAAAACATATGTGATAGTTTCTAATGAAGGAGTGGGGATATTTTTTTGAGAAATTTTCATGTTTTTTTCAGTTTATGGAGAGACACGTAGGGCTGGATTTGAAATATATGTCTTACCGGACATGTGATTTCCCATTACATCACACTCTAACCTTAACCAAAGAGGTGGACCTGAGGTAGATGAGTTTTGTATTGAGTCTATCCACACAATCCATAACCATTATATTGAATACTACTAAGAAGTGGGTCAAACTAGGTACATATATGTTTCATGGGTCCATGAAGAACTGGTCAGATATTCAGACTTGGGAGAAGAAGCTAAATAATATTACATTGAAATAATTTCAGGATATGTTCTTTGGAAACCGTTACCTACAAATTCTAAGTTATAAAAGAGTGGTATAGTTTATATGGTTGACCCATAGCGGAAATTTACATGATGGAATATTCTTTCCACTTCACCTATTTGTAGTGATTTGTTATAGTATTGGAAATTGATTAGGAGACTATCGTGAAACATTATTGTGATGGGATAAAATGTGATATTATGTCCCATATTATCATCTATCAGATGAAGAGTTTTTTTATGTGGTGAATTGAGATCTCATTTATATGGGGAACCTAAAGGAGGCCTCTAGTGGAATATAGGTGGTTTCCATTGAATGAATATAAGTAAAATCCTATGATATATGGAAGGATCTCTATTTAAAAAATCAACAAGGGATATGAAAAATAGAGTGCTCCGGGAGAAGGATCAGTTACTCAAATATATAAGTGAGTATACTTCCACAAGTTTGTCAGGCTAACTCATATTCAATACTCGTGTTCTAAAAAACTAGTGGGGTGTCAAGCCTTTGGAAGGATGGATCACATCAATGGTATTGAATAATCACTTCACTAATTTGTAATGAAAGGTAAACTAGGTAGGGTAAGATTACGAGAAGGGGGTGTTCGACCCCCTATCAGTCAGTTAGTTAGAGTTATGAAATCTATAGTAGTCAAGGTGGTGGGACAGGTTATCAGGGTAAGAGAACTTGTATCAGCACATCGGTTCAACTCAAATGACATAGACAATAGCATGTGGTAGAGGGGCAGGACAATTTCATAAATTTTAGCCTTCACAAGGTGATAGAGGGTCTAGAACATCGACGGTAAGAGGTACTATTCTTATATATTTTTTCTATTGACTTATTTGATTCATGAGCCTATCATTATTTTGTATCTCTTCGAACTTTAAATGTTTTTAGTCAGATGGTGGAGCTTTATAATAGGGTTATGATGATTGACACACTGTTGGGGGTATGATAGAGGGACCTCTATTTGTGTGATGGGTGTCCTCTTGAGGTTGTGGAGTATCTTTTATCGTTGAATATTTACATACTCAACATGTAATTATTTGACATGATTATGGGTATGTAATTATGGGTATTATATTGAACCCACATTGATTATTATTGTAGGATAGTGACCTTTGCATCTCTTGAGGGTAATAATTATTTTCATCACGGATAGCGGGATATCCAAATAGGGCGATCATGGATAGTTCATCAGCAACTGTATGATATCACCACCCTAGTTTCGAATATTTTTTTAGTTGAAATGGGTGTGAAGTAAGATATCATTACAGATATAGGATAATTTTTTCAAAAAAAATACTCAGAAATTCTCTGGGATTCTAGCTGTGAGTGATACTCAGTTTACAATTGAGCTCATTCCTAGAGTTGAACTACTTTCTATTACACCTTACAGGATAACACCAATATAGCTTTCATGATCTTAATAATTTGCAGGAATATTTGATTGATATGGTATTTATATGTTCGAGTATGTTTCCTTGGGATTCTATAGTTTTGTTTTCGTATAATGAGGACATAATGGTATGTTTATGTGTTGATTACTGGATGTTGAATCGGATGATATGGAAGAATTTTTATCCTCTTCTATGTATCGATGTTATCCTTGGGTAGTTGAGAGGAGATTGTGTTTTCTCCGTAATTGACATGAGTTTTTTGTATCATCGGTTTATAGAACGACCTTTTCATATAAAATGGACTACTTTTAGATGTTCGTATGGAATATATGACTTTATCAGGATTCTATTTGGGATGATGAACACTCCAACTATATTTATGGAATTAATGAACCAAATCATTCCCCCATACCTGAATCAATGTGTTTTTGTTATCTTGGTGTAATCAAAGACTCACAATAACCATGAAATGTATCTTGGAATCATCTTAAGTACACATATAGTTCATCAGATGTAAGCCAATCTATATAAGTATCAATTCTAGATTGACATGGTATATTTCTTAGGTCACCTCATCTATGTATAATTTTTTTAGTGACACCATATAGGTTCTATATAGTTAATTATTGGGAACATCCCATTAATGTTTTTGATATATGTAGCTTTCTTATTTTAGTGGAACTTTATCAGACGTCAATATATGAATTTTTTCTGGAAAAAACCACTTTAGATCTTAACTAATAAGGGGATCATTTTTTATTGGTTTGAAGTATGTAATAATGGTTTTTTGGAGTTGAAGAATCATTTTACTACTACAACAATTTTTATCCTACCCGGTCAAGGTGAGGAGTATACCGTGAATTTTAAGCATCTTGGTATGGACTTTAAGTAGTATTGATATATGTAGACTGATATTGGACATTGGGTAACAGTATTTGAGGCCAAAAGAAATGTATTACCCTAAAAATGATCTAAATTTTTCTATAGTGGTTTATTTCTTGATGTGTTGGTGGTATTATCTATTGGGTGAAAAGTTTACTATGTATACTCACCATAAAATCATAAATAATATCTTTTTTCTGGGACATTTGAATCTCCAACAATGAAGATGGGTTGATTATATACATTATTTTAATTTTTATCTTGAATTTATAACCTGGAATGGAAATAGTGTTTTCAAAAATTTATAAAGTAATAAAATGGCTCATGATGTTTAGGAGTCTTATTATAAGTGGAACATAATGACCATGGTTCCTAAATGTATGTTATGGTCCAAGATGTCTAAGAAAAGATAATCCTTTTATCCTTATCTATTGAGTTCATTCATCTATGTCGGATTAGGGAGAGGTAATATGAAGATCCGAAGCCTTTATACCTGGGTTAAATCCTTAATGGTGGTGGGTCACCTTCTAAATGAACTATAGATGACAATGAGATTATCTATGTCATGAATCGTGTTGTTCTTACTATGAGTATGAATGAGGACATGATGTGTATGTTTCATGCCTCAAATGTGGTGTTGAATCTAGGTTTGAAAGAATTTACCATGACTTACATCAATATTATTGATGGTTGGT
Organism: Viscum album; assembly: GCA_963277665.1. NCBI lineage: Eukaryota > Viridiplantae > Streptophyta > Magnoliopsida > Santalales > Viscaceae > Viscum > Viscum album. The sequence goes on along the minus strand of OY728155.1, from coordinate 1,644,024,410 downwards.
CCTGAAAAAGGACATTGTAGGTTTTGTGTCAGCATTCCACACCTGTCAATATGTGAAGGGCATGCATCGTTGTCCATGTGGTTTATTAAATACATTTTCCATTCCAAAATGGAAGTGGGATAACGTTTCCATGGACATCATGGTGGTTCTTCCATGTATCCCTCATAATAATAGCATTATATGTGTGATTTTGGAACAATTGATGAATGTAAAAAATTTATTTCCTATCTAGAAGACTTTCATAGTGGAATAGTTGGTGGAAATGTATGTTTGGTAGGTAGTTTGTTTACATAGGGTACCATGGAGTTTTGTTTCAGATAATGATTTGTGATTTACTTAATGCTTCAATAAAGTATTGAAAAGGCATTGGGAAACCATGAATTTGTTTAGTAAAAATTTTCACCAATTGATATATGGAGAGTCAGAACTTACTATTTAACTAACAGATGAAATGCTATGAGAATTTGTCCTATACATTGGTGGTACTTGGGATAAGAACTTAGTGCTCCTTGATTTCACTAATAAAAATAATTATCTAGAAACTATTAATATCTCACCATATGAGGAAATTTACGGTATGATATGCATATCATCTCTATGTTTGGATAAAGGCATTTGTTTCAGAGTTATTTGGATCGAGTCTTGCGAAGGAGACATCAGAGAAGTTCCAATTGATTCAGAAATGTATGGATATTCCTTAGGGTAGGTGGAAGACAAATGCAGATCAATTTCATCGACCCCTTTATTTTAATGGGGCTGATCACTTATTTTTTTATGTGTCATTGATATTGGGTCACCATAAGATTCGGAGGTAGGGAAAGTTGGAGACTGGGTTTGATGGAACTTTTGATATTATGGAGAGTACACGGTTGGTGAATTACTAATTGGATCTTCCACAAAGGTATAGTGCTAGGCATGATATTTTTCATGTGTCACAAATTTCACAGTATCGCCCCATCCCTTCTCATTTGATTGCTGGTGAGGACGTTGAGCATGATGATGATTCATTATTTGTGGAGCATATAATTTTATTATGGATTGCAGTAATAAAGTGTTGATGGGAAAGACCATTTTGATAGTCTGAGTATTGTGGAATCATAGTAATGTTCAAGAGGATACATTGGATATGTAATAAGTTTATCATGCTTGGTGGACCAATATTTTTACCTTAATATCATCGAGATTCATAGGAGTATAGCTTGAGGATAAGATTTTATAAGGTGGGGATATTGTAAGATCCTGACTTTTATGAAGATTCATCATACTGGTTTTCATGTAGTATTTTTCCCTAGTTTTGGTTATACCTTTTTTTGGGTTTTCATTTGGGGGTTTTTGGGTGAAATTGTAGAAATTTGGATGCCCATAGAGATGTGCATGGTTGGCACACTATTATGGAAAGCCCTGCACTTTTCCCTAAGAAACTATTTTCCCACTTCTAAATCCACAAGTGGTGGAACACTATTTGTAAAAACCATGCGGCCTTCATACCCAAAACATTCAACCTTAAAAAGAAGGGATTCTCATTATTTGGGAATAGTTTTTCAAACCTTGCTCCATTTAGGATAAAATATGCTCCCCATGAGTATTGATGCAAGGTTAAGGCACACAGTTTAAAAAACCACGCAACTCTGCCTAGAAAACCATGCACATGGAATTTAAACCCTCAATGTTTATTTAAGAATTTCAAAAAAACCCTATTGTTTACCCAAAATCATCCCCTCTTGACCTAACCCTATTTCGATCGATTTTGGAGTCTCTTGGGAAGATTCCATGGCTTCTCAAACACATTTCATTGTGAATAAAAGATTTGATAGAATGAATGGATCTTCTTTGGTAATGGATATCTTCCCCATTAGGTTTACCCTCTCTCTCATATCTATTTCCTAATAAATATTGATTATTTTTATTATGTTTGTGATATTTTAGAAATAGGTTTTTATGATTGTTTTGAAATGAATCTTGGTCCTAGTTTTTTTTTATCATAGATCTCTTTCAACATTGTGAAATAATCCATTTAATATCAAATTGAGGGTTTTGGTTTGGTGAATTTTCATTAATAATCATGATGTAGGTGGTCTAATTGTCAATTCCCATAGTCTTGATTGTAATTGGGTGTATGATTTTGTGTTATTTCAATTTCCATGTTGGAAATTGAATTTTTTATTGAATTACATAATTGATCTTCCTATGATTGTGAAACCCTTCACGGATCTCATTGGACCCATTAATGATTTTGAGACTGGGCATGATGGAAACCCATGGGTTTTCCTAATAAGATTTATATGATTATTTTTTAATTATAAATTTTTGATAATTGGGATTGTGTTTGGGGTTTCTAAACAAAACTATGTAAGTGGTTGAATTCTATGTTATAAAAAGAGTTTATAAATGGTTTATGAATGTGGAACCATGAGATATGATATTTTTTGTTAATTTCTGGGATAGGGATTACTTATCCAAATACCCATGGGGTTCCATAATACTGATCTATGATAACATGATATATATATTTATTTTCATGTTATCTCTGAGTTTGGGAATAGTAAATAGTCCTCCAAATACCCATGGGGTTCTATACTACTACTCTAGGTCCACAATGTATTTATGTGAGATTGGAAATTAAATAATCAATTCAATCCCATGGAAGAATGAAATGTGATATCCATTTGGTGGATGGTTCGGACTACATCATGGGACGAAGTATATATGATTGGTCCATGTGTCACTGTGAATCTGGTAAACAGTGTGGTTGATTTAAGAATTATTTAATGTGAATACTATTTACTTTATCAATTATACATTATTAATTATAAAATTTTATACACTATTATTAACTTGATACATTTTTAGACACTTTTGGTGGTGGCCTATAGAGTTTTACTCATGCCCTACATAGGGTTACATGATTGGTACCCGAATAAACTTCATGTTTGATGGAAAAGATAAGGTAATGATCCCTAAGTTAGATGGATGAGTTGGGATTTGAGATGGATCATAGATGAGGGTGTCATACCTGATTCTGGGACCCACCTGGGAGTTCTTAGTGTCTCTTTATTTTGGTGTTTTCATTTGAAAGTTAACACAGATATGACATAACTTATTTACACATTTGTTTTTGGATATTGTTTTTCCATATTTTGGATTCATCATGTGATGTTGGAAGATTATTTATTATGGTAATATCATGATTATTTTTTATATTCGTTTAGTTATTGTTTATCATTTTTGTTGTTGTGCTTCATTAATAAATAGGGTATAGCCTCACCCTATTATATATTTTACATTTTATACTATTCGTTAGCCTTTAGAATATGGGGAGGCATTCTTGATGTCATGTAATTGACCACCTTGGGTCACTAACATGTGCAACCCATGTCAGTAAATTAAATTTATACAGTTGTTAATTGTTTTCTATGGAGTCTTTTTATAGGTTCCTAGTGGTATAAAATATGTGGCGGGTAAATATTAATATAGTAAGGATTATAAAATATAATTTAATAGTCTATGGTCTATTAATGAATTATTAATGCTTTGAATGAATTATTTCACATTAAATAAGGGTATTAATGGAATAATGAATCTAATGTGGCTGTTAAAATGTTATATATGAAAATGGATAAATGAAGTTATTTATCAGGATATATAGATATTTTCCTAGAATTTTGATAAATGAAGTAGGTTTGATATGAGTTGTATATATTATAGTGGTTAATAGTGAATGGTGTAATTGATAGTGTGTTTGTATTATGAAATTATAGTGTTATTTTGACATAAAACCCTTATTTTCAATTGTGTGTTACTATGGTATATTTTATGTTTTCCATTGATTTCTAATGTACCCAACCTGAGTAAGACAACTTTATAGATTCCCAAATATTCTAGATTCATGGTATTATTTTCCAACATCTAGGTTGTTGAGGGAACATATTCTTGACCAGTCCCTTTTAATCTCCTTCCACTGTATGTGTTTTACTAGAGTTGATGGGCCAAGGAAGGTATAAGTATATAGCGAAAAACAATATAATGTTATAGTATGTGGTTTGTGTTCATTTTTTAGTTATGGGGTTAATGAAATGATATATTGTGGGGGTTATTCATGTTAGTTGAAGGACATAAGGTTTATTTCATTTATATTCATGGTGCAATACTATAATTAATGTGTTAGATAAAAATTGGATATGGTACATTGTGATGATGTCATTGTGATCTATGAAATTGTGGAGATATGATACAGTATGTTCTACAAATAACATTTAATGGGATTGGAGGCACATGATATATATATCACAGTGGAGTGGGGGTGAAAAACTAGTGGGTAAGAGGTTGTTGGTTTCCTTTTTAATATATTTATTACAAAATATTTTATAATAAATGGATTCACTATTAAGTGAGTGTTCCTTATTGAGGTTGGGGGAATTTAACCTGATGTAAGTTCTTATTGGTTCTTATATTTTCTCAATGGTTTATTTGTATTCTTATTTTAGAATTTTATGATAGATCATAAGGATGAACCTATTGAGTATACATGTATTTTCACAAATATATATATGTGTGTGTGTGTGTGTTCTAGGTTTATAGGATGAGTTTAGATATTTATTTGGATATTTCAACTTTTTGGATTATCTCTATTGTTGGATTCCATGAATTAAGTGTTATTTTAGAATTTTATTTTGTTGTTTGTTCTCAAAATGATATTCACATTTCATGGGATACTGGTTAACATATACAGTGGAATTCATTTATAGTTTTATTTTTTTAATATATTGGAAATTCTCAAGATAATTATTCTAATATTTATTTGAATATTTCCATTGAGATGTTCTCAATGGGGGTAGGGTCGTGACTATGTGGTATTCGAGGTATGGATTGGATTTTGTAAGGGGATTGGAGTTACGAATTGGTGAGTATTTCATTGGTTTGGTTGTATAAATATTTCATTAAAAACTATTATGTTATGTTTCATGGGATGTTATCTATAACACATGATATTAAGGACCCCTATGTTCTAGCACATGGTCCCTACACTTTCTAAACAATCATGGTGAGATAATTATTATTGTGGGGGTAGAGTTATAAGGGAGATACATGCATCATGTTTTTTTGATATTTTTCAAATATTGGGTGTGATATTTTAGGAATATGCACTTAATATAATTAAATAATGCTTATTTTCATTCTAATGGTCTTAGGAGTATCCTTTATTACATTTAGAGATTCCTTTAAGGTTGTATAGATACAAAAATCTTATTCCATTAACCCCTGAAGGGTAGAAATAACATTTGATGATTAGTGTTAGATAAATACATTATGTGATTCCTAATGTCAGAGATTGGAATAATATGAGGGTTTGTATCAATGATATCGAGATAGAGAATTTGGAAGAGGATGTTGATATCTCCATTTGTATGATTCATTACAAGGTGCAATTTCATGTTCCTTATAACATTAGATAGATGATGGAGAGTTGTTCAATTTTTTAATACTCTTTCTTGGGGAGAACAAAGTGGTGGAGGTTTCATGGAATGTTATTTATGATTATAACCATGCATATTTAATTTAATTGATGATGATAGTGATGAAGTGGTAGTATTTTTTCTCCACCCAATAATGGGTCCTATTGATTGGGGAGCATTTGACTGTATTTAAGGATACTTTTCACATTTAAATGGATCTCATATTAGATGAGGATTTCCAAGAAGGACAATTAGAGGAGGATATTCACCCAACTATTGGGTATAATGTTACCCTAATCAATTACCACTATATCATAAGTTGGAGAAGAAGACAAAGGTGGATGACAGGATGCCTGAGTATCCATAATCTTCTTCGAATGGGAGTCATCTTGTATTTTTTAATATTATAGCATCAAATAGGGTGTCTTGAATATTTGGTCCATTGAGATTTGAACTGATGGGGAGTTTTCCTTAATAGTATTCCATGGGATTATATAGATCTAGTAGTTCTCATGGACTCACCATGATTTGGGTTCCTATTTTCTTATCAAGTGAATGTTTTTTCACAATTCATTTAATTTTTTGACTATTATTGATGGTCAATATAGTGTAAGTTGGATATTCCACCTATAGTCTTAGTAATAGTTCCATCAGTATAAATATCAGTATTTTTTCCATTTTTTTACTAAATTAATATAATTCATGAATGATAAATTCTCATCTTGTTCCCAAAATTTATGACAGATAGTTTGACATGGAGGTGGAGGTGGATAAAAAATCAGTAAGGTATATGATTTGGAAATGGTTAGTTTCAAATCATAAATATGTTTATTCTATATGGGCAAGAGGTCATCCAATGATTTTCCATATTATTTTATTATTTGGGTGTTTATTATTTGATTTTTGAGCATCAAAATCCTCAATTTTAAACCTCTTAGTATGTTCCCATAGACTTAAGGTGGTGAGGAATTTTCTCCCTTATGTAAATTATTATAGTTTGAGATTAGATGAGTTTTCTTAATATTTCATAGGGCTGGGAGTGGATGTAAGGAAATCATATATCAGTTGGTGATTTTTCTGTATAGTAAACATGGATATTTAATGTCATCATATAATGAATTGGATTTATTCTCTACCCATGGTCTTCAATTTATTCTAGATATGAGCTTTATTATTTTATGTGGATAGAGAATATTCATTGTTTTTTGGTGAGATGGATCATCATATGGATTTAAGGTGTACCAATTTCCTATAGTCTTATCTAGAAGTTTTTTGTTCAGTAAAAAATTGGTTTGGGTTGGGGAGTTACATAAGGATATTGAAGAGTTCCTGGATTTCTTTTATAAAGAGGTTGTGACACTACCCCCCTTGACATGATATAGATTTTGGGATAGAGATAATGTTTGTTGACTCCTCAATTTGGATTTATACTTATTAGTAAAAACATTCATAGTTTTGGGAATTAAATATTTAGATCAATGATTTTATTTTTAAGGGTTCTGGCCAACCTAATGTGTTTCCATAGAGGACTCTAGTACTGTTTAATATGAAATAATATGGTGGACCTAGCTTTTATATTGATTACTAGTGGTTGAGTTAGGTGGTGGTGAAGTATAATTATACCCTTCTGAGGATAAATGATTTGTTGAATTATTAATGGTTTAATAATGTTTTTGAAGATTATCCCATATTTTTGGTCTCATAAAATGAGGTTGTAGTTGGAAGAAATCTCAAAGACCTCCTCTATGTGTAGTAACCATTATTTTATGTTCATGTTTATCTCTTTAAGTTTCACAAACTCCCAATATGTATTCATGACACTCATTAATTCTATGTTTTGATAGTTATTGAATCTTTTTTTGGTATTTCTCATCAATGTAATTTTGTGTGCTAGATGTTAGAAAAGGGTCATGATCAACATCATGGGTCTATTTTATGTGTCTATATTAACCACAAAATCTACCAAATATTATCCATGTAATATTTTTGGATGAATGTGGTGTTGTTTCTTAGGAACTTTGAATCATTAGAATTAGTGTAATTTGAACCATTAAATATGAATAATATTTTTCATCGTAAATACCCAATAATTTTATTGAGGTATGTAATATCCTTACTCTGGTATGCTAATATCCGATGTTTGTATCAAATTTCTCTTCTGTTTCAGGCCTAATTGTAACCTTGACCAAGAGGGACCATGTTTTTAGAGATACTGATCAGTTCCAAGAAATATTTTAATTCCAAACATACAATTTGAATATTTATCATATCATTGGGTTTCCAAAGGAGGGAGTGTTGTTTTAGGATTTCTATAACAACTATCATCTTGGTTTGGGTTGTTTCGTGATGTTGATGTCTAACACCTCGAGTTTTTATGAATTATTATTACAATAAATAAATTAAATTTTATTCATATATTATTTTAAACATAAAACCATGTAATTCATTCACTATATGAAAAACCCATTTAATCTAGTGTTATATAAAACTCTAGGATAGATTTCATTACACATGACATTGAGTTGTAAAAAACTGCAAAAATAAAAATAAAACATAGTTATTTACAATATAACATTAAAACTAAGCCATTAAACATAGTGATATGAATAGAAACGACTAAATTTTAAATATTCATTATAATGGATTTATAAAAAGGGAACATATTGATAAAGAATACTTAATTTTGGAAACAGCTTATATGTTTAGAAATTACTCTTTTCTCTGAATAATAATTTTTATTTGATTTATGAAGATTAATATAATTAATTTTTTAAAATTTAAGAAAAAAATAATCCAAAATAAAATTTATTTTTGGAATTATAATTTCAACTTTATCTTAGAGTGAAATTTTGTGATTTTTTTTGAAAAGATTCATCTTTTATTAAATAGTGAAAAATACTGTATTTTAATTGAAAACTATCTATTTTTTTCATTTTATTATAAACATAAATTATATTTTAAATTATTTTTATATAAAATTTAGATCAATACATATAGTATTCTAATTTAGGTTATTTTAAAAAATATCATAATTATTTTTTATATAAAAATGTTTCAATCATTTGATCATTTCCTATTTAAAACCCCTCTTTCTCAATGCGTATGTGGGATTGATTTTAAAATTAAATTATACCTATTCAATAATTTGAACATTGGAGAAATGATTCCATGTTTCTCATTAGAATAATTTATATTATCTAATATTCTCAACTGAAGTTTTTTATCATAGTGGCTACTAGGAATATTTAAAATTAATTATCGTGATTAAAGTAAAAATTTGTTTATCATGGTTGAACATAACAATAAGGGGTAAATGACCTAAACACAAGTCCAAAAACAATTTTATGAAAACATGGAAACATTTTCCCTTATATTATATATATAATGGTCCATTATTGGGGCCTTTTTCTAGGTGAAAACATGGGTATCCCTAAATCTTCTAAAAAAAATTGCAATTGTGTCACCCACATCACTTATAAAAGGACACCCACTCAACTCTTATCTTCACATGATAAAAAAAAATTAAATTGTCTAATACATAAATATCACTTATATACATACCTTATTTCATCTTATAATCCTTATATTTTATATAAATCTAACCGGAGGAAGATTTTGGTGCAAACATAATGAGGATTATTGAAAAGAGGCAACATTAAACAATGATCATTTTACCGTTATTTCATCTAAAAACTCTTTCAATTATTAATATTGAATTATGATATAATATAAATTTTATTTTACACGTAATAAAATTTTTCTAGGTTATGTTCACTAACTAAATCAACCTCAATATCCATCAATTGGTTTAAGAAATCATTGTTTGTTTGTACCGCGGACTACCGCCTCATGAACTGATGTCATTCATATTTCCATTACCGCCACTCATGGATAGAAATAATTATGGATTTATTATTTTTATATAATATTTATGATATTATTATACTTTTAGTGTTATTAAATAATTCATATGTTAATACTCACTATTTTTTAAATATGATAATGTTACTTGTGGGTGTGGAGGACTACCACCTCGTGAGGCAATGTGATTCATTCAAGTTTTACATGGAATGTAATAAAGATGAGTTTAATTAAAATATGTGATAAATATTTCAATAAAATGATTCAATAAAGAAAATATATAATTTACCATACTTTTTTAAATTCAATATGAAAATAGAAATTGTGTTCATGTGTATGTATGACCTGTCGTCTCCATGAACAATGTATTTAATTTTTTATTAATAAAATTTATAGATTACTGTAAATAAAGATATAATTAATATATATTATATTTATATCATGGTTAAAAGTATGTATACTATGAATCCATTATCTTTGAAGAGTAGAAAAATGAAAAAGAAAAGAAAATACATGAAAAACAACGTAGTTATTACCCAAAACCAGACTCTAACATGAAATTGTTACAAGAACATAATAATGACACATAATTAAACTATATATGGTGTTATGTTAATGATTATAATTAATTAATAGATATATAATAAACTTATATTTATTATACAATAGGTTTTAACCTATACTATGAATGTTAAGACTTAAGGTAAGGTAGACTTGTCTCAATTTTCCATCTTTTAGATATATGTTATGTTATGCACCAATATTTTTGAATGAGGTTTATAAATTGCTGTTTAAAATGTAATATCATGATTTTATTTATTATAATGATGTTTTATGTTTCATTTAATGTTATTATTTCATGGGTATTATGATCCAATGTTACCAAAGTGGCATGAATTTTTCATTAAAATCTCATCAATTGTCGGTATTGCTCATGATTAGGATTTCAATGATGAAATCTTATGATAAATTTCTAAATAAACACATGAATTTATTTTCTAGTGGTTATTCATTATAATTTCAAGTAATAGTAACATTTTACACTCTTTTATACCAGAATTAATGATGAAAGTGTTTTTAATAAAATAAGACTTTATTTACCTAGTTGGACATAAATGCATTTTCATCTAAAACCATTTTTTAAAAAAATTATGTATTACTATATCCGTTGATTTTAAAATTATTGTTTTCCAATTTTTTACTTTTTTTTTAAAATAATGGAATCTTCATGTATTTTTATGAACAGTGTTCATTTGGATTTTACCAAGAATATGAATGGAATATTTTTTATCATGAACAAAATGTACAAAAAAATCCTTTCGTCGTGAAAAATATTTTATTTGATGATTCATTTATATGTTTTCTAGGTTTTTTTAAAATAAAATTATTTTAAAAAAAATTATTTTCAATTAATGTGATTTTCAATTTCTAATGGATACTTCCTTCATTAATTAATTTAAATAGTATTTCAAAATTATTTTCCATTTAAGTTTACATCTTTGATGCTACCTTTGACTTGTCAGGGATATGATATAAGGATACCACTCATATTAATTCTTTCAATGGTTTATATTTTGGAGAGAATGATGTTTATTATACCTATTTCTTCTCTATGAGTTATTATAAGATAAAATTATTATTAAACCCTCTTATTTTCATGAGAAATTTTATGTCTAAATAATAAAATGATTATGAAATCTATCACTTTTATTTAGACTATTATATAATTAAATTTTTATGAAACCCTTTTCAATTCAATGAATAAGATATAATGAATTTTTTATGATCTTTTGTAACATATAAAAATTATTTTCATTATTTTTTTCGTGAGATCTGTATCTCCCTAAAATTAATTGGGTAAAGATTTATATCTCATTATATATACAGGACATGAATTGGGAGTGAACATGGTTTGGTAAGGGAATTTTTCCACTATGATGGTCTTGGGAGTTAACATTAACTAATATGATGGTATGGGTAGTGAATCAATTCCACTATGATTTCCTTGGTAGTGAGCCTTGCCAACAACAGAAATTATTTTATATGATTAGGTTTAAGAAACTAATCTATGTCATATACCAATGTTATAATATCATGGATTATATAATATGATTCATTTCCAATGAATTTCCAATCAATATTCCCTGAATCGAGATTATTTTTTTATATATTAAGGGTATGACTTTCAATGTACATTCTCAGGTTCTTATACCCTTATGTTCATGTTATGATTATATGTCTCCATTTCTTACCATTATTGATAATCAAAGTTATCCCTTCCTAATGTTTCCATTCCCCATGTTATAAAGAAATTTTTTCAATATGATGTGTATAAGACTAGTTTTAGTTATTATGATGAATGTAGGTGATTATGTAGTTTACCTATGGATTAGTTTTTTGTTTTTCTATATTTCCAAATACAATAAACTATCACGGTCCTCAGGTGTGTTTTTTTAATGAATAATCATATAAACTAAATTAATGTATTCTTTTGATAATACTAGGGTACAATATTTGATATGAGAGGATGGTTTAGTTAAACCTAGGAAACTTGGATGAGAAAACATTAGTTACACCCATAAGTACATTTTTAAGGATCGGTCTATCAATGAGTCCATATATAGGAAAATATACTAAAATTTTGGTAAATGATAGAGGGAGTGGCTTCAATGAAATTGAATCTATTTATAGATACCAAAAGTTGATGTGTATCTAATAAAAGGTACCCAGGGGTAATGAATTCAAAAACATAGCACTAATCATGATTCGATCGTCACCTAGTGAATGAAAATAGGCCTTATTGCATACCCAGTTTTACACTCATTTTTTGAAATTGTTTTGAAATTCACAAACACATTATAGACCATCATGAATGTTTAAAATCGAGGATGAATATAAATTAGCGAGGTTAAAACTATGATGCCACTTATTAAAAATGTCTCCATGTTTTAATCATCCTATAATTGTTTTTTCATGATTATGTGGTTGCCTAATAGGAATATTGTTTCATAAATTATGTTATATGGTCTTGTTAAATGGTTGGAACCTGAAATAACCATGTTAATACTTAGTGCAATGAATAATGAAATGATTTTACTCCAAATCATCCAAACCTTATGGGAACATTAATGAAAAATATTAATGTAATAATCACTCAACTTTATCAAGATATGAATCATTATAGACATCCAAATGGACAAATGAGGTAACAAAATTCTGCTGAGTCCTTCATGATGTCACATCCACGTTTTATTAGTGGGTATTATGTTCAACTAGATTTTGAATAATGGATCAACACCATTGAAAATACATTTTCAATTACCCAGTGTTCAAATCATGTGAAATTTATTTTTTCCGTCTACCATTTAGAAGGAGAGTATGTCAATAGTGGACTCTTATTAGTAATATGCTATAATCTAATGAAATTTTGTCCATGTATTAGGATGAGTTTCATAACATATTTATCAATAAGTACATTACTTCTATTATCAGTAAAAAGTTTAATATGGAGTTCCTTGAGGTAATGAAAATGGATGATGAATCCATTCATATGTAACAGTTAAATTTAACATGAACTACAAAGTATGCAAGTAGTATTATCACCCAACCAGAAACTACTGTTGATCAATTCATTAGTGTCTTAAAACCAATTCTATAATAGGAATTAGTCATATTATTTTTTTCATTTAAATTGATTCATTTTTCAATGTTCTATCAAGCATAAAATTAAGGATCGAGTTACATATAAATCTGATGGATTTCATATGAAAAGAATAATAGAATTAAAATGAAATAATAAGTTCCATAGATAGAATAATTTGATCATTCCTTTATGAAAAAAATGTTAAATGAAATATGGAGGATATTTTTTTAAGGGGAATGAAAAAAAAAATTAAGAATTCGAAGGAATGTCATAAGGAAATTGAAAAATGAAGTGATGGGAGAAGGTAAAATAATGATGTGAAAAGAGAGAGAGAGAGAGAGAGAGAGAGCTCTGCAAAATATTACACACACTCATAATTTCATCAACTGTATGGAGAATGGGAACTATGTTTTCCATTGATCAAATATGAAGGTTAATAATTATGATTGATTTAGGTAACCTATTAGTCGAAGATACAAAGTTATATATCATTGAATCACTTTTTAAATTAGGATAATGATGATAATTTGGTGAAAGCTAAACATACCATCCACTCTAGATATACTAATGTTTTATTTGAATCTGGATCTACTCATTCTTTCATATCTTAATAATATGATCATGGTATAAATATTCTACCCCAATGATTATATATATAATTATTAGATAAAACCTCTTTTGTTATAAATATTTCATTTAAATTCTATGATTCCTCTCCTCTAAAAGTTTGGTGGAATATGTTTTTGGAATATATTATTATTTATTTTTCAGTTTAATTTGATGTTATTTTGGGCATGGGTTGTCATTATCTAGTGAAATCACATATCAATTTCCATGTAAGAGAAGTTATATTTGAAATTAAAATGATCATATATTAGTGTTCAAATGTAGTGAAGAAGAGGTTCATTATAAATTGAGGTCAAGCACTTTTGAGAGCATTTGGACAAGGAGGACCAAAAGTATTCTTTCGAGGATCTATATTTGTTGGTGTTGAACACATATATTGATACTCATTGGAGATATTTTTTAAATGTTTTAATGATTGAACTGGTATTTTTAAATGAATATTTGTGTGTTTGGAATTGGTTTTTCCAATAACATGATAGAAGAAAATTCAATTCTCATGGATGAGATGTGGTGGGTTAGTCATGAATTAATGACTGAGGTGGGTTGAGGTTCATGGTTAGAGAACAGAAAAAATTCATGGGGATGATAATAATTGTGGTGGGGAGTTTATAAAAACCCACTTTGTTTCATATTGTAAAAATCTAAGAGAATTTGTATTTTTTTTCAATGTTTCATTTCAAGAATGGGGATACATGTTACAATTTCAAGCATATGGACATCTCTGGAAGATGTTTCCTAAGGAGGAATTAGGATCGGAATGTGTTTAGAATGTGTCCCTAGCTAAACAAGCCTTTATTTTACATCATGTTAATAATTAACACATTATATTAAATAATAATCTAAATATACCATGAATCTGGATATTTAGTTTCTTTGGAGACTACTTACAAGAGAGAGTTATTGTATAATTCTTTAGAGAATTTCCCTATAATTTCCTCATAATATATCGTATCCTAGACACCTCATATGTCACAATCAACCTAGTGACCTTAAAAATGAAAACATAACTAAGTGGTGAGATCATACTCTTAGTTAAGGAATAATAAACATATCAATTTGTCACCTTGGGTGAGATTATAAATAAATGGGAATACATATTAGGAGAAAAATATCTAATAAAAAGAACATGGACTCATTATAATTGTCCATATTTTATAATAGGAAAATATGTAATCCCACAATATCAAAAATATTACATATTATAATGACAATGAGAAAATTAGATAGAAATCATAGGCCTCATCCAAAATATACTCAAATATAAAAATTGTGTGGTGAAAACATAATCATTGAAACACAACATTTTGGATCAGGAATCACCACTATTTTCCTATAATGGACCAGAAATCACAACTTTTCTCCCATAGTAAATCATGAATCATAACCTATTTCCAATAATGTGTCATGCATTACAACTTTTTCCCTGAGGAGGACTAATCATAAAATTACGCTTTTCATTTTAGATCGAGCATCACAACTCATTCATCCATTATCTCAAGATATGTAAATCATTAACCAATGAAATGGAGGGATATACCCACCACTTAAATATCAAATATAAATGTTTTCCACATGAAAAAATATAATAATTATATCATAAATAACAAGGAACAATATTGTGTTTAACTTTACATTTTAAAAGGTCTCACATAATCCACTATATAAACTAGATCAGTTGATACCAAATTCAATCACCCAAAAGTGAAAATTCATAAAATATATTAGAGGATTGTTCATAAAGAATAACTTCATGGAAAATAATTTCCTTCATATATGGAGGAAAATGGAAGAGAATTTAAATCATTTGACTTTGTAAGAAAAAAATTCTCATTATTTTGAAATTACATTGTTGAAAATACACATTAAAAAACATAGTAAAAAATATCTTTTGAAAGTGGAAAAGGAAATTTCTAATATAACATGAATTGATACATAATTTTATTTTAATTCATTAAATAATAATATTGGTAGTAAGTGAAAACATGGACATGAAACCAGGATCCAATTAAGAGATGGTGGTTTATTCTTGAGATCATTATAATTTTTGGTGAGAGAATAATAAATTTATAAGATTTGAATAAAAATATAAATTTTGACCAAAAACATAAAATATAACATCATATAAAATGGTAAATCCATTATTAAATAAAATATTTTAGGTTGAAGCTTAAATGAAACCATATAACTCGATGAAAGATATTTGACTTACCAAAGTTCCTTACCTTGACTATTAAATTTCACAAAACTACATTGTATTCATCTATCATAAATATATACATCTTAATTAAATATTTCATAAATTTACCCATTAATATTTCCATTTAGACTTTTAATTTATAATTACTCTCTACATTTTTATTAGTTACCTATTATCACACATTGATTATTTATAGATTAGAAAAATTGTAATAGTTTTTTTAAAGTTGTATAAGTATTAAATATTATTTAAAATTTGATCCTTCAAATATTATTACATTTACTACAAATTATTATTTATAATAATTTGTTATTTTTAAATTTTATTTCATGGGCTCTTTAGTCTTCATCCTAGAAGATGAAATCAACAAAAAACATATTTAAGTGATTTTTTCCACACAAAGGATGTTTTCTTAATTTGTTCAATAGTTATGGATATAAACCTTAGAATATAACAATAAATATTTATTTAAATATTTATATCATATTACACCATTATGTGTGATTTATACTCATCTATGATAAATTTTTTTATCATTGTTCAAGTAGCGGTCCAAACTGACCAAAACAAGAACATACCTTGATTAATGGATAATTATAAGTTGATTTAATTGAAATATCATTATACTAGTAGAATAGTAATATAATTAAGTGTTTATTTGTGTGATATATCATTATTATACATAATTAATATAATAAGTGATAGAAAAAAACAATTACATAGAATGAATAAATTGTTTTTCTTTTAGTTCTCTTGTTTATAATGGCTAATTTTATAAAACATTTTTATCAATGATGACATTAATAGTTTATCAAATTTAAATTAATATAACCTTTTTCTTATCATAAAAATTATATTTATCCTTTAATCCCAATACTAAATCATTCCATGAAAATAGGTATTGAAATCACAGTGCATCGTACCAAAGAGGTGGTTGTCTACAAATACACATGGATAATGATTTCATTTTTTTGAAGAAAGTGATAAATAATTAATATTGTTTAGAATTAAATAATACTAAATAATTTAAAAATATAATTAATATATATTAAATTATATTTTTTTACCATCCATGTTAGGTTTTGATGAAAACGAGCTCGTTTATTTTTGGAGGTTGTAGTCTGCACATATGCATGTTTCAGGTTTAAATTTTTGTTAATGGAAAAGGTAAAAGGTTGTTAATGTTTGTATCACAATTATAATAACATGTTAGTATACCAATAATTCCATTTTTATCATTTTAATAGGGTTTAATAAAAAATTTAGAATATGGAGTTCAAAAAATAGAAATGGGAAAGAGATGTTAGGAACTTAAACCTCACATCATGGATTATCTGCTATGAGAACAGGGTTTATCCTTTGATGAGTGATCTCTTGAGAAGAAAAAAACCTATTTAATGTATATATGAATTTCTAGAAGTGTTTTTGGTAGGTTTTCTAACAAAACATAGGGGGTTTTGGTGTGAGGTCAATTGAAGAGATGAGAGACCCTTTCCCAGTGAAAAGTGTAACGAACCGAAATTTTGAATAAATCTTGTTTCCTAATTTTTTTTGTGTTGTTTTATTTTTGATACTCCACAAAACTGTTTCATTGGATAACATGAGTATAATTAAAATGAGAAAGTTGGGTTTTGACTATTATATGACCATTGGTCAATGAGACTGCTGTAAACTAAACGTTTCGATTATTGTCTCTAAACAAAAGTAATCTTGGTTAATTAATATAGAAAGAATATTCGATGGCCTCACCCATTAGTCTTGGACAGATCGAAGCCCATCTAACAGAACTTGGGAAGGAGGTAGCACCACTGGGCTTCGCTCTGGACCAAACCCAAGCTGAACTTCATCGTGTGAAGCTAGAACGGGATCACCTCCGCAAGAAGTTCAAACTGATAGAAATTAATACTCGTGCGATGTTGGTCGAGCCTCCCTTGGATTCTCTCACCTTATCACACCTTACACTTAGGTCCTATGCTGGTGTGATAAGGGGCTATGTAAGGAGACCGTAAATACCTTGTGTAATCGTTTGTTTTAAAAAAAAATTGGGATTTCTTCTTATGATGAAGTTTATGAATTTTCAAATGACCGGATAAATATAGTATTCATACTTTTGATGAATTCTAGAAAAAGGAGATTTTAAAAATGTTTATGAAAACCTTAAATAATTAAAAATGTGTAATGATTTTCAAAAAATGGTCTTCTACAATTATGTTCAGTACGAAATTTAGAGTCTAATAAGATAAACTAGTTTTTTTGATGAATAGTAAATTATCAATAGTGATTTTATGCTTAGGATTAGTAATGTGAACAAATGGATTTGTAATCTCACTAAAATAAAGTTTTATTATAATTTAGACACCTTGATTAATTAACGTGATTCAATAAAATGGTTAAATAACTGTTTCATAAATTATTAATCAAGTATTAGTTTTTTAGGGTGAATAGTGTTTTTTATTTACAAATCTAATTAAAAATAATTATAAAATTATTTTTATAAAATGGACATTATTTTTGAACTCAGATAATCGATATTATGTTATGGTAATTTTTGAGGATTATCTGAGAAAAATGAATTCTCGATGAATAGTGTTTTATTAAAAAGTAAATTAAAAATATTTAGAAAATTATTTTATAAAATAGAGTTCATATTTGTAATAGAGCATTGATTTTTTCTTAAGGTAAAATTTTAAGATTTTTCTGAGAAAGATGAATTTTTCAGTGAATAGTAAAAATGCAGTTTTAGGGTTTCGATATGTTTAATGACATCATAACTGTGTCATGATGATGTCATGAGATATTTTAAAGGATGTCCGGCCAAAGGTGACGAATTATTGTATTGGGGGCCCCATGGGGCCTAACTCCATGGTAAATTCCATGGGAGAGCACATGGTTTTGAGAAAAGCACTTGTGAGGTGTCCTTTGTCCATTAATGCCTTGTCCCCTCTCTTTCCCTATAAATACCCACCCTTTCCTCCTTTATTTTTCACTCCCAACTCTCCCCCAACGAAGTTCTGGTCTCCTTACCTCCGAAAGAGTCCTCCCAAGGTTCCCCCAATCCCTCAAGGTCCAAAACTTTGAGTTTTAAGAGTTACGTTTTAAGGTAAGGGATCTGACCCCTCTCTTTCTTTTCAAGTGATCTCTTTTATGTCATTTCTTTTATGCTCCATGTTCTTATGTTTTAGAATGATAATTTATATTCATTATACATTCCTTTTTATTTTAATATGATGAGAGACCCCCTATTACTCTCATCATTTCATTTTATGAAAGTTTAAGTGGGGCCGTTAGGCTGCCGAAATTTTTGTAACAGATTCATTCACCCTTCTCATTTTCAAGTTCTATGTCCTTGTCAAGTCTTTAAAGTTCCATTTTATGTTGGGGTATGATTTCTATATCTATAATACTGATATTTTATGATAATATGATGAGAGACCCCATTTTATCTCTTCAATTCAGTATTTTGAGGTTTCAAGTGACACCGTTAGGCTGCCGAATTTTTAAGTGGTTCTTTCACCCTATTCATTTTGAAGTTCTACATTCATGTAAAGTCTTTCAAGATACTTTTTATTATGTTGGGGTATGATCACTAAATCTATCATACTGAACTCTTATGTTCAAATGATGAGAGACCCTATTTTATCTTTTCAAATCATTTTTGTTGAAGTTTAAGTGATGTCGTTAGGCTGCCGAATTTTCCTAAAAGAAATCTAATTTTTGTCTTTCTTCCATGTTTTTTATTTCAAATGGCATGTCCTTAAAATTTCATTACCATGTTCATATATCCTTATTATTATGTCCCTCTACTGTTTTATGGATCATTTATGAATGTTTGACCCATGTCCCCTCTCTTTTTAATGTTTTTTAAAAACCCAAAACTTAACCGTTATGCTGTAGAATTTTTGTCTCAAAATGCCTCTCTCTTTTCTCAAAATTATTTTATGTTGTAAAGTGAATACTCAAAGCTCTAATTTCTATGGGGGTATTCACATATATATCAAAATTTTGTATTTTAAATTCTGGGATTTACATACATGAGACCCGCTCTCCCCTTCCGTGAGTTTTAAAATGACGTAAAGATCATGTCTTTAAAGCAATTTTTAAAACGTTATGATTATGAAATGAAACCCATTTATTTTATGCTATATGGGTTATTTATGAAATTTTTGATAATTAAATATGTGTCTCACATTATTATAAAGGCAAATTTAAGGGTGCTCTCTGATAGCTCTCCAATGCATTGGGTAATGATGTAGCCACTAGATATTACAATTTTCATGATATCTTGGTGAATAACCTTGGTAATTTTCAAATGACACCTTGGGGATGGACCATGGTGATATGTTCATGATTTTCTATTTTAAATGATGTAGCCACATCTTCAAGTTATGAAAAATGTTATTTTTATTATGAAATGCCTCAGGATTTCTTTCTCATGCCTTAAATTTCTTTTCACGACCTTGTTGAAGTATCTCAAGTTCACATGTAAAATGTTTCTCTTGTTTCCCTTACTGGGCCTTCTGCTCACCCTTTCTTTTGATGTATGTCCCCAGGTTATGAGATGCAGTAATGAACCTAGGATGAACATAAGGAAAAGCCTTTCAAGTGTTTAAGAAGAATGTTTTATGTTGTTTTCATGTATTATGTTCCTGGTTTCCAAGACACTAAACCTTAAAGATCCTCAGTTTTGTGTAATGTAATGAAAGTTGATAAGGGAAAGAAGAATACAAAGTCTCGAGGATGTTCATCTGATAAATTTGATAAGGGAAAGAAGACCCAATTTCTTTTTTTTGCAAAAATTGTGGGAAGAGGCACCAAGGAGATTGTCACAAAGGAACTGGGAGAAGTTTTGAGTGTGGGAAGATAGAGAATAAAGTAGCCAATTGCTTTAAAAAAGGATAATGTGATGAATGTTGTTAAGGTTTGATCTAATGTACCTTATACATTTCGATATCATAAATGTGGAGAAGTTAGACATTATCCAAGGAAATTCTCTCTTGGAATGAATAAGAAGCATGATGAGCATCAAAAATCTTAGAGGACAAGGGAACAATGAAAGTCCTATGCTGAGATGGATCATGATGACTGAAGTACATGTAACTTCTTCGCAATAATTGTCTATGTCATGTTGTATTATAGTTCGTGCTCTATGAGCATATCTTTTATGTATTCTAATATCATCGTGTCACTACCTAAGATGATTTTATATCATTAAGGAAGACATCAATTGTTATGTACCACATGTTTATATAGTGAAGCTGTTCTTCTTAAAAAAGGGGTGATTAGGGGATTAAAAGATTATTATTATTTTAGAAGATATTCACAATTTTGGGAACCCTTTTTGATCGAGGTAAATAGATTACTACGGTGTTTTCTTTGAGGAGTAATGGTTGACTTATATTTTGAATAATCAATGAATTTAAGGTGAACTTATGGTATTATAGGTTACTTATGGAAATTATTGACCTATCTTATGGGAATATATGTTTAGGTTAGTTACTTTTGTTATAAGATGTTAGGAGTGGTTTATGTTGTTTGGAGATGAACGATGAAGTTTATTTTGGAAGACTATGTTATCAAGTATTTTGGTTTCAATCTTAGTTTGGGTTATTTTTTGGAATTTTAAGGGCAGTTAATTATGGAATGGTCTATGATGAACTCTTGGTAGTACCATGGAACTTTGAAGATTTAAAAGTAGTTTCCATTCCTATGGGATTCTTTCTTTTTGAATAGTTGTTTTATCTTACCCTTTTTATTTTTTGGATAATGTTTAAAGATAGAAGAAATTGATTGTTAATCTTTTGTTGATTACATGACTCTCAAGAAGATGATTATTGTGCTTTTGATGAGACCAAGTGTTTTTGAATTCTCATCATTTGGATAAAATATTAGTTTTGATAGAGGCTTATTAAAGGATGAAACTCTACATTAAGGTAGGTATATTTTCTTATGTTTTTTTTTCTATGTAGTAAATTAATTCCTCAAAATTATGAAAAGGAACGTAAAACAAAAACTTTGTTGGTTTATGTTTCCTACTAGGTAATCAAAGACCGTTTACACACATCGTATGTTTGGGATTTTCTTATAGTCAACTTTGTCCTAATCATGTTTTCTATCACTCTCCCCCAAAACTTGACCCTTTTTTTTTCTTCCATATCCATGTTTTCCTCCATGGAATCCTTGTATGGGTTAACTCTGGTGACCTTTGTACTTCCCTTTCTTTCTTTTAAATAATAGTTTTTCTGACTCCTTTTCCGATGTGGCACATTCATTAATATTTCAAAACCCAATTTTTAAAAATTGCGCGGACGCAATTTCATAAGGGGGGAAAATTGTAACAACCCGAAATTTCGAATAAATCTTGTTTCCAAATTTTTGTGTGTTATTTTATTTTTGATACTCCACAAAACTGTTTCTTTTGATAAAACGAGTATAATTAAAATGTGACCGTTGGGTTTTGACTGTTATATGACCATTGGTCAATGTGACTACTATAAACTAAACGTTTCAATTATTGTCTCTATATAAAAGTAATCTTGGTTAATTAATATAGAAAGAATATTCGATGGCCTCACCCAGTAGTCTTGGACCGATCGAATCCCATCTAACAGAACTTGTGAAAGAGGTAGCACCACTGGGCTTGGCTCTGGAGCAAACCCAAGCTAAACTTCATCGTGTGAAGCTAGAACGAGATCAACTCTGCAAGAAGTTCAAACTGATAGAAATTACTACTCGTGCGATGTTGGTCAAGCCTCCCTTGGATTCTATCACCTTAGCACACCTTACACTTAGTTCCTATGCTGGTGTGATAAGGGGCTATGTAAGGAGACCTTAACTTCCTTGTGTAATCCTTTTTTTTAAATAAAAAATTGGGATTTCATCTTATGATGAAGTTTATGAATTTTCAAATGACCGGATAAATATAGTATGCATATTTTTGATGAATTTTAGAAAAAAGATATTTTAAAAATGTTTATGTAAACCTTAAATAATTAAAAATGTGTAATTATTTTCGAAAAATGGTCTTCTACAACTATGTTCAGTACGAAATTTAGAGTCTAATAAGATCAACTTGTTTATTATGAATAGTAAATTATGAATATTGATTTTACGCTTAGGATTAGTAATGTGACCAAATGGATTAGTAATCTCACTTAAAGAAAGTTTTAATATAATTTAGACGCCTTGATTAAGTAATGTGATTCAATAAAATGGTTAAATAACTGTTTCATAAATTATTAATCAAGTATTAGTTTTTTCGGGGGAATAGTTTTTTTTATATAAAAATATAATTAAAAATAATTATAAAATTATTTTTATAAAATGGAATTTATTTTTGAACTCATATGATCGATATTATGTTGTTGAAATTTTTGAGGATTATCTGAGAAAAATGAATTCTCGGTGAATAGTGGTTTATTTAAAAAGTAAATTAAAAATATTTAGAAAATTAGTTTTATAAAATGGAGTTCATATTTTTAATTAGAGCATCGATTTTTGGTTAAGGTGAAATTTTTGGATTTTTCTGAGAAAGATGAATTTTTTAGTGAATAGTAAAAATGCAGTTTTAGAGTTTTGGTATGTTTAATGACATCATAACTGTGTAATGATGATGTCATGCAATATTTTAAAGGATGGCCGGCCAAAGTTGATGAATTATGGTATTGGGGGCCCCATGTGGCCTAACTCCATGGTAAATTCCATGGGAGAGCACATGGTTTTGAGAAAAGCACTTGTGAGTTGTCCATTGACCATTAATGCCTTGTCCCCGCAATTTACCTATAAATACCCACCCTTTCCTCCTTTATTTTTCACTCCCAACTCTCCCCCAACGATGTTCCTGTCTCCGTACCTCCCAAGTAGTCCTCCCAAGGTGACCCCAAGCCCTCAAGATCCAAACCATTGAGTTTAAATAGTTACGTTTTAAGGTAAGGGATCTGACCCCTATCTTTCTTTTCAAGTGATCTTTTTTATGTCATTTATTTTATGCTCCATGTTCTTATTTTGGAGGATGTTATTTTATATTAATTATAATGTCCTTTTTATTTTAATATGATGAGATACCCCCTCTTACTCTCATCATTTCATTTTATGAAAGTTTAAGTGCTGTCGTTAGGGTGCCGAAATTTTTGTAACGGAATCTTTCACCCTTCTCATTTTCAAGTTCGATTTCCTTGTCAAGTATTTCAAGTTACTTTTTATGTTGGGGTATGATTTCTATATCTATCATACTGATATTTTATGATCATATTATGAGAGACCCCATTTTATCTCTTCAATTCAGTATTTTGATGTTTCAAGTGACGCTGTTAGGCTGCCGAATTTTTCTGTGGTTCTTTCACCCATCTCGTTTTGAAGTGCTACTTTCATGTCAAGTCTTTCAAGATCCTTTTTATTATGTTGGGGTATGATCCCTAAATCTATCATACTGAACTCTTATGTTCATAGGATGAGAGACCCTATTTTATCTTTTCAAATCATTTTTGTTGAAGTTTAAGTGACGTCGTTAGGCTGCCGAATTTTCATAAGAGAAATCTATTTTTTTTCTTCCTTCCATGTTTTTCATTTAAAATGGAATGTACTTAAAATTTAATTAACATGTTAATATATCCTTATTATTCTGTCCCTCTAATTTTTTATGTATCATTTATGAATGTTTGACCCATGTCCCCTCTCTTTTCAATGTTTTCTAAAAACCGGAAACATAGTCGTTATGCTGCAGAATTTTCGTCTCAAAATGCCTCTCTCTTTTCAAAAAATTATTTTATGTCATAAATTTAATACTCAAACCACTTATTTCTACAGGGGTATTCACATATATATCAAAATTTCCTATTTTCAATTCTGGTATTTACAAACATGAGACCCGCTCTCCCCTTCCATGGGTTTTAAAATGACATAAAGATCATGTCTTTAAAGTAGTTTTTAAAACGTTATGATTATGAAATGAAAACCATTTATTTTTTGCTATATGGGTTATTTATGAAATGTTTGATGATTATAAATGTGGCTCACATGATAATAAAAGCAAATTTATGGTTTTCCCTGATAGCGCTCCAATGAATTGGGTAATGATGTAACCACTAGAGATTACAATTTTCACGATATCTTGGTGAATAACCTTGGTAATTTTCAAATGACACCTTGGGGATGGACCTTCATGATATGTTCATGATTGACTATGTTAAATGTTGTAACCACATCTTCAAGTTATGAAAAATGTTATTTTTATTATGAAATGCCTCATGATTTCATTATCATGCCTTAATGTTCTTTTCATGACCTTATTGAAGTATCTCAAGTTCACATGTAAAATGTTTCTCTTGTTTCCCTTACTGGGCCTTCTGCTCACGCTTTCTTTTGATGTATGTCCCCAGGTTATGAGATGCAGTAATGAACCTAGGATGAACTTAAGGAGAAACCTTTCAAGTGTTTAAGAATAATTCCATATGTTATTTTCATGTATTATGTTCCTGGTTTCCAAGACACTAAACCTTAATGATCCCCAGTTTTGTGTAATGTAATGAAAGTTTATGTTATAAAAAGGAGGGATGTTATAAAAAAGGTGAAATTTTTTGTAAATACCAAAAAATATTAAATAATTGGAATTCAAAATCAAATAAAGTGGAAAAATATATGATAATTAGTGATGTAAGAAGATATAATGATTGTAAATTCTCAACAAAATTTCTCAACAAATTTTTTAAACATGTTTTAATCCCTTCCTCCCTTGAATTATTACTGTTTTCATTTTTCATTTATTGTAGTAACTAGACTTTACCTAAGGTATAATATTTATTATACCCAAAAATAAAGTAATAATTATTAGATAATTTGAACCTAATAATTATAATTTTGAAATTTATTTTTTTATTCAATTTCTATAATTATTAAAATTAATTTAATATAATAAATGAATAACGTATTAATAAAATTTCGAGAAAAATATTCATTGAGGTATAAAATATCAAATAATGGTTTATAAATAATAATAAAGTTTTAAAAATTTATAATTCAAATTATAACATATATATTTTCAAAAAAAATCATTCATAATTTTGTATGTCATACTTATTTGCTAATAATTTCCTAATAGATGCAATATAAGTAAAAAATGGTATATTGCACTATTTACCAAAAAATAATTATTATTTAGAACAATATTAAAATATAATATAATGATGATATTTTTATAATAAATGTAAATGTAAATTTTTTTAAAAATTTTCATTAATTTTTTTTAAATTTTCCAATCAAATAAATTAATGATATGTAGTGAAAATTGTTTTTATTGGAAAATGTCTTCTAGTATATTATCCATTCTTATTTTTTTCTATAAATTATTAATCAGACTAGTCTTGATCATCATTTAATATTGAAATATATCATACCTGAAATATGGTAGATTTTATAAAAAATATTTTTTATGATTTTTCTTGCTGTTGTAGTTGAGTCGATATTTAATGTAATCTTTATTTTGTTTTTTCCTATGTTTTTAATATATATATATATATAATAATTAGGTTACCACTTATTATAAATTACAATTCTATGAATACCTTACAATAGTCTATATTTTTTTGGTTTTGGTTTTGGATCAAGCTATCAAACATAGTATTTATTTATTGAAATATATTTTAGTAAACCACATGTTGTTATATTATACCCCTCTCAAAAAGAATTTATTTATCAAAATTATATTAAATTTAAAAATATATCTTCGTATGTTATTCTCTCATCACATCCTCAGGTTCATATTTATCATCCTCAAACTTATGATTCCTACATATATCTTTTAATAGATTAGTGGTATTATTCCAGAACACCGTATTACTTCAATTTATACTTTCCAAGGGTTGATCATTATATGAGATATTATGTTCCAGTTTCATGGATTTTGATTTTTGTACATGAAATGTGTCTGGTATATAATTCATCAAGAAAACTTGTATAACACATCATCTACTTGGATGAGTTTTTAAGGGAGTTCTAAGTTGTATTCTATAACCCTGACGTGTTCACAGATCTTGTAGGGACTGATGTATATAGCATAAACGTCCCATTCACTCAAAATATCATAACCAAATTCCATGTATATATTCATAGTAATATCTTTTCACAAACATCAAACTCTTGATATCATCGATGATTGTGAATAAAACTCTTCTTTCGAATTTTTTCTACCATTATATTCTACTGAATGGGTTGAATGTTCTCCATGATTTCTTAAAAATGGTAATAAATGATACCTTCCTGTCTCAAACTTTATTCGAGAATGTCAATGTCCTAAATCTCTTCTAATATACAGCCTCATGTAGTTCCATCTAAATAAAATAATGGAAACAATTTTTATATAAGAGAATTACCAAGCGTATTATTTGACCCCAACATCCATGGAACTCCATTCAATAAGATCTAAACATATAATACATAGTTTGAATATCCAACTCAAACTAACCATATTTATGAGGGTGATACATATAACTAAGACTCTACTTTGTCTCTATTTTTTTCTAAATACTACTATAGAACCTTGCATAAAACCTCAAATCCTTGTCATATACAATTGATATTGGTACTCTATAATGCCTTACAACTTCCCTTATGCCTATCATGGTTATTTGGTATAGAGAGAAATGTTATTTGATGAAAATAAAAAAAATTTACTTAGTAAGGTGATATACTATAACCCAAATAAAATTGTGGACCTTAGATTTTTTGGAGATTCTGATGAAAGAAATACATGGAAATGTTTTTTTATTTCTATACTTCAATGGGTAATGGTTGCATAATTCCCTTATAATTATTTAATTCATAATTTACTTTCTATGAAATTAATCATAATTAAATGTATTCTATGATCTCCCTCTTCATGTTATCCCATTTGAAATTTTTCTATACATAACATCACATCTTTTTTATCCCTAGATGGATTGAGAAGAATGATTTATATGCATCATCAAAAATGTCCTTCCTTAATTATTGTTTTTATGAGACATATATCTGAGTTCAAAATATTAATATTTATTATTTTTTAAATAAAAACTCTAGAATACAAACTAACTTTATATATAGTTGTGTATCACCATTCTATGACTCTTTGATCTTCACGTGATTGGATGGTTAATAATTAATCTTGGAAAAACAAGATTTATCTCCATCCCTTATGATTTCACGATTTATGCTTTTTAAACCCATAAGTATGTAGTCTTTTTCAATCCTCCCCATGGATAAGATCGAATGATCATTTTTTCTTAGTTAATCTACCACATTTGTTCCTTCCCATGGTGATAATGTATTGAGTAGTCATTGTCCAAGGGTAGTTCTAACCATCTCCTTTGCAAAATGATTAGATATTTTTGTATGAAATTATACATTATTATCATGTGGTAAATATAAGTATCACACTTCTAACTGTTGAGATAATGCCACTAAATTTTCAATGAAAAGACCGCTACAATTTTCTCTAAATCATGTGTTGGGAATTTTGTCTAAAGAGTCATTAATAGAAATTATTCAAAAGTAGTTAAATTTTTTTTATGAATAATAAAGCATAAGAAAACATTCATGGATGAACTAATATGTATCATAAACCCTCTTATATGGTATGGTTTTATGAGTACATGTATAGTGACCATTATATTTTTAATATACCTGAATCAGTCCATAAGTTTCGATAAATAGAAGAACTTCACTCCCATTCCAATAAAATTGGCTAGTGGAATGGATAATAAAGATAAGTAACTAACAAAAAAACTTGCAGTATACATATAATATATGAAAACGTTCGATCTCTATTATTTTTGTTTAGATAGAGAATTTTTCAATTATTTATCTCTTTTATGTGTCCACAGATATGCCCTCTCTTGGTATAACAAGACATAAGAATTAAAATTTTTCATGTGAAATTCACACATACAGAATATGGAATATAATTTCATATTTCGTAATGAATTTAGAACATTTCTAGAATACTTTTCATGTTCTTATTTTCTCGTAGATTATTTAATAACATCATCACTAAATACTACCATGATTTTTTCAAGGATATCTCTTAATACACTATTCTAGAAATTTATAAATATAATTATAGAAATTTTACATCTCAAAGGAATCACTAAAAATCATAGTGTTCTTACCTTATGTAGAAATTTGTCTTAGGTATATCTTCTCCCTCTATCCATAATTTATGATATAGGTTGAAGGTTAATATTTTTAAAATATTTATCACCTGATAATTGATTGAACGAATAATTAATACATGGTATCATATATTTTCCCATCATATTGACTTAATTAAGTTTTATATATTAAATTTAGATGTGAATTCCATCCTTCTTTTTAAAAAAAAATTATTGTACACCCCATGTTGAAGGAATCACATGTACATATTTTTAATCCATATTCTCTTAAAGATTCGTACTTAATTCTTCCAAATAAACAGGTACCATTCTAGAAGTAATCACTATGATAGGAATATATCAAGGATTGAGCCTGGTTGAAATGTCAACCTCATGCTCTAGCGGAATAATTGGAATTTCATCTAGAAATACAATAGTATACTCCTATACAACAGAAATGTCATCAATTTTTAGTTCAAAGCTAATCATTTGATCCTAGAGTTCCTTATTGATGTCTATCATAACCCATCGAGGATAAATAATCCTCATCTTGATACTTGAGAGTAGGATGATATGTGATACAAAATTAGATCTCGTTATCCATAAAGTTGATACGGGATCTATGTAGGGATAGTTAATACATACACAATATAATGTCCAATTAAAACATGGGGATAAGAATAATATCTATATGATGTATCTTTCTATAAATTTTACTCAAAAAGGATTTATATGTAATAGGCATAATCATTTTCCACCTGGTATTTTCAAAAATAGAACAATATTTAATGCTTGAGGGGATGATTCAATATTATTAGAAAATTATGTGATATAAAATAATTAAATGAATCATAATCAAAAGAGTAATTCAAAAATATATAAAGAAGAATAAATGTACATTACATCAATTCATTATTATGATCTACCTCAGTAGTACTGATTTTCAGCTCTCTCCATTGTTCTCTGGGATTGGGTGGTTTTCAGGGCCTATTATCTTCATTAGATATTAGTGTAAAACATTAATTCACATAATTCCCAGACTCCCCGAATTTGAAACATTGAAGGGTGGGATGAGAATCATCAAGGAACTTCATCTATTCCATTGAACTTATGGATACTTTTCACTATTGAATAGTGTAATGGTTAACTCAACCACATTTAAAACATCTTCTTGACCCTTATAATTTATTTTCATAGTCTTTCTACCCACAATTCTAGAATAAATATAATTGAATATTCTTTCATTCTAGATATTTTTCATCTGAGTTTCCCATAAACGTTTTATTCCATTTCTTATCTCTAGAGTAATGAGAGTATCTAAAATTTATCTCCACATTAAGTTGCCATTATATGGTATTTGCATCTACCAAATACTATTAGAGTTGGTGTGATTCAGGGTTGTGGTTTAAGGCCACTAAATAACCATTCAATATTACACATGGGGTCATTAAAAAACCCAAATGCATATATTATCAATCTTATGAATTTTGGTTTGTATGTACCAATGGATTCATAATTATCTTATTTTAACACTTTGAATTCCATATCCATAATTTTGGGAAGCGTTTTTTGGAAAATACTTGGTGAAGAAAACATTCTTCAACTCTTCTCATACCATAGAGTTTGCTTCCACCTTCTTTATAGTATTATTAATTAGATTCCTCCATTGGTCGGCCACACCTTCCAACTAATAGACAACCAATTAAAACTTCTCTTGTTATGATCATTGTATAAAAGAAAATATATTTTTCATTTCATTAATTTATTACATATATATAAGGGGATTACAAGATCCACTGAAGGAGTCTAGATGTTGTTGAATTATTGAACTAATAACATGTTACTCCCTCCTTGGTTCATTTTTTTTATCAACATGATTTCCAGTTATATTCATAGTTTTTGAGATATGGGGGATAATTTCCTTGAGTTTTTGTAATTCATACCCCCTTACATTGGGGTTTTCATTGGGTGTAGGGATCGCATTGTCCATCATACCCATTATTAATTCACTTCCTTTTGGATTCAACCATATATAAACCCAAAAAAGGTTAACCTAAATGAAAAACATTTAGTATAAATGGGGATTATCATAATTTGTAATGTAAAAGTGATTCATCCTTAAAAAGTTTTACCCATTTACATCGTCATGATAAACTATAATTCATTTAGTTACTTTAAGTTGGGTTATCTTACACTTCTCAACTTAGTCCCTAATAGTAAAAAGGAAATCAATCCTTCATATAATTTTTTAAATAGCATATGATCAACCCAAAAATATACCGATGAATTACATATCCATGTGTGTTGTTCTATTACCACTGATTTCTGATCATAGTTATGATCAAGTTAATACATAACCAACCCTTTTCATGGCAATTACCCATAGCTGTATATGTGATACAACCACGTCCACTTTCCAGCATGTAGACATGGATGTTTTTCTTTGAAAACTGATTACTCAAGACTTTATTAATATTTGAGGATATCATTCTATACATAGGCTCATAATTATAATCTCCCAAAATAACTAAATATTTTCTCAAATACATAATTATGTCACCCAAGAAAAACATTCCTTTAGTTTACATAATTTTATAACTAAAACATTACATTATATAATAATATCAACATCTTGAGTATGAAGACATTTTTTTACTTCAATGACGAGATACATAATTGAATTGTTTTATAGTGTTTATGAACATTTCAATATAACATAATCATACAAGATCGTATCCTAAACATAAATCATGTTAAACTCATCATTGTGATTTGGTAAACATAAACATAATAAGGTTTTGAGAAAAAACACTCGGTAAAGTAATCAAAAAAAATATCCATATTTTACCCACAATTATATTATAATCATATGTTAAAACATATATAGGAGATAAATATATGATTAAAAGAACATGGAATCATAAAACCAATTCATATTAAATAATAGTATAACAATTAATCTCATATGATAAAACATATTACATGAAGTAACGAATGTGAAAACATGATACATAAACCAGGATCCATGTAAATATCATAATCACATATCAAAATAGGGTGGTACTAACATAATAATAACTCAACATTTTATATTTGGCTTCAAGACATTTTTCCCATAGTCGATCATGCATAACAACATGTTTACTATAGATGATCAGTCATCACAACCTACATACCATATAAATTCTAGCATCAAAACATGTTTCCCATGGAAGATTGGGAATTACAACCTTTTTTACATTTTGGATCAAGCATCACTACTCATTTCACTATTATCTCATGAGATGTAATTATTTACACAATGTATTCGAGGGTTATACAGGGTCCACCCATCACTTAAATTTTGACCATACATGTGTACCATAAGAAAAAATCTAATAATAACATTATTTTTTAGTTCAAAGTGTGTTTGTTTGGGTCACAAACCAAATCGGTTTGACCATAAACTAGTCACTCGAGACGATCCACAACATGGCCTGAAGGGGGTTCCCAATCCCCATGGGCTAGAAACTAGTTCCGAACATCAATAGAGTAAACAAAAATGGAACAATTTATCCCAATAATAAATAAATAAATAAATAGTGTAAAAACAAATAAATTATAGATATAAATAAATATAACTAAACTAATCATATTTTATACAAAAATCTAAAAAGTAGAAAAAAACTGCATAATAAAACCCAAACTGCAACCAAAAAACCCAACTTCTCCATGTTACCCTGATGGTCACTATCTAATACCAACAACCATTATCTTGCATGGTGATCAAGACCAAGATTAGAAAAACACCATTGTCTAAAAATAAGAATAAACTATAGGAGTGAGTATTAGATCTCAGTATGTATACCAAAACAAAAAATTTCCAATGTTCTTCGTCTAAAATACCGGAAACATCATATTCATGTTTTAAATGCAATATATAAAAGTAATATTTTACACACATTTTAAATTAAACTAAAATAGGGCCCAATTCCATTTTTCATTCTAAAATCATTTTTATTTCCATTAAATATTAGCTACTATTTTCAAGGGGAAAGTGATGTTTCATTTCAAAAAGACATTAGAGAATATAAAAAGTTTTTACATTAATGAATTTTTTCCATAATCCATTGGAGTCCAACTCACAATTTTCCAAGAAATAAAAAAACACATGAGCACACTACAATAATCACATAATAAGGGAAACAGAAATAAACCCACAAGAGTAACCAAGTATATCAATCATCAATCGTAAGTAACCATGTTTCAGTAGACATAGGAAGAACCTAGGAGCTCATGAATAATCCAGAATATACTAATACATGAGACCCATCCTGAGAAGCATGACTCCCAAAATGAAATCAAAATCTCCCTAAATACACTTGGCCACCCTAACTTAGGATGGACTGAGGGGAAAATACCTAAGCAATAAACCCAATATATCTATTTACTATGGGCCATCATCTATTGTATAATCTATCCAGTGCAAAAATCATTCTTAGAAAATTCAATAACTATGACATGTTCTCCATGTCAAGATGTATAGAATAGGTCAATCCAACTGATTCCAACCAAGCATCCAATCACATACACATATATAATAATTCACACAACAATAATCACCCGAGTCACCCCAAGGATAAATTTTATTCCAAACAACTCATAAGTCTCAAAGGAGTCCACACTGAGAATCTCCCATTCTATATAGAGTAAATGGGTCAAAAGGATCCCCCAATGAGGACATACCACCCATTAAATATTTATATAAATAGGAAAATATTATTCTCCAAGTGTATTTTTCACATTAAATATTTCCAGCATTTTCACAAAATATTCAAAGGGGGATTTAAGAATTCTTCACAAAACCATAACTTTAATGGAACCAAATCCAACGTTCAAAAATGGTGTGAACACACCATTTTTGGATTCAAAAATCAATTCAAAAATATATTTTCGACATTCACATCACATTTCATGTCCATTTCCATTTTAATAAATATACCAAATGGTTCTTTAAGCATTATCACAATCCATATCTATTTTAAAGAACTGAACACAAACGATTACCATGTCTAAGCCATTTTATAAATTTACTTGAGAACACCATCATTATTTTACAACAATAATTTCAATTACAAAACATAATTAATAATCTACATGTGATATTAAAATGATAATCACGCATTTAATCAAACACCTAGTGTGTACATTTATAGTAATCATGTTATTTGTCACAAAACAAGGAATAAAGCACCACTTTTCACACCAAAAAATAATTTAAATAATGACAAAACAGTATTTATCATCCAATGTAGGTGTGAAAAATAAAGAAATAAATTAATATTAAATTATAAAATCAAGTGCAAAGGGAAACCTAACTTAACCACAAATGCTTCAACCACACATAAACACAAATTCACCATAATGGTTCTAAGAGCCAAGATCATTCAATAGGAACCCTAAAAAGAAAAACCCCAAAATCACACCACCCGAGGTATGAAAATTCTAAAAACATTTCCAATGGGATTATATGAGAAATGTAAATGGAATAAAAGAAAATGAGAAAGACAGGGGAGCCCTAACCTTTCAAACAGGATGAAGATTCACCCAGTAACCACCTTGAAATACACTTGGATGGGATTGGTGGTGCCGAAAATCACCATTGGAGGATATTTGTTCATGGTATTCCAATGGGGGAATATACGGGAAGAAAACACAATTAAAAATAAGCATAAAATCTCAACATACTCTTTATCGAGTGGGTTTTACAATTAGCTCGCACAGTTTAACAAACCATGCACAAACCATGAAATTTCTCACCATCTAGTGCTACATGGGCTACACACTTTGGATATATGGTTAGTTAAACCATGAGACTAGATCATTTACCACTATCATACACATCTTCTTGACTAAACTAATCATGTTCCCTAATGATACGACCTGAATAAAGTCCCCAAAAATCATTCTTTTCACCCCAAAATTCCTCTAACTCAAGGGGATAAACCATCCAAAAACCCAATAAAATGGTTCTACTATGGGTGTTACAAACTAATTTTATAGGACACACCCTCCTTATACCATTCACCTTAACCAATAATTGGTCAAAAATCACGTAAAACCTTCAAAACATAAAATTTAAATCTGGAACACCTAGAACTCGGGATAAAAACAAAGATCCAAAATATAATATTAAATTAAGGGAGAAAACAATGGATGTGATCAATTTAATTTTTTTTCAATATGTCAATATATGTTTGAGGTAATATGTTACATTAGAAACATGGATAATCTTTTGAGAGGATTTAGTGAACCGTTTAAGGAAACATTATTATGATAGTTTATATATTGATCATCAAGGTACTAAACAACATGAATACTTTCATGATCTTTATTGGGTTTATAAAAAGTGATAAAATGTTATGAGATTGAGTTATAAGAATTATGAGTTATAATATTTGAATATACACCCATATAATGATTTATATGTGAAGTTAACATGTATTTATGAAAAGTGATCATATAGAGAATGGTTATAAACAAATCTAGTTATGAATTCATATATATGTATTTGTACAAATTAAATAATTAAAAGAAATGTTAGGAATATAAATTATATAGAAATTTATATGGAATCACCTTATAGATAATTATGATGTCATAAAATGAATAGATAATAAGTTAATCTAGGCAATGAAATAGAGTAGAAATGTCAAGATGTATTTGTGTTGCACTAGAAATAGATAATATGATGTCTTACTAGGTGAAGAGTATTATGTTGTATATCAAACAAAAAAAACCAGTGATCAGTGAATTTATGATATATAGGGATGTTCCAAATAGAGAAATATAATTTTTTACCAGACACATGAGAATGTGATGTCATCAGATAGAGAATTTTGAAGTCATCAGATAGATATATGTTGATCCTTCCAAACAAAGGATTCCTAATGAAGTGGAATGAGATAAATGATTTTTTTGACTCCATCTGGTGTAGAAATTTTACGATGTACCAGATAGAGTATATAAGATATAAGATTTATTATAAGGACATATCAGACAGAGTCACCTTAATTATTATACTTGAGAAAATGTTTGAGGAGCTTTACAAAGAGTTTTTTATGTCATAATTGAAATGTTGTTTCTTTTTTTCAATTATCATTAATCATGAAAATATTTGGGTAAGTTTGAAATAATAATTGGAACATAGTTTTAAGGAAAAATTGATAATGAATGTTTCCATTAAATTTTCATAGGGTTTTTATACAGTCAAAAAAATTAGTGGGAAAATTTTAATTTGAATTTTGGGATCCCGTATCATTTGTAATTTATTTATAAAATGAGTTTCTATATAAGGGGGTGAAGGAATAGTATGAAGGAATACTATTATTGCATGAGTTGGACTAGAAATGTTGATGTTGTGAGAGTATAGTGTCTGTTTTGTTTTGAGTTTCTACTTAGTTGAAAAATTTCATATTGACTGGATGAGATCTGAATAGAGATCCAAAATATGGAGCACCAAATGAAAAAGGATTACCATAACAAGGTTAATTTTATAGTGGAGCATCAGACCAAGGACCACTGAACATAGTGCATCATATAGTGTATAATGGACTGGAGAGTTCCATATTGAAGTGAATCTGATAGAGCACAACTGATTGCGGATTTAAATATAAAGGTGCATCAGATAGATAACACTAGATTGAGGATGTCATACTGGTTGAAGTATACTAGATGAACGTTTTTCTAAGGATATTTTCTAAAAAATTTTCTCATAAGCTATAGAATTGAGTTATCCAGGTCTTTATATGACCATGAAGATGCTTCAAGACCAACAAACCCATTAGTGGTATGATGCGGATATTGACGAATTTTTACCTATGTAAAGGTGATCCAACAATATTATAGAGAAATAACATATGAGGTGGAATATTTTTATATAGTTGAATATAAAAAGAAGTAAATCCTTTAAGTAGGGTTGTGTAACTGGTTTCAAAAGTGGCTTTTGGTATGGGTGTATAACAAGTCAATAAATAAGTGGACATGGGATGTGATGGTAGGGATATAAAAAACTATAATATAAGAGTTAATTTCTGGTGTGTAGAACCACAGTTTGTTGGTGGAAATATTAATAGGTGTATAATAAGAATTTTCATGTTCCTTTTTAGTCCTAATAAATTTTATTAAATGAATCCATGTTAAGTAAGATAAAATATATTGTAAGGATTATAAATTTTTACCAGACCATGTAAATATTGTGTGTTGATCTATAATTATATTTTTTTAAATGATGTGATGTTGAGAGTTATCTTTTAGTGGATAAAAAAAATAAAAGTTATAGAGGTTGAATTAAATGAATGAATATTTCTAAAAGAGAGTGATATCTGATTCATCCACTCTCAGTGATCTCACACTAATTTTGAAACATTAATTTGAATCAAAAAATTGGTTTCCTATGATGGATGTAACTACCTATTATGAATGGAGAATATAAATTTAGTAGAAAATAGGGGTGTTCATGTTTTTTATGAATAACTATAAATGTTGAAGGAATATAATGTTTTCCTACCTACTATCTATTATCCTAGAAGTAAGATATATAGATACAGTGGTATTTATAGTCATTAATGAGGGGGATATGATATCCCCATATATGATAAATATGTAATATATTAGAAAATCTAAAAATTTCATTTTGATGGACCACATTGAGATATTTTAAACAAAATCATGGGGCTTCCAACTACTAATAAATTCGGATAAGATGAGAAGCTGCTATGAAGTTAATATGAGAGTAAATTAGGATAAGTTATAAATTTATACTAGATATTTAAATATTGTTTGATGGATGATGATAAATATATCAATGATTACTTTACAAGGGTAAATGAAATTATTATCAATATCAAAGGATCTTTTAAATGATAGAGTATTAAAACACAATTATGAAACTAATGTGAATAAATCCAAATAGATTTTATGGAATGTTTTTATCTCTATAAGATCAAGGGGATCTATGATTGTATGAAATTCATAATATTTGTTTAGTATATGAAATGAGGAAGTAAATAGTATTTATGAATAATGTTAAGGAATACATTGATTTCAAAGCATTGTTAAAAATAATGTTCAAACATAAATAAATAGATGAAATATCAAGTTAATCATATTCTTAGGTAGAAGAATTGGAATTCAATAAAATAATTACTCTTCATTATATGAGATACAAAAATTGAATTTTTAAAGGAAAATGTAATATTTATATTAAATGGTGGAATTATGATGATAGTGTTCATTTTGAATAATGTTTTCTAGAGAAAAAGATTGAATATTCTTTTTCAAAATAATTTGATAATATTACTTAGAAATCATATTTTAAGAAACATAATAAAAAAATTCTCGAAAGAATAAGAAAATTTTGTTCAGAATAAGAGAGAAGGATGATTAATCATCAAAAAATGAATCTGATTGTCATGTCAATGTAATAAATCATGATAGAAGAGAAATTTCATTATTTTGAACAACAAATTATATAGAAAATATAATATAATTAGGTTGGGTCTTAATGAAAATTTGAAATCATCAATTTAAAAAAATACACAAATCAAGAAGGAAAGGAATAAGTTGAAGAAATTAGTTAAGAAGATGACTTTGGAGAATTGCATGCATATCAAAAAAGAAGTCAAAATTTATACTGATATTAGAACACATCAAATGAATGTGTAATAAAAGAAAATAATTTGGAATAGTAATAATAAAAACTAGAAAAATATTATATTATTAATGAGGATGAAATAATCCTTGTTGATGAAAGTAAAAAAGAACAGCTTGAAGCTAGTTGAATTAGATAAGATAGTGAATGATATTAAGGAAATATTGTCTAAGAGAGAGGATAATTTTTCTAAGACAAAATTAATATTTCTTAAAACACAATGTTAGTTGAGAAATATTTTAGAATACTTAACTAAGGAAGTTTAGGGTATATGTGAATCTTCAAAAACTAGTTAAAAGAGGGATCCACATAAGAATGTTGTTTATATTCCCCAAAAAAT
The DNA here is from genome assembly GCA_963277665.1 of Viscum album. NCBI lineage: Eukaryota > Viridiplantae > Streptophyta > Magnoliopsida > Santalales > Viscaceae > Viscum > Viscum album. The sequence continues at coordinate 1,643,985,480 of OY728155.1, read as the reverse complement.
GAAGTGTAAATTTTATTCCACTAATAAAATTGGTTAAAAAATATAATATTTAATCATCTAGTACTATGAATACTTGTGAGAAATAATATTCCACTAAGGAAAAGTGTAATTTATCAAAGGAACACACATTTCATAAAAACACAATAGCATAAAAACATTATTCAAGGACTAATATCATTTTAGAATAGAATGATTCATTGGTCACTACTAGTGTTTTGGAGTATTTAGGATCAATATCCTTCTCCTTTTGGTATAATATATACCTAATATAAAAGAGTTATGCATCAAGGGGGTCTATATTGAGAAAAGGGGGAAAATCAAAAAATCTTAATGAAGTAGAAAAGAATATTTAGAATGTGTATAACTAAAATCATAATGTAAGGGATTTGATAAGATTTTAAAAGTAAATAAATGAATAGATATCAATAAATTTTATCAAGGAATGAGATATTTCTTAGTTTTTTGTCCAGATTAAGTGGCCATAGCTAGAAAAATGGAGTTAAAATAAAAATATGTTGAAGAAAATGAAAAGAAACATTCTTTGAAAAACGAGAATAATCATGACAATGAGATACCATGAAATGGTTAGTTTATGATATATAAAAAATTCAAGATATGTGTGCATGATGATAATGGTATGAAAAAACTATATGATTATTTTATTGGAATCTATTGATTTATGTTTGGAAAAGTTTCGCATCATTCCACCAAATAATTAAGTTGAGTTCTCAATAGAACTCATACTTGTTCCATACCAGTTTCATAGACTCTCTATATAATGGAGTTGATTGAGTCTTGGTAATTGATGATGAAATTCTAGGAAAAACATGTCAAGGGATTCATTCAGCCAAGTGTGTCACATTAGGTTACACCTATTCATTTAAAAAATATGTGTCAATGTGAATATAAATTGATTATTAAGTGTAGAACAAGATCACAGTTAATAACTGGAATCATCTTCCCCATATTGATGAATTTTTTAATGAACTATATAGTGATCAATGCATTTTCAATATTGATGTTTATTCTAGATATCATCAATTGAGGGTTAAGAAAGAGGGTATACCAATGACATCATTTCACACAAGGTAAGGATAATTTGAAAAAATAGTGATTCAAATTGGACTTACTAATTCCCCAAAAATCTTAATTGATTTAATTAGTAATGTCTTTACATTTTAACATGACCTATTTTTGGTATTCATTATTAATAATAACTTTATCTATTCAAAGGGTAAGGAACATCATTAACACCACTTTAAAATTATAGTAAATACCGTAATGAAGGAGAAACAATATGAAAAATATTCAATATATGAATTTTGGTTTCAATATGATTCGTTTCTTAGTTAAATAATCTCAAGAGAGGGTATATTGGTTGATCCATAATAGATAAAGGCTATTGAGTGTTGGCCTAGATTAAACACAATGACTATGATCCATTGTTTTCTTGGTTTACCTTGATATTGTCAATCGTTAATGGAGAATTTATCATGAATATCTAATTCTCTAACCATGTAAACTCAAAAGGGAGACATGATCCTCTAGAGTTATGAATGTGAGTAAAATATCAAGGAACAGAGGAGAGGATTATCTACTACACCCTTTCCTACATTAACATGTAGTGTGGAATGGTTTTTAATTTGTATTGATGCATCTAATAAGGGATTGGGAATTTTTATTTTTCATAATGGAATGGAAATAGCTTAAGAATCACAAAAATTTAGCATTCATGAAAAAAGTTGCCGAAATCATGATTTAGAGTTATTTGTGGTGACTTTTTTATTATAGGTAATGAGGCATTACATTTATGGAGAAAATTGTGATATATATACTGATTATAAAAGTTTTAAGTACAAATTCAGATAGAAGGAGTTGAATATTCACCAGAGAAAAATTTTATTTTTGATTAAATATTATGAATGTTCAATACATTATCACCCTTGCAAATAAAAGAAGGTGGATAATGCTTTGAGTTAAAATGATCATGATTTCTTATCCATGATGATGATTACAAAACTCTTTTTTTAAAATAAAGAATAAATGGATATTCTAATGTATGGGGGAAATATTGCCTTTCTCAACTAAATGTTCGGTTATCTATCCAAGTGAAAACTAAAGAGTGGAGAAAGAATATATTGATATGAAAAAAGAAGGTTATAAATATTTATGAGTTTATCCTTGACCTTAAAGGAAATATATAGTTTAGAAAATGAGTATGTGTTTCATCCATATTATATTTAAAGAAGGATTTGTTAGAGGTACCTCATAGTTTTTCATTCTCTATTCATCCTAAAGTATTAAGAAGTATTGAAATTTGAAATAATATTAATGGTGAGATGACATGAAGAATTATATTAACGAATTTGTATCTTGGTTCTTGGTATGTCAGTAGGTTAAAGATAAAATAAAAAAATCTAAGTGGATAATAAATCCATTATCAATGCAGAATAGGTATGTGAAAACATCATATTGGATTTTTTCATTGGAATTCCCAAAAATTCAATAGGGAATAATGATATATGGGTTTTAGTCGATCACTTTACAAAGTTAGTACACTTTACCTCTATTAGAGAATTATTATATAAGGATCACCTTTCGATGATATACATTAAATAATTTGTAAGGTTGAATGTATTACCACATTCTATTAGCTCTGGTCGACATTAGAGGTTTTCCACTAAGTTTGTGCAATGTATTCTTCAAGCTCTTGATAGGGATTTGGGTTTGTGTATTTCTTATCATCCTCATAATTAAGTTAAGATTGTAAAGAAACATCAAACCTAAGAGGATATGTTTTGATCTTTTTTTGTATTTAAAAGTAGGTTTGGATCTACACTTACCTTCAATTGAGTTTTCATACAATAATATCGTTCACTCATGAATTTATATGGCTCCTTGTGATTCCCTATAATGAAATAAATCTATATATTTTACATGATATAATGAAGTCTGAGATAAAAAAATCCATTAAAACTAAGATATATAAAGAAATGGTAAAGAATGTTAAATCCATTCATAAATAGATCAAAAAAGAAAAGAGTCAATAGAAAATATTTTCTGAAAATATTCTCTATGATATATAATTTCAAGTTAGTGATAATGTATTTTTAAGAATATATCCATGGAAAAAATTATTAGATTCAGGAAGAAAGGGAAATTAAGCCCAACGTATATAGGTCCTATTTATGTTATTGGTCGTATCAAGACTATATCTTATCAACAAAAACTTTCACCAAACCTCACTCCAACTCCTTATGTGTTACATGTATCTCCCATGATTAAGTACATACCTAACCCTTCACATGTATTGAACTTAGATGTTATACAGTTGTAGAAAGATCTTTTGTATAAGGAATAATTGGTGGATATTCGAGATTATATTAAAATGTTATATAAAACAAGACCAAATTCCACAATATTGTTTTTTGGAAAACCCACCAGTTTTATTAATTTACATGTGACCCTGAGGAAATGATTATTTAGAATTAGCCTCATTTGTTTGTATCTGGGTGACGAATTTATTGGGAGAAATACATTTTTAGTGGGGTGGAATGTAACACCTCGAGTTTTTATGAATTACTTTTCCAAGTAAATTAAATTTTGTTGAAAAAATTTGTTACAAACAACACCATTTTAATTTTTATCTATACTCAATTCCTTGTTAACATTTTTTACATGAATCACTGGGTTATCTTTCATTATACACGATAATGAGTTTTAAAACCCCACTATATATCATGTATATAATAATTTGAATGAAATATTATTAACATAATTCTTAATAATATTTATATGAATACAAATTAATAATTTTAAAATATTAATTATAATTGTTTTAAATAATGGTAACTAGTTGATAAAAAAGTACTTTATTTTTGGTAATGTCATTATATGTTTTAAAAATACTATTTTCAAAAAAATGCTTCTTATGTATTCTTCTAACCCATAATAAAATTAATTTTTTGCATTTTATAAATTTAATTTTATAATATAAACTTCATTTTTTAAATAATAAAGTTAAAATTAGCATTGTGATAAATTTTGGGATTTTTCTGAAAAGTTTCATTTTTTGATGAATATTAAAAAGTATTGATTTTTTAAAAAAGTTTCATTTTCATTTAATTTATTTATATAAATAAATTATTTTTTATATTGGGATTAAATTAATATTATAAATAATTCAAATAAATTGATCCAAATAAGTTCATTATAATTATCTTCATATTGAATTTCTATAAAATTACATTTTAAGATTTCCAACATTTTCTATTTAGAAACATGATTTCTCATCACATATGAAACATTAATTTTATATTTAATTATTCCACTTTTGTAATTTTAATTTGGAAAAATTAATTCCTTATTTTTAATAATCATAAATTATATTATCTAATATGATCAATTAAAATACTGACCATAGTGATTAGTGAAAACAGTGGATATTCAAAACCATGATTAAGGTAAAAATAAGTTCACCTGAGGTTAAACATTTATTATATGGGGGAAAATGACCTATAAACTTGTCCAAGACTAATTTAAATACATATTTCAACATTAAACATTATATAATATATATTATTCCATTATTGGATCCCTGTGGTTAGTAAAAATGTGTGTACACCTAAATCTTTTAAAAAATTACAAGTGCACAACTCACCTCACTTTTTAAATTCCACCCACTATCCTATCATATTAACACCATAAAATCATTTTTTTAGGAAAATACCTACGAAAATCACTTATAAAATTCTTTCCTCTCAACCTATAGGACTAATGTTTGTTATAAAACCAAAATATGAATTATTTTGCAGAAAACATAAAAAGGATACCTAACGAAGAGGCAACATTCATCAATGAGATTTTTTATTTTATTTATTCAACAAAATAATTAAATTATTCATTTAAATTTATTTTCTAATAAATTTAGTATATTAAAAATAATAATATGTTTTTATTTTATGGTAATAACCAAAAACAATCTCCACTTCCCCCAAATGTGTTATAAAATCATCATTTATGGGTATAGTATAATACCGCCTCACGAACCGATGTCATATGTTTCTTCCATTACCACTTCTCAATGATGTAAATAATAATTTATTTTTTTATTTATTTTTTATATTCATGATATTAATATATTTATTGAATTATTATACCATACATAATTTTATAGTCTCCATTTTTTGGGAATACAACAACACTGCTCGTGTGTATAAAAGACTACTACCTCGTGAAGAATTTTGACTCTTTCACACATTAAATGGAAGGTAATGAAGAATATTTTAATTAAAATATGTGATATATATGAAATAAAAATGTTTCCATACAAATATTTTATCATTTAAATTTCTTTCATTCAAATCAAAAATATGATGGAAAAAATGTCCATGTATACGTAGGGACATTCTTCTCCATGAACAATGTATTTTTTTTTCTGTCCATAAATTTAATGGATTAATATTCATATATGTTGATTATATACAATATTTAAACCATGGTAAAATTTATGTAATTGAATAATCCATGATCTAATTAAGAGGGCCAAAAATAACAAGTGAAAATGTACCTGAATAACCAAGCCGTTATTTTCTGAAAGGTGGATTTATAAAGTAATTTTTAATAAATAGGTAATAAATGGTTATAATAAAAACATATATGGTATTATATATATGAATATGGTTCTTTAATATCTTTATAATAAACTCATTTGGTTAAAAATGAGGTTTTAACATGTGTGATGAAATTCAAGACTTAAGGTATGGGATTTTTGTCTCAATTTTCCTTCATTGAGACATATGGTATATCATGTACATATACTAATCTATAGGATTTATAAATATCCCTTTTATATGTAATGTAATGAATTTATTTATTCTAATAATATTATTTTTTCATATAATTTTTTTTCATGGTGATTAGGATTTAAAGTTACCAAAGTGGTAAGGTGTTTATGTTATAATCCCAACATTTATTGAGTTTTATCATGATTATGCTTAAAATGATGGAATATTATAATATATAAATTTGGAAACCCATAAATATTCTAATAAAATAGTTATTAATGATATATTCATGTAATAGTACCATTATTTCACACTTCATTACTTTAAATAATTGAGACAAATATTTATAAAACCTGACAATATTTCTCTCTTCATTTGGAAATCAATTTTCTTTCGCAATATATTTTTTAATCATGTTTGGAAAAATTGTTTATATATCCAATATGATAATAAAATACATTTTTATAGATGTTTTAATTTTTTAATATTTTTAAAGAAAATTCATGTCATTTTACAAACAATACTTTTTTGGATTTTACCGTAATTATGAAATGAATATTTATTTTAACATGTATAAAATAAATTAATCATAAACTAATAAGAACCATTATTTCAATTGAATATTATTTTATAGTTTTTCTGGGTTATTTCCATATAATTTTTTTTAAAAAAAAAATTAATTAAAGATAATTTTTTTCAATATTGAAATGATATTTAACTCAAGAAATGTTTTAAATGATCTTTAAAAATAATTTTCTTTCAAATATGAAATTAATTAATATTAAATATACCTTAAAAGGGATATGACCCAAGGAAACCATTCATATTCTTTCTATGAATGATTTTTTATGATGTTGTGATGTTTATGAAACCCATTTATCTTCCATGGGTTATACAATGCTGAAATGATTATGAAACATGCTTCTTCTCATGGGATATGCTATAGTGAAATAATGAAATGATTATGAAACCAGAATATTATCCATAAGATATAATATGATTAAATGTTTATTAAACCCATTTCATTTCATGGATTATGATGTGATTAATGTTTTATTATCATGTGGTGCACATATGTTTGATTTTTATTATGTGATGGGGTGGGACCTATATGTCCCTCCAATGCATTATGTAATGTTTCATATCATAGGATATATATATATATAGGACATGAATGAAAATTAAAATTGGTTCAGTAAGGTAATTTTTCTACTATGATGATATTGGGAGTTCACCTTGACTACAATGATGGTTGTGGGAGTGATCATATTCCTCAATGATTTCCTTGGTAGCCAGACTATACTACTGTAGAAATGAATTTATATTCTCATGTGTATGCCACATATCTATGCCTTTATCCAGTGTCATGCTATTAGGTCTCATTTACATTGATTCCCTTATGATTCATGTCTTATGTACTTCTGATATTTATTCGATGACTCGATATTTTGATCTATGATATTAGGGTTTGGTTTTAAAATTTTATTATAATGTTTAAATATCATTATGTTTATATTATGATTACATATCTACCTTATTTACCCTTAGTAAGAATATGATCTCACCCATTAATCAGTTTTATTTCCCCATGTTATGATGAAATTTATTACATAGATATTTCAAATAATCCTTATAGTTATAAAGATCACAGTGGGAGATGATGTAGTCTACATATGAAAAAGTTTTTTGTGTTTCCAATTTTCCCAAAACACTAAACTAGTATATAATTGTGGAATTTGTTTGCGTAATGAAATGAATATTTAAAAAAAATGATTTCATATATTTGTATGATAATCCTATGTAGCTATAATCATATGTTAGTGGTCTATTTTCATCTATCCATCTAGGTCCCCACCAATGTAATTATGCAACCCATGATCTCAAGTTGGCGTTAATGGTGTTTTCTCTTAAAATGTGTAAATATTATCTCATTGTATAATGTTTTTTAGCTATCAAATATCATAAAATATTTATGTATAAATACTCATTATTGTATTTTAATCTACACCAGCCATGGTTTATAGAGTCTTTTAGGACTATGAACTCGATATCTCTTAAGATTTAGTTAATGGAAATGTAGTTTCAAATGTTATAAGTATAATGACATGAGGAGATGTTGGTAGTATGTTTGGAAAAATTATATTATGATAGATGAGGTAATAGTGATTCAAGTTGATGTGATAGAGATTGGTGGATGAGGTTTTCTCTACCAAATTTTAGTGAAACCTTCCTTTTTTATATATGGAGAAATTTTTTTAGGGACAATCAGAGGTAGAGGTGATGTGAGATCATATATTTCATTGTGAAGATCCCAAGGTATGGTTGGATGATATTTATTGTTAGGTTTTGTTTTGAGGTAAGATAATTATCTCATTGGTGATATAAAATGATGTTCATTGTATGTTTCATAGCTGACATTTTTAAATACATCCATGTATATCCATGACATATCATTCCATAAGTATTTAACAACAGTGGCCCCTAATGAAGTAGTATATATCATAATTCATGTCATGGTTTTTATTTTATCATTTTTTAAAATTAGAACATCATTCCCATGATCTATTTTTTTATACATTGGTTGTTTCTATGTGTATGTTTTAAGAAATGTCAATGTATTTTATCACTATTTTTTGAAACATGCAATAAATATTTGATTGCATTTTGGTAATACTGAATATGTTAAGGAATTATTTTTTTTCCTATTTATTAGAGAGTTATGTGATGTGTATATTTAAGACATGTGTTATATAGATGTGATCATAAATCACTACAGGCTACTAAGGACCATCATTTATGATCTATTTCTTATATTCTACTTGTGGTTATAAGAATTTATTCAATATGATTTTGGCTCTCATATGTGGTGTAATACTACTTCATATCTTTATAAAAACATACAGATTAAGAAGACCATTCATACACTAGTTGATATGTGCACACTTGTGTTTTAGATATTAGTGGATTATTGGAAAAGATCCCTTTCTTGGCTGATTTTTCAAAGAATAATAGTGAACACTCTCTCATTATATTAGATTCACCCAAGTAATTGTATTTACAGTCTTGAATATCTCAATTGTTCTAGACTATGGTTGGATATTGGATGATCCTTAAATAAGATGTGGGTAATTGAAGTTATGAAAAGGACTATGTGATTAAAGAGTGGGTGAAGGTGAAAAAAGACCTTAATAAGTCTTATGATTATTATAAGAGGAGGCTAATAGTTTTTTAGGATAGATACCATGTGTTTTATCATGATTCCATCATTTTGGGAGGTAATGATTTTCTACAGGAGTATGATTTTTCTATGGTTTATCAATACATTAAAGACATTATATAACATTGATGAGGTGTTTTATAAGATAGAACATACCATATAATTATATTAAATCCACTCTATTTTCCATATATCACATATTCATCGATGTATCCAAAAATAGTTTAATTTCATTGATTAGGGAAAGTTTAATGTCTTGGGTAATTAGAGATTTATGGAGAAACAAATTGGTATCTAGGGTCATCATTAGAAGGAACTATGTGGTTGGTTATTTATATAGATTCATATTTTATAGAGCCACGGTGCCTTAGAGGAATGTAAATCTTGAATATAAGATTATTTCAATGATCTATTTTGAACCATGTATTTCTTTGATTTGGAATAATTTAAATTGATGTTATTTTTTTGAGATAATATTTTTGGGATGTATTATTATTTGGGGATGGATTATTCTTTATTTTAGAGGTATATTATAGGGGTGTTTTGGGACTGATGGTTTTCTATAATTATTTATGTTTCCTTTCATTGTCAAATATGTAAATTATTTAAGAGAAATTTAATGTATCCCCCTTGATTTCATAGATAATTACTTAGTTAATTATCCAACATTATTGAAATAAAAAGTAATCTAAAACTGGGGTAAGAGGGATATGTTTTACAACATTGGGGGGGGTTACACCCATGGTGGAATCCATGATTTAGTGCACCTTAGAACAATATATAGGGGAATTTTTCCATTTTGGAGAATATTTTAAATCAGTATCAAAACACCAGTTTAGTTGAGTGACATTACCAAAGAGTTATTACACTCCATGGTTCATCCCTTTCTGATAAGATTAGTGTTTGGTTGATTTACCTATGTAAAATTAATATAAGTTTAGTATTTATATTATATGGTTTGGTATAGAGTGGATTCTTAAGTTACCACAATATATGGATTTTCATAATTAATATCATATTTGGAATCATAATTTATTATATAATCAGTCAATTAAAGGATATAAAAACATGTATATTGTTATTTTTGTGGGTGTGGTTCTTGGATGAGTTCCCTCTGAGAAACAGTGAAAAATGAAAAGACCTAATTGGGTGCCATTTTAGAGTTGAGTCAAGTATTGAGCTATTTATCAGGTGTGTTTGGAATAATTGTGTTGGTTCCTATATTCCATGGTCGGAACACACATTAGTGTTTGTTAGGATTTTTTAAAAAATGTGAATAATTGTTAATCATGTAGGTAGATAACTAGGCCAAATGGTCGGTATATTATATCTAGTGACAACCATATCTAACATGACCATTGTTAAATACATCATGTCATAGTGAATTACAAATATATTTATTCATTAAATATTTTTCCAGACATCGGTGGGTTCAACTTTTATTCACCTATTCCAAACCCTACTTGACTTTAGGTGTCCCATTGAACTACTTAATTAACTATTGATGGAATTTAACTGAAATAATAATGTGGTTAACTCTTCCTTGATCCAACGTTCCTTTCTTCTCTTCCATCTATATTTCCTCTTGTCCTCCTTCACCATAGTGGTTATAATAACGTAGTATCTATTTTTGGTTTATATTTTATTATTTATTGATCGTGGTTCATCATTTTGAGGTCATGAGGTGTTCACTGTCAATATTTAATATGATTTATCCTTGGTTCTCTTATTCTTATATGGTGTTCTCTTTAAACTCAAAATTTAGGTAGTGGATCCCAAGATTCGATCTATTATTCATTTAAGTTTTTTTGATTGTAATTATTTTGTCTAATTTGGTAGATATTGGGAATTATCCAAAATAAAGATAATGAATAGATCTAAATAAATTAATGGAGTATAAGAAGTATTTTGTATGTGATTTTTTGGATTCCATTATATTTTAAATTTTATCCAAATTAAAGCCCTTTTATTATTATTGTGAAACCTTTCATTGTGATCTCGTAAATTTAAAAATCACCTTCATATAATGATAATAATAAAATGATCTTAATGAATTCATGGAATGGATGGTGTTTGTGGAAAATGAAGTATTTTTTGGAATAAAAGTGGTTGAATTGATGGTTATGTGGGAAGGGAATGGAAATTTGGTGGCACTGGTGGCTGTTGGTATACTTCGTGAGGTTTTTTGCTTGGTGGTTGGTTTTTTCATATGGTATTATTCCATGCATTAAAAATTATATAAAATATTTGGTTTATAATAATGAACATGGTAATGAGTTTGGACTATAATTAAATAAGCAACGTGCAGTTTGGGAATTTTTAGTGCATAAATTGAATTGTTTCATTTTACATTAATAAATAAATGGATTAGATTCAAACTAATTTGTTAGGTAATGTTGTAAATATAGAAATGGTAAAATTATATTATTAATAGATAAAATTGAATATTATTGTGGTTATTTTTTTTTGGATGCACATTTGGTTTTTGAGGTAGATATTGAAGCAGTTGATAGTTAACAGAAAAAATTCCCAAGTAATTATTATCTAAAATTTTAGCACTATTTGGGTATAAACCCCATAGGTTTGGAAGTCTATGACTTCAATATATGTTTTTATTTTTCTATTTTACTTCTTATGAACCCCAGTGGAGTCAGACAACCTTACCGATTCACAAACTATTTTTGTTCCAGCTGTTTTCTCTGAAATGTAGGTTAGTGAGGGAACATATGGTTATCTACTCTATATTCCCCCTCTCTGCCTTATAGGTTTATTATGGGATGTAATGTCTCTATTTTGGTATAATTTTATCAAAATTTTACTCTTTCCCTTATGACCTCATCACTTCTTTAGTTAATGGATTTCTCTCTAAAAAAATTTCCCAATAATTTTTCTCTCAACCTTATTCGAAGTAAATAATTTAATAAGAAATACAAAATATAAGAACAAAAATAATTTTTAATTATTTTAACCTTAGTATGACTATGTTCTTGGTTTAAAGTGGTTGTTATCCCCCCCCAACATATCTTATTATTTATTATCATGAGAAGTACAAGTAAGTGTATGACCTCAAACACATACAAACAAATTCACCAAAATGTTACAAGGAAAGTAATAAAATTAAGGTATATAAATATTTATCAAAATATATGATTTGAACTATCATTTCAAACTTAATATATTTATGGTGGATTATATCTCCCCTATAGATTTAAAATAATTTCTTCGTCCTTCCTCATTTTATTATAATTGCAATTCCTTCATCAAATTTTCCACATAAATCTATAATATATGATAACACTATGTTGTATCTCTGACTCTTTGATCAAGGATGTATGAATATATGATATAATTATTCCACACTCCTTCTGTTATTATTTTATCTTTAGTGTACAGGAAAGAAAACTTTCATGCAAAACCAGAACATTTCATTCCTCCAACTTTACAAATTGAGCTCGTGCATCTAATATCATATCACTCTATTTTTATTTGATAAAAAATTAAAAATATAACAACCAAAAATTTAAAAAGAATAAAATTTTATTATATATCATTTATTACATGAAACATTGAGTTTATCCTTCATTACATGCAAAAAAAGTTTCTTGGAAAGAATTTGTTACATGTAAGACTGAGTTTTATCGAACCGTAACATCCAATTAATATTACAATCTAATATGAATATTATCACCAATCCATTAAAATATAGGGAATTTATAGGATTTACTAAATTATGAGAATATATATACATTTATATTTGTAATCTATTGATTAGAAATGGCATAATAATCAATTAAAATAAAACTAAATATTTTATGAAAAACTATATTTTTCAAAAAGATGGTTTATTCGCACATAATTAAAAATAAATCCTTTACAATTTAGAAAAAGTATTACAAAATAAGCTTAAATTTTGATTTATTGGTAAAAAAATTATCTTTGGGTGATTTTTATTTTATTTTTCTAAAAAGATTAATTTTATGATGAAGAGTGAAAATACTAAATTTTAATTGAAAACTGACTTTTAATTCAAACAATTTATAAGGATAAATATATTTTGAATTATTTTTAATGAAAATTTTGTAAAATTTTATATAATTTCGTAAAATTTTGGAAATATTATATATTTTTATATTTAATTTCAAAATAAATACATTATATACTTTTGGACATTTTTTTAAAGCCTACTATCATGTTCTACATATGGGACTAATTTTATATTATATTTTACACCATATATAAATTGAATTTAATAAAATTGATTATATATTTTAAATATGAATAATTTATAATTTTTGATAATTACAACTTAATTTTTCAACAGAATGTATAGTGAAAAATAATAAAAATTATTCACCATGTTTAAGATGAAAAAGGATACACCTGGAGGTTATCCTAGAAGGACAAGTGTTAAATTTACATAAAAACTTGTATAAAATCTATTTTCTCACTATATTCTGAATATATCTCTTATAGGATCTATAATGATCGATTTTTTAATCATTTTTCATGATATTAATTTTTGTATGATTGACACTATTAAAAAATAACTAGTGTGTCACTCACCCCCCAAATAAAAGGCCACAACATATCCTCTCCACTACACTCCTTAAAAATATATTTGTAAATAAAAGAAATAACTAAATCACTTCAAAAAATCACTAATATAATACTGGAATATTTATTATTGTACTAAATCCAACCTTATAAGGATTTTTTTGAAACCCAAATGAGGATAAATGAAGAAAAGGTAATGTTTTTTAACTAGGGTTTTTATTTTATTTCTTCCTCCAATGCATTCAATTATTATTAAACCATTATGATATAATAACCTAAGATTCATAAAAATATTGAGATTCTTATTTTTTTAAGATAATAACCTATAAAAATCTCTACTTTCATCAAATGGGTTATGAAATCAACGTCTGTGTGTACTGCAGACTACAGCTTATAAACTCATGTAGTTCATTTTTCCATTATCCACTTTCAGAGCCGGGTTTGATGATTGACATAATGTATATATATGATATTTTAAAAATAATTATACCAATTGATTTATTATATCATATAATCCATTTTTTACTTTCCATTTCATAGGGGATATGATAATATCACTCATTTGTACGGCAGACAACCACCTGAGGAGGTGACGTGATTCGTTTTCAATTAATGCTTTACATGGAATGCAATCAAGAGAAAGTTAATGATTATATGTGATATATATGAAAGAATTATGATATTAATTATATATTATTCAATTTTAAAATAATATATATATATATATAAGATTTTCTTTCTTCACTTTTCAATCAATATAAGTTTATAGTGTCATTCATGTACGTGTAGAATAACACCATTATTAAATGATGTGACAATATTTTCATTACCACACCACATATATTATATATGTATATATGTGTGTGTGTGTGTGTGTATTTAAATAAACAATATATTATTTTTGATAATATGATCATTATTTAGTGATAAACTTTTACCTACCACCTTTCCATAATTATCATTGACAAATGGAAATGTTACTCATGAGCACGTACAACCTACCGTCTTCATGATTATAGCAGAGTGTATTTTTGTTAACCATCGTTCATTATTAGTTTTAAAATTTTAATTAATTTAAAAGTATGAAAACTATTGCATTATTATTATTCTATATATTATATAGAAATATAATATTTTCTAGAACATTATCTTTCACGAAAAACATGCATGAGAAAACCAAGGAATTAACATCTGAATCATTGAAAATAACGAATGGTTCTTAATAAACAGGTGATAATATTTTATAAAAGGATAATTTATTAAATCATAAATATTAATATTGTTCTTTTATAATTTAATAACATGTTTAAAATCAATATACATTAGTTTAAATCATGCTCCACCAAAAAGAAGCATAAATTAATGGATTTCATCTCAATTTCATTTCATTGTGTAATATTGTAATGTTATGCATATAGTTTCCATAATATGGTTTATATACTACCCATTTGATATGAAATATAACTTTTAATTAATAAATTTTTCATTTTTGGTATAAAATTTAATTATTTCAACCAAGGGGATTTGACTTATGAGTTACCAAGTGATAAATAATTTTCTAACTCAATTTATTTTCATTGAGTTATATTACTTCTAGATCATCATTGATAATAAAAGATTATATGTATAATGACTTTTTATTATCATAAAATATATTTAAAATTATTTTATTTTGGAATTAAATTTCATAAACATCATATATTAATCTATTAATTCTCACATCAATGTTATGATCAGTGTAAGGATTTATTTCACAATCACATTCCAATAGAGAGTTTTTGTTCTTGGATTTCAACTGAAATAATGTTATGTGATAATTTTATAATAAACCCATTTAGTTTTCTAATCCTCTTTTATGTAATGATATTTTTAAGTGCAATAACATTTTTATTATCTATTTGAATCTTAAAATAATTGATAAAATAATATTTAGGGAAATCTAGCTTCAGTTCTATCTTTGGTCAAAATTTTGTTTTCCTCCAAAACCATGTTTCTAAAAATGTTTTCAGAATTTTTTTATCCTCTTCCATAAAATTTAATAATGAAAATTTTAAAAACTTTTGATTTTAAAAAATTAAATTAAATTAATATTCTTGTCTTTTTTTCCAAATATGGTTCTTTTCATTCATTTTTACTATTCTAAAAAATTTTCTTTTTTACATGTACAACATGAATAGATTACTTGACATCTTGAATTTTATTTCCGTGAATCTTATTTTTTATGTTTAAAAACATATTTTTATGGAAAATATTATTTATAGTATTCTAGAAATTCCTTTTTTTTATTATTTCCGAAAAATATTTTTAATATTTTTCCTTTTACAAAGTGAATTGAAATTAGAAAAGAATATTTTCATCAATATTTCTTTTAAATATCTATTTATAATTTTTATATTCATAAAAAACATAGGCCATTTATTTTAAATATACAATATTGGGGATATTTTATATTTATACCATTGTTATTCATACATTGAGTGGTTTATTATTATTTTGAAAAAGGAGAGTACTGACATTCACTTCATTGATTAATTTTCAAATTCAACAAATTTTCCTCAAAATATTCACTTTTAATGATTATTAGACATTAAATTTCTCCTAAATATTCATTTTGTTTCTCATCTATATGTATATTATTTAATTTATATATCATTTTTATATAAAATTGTCTATATTTACTGTTTTTTTGGTAAATATTGGTAAATATATATTATTTACTCAATATAGATATTTGATGATAAATAAAATTTTTCATCGATTAAATTTGTTATTAAATATATTAGAAATGATTCGGATTTAAAATTCACAAGTGGGTATTAGTTACAGATTGCATCTTGATGCATCGGATATTTCATATAATGAATCAGTTGGATAACATTAGTTAAATTGGTTTATACCAATTAGTTTTAAACTATTTTAAGGAGGGATCATTATGGTAAATGTATCAGGTTCCTAGAAAACATAACATATAGTTATTGTGCTTTTCCATCATAAATAACGCAATTATTAGTATCCTTGTGATTTTAACAATGATATTATCACTAGATTAATTTCATTCTTATTTTATTGACTAAGTTACATGAGATTTAAGTTACTTATATTTCCATATTGAGCATTCCATATTTAGATATTATAGACATTTTCAGTTAAATGGATTTTTCTTTAAGTTATTTACCTTTCTATATTTATTATTATCCATGATATTTTTTAATTATATTTTCTTAGAATTCACATATTTCTCAGTTTATTGGTTTTGTGGAATGTGAGTTTAGTTATTAAGAATTCCATATTGATTCTCCTTCATGATTCATGATATCTTCTAATGCACTTTAAATTTATTTACAATTTTATTTCTCCATTTTTTTATATCCTTCACAACCAGAATATATGAAGTTTTCTATGATTATTATGAAAATATATTGTAGAGGGAATAATTTTAATATAAAAAAAAATTATTTTGTACTTTTTTATTCAAATGTTATCTGGGAGTCATGTATATATCTAGCTTACAAACAATACTATACTATTTGGTCATTCAGGTTGAGATTTCTTAAGTCTTATGATAATGTAATGACGTAGATGATGACTCTAGGTTACTAGGTTTGGGTCACTACAATTTGAATCATATGAAGTTTAGTAGAAACCATGGAAACTGGATTTCTGTTGAAAATATATTAGTTAACAGGAACCTATAAAAATTTTGAGGATAATTATTGAAGAATAACAAGCTTTTTTAGTTAAGAGCATATTATGTGATTTTTACTGTAAATATGTCCATTTTTTGAAACTATAAGTGTACATGGTTTTGGAACATATGTACTAGGGTTAATAACATCAAAAATTATAATTTGGGATAGACCTGATCATCACCTAGTTCACAAAAATGGGCCTTACTACTCACCTAGTTTGACACTCGTGAGGGATATAATTACAAAAACTCACATTTTATTTAAAACCCATTATAAAGGATTTTAATAGTTGACTATAGTTAATGACCTAGGATAAACCTAAGGATTATAATATTGAAAATATGGTGTCTCAAATGACTTTGAAATTTTGTATTTGTTGGAAAGAATTGCATAATGTAATGAATTGCATGAGAACAATTAGGAGTATAATGGAAGGAAATTAATATCATATTAGGGATGAATTTACAATTTTTTTGTCTTAATTGTGGGGAACGTGAGAATTATTCATGTCAACTCCATCTTCTAAAGGGTATCCCCTAGACCATGTAAGGACCTATTTTGAAATAAAATGGATGAAGTATTTTTGTATTAGAATTCCGAAATTAAATTGTGGATGTATTTTTCCAAATGATATTGTGATTAAAACATCATGAAATAACAAAATATTGTGATAAATATTATAATCATATATATTTTCATTAACTTAAGAGTCATGGATACCATCATGGGTTAATGAGTTTAATATTTATCAAAATTTCAAGGTCCTAAACACCTCCTTTTTATGTTCTATGTCATTAGAGTCTACCATGATTAAAGACATTTGGTGATATTTATGGAAATTATAAGTTTTAGTGGAAAATATATTTGAGTAATAATGGCTTATATGTTATAAAAATAAGATTAAATGTATTTATAACCATTATGTTTAACAAGATCATTAATGATGTTTTAGTAATTGTTAAACAATATATTTTAGTCTTTTTAAAGAAAGGGTTGTATAGAAAACCCTATTATAAAAGATATTTCATGACTAATGTTATATTATTAATTTACAAAATATTAATTTTAATGTTGTAGGAATTATATTAATATAGTTTAGGAAGTGTAAAACATTCTTGTTGGAAGACGACCTACCACATCTGGAAAAATAACAAAGATTGAACCCATTACCAAAGGATGATAGTGGACTAACACCTACCTCCAGCCTACATGATATCAAGGACAATATTTTAATTAATTTAGTTAAATTATTTTATGTGTAAATATTAATTATTAACAATTGTTTTTACTATTTTTCCTTAGATATTAATTCATTATATTAGCTATGAAGTGCTAACTATATTGGCTTTGGAAAATAGTTAGAGAGGGATGGAAATACTTGTCACTTCTTTATAGATAATACTATCTATTAAAATTAAATTTTATTACTTTAATAATAGAAAATTCATTTTTATATATAATTTTAATGGAGTAAGTGATGAACAAGAAATTTATCAAAGCACTACCAAAATATGAAATTGTGCTTATGAAATAGAAACATATTGAGTGAGCAAATTTCATAATATTCATAAATAGTAAAATAATTCCTCAAATTTAGGTAAAGGATAATGAAATAATAGTGTTTTCCAAATACCGTAATTTATGTTGAACCTATGTTATTTTAATTCATTATATATTTAGGTTTTCTGGGGACTTGAATTTTATATTGATCACTTACTTTCTTGTTATCAACGACATCTATCACTATATATAATTGTGTATGTGTTTCCTCCTTGTCTATATATTCACCTGCCACCAATGTTATCCTAACATTTAACCTAGTATTGAGTTATTAAAAATCTCTGTCATAAATCAATTTATATATTATCATGTGTATTTTTATCAACCCTTATCATCTTGTGGGATTTGAATAAAGGTATTTTCTAATATCCTACACTTGACTACCAAATTAAAGATTATATTATGTAGATGTAATTTGTTTTATTAAAAGAGAATGTAAAACAATACAATTATAAAATAATAACATTGTATTTGATATTATATATTACACTCAACATTTGTTTTATCATTCATTATACAGAATTACTAGCTTCTATCAAAGCATGCATTATAAGTAAGGCCTGGTTTTACCGAACAACAATATACTATTGATATTATTATTTAACCGGATAGTTATCACATATCCATTTCAATGGAGGGTATTAAAAGAAATAAAATAATTATAAAAAATATATATATATTATTCATTTTTATTAGTTTTACTTCTTTGTATGAAAAAGATATATTTCTTAAGAATTATATTTTTTTAAAACTTTGTATGTTCGAACATAATTGAAATTTAATTTTATGATTTTTAGAAAATTTATTCAATAAAATAAAGTGCATTCTTTTGATTTTTATTCCAAAATTATCATAGTGATATTTATTTGGATTTTTTAGAAATGTCTCATTTTTATTAACATTGAAAAATAAATAATGTCAGTTGAAAACTTCCTTTTCATTTTTAAAATTTACATCGATAAACTAAATTTTGAATAGATTTTAAAGTAAAATTAGATATATTTTATATGATTTAAACCAATTTAGGTCATTATAATACCTTTTTATTTAATATTTTATAATAACTTTGTAAGCTTTTGAAACTTTGATCTTTAAAAACCCTCTTTCTCATCTCATCTATGGGACAACTTTTAAATTTACCTTTACCATTTATATTAATATAGTTTGGAAAAATGTATTATATATTTGGATTATTATAACTTTTAATTTTTAATAATTTTAACCTAATATTTTATAAAAATGGAATTTTTAAGCAGTAATAATAATCTACTGCATTTAACGTAAAAATGGATTTACCGAGAGTTAAACAGAAAAATATAGTTAAATTCACCTAAATCTGAATAAAAAATATTTTGTGGACATATATAGACCATATATATTCAAATAATTGTAATTTAATATTTTTTGAGAATTTTGGAATGATAAAAATGCAGGTATGATGGAATTTTTTAAAAATATTTCAACTGTCCAACTCTACGCACTTCTAAAATTCCATACACTCTCTTCTCCATTTCACACATTCAGACCCTTTTGGCTCAGTTGAGAACTAAAAAATCACATACCAACATATTTCCTCTCATACTATAATACATATATTTGTAATAATTCTAACCGAAGAAGGATTTTTGTGCAAACATAAGGAGGATACCCGAAAAGGGGTAGCATTCTTCAACGACCATCATCATTTTATTTCATAATCCTAATCCATAGTATTTTATTATACTATTATGATATAATAACCAGGGTATCTTCTATATAATAAATTTTTTATTTCAAATTAGTTATATAAAAATACCTTCACATCCATCAAATGGGTTCCAAAAACATTGTTCATGAGTACTATAGATTATTACCTCACGGAGCGATTTCATTCATTTTTCTACTACCACATTTCATAGATTGGTATGATGATATATGTAAAGTATATATATAATATTTTTACATAATTATACATATTTATTAATTATATCATATATAAATTTTAACTTTACATTCCATTAGGGATATGATAACGTTGCTCGTGTTTAGGGTGGACTACTACCTCATTAAGCAATGTGATTTGTTTTTCACTAAAGCATTACATGGAATGTAATGAGGATACATTTACTTATTATATGTTATATGCATGAAATAATTAAAATATTCATGACTTATTTTTACTTATTAAAATATAATATATTTATATATATCATTTCCATTCTTAAATTTTTGTTCAATGAAATATACAAATGTTTTTCATGTACGTGTGGACTATTACCTTCATAAAATGATGTTATTATGTTATCATCACCAAAAAAACATGGATAATAAATATAAGTATATTTATAATATAATATGTTATATTTGATGTAATTATTATTCTGCAATAAAAAATATTACTTACCTACTTTATATAATTATCATTGATAATTGGAAATGTTACTCATGTGTATGTATGACCTATTGTCTCCATGATTATAAAATCATCCATGTTTTAAATTCATGTTTAATGATTTTTTAAAAGTATAATTGATGTAAAAAAGGATAAATATTTCCTAATTATTATTATGTAGATGATATAACTATATAATATTCACAATAACTATAACTTTTATGACAAAACATGCATGAAAAAACAAGGAAATTAACACATGATTCAATGAAAATAATGGATTATTATTAAAGAATGGGTAATAATATGTTTTGAAAGGATAAAATTGGAAATTATATATTTTTAAAAGCATCTGTTACAGGTTAATAAAATATTTTCATCCACTATATAAGAGGTTAAATCATGATCAAACAAAAAGAAGCATGGGGGAAGGGATTTTCTCTCAAATTTATTTATTTGAGGCATATTGTTATATTATGATCCGATTTATTTTATATGTTATATACACTACCCACTAGACATGTAATATCACAATTAATTCATACTTCATAGTATTTTGTTTTTCTTTTTGAATTATCTCATCCATGGTTATTTTACTTAAGAGATACCAGCTGGTAAATAATTTCTTAAATAAATTTCTTTACAATGATTTATATAAATTCTTCATCATTAGGGATATTTTTAGATTATTTTTATAACTAATATTGATTGTATTTTATTTTATTGGAAATTATTTTATATGTAATTAATGTCGATGAAAAATAATGTATTTATTGATTAATTATCGCTTCTACTTTATTATTATTGTAAGGGGTAATTTCACAGTCTTATTCAAATAGAGAATGTTTATTCTTAAATTTCATATTAAATAAATTGTGGTAAGGGATTATTTTTATGTAATATTAAAAAAAATTATATCCCTTGGTACTTAAAATAATATAGAAATTTTTTTATTAAAATAAGACTTCATTTTTATCTTCAGTCGGAAATCCATTTCATAAAAACCATTGTTTTATAAAAATGTTTTAAAATATTTTTTAACATCTTTAGAATGATTTATTAAAGAAATTTTTATCCATTTTGTTTTTACAAACGAAAGTTGAAACTAATTTTTTTTTTGATTTATGAATAATGAATTTTTCTATCTTTTTTAAAGTGAAAAGGGAATATTCTTTTTAACAGTTATGGAAAGGATGGATCACCCCCCATCATGACCATTATTTATTTTAATTTTTCATTTAATGATTAAAAAATCATTTATAATGAGAATTTGTTTCCTAATATTCAGGAAATTCATTGTTTTTATATGTTATTTTCAATGATAATTATATATAAAAAGATTTTCATTTTTAAAATTGATTTTCAAAATGAAATTTATATTTTATTAAGTAATTTTTTTGAATATATTTTAATGATTTTTATATTAATAAATGACAAAAACCCTTTATTTTACATATAATCCTTGGGGGATATGTTGTATTATTACCATATACATTCTTCATTTGGATGGTTTATGATTATGTTAAAAAATAATAGTATTGGTGTTCACTTGACTACTATATTTCTTATTAATACTAATGGTTCAAAACCATTATTATATATTGGATAACGATTATTATATCCTATACCAATTATTATCTAAATAATTGGGTATATGGATATTAGGAAAGGCCTATACTAATGGTTTTTAGTGAACAGTTGGTATAGGGTTAGTA
This sequence comes from Viscum album, assembly GCA_963277665.1. Taxonomy (NCBI): domain Eukaryota; kingdom Viridiplantae; phylum Streptophyta; class Magnoliopsida; order Santalales; family Viscaceae; genus Viscum; species Viscum album. The sequence continues at coordinate 1,643,962,588 of OY728155.1, read as the reverse complement.
AAAAAATTACCCAACATTTCACTTGGAACAATTGGTATAAATGCATACAAATGGTTCTAAAAAAATGGAATATCTCTATACCAATGGATCAAAGATATCCATTTGTATAGTTTTATACCAATGGTTGTGAAACTGTTGTTATAGACCCCCCCCCCAAAACACATAGTTCCCAAACCCTTGGCTTCCTCTCCCTTCCCATGGATCCAGTAACAACTAATAGAACCTGCTCAAATGGCCACCATAAGCCATACTGTCACCCCACCTTAGTCAATTACCTGCAAACAAACATCCCCAACCAATATACCAATAATGATAACATAGGAAGCCAGTTAATTCATTAAACCAATGATAATGCACATTTAGAAGATCACATATATCCATTCATAAATTATCAGCAAACATCAAATGTCACAAATATCGGTGAAAAGGGTGAAGGATCAATCCTTCCCTCATCACCTTCATTATCGTCACTTTCGTCCTCACATTCAACCCCACCCTCATCCTCTCTCTCATCTGCACACAAATCATTTCCATCATCCACGTTCTCATCCTCACCACCATCCATTCCACCATCCTTGCCATCACCATCACCATTTTCATCACTAAGAATGCCATCATCCCTACAACCACTAGGACCACTTTCTAGTAAACTATATAACTTATGTATCGTCAAAATATATTAACCACAAAATATGGCAGTATAATGTGAAAGTGATGTAAATATTATTTCAATAAATTTCATAAATTCATTATTCTCACTTTGACTCCATTTATTCTCTTATATAAATATTTTAAGCCTTTTCCACCTGGGCCTGAGTCTATTCTACATGTTCATTATCTGTTTCCAACTCGGTTTTACCCAAAATAGAACATTAAGTGGTTCAATGTCTAGTGAGTACAATAGTCTTCACTAGTTGAAATCATACACTTCCATGGTTCTCGTCTACCAAAACCTGATGTAAGTGATTATTTGGACCAAAGTTGTCATCTTTCTGCACATCAAGGGCCTCTAAAGAACACTGTTTCAAATATAAATAAATTATTTATCTTCAAAATATATTTTAAAACATTACATAAACAAATAAAAACACAAAATATATTGTAAATCTATATTGTTACCGTGCTTACATCTTTTTTCTTTCTGCTCTAGTAGAAATCTTTTCTCAAGGCACATATCCTTAAATATTCAAAAACCTCCCCTGATAAGAAAATTGAATGTTGAAAAACTTAATTAAAAATAGTTAATTAATAATTAATTTCATAAATAAAATAAAATTCATAAAATAGATATAATATAGAAGCACATGATCTCTAAATTAGACATTAAAATATCAATTTAACATAATAGAATACATTCAGGAAAATTCCTTATGACTAATACTTATAAAAAATCATTAATATTTTCATTACCATTCCACATTTATATATATTTACCATCCCTACCTTATTTCCTTTTTTATGTATAATTGTAGTAAAATATTATAAAAAATGGGCATAAATACCAGAAAATATAAAATACTCTCATTGCAAAAATTTAAGATAATATCATATAATCATGAAGAAATAATATGTAGTGGGATAAAAAAGGTTTAGTTAAACATGTTATCCTTTCCAAATCGTTTCACATCATTCTATATTTCATTCCTCATATCCATTTCTAGATTATCTCCCATTTCAATTGGTATGTAATATAATGTCTTGAACACATATTCAATATTTAATCAACCAAGAAATTATAAGGAAGTTATCCACATCTTCCATTTTCCATTTTCATTATAGTTTCCTCCTACTATTCATTTTTAGAATACTCCCCCTTTATCACGGGAAACCACATATTTTAATAATATAGAATCAAAATCTTCCTCATTTATATGACAAAAAGATATAATATTAATTAACCTAATAAATATAAAAAATTTAAAGAATAAGAAATGAACTAAAACTAGTAATACATTATTAAAATATATAGTATTGGATTTAAATGGAAGAATCACATTCACATACCACTGGATAAATCCAAAAACTAACTATAATATGGTGTATTGGTATAATGAGAGGGTGTGGTGTATACATAGACCATGATTATTAAGGTTATGGGTTTGACTGCTCAATGGCACTCATAATGTTTCTCTGGCCATCCAAACATCAAGAGAAATGTGGAAATAAAACGTTTTGTAAATGAAAGATGAATTTAAGAATTCAATTTCATGAATTTCATCAGCCTATAACCCACTGAATAATTATGATGGTAATGAAAACCATTTCATAAAAAAATCACTTCCCCGTCATTTCTATTTTAAAATAATTTTTTATCAAAATATCTTGTTGTGGAAAAATAAAAAAAGAAACTAAAAATTTCTATAACATGATAGTTACCTTTAGTAGCCTAAAGTATCTTACAAAAAAATTATAACAAAATTAATAAAAAGAAAAAAATTTAATAAATTCATCTTTCCATGCTGGTGGTGATCCATCATATTAGAGTTTTCATCCTAACTTTTCACGGTATGAAATCATTTTAATTTAATTCTATTAGATATTATTTTAGAAAATATTATTAGCAATTTTAAACAATTAAAACTTCTTAAGAGTATGACATTTATCTTCTTTCCTCTATATTTTTCTATTTTATACATCGATACTACCATTATATTTTATTAATTAATATATTTTATCAATATTTATTTCAATAATAATGACTAGATTAGTCATTGTTTTCATTCATTTACCAGATTCTATGCTTTTATATATTTCTTTATTCTCTATATTATAAAATTTATAGTTTCTCTACTTTTATATATTTCATTTACTCTTCAATATATTTCTTGACATTGATCACATTAACATTGTATATGATTTACTTATTTATTTTCTATTCTATTTTACAATAAATTTCAAATAACAAATTACTTTTCTCCTTCATCTTTTTATTTATCCCTTTAAGGAATTTTTCCAAGGTAAAATACTCTTGATCAATAATTTTATTATATTAAGAAAATTCTAATAAAAATTTCTTTCATTTTTTATGAAACTAATCATTTTTTCTTTGTGGTTTAATATCCTATAAATTGTTACAAGGAAATTTTATTGATTGAAAATTTGATGGTTTGTTATTTATTATTCATTAATAGTCTTATCATCTCTTTTAATAACTAAATGTGAATATAAAATATTAAATTTGAATGAAATGACCAAATGAGTGTTAGTTTTAATTATGTCAAGAATATAAAATTTATTCAGCTCTTTTGGATTTCCCTTTTCATTAAACACCTTATTTTTATTATTTTTCTTAACTTATCATTTATAAAAAAGGTATTTTTGGAGAGAGATATATTAAGATATGATACCATATTTGGGAACACTTTCAAAAAACATATTCTCAGTAGATGATGAAACTCTAAGGTGGATAGGTGTGTGTATGTCTATGTTGGAGGGGGCGAAGAAGATTATTTGGAGAATTAAATTTTTTCAATTAGTTACCTATAACATATCTTATTTATACATTATAAAGAACTGTGGTTTTTTATCTAAAATTAAATACATATTTGATTGAATAAATTTTATTTCTATAATTTATTTAAATAGAAATATTATAGATGATTTGTATACTATCTTCTTATCATGATCTAACATTTTAGTCCATCATAATGTGTGAAGAAATATCATAGAACATTATTTTTAAAATTTCTTCATGTTGTTCCTAAAAAAGAATTTCAAAAAAAACTAATCATTAATTCAAATCCTAGTAATTATAATTCAAAACACTTAACATTGATTAATATCTTGAATTCAGTACTCATATAATAAGTAATAATTTCTAAATAGTATTTTATTGGACACTCATTCATGATAGTTGTGGCATCCAAATTTAGACCAAATCAAGCATGAAATCCACTATACAAGTCATTCTTAAATTATCTCCACAAATCACCTAATTACATGAGTCATGTTTTCGACGTAGCTTCACCATAATGGAAATTACAAAAAAGTTGGGTAAACATTTTAATTTAAATAAATACAATAATTATTTAACATTTAATCTTATGAATTTTATTACCCATATTTGTTCCCAATAATTATAAATTTCATAATTTAGTAGTGTTCTTTATGAGATTCATCAGATATGAATGATATCATAGTATTTGAAAAGCATCCCAAAAATACTCATATATTTTTGACCAATTATCTCAATCATTTGATTATCCTCATTGTAATCCACCAATAGTTGTGTATAGTGGTTTCACCCTACATGAATGTTTGAATTCCCAAACGTAAAAGTGGATGATTAAACTATTAATAGAAAAATAAAATATTATACCAATACATATTATAATAAAAATTAATTATGGTAAAAAAATTACTAGTGTTCTATAAATATACATGAGGTAGTCTGATCAATGGGTGGAATTAGATCCTCATGCCCTGATGGAATGGAAACCTGTACAGATAGAGTGGGACCCAATGTCTACTTTGATGTCTCAGAATGTGTTGAAAGAGAATTTGTAGGAGGATGATTGTAGAAGCTCAAGTATAAGGAAATATAAAGAAAAGGAGTTGACATATAAGTTTTTTTTTGGAAATCAATAATATGGATGGGAAGTGTGATTCATCATCATATAAGTGAAAGATAGGTGATGATGATCATATGAAAATTTAGGAAAAATCATATGTGGGCTAAATATCTTGATTGTCTATAATGACTCTTCAAGATTAGATGGTTTCCTAGATGGTATGTCATGGGAAAAGTTGGAGTGTGATTAAGTACACCAAGTAGAGTACACAACTCTAGTACCACCACCCTCATATCGTCTTCCTAAAAATCTGTACCACTGTGTTGGTCAGTTAATTAATATCACCAAGGTTGTTGATCCTGATTAAACAATAAAAAAAATTAATCAGGTTAAATTATATGTTATTGATATATATTTTTTAAATACAATACTCACAATAGGCACCCAATGAGGGATGCCTATCTCTCTCATTCGGTGATTATTTTGTGTCATCAATTTTCTTCTAATCTCCTCAATTTTTTTCATTTCATGCTTTTAAAAAAATAATAAGAATTCCATAACTAATGTGTAAGTAAAAAAAGAATGAATTTTAGACATGATTTAATTAAGGAATATAAATTTTCAAACCAAATAAAGGTTACTTTGAGATATATAAAAATATTTTAAATGTTGTGTGAAGAATATAAAAACATAAAATTCATTTCATGGAAAAGTCAAAATGTTTATATTAGCATTTTTATCATTGGTATTATATAGTTTTCTTCTATTTTCAATTTGATCCTATTAAATTTGGGTTTTCTCATTTGGTTCATTTTTTTCAATAGATTAGTTCATTTGTCTATTTTTTTCTAAGTTTATTTTTCTAATTTTTTAAAATTGATAAGGTTTTTTATACATTTTACTTTGTCTTAGGTCATTGGGATCATATTTTAGGTTAGCTAATTTTTCAATTTTTGGGTTAGGTCATTATTGTATTTGATTTTTATTTTTATATTAATTATTTTAATACTTCCAATTCAATTGATCTTGTTTTTTGTTACAATTTAATTATTTCAGTTTTTATTGGCTTCATAGGTTTTAATAGAGTTCAATGTAATATAAAAAAAAAGAAAATAAAAATTAAACCAGTATATATTTAAAATTCACATGAATTTCAAGTTTGATGAAAAATATTTATAATTAATAGTAAATTAATTTGAGTAATACCAAGCTTAAAAACCCATGTCGAGCTAAACAGAAACTATTAAGAACACCTATGGATGATTCTATATATTTACCACCACAAATTCAGGTTCACAATCAAATCTATCATTTGAAGAATTGGAATCATCATAAATAATAAATGGATTTGGTCGAATGGTAGATGGGTTTGTGTGAATTCCATCATCACCGTCATCAAAAATATGTTTTCGGATTACTTCATTAATGACACCAAATTCTGTATTATGATGATATTACACATAAAAACGTGATTCTCCATTGATTCCAATACATATATAACATCGATAGAAATAGTATGATCCACGTCAATTACTTAAAATTTAAAATCATTAATAAATGTTCTATGTCACATCAATGAATCAAACCAATTTCAATTCATCATTGTAACTCTACCGTTAGAGTAATAATACAATATTATTATTTTCTCAATGATGACATAATAATATAAATCTTAAAATCAAGGTCTTCTATCTGATGAACTGAATTAATAGTATTTTGTGCAAGTAATTATAACACCATCATGTTGTGTTCTCGTGTTCTTTTCTTATTTAGTCTTCATAAATATTTACCCACTGATCACAAATTTTTCAAATTCACAGACCATGGAATTAGGACCAAAAGATAAAGATCCGATTTCATTATAGATAGAGTCAACAAGAAAAATCAAAACCATAAATATAAACGAATATTGAAATTAATTAAATAATTAATTTATTAATTTTTTATATTAATCCTTCTACGTTCAATTTCAACCACGAAAAAAAATTCATTGAAAATTCTATCTCTTTATCAAAGATATATAATGATGCTTTCTATTTCTCATTTGTTTATGTTTTTAAAAAAAATTATAGATATTTAAATTTTCATGATATAATAAAATATATACAGGTTCAATTTACATACTTGATGTAGTCGTCGAACAAATAATATTTAAACAAGACTATGTGATGTACCATCTTCTACTCTTCAATGAATAGCATGATCAATGTATATGATCCAATAATTACACATGTTTGGTGAAGTGATGAGAAACTAGATTTAATTTTTTTCATATTTTTCTTCTTAATTTATCATTGGTCTGTTATGTCTCCATGTCACATCAAAAAAATACATTAAATATAAATTCACACATTTTGATCCAAGTATCCATTCATGATCGAACCATCTAAGTAATTCCCATTCCGTAAATGATACATCAATGTGTACATATTTCTTTCAGTTTGATACATGATATTAAAGAAAATAGGTCCTCCTATAAGTATTTCTATTGGAATAGGGATTGTTAGATGCATCATGCATGTGAAAAATTATAGAGGAAATATTTTCTCTAACTCAAAAAAATTAATAGTGCATATTCCAAACAAAAAATTAAGAAATGATGGGATAACTTCTTATCACAAATGTATTTATGAAAATTTCACAACTGAATAACTACCACCATTAAATTATTATATAGAGTATTTCATATTTCTATTTGAATAAACTCATGTAGTGGGATGTGATACTCATGAGTCTTCAAATATTTAAAATGTAACTCTCTTATATTGACACATTTTGATATGTTTCTTTAATAGCCACCAGGAACTTTAATAGTCACTTGCACTTCCAAAAATTAATTTTTTTTATCTAGGTGTCACCTCCTATGAAGAACACAAAACATTCAATTTATTTTAACTAATACATATAGGATACAATTCTAGTGTAATTCCCCAATCCCCCAAGTCACGTTGAGATCATAAATCATGTTTTTTATTTCCTATAAAATTTAGAAGAATTGAATGAATCATGTCACATATATGCATGACGTCAATGCAATGACATAACAAATTAGATGACCAATAATAAAAATCAAAGAAAATATGTTTCTTCTTCTAATTGTAACTAGTTTCATTGGAAACATTATTACTCTTTTTATATTTCATTTTAACCTTACTAAATATAAATCTAACATATTGGAATTCCATAAGCACATCAATTCTATACATACACTGAGGTGGACTATCAGTCTCCATGGAATTGTTAAACCATTAAATATTATCCCTATATAGAAGATCCATTGGTATGAATAATTGATTTCCAATAAACTAAAACTATGGATATATTTATGTTTTTTGGATCTTTTATTCTTTATAAAAATACAACATGATACTTTTCCCTTCATGCTTTATCGAGCGATTATTTCATAAGAATGAAAAATTTTTGTCCTCAACATAAGTGAAACAAACATTTGAAATATGTATTACGAACATGCATCACATGTATGAAAAACCACATTTCAAAGATGTCTCAAATATTTTATTAAATGTTACATATATATATCTATATCATTTTTAGGATCAAAAGGTCCATATATTAGTATAATCTGGAAGGTTGCTGGTTTTTTCAAACACATCCATGGAGATAATTTATAAATGTTTATGAAACCTGTGCATGTGATGTGTGAAGTAGGAATATTTCCAAATGGATTGAAACCATCACATGAAAAACCCAAAATCATATTATGAATGTTAGTTGTGAAATCCGATATCGATGATCAAATTTCTTCCATGAAAATCCATTTTCTGGATGAACAAAATCATCATTACCATTCTTTCTCTCTGCATCATTCCATCACATTTTTATTTATATTTAATCAAACATGAAATGATTTGGGAGTGTAGGAATAAATGGAAGGTGCCACATTATATTCAATGGAATAATAGATGGTATACCATCACCATTAGGCTTCTATTGGGAAGTTCCACATTTTACACAATCCATTCATTCAGTAGTTTTCTCCCATAATAAGATGCAGCCTCTAGGGAACGCATGAATTGTTTTTAGAGAATCCAATTACCTTAACTAAATAATATTCCATATAATTGTTTAATGTAATATCTTCATCATATGTAATTAATTCCTTTAAAAAAGTGAAAATGTAATCAATAGAAGTATTAGAAATCTTATACATGATTTTCCCTTGGAGATGTCTAATTCAAAATTAGAGTTTTTCATTTAACCACATTAATGATATAGTAGATTCATGGAAGAATCATTCAATTATTTCATCCAGTAAACATAATAAATTTCAATACATGCATCTTATATTCTCATAACAAAGGCTTCATGGGTCAGAATCATTTTTTATCATCATAATAAATAAATTGAAACCATTCATCTAAAAAAATATCTAATGTAATACTCTCTTTCAGTAATAGATATTTTGAGATTTAATTTTATCCTCGTTGTGATTCCACACATTTTAGTGTTTTTGAAACCATATTTTGTTATATGGTATTTTAATTCTTTATGAATTTACAATGTTCTTACAACATAATTATAACATGGGTAATATATGTGAAAACCATCTGAATCATGGATAAATGAAAAATTTAAAAATATTTACAATTTTTTTTTGAAAATCTCTTGAGATCCGATCAATTTCAAACATCCAACATCTATGAACTTTTTATAAAACAAATGTTATATGTCATGTTGTGGAAGAAAGGAAATAATATTCTTGAAGTTAAATCCAAAATATATTTAATGAAAAGTGAATTTCTCACTTTATCTGAAACTATAACAGAAAAACCAGTCCATATGAGACAAATATTATCAAATAAATAAAAATATATATATATATTACAGTAAAAAAATCATTATATTGAGTTCAATTAAATGAAAAAATACAATAGCTAGTGGGTGGGAAAAAATTAATCGTTTAACCATAAGATATCTAGTGTAAAATAATTAGATAAATAAAATAAAGTAATGAAGAAGAAATATGGTATTCAATAGAATCATAAATTTATATATAATTTATTCCAGCACTATTTATATTGGAATGATGAATGTTTAGAAATCCCAGCATGTGGGATGGTTTTAATGCATGTCAATATGCTCGATATTCCAACATAGATGGTAAAAATCATTATAAATGCTCAAATTAATTTATTTTCCCACTTATGTATCTAATACCATCTTTAAAATAACATATTTTATTTAAAATATCTCATTCTATTAATGAAATTATTATTAGTTTATAGGTTTTTTGATTAACGACTGAATATTCTTTTAATGGAAATATATCAACTTTTATCCTTCCTTTAATCTATTATAATGATATTCAATAAAAGGATGTGATATAGAATATCTGTAGGAGTACATATCTATTCGGTAAGACCAAAAGAATCAAATGATTTTATGTTTAGCTCAAAAGTTATTTTTTAAAATTCATTTTGTATGTTATATGAATTTCTGAAGAAGAAAAGTGTATCTAATATTATGTTCCTTCTTAACCATGGAATATAATTTTAAATTTTAGTCATAATATTCAATGTTTTTACACATATCATAATCTACCTAGAAGTTAAAAATGTATTCTCAAAAATTAATCACTCATATATATCCTTTTCCAAATTATCTTCTATGGAGTAAAATTGACAATAATTCATTGAAAAATGAATCTTATAATTTTATAGTATTTCTTTTTCTCGTGGAATGATCACCCTTATTATGATTTTAAATTCCCATATACATTTCTGGGTTCCATATAAATTTTTCAATTTAAATTAATTCACTTTGTGTATATATTAATAAATGAAATACCACTCTTATATAATTGATAACATATCATAACTTCAACTAGTTACTTTTAATTGAATCTTATTCATTTCTTATAGTGTTTTACATTTTCCATTTTTATTAGTTTGAAGCTTTTCAATATGAAATTTATATCACCCATCTTTATATCTAGTACTTTATTCTAGATTTTTGTTATTACATAATTTTTTTTTGAAATTATTTACTGTAATATTGATTCAAGAAAACCATAAAAATGATTAAATAATTACAAAATAAAATAAATAATTTTGTTTTGTTTTATACTATAATGAATAATAAAAGTATAAATGTAATATATTTATTACTCATTAAAGGTGAATATATGTAGAAAATCTATAAAAACATAAAAAATTAAAAGTCATAATATTTCTCATTTCACAAAAAAATTAACTACTTCACCAAACTAAATTTAAGAAAATATCATTAAATTATAAAACAAAAATAAAACAATGAACACCAACTAGTGATCATCATTACAAAACACTCTTAAATATAAATTCAATATCATGGTATAATCACAAAAATTACATAAAAATATTTAAAATGAATAATAATTCATTTAAATTGATCCAAAACATAAAGAAAACTACATTTTTTCAATAATGGATGGATTTTTATACTACCTTCATTAATATAATAATAAAAGATAAAAAAAGATTATAAAAAATATGAATTAAAAAATATCAAAGATATCCCAAAATAAAAAGATCAATTATTTATTGAACCCCATTATTTCCATGTAGAAAAGAAAAGAAAAATAATAATAAAAAACTATAAATTTAACAAATTTTCCGTTAATATAATTTAGAAAACAAGTTTTTAAACTCCCACAAGCATATTTAAACATATTAAAAGAAATTAATTGCCTAAAAATTGAATCTAGTGTGGTGTTTTAAACCTGAAATAAAATTAATATTGATGATTAATAGAATAACAGAATGAATTTGAAGTCAAAAATTTGTTATTGAAGAATAGTGGAAGTAAAACAATAAGAGGAGAGATCACCACCAGGGGAAAGAAACTAAAATGCCGACTATTTGGGTTTTTGGGCTTTCTGGATTGAAATGACGGGGTTCTTTACTGAAATTATGGGAGCTGGAGGTCATGGTGTATTTAGGAAATCATTTCCCAATAGTATTTTAAAACCATATGGATAGATTTTCTTTCCAACAATTTTAAAACAAACATATGTAAATTTCTCTCCATACCAATGGTTAAAGATAACCATTGGGATTTATCTCAATAAAATATTTACTACCAATGATTATGGAAAACCATTGGTATAGAGGGATATATACCAATTTTTTTCTGAAACTATTGGTATAGGTTCAAATTCAAGTTGTGCTTTATTGAATAACATTTATAGTAAATAACATTTAGTTGAAATGATAACTTTTTTATTATTATTGGACATTAAATTTCCCCTAAATATCCATATTATTTATCATGTATATTTTTATTTTTTAAAACATATATAATTTATACCTATGTAGTTCTACATTGAATAAAATTTTATTTTCTCGAGAAATGTTAATAAATCAGTATTCTTTACTCAAAAAATATTTTTGATGATGAGGCTAATTTTTTTCTAAATTTAATTTACTATTCGATACATTTCGAATGATTTATATAATTACAACACGGGTGTGGGATGGTTATTGATATCCCTTATAAGAATCGGTAGTCTCATTGGTTGAATATGTAACAACACAATATTTTTATGAAACATTGACCTTTAAATAATTTAATTACTTCAGTTGCATGTGTTGCACGCTACCACGAGTTTATACAAATTGTAATATACTTTAAAATATTATTATTATTATCATGAACGTCAGGTACTAGAAATTTAATTATTATGTATAAATACTAATAATAATATTATGAAATATATTAATTCTTATGAAATAAACACTTCATTTCTTAATAAATTCATTTTCCTTTTTAAAAATAAATTTCTTTCAGAAACAATTTTATTTATTTTTATGGGAAAATAAATCATTATTATTTTTATGTAATTTTCCTTCAGAAACTATTTATTAATATATGTTTCTGCCATGTCCTCCCTCTATTTTTTCAGACCAGCACCTATACTCATCTTTCATACCTAGTGATAACCTGTAATGTTCGAGGTTGTCTTACCGACTTCTTTTTTCCCCTACAAGAACTACTCCCCTTCAGCATGACCCACCTCTCTTACACTTCTCTCCCATGACCCCTCCCATGTCTTACACTAGTAACTCTCTATTATTTTAGGTTTTCAGTTTTTTTTTGTTTTTTGTTTTTAGGGTTGGTCTTGTTTTTACAGTTTGATATTGAATTATTTTAGTATGGTTGTTTGATTTAGGGTTCAATTTTATATTCATGTGGTGTGTTTGTGGTGATATTGGAGTTTCACACCAATTTGAGGGAAATTAGACATCAAAGGTAGGTGGTTCCACATTTAATTATTATTTGATGAATTAATTTTGTTCTTAAATTAATTTGGCATATTTTTTAATTAATTTTTTTGGTGAAAATATAGTTTTTAATTGAAATTTGATATATATATATGTTATATAGGTGTGATCTATGTGAAACACCATGTTGAACTGCTCATTATCATTTAATAAACTATTTAGGTTGTTTTTTGGATTAGTTTCAATGTGTGTTGAGTCATATATGAATATTTGGTTGAATTTCTTGTGTTTTGAGTAATGCAACATATTCTTAAAATATTTTCATAAATATTTTGGTTGTTTGTTCAACCATTGGAGTAGTATATTAAACTGTAAAGTTGATTTATTTTTTCATGCAAATGGTTCAAATAATTTTTGAAAAATAATGATTTTGTTAAGAAAGTGTTTTTCAAAGAATGAATTTTTCATGTGGAAGTAGGTGACCCTGCGTACAATTATTAAATGGTGAAATAGCTTCTTAATTTAATTAATTTGGAATATTTGTTAATTTTTTTACAAGATGTGAATGTGGTTTTGATTTCATTTTATTGTGCATTTTCTTTATTAGTAAAATATTTATGTGATGTTAATGTGTTTAATTGTGAAAACCTACATTGATATATTAATCTATGTTTTATAAATTGTGAATTTAACTTGTTTGAATGTTAAAGAGGTATAGTGTGTGTTTTTGTGTGGTATCAATATGAGTTTTGTAATAAAAGAGGTTTTGATTTCGTTTTTGGAGTATTAAGTCATGCAACATATTTTTGAAATTGATTAACAAATTTTACTGGGGGTTGATTAATTGTAAAACTGTTTTCTTTATATTTGAAATTTTATTAATTGATTGTGTATGAAATGCATATTATGTTCTAAGAATGTTTTTGTGTGCATAATATTTAAGAATGGAAATTGAGTGTGCAAATGGTGGTTTTGTGTTTTTAAGTAGCCTAATTGGATTTTATGCATATATGTGACATGTGATGTGAACATGCATTTTAAAAGTGATATTTATGCTGTAACTGGTGTATTGGCATGCGTGGGGATTTATCTTGGCTTGTTTATGTGATTTTCAAACTTTATGAGATTGATATTTTTTAAGCACCAGGTAGGAATCCTATGTAGCTAGGAAGGTAGACTAGACTAGTCAGCTAGTGATATGAGGGTGGACATAGCCCAGTTTCACATAGTAGGATCGACGACTGAAACACTAACTAAACATATGAATGACTGAGGTTCATGGTTTCTAATCCATGTTTTCTGAGGGTAGCGGTTTCTAGGCCATGTTTGTTGAGGGTAGTGGTTTATAAGCCATTTTTTCTGATGGTGGTGGTTTTTAAGCCACTTTTGCTAAGGGTTGTAATTTCTAAGACACATTTCACCAAGACATGAAGATCAAGGGACCTATGCTAGCTAACACCCATGGGGCCTCTCCCATATTTGGTGTTCCTTGTTTACTCTACACTCACCAACATGACACTTGGGTTATCTTAAGAGTAAGTGGGAATGTTTGCTATAATTTATGTTTTTTAATTATAGTTTTTTTCTTTTTTAAATTGTTCTAGCATTTATTTCATTTTTATTTATTTAACTAGAAAATGTATTTGTTATTTAATGGTTATGTGTGAAATCTTCTATTGTTGTAATTATACTAAGATCATTGCTCACACCCTACTTAAAAATTTGAGTGAATATTGACCTTGTTCTTTGTGTATCCCATGTTGAATAATTTTACATAGCGATGGTGGTTCGGGTTGTTGACGGTCTTCGTGTGTAGTTTAGTGTTGGTCTATTGGGGATGTGGCTTCTGATGTCTCTTCAAGGTTAGTATTGGGGTTTTAGTTTTCTATCTTTATTTCAGTTCCCTTTGAGATTTTTTTGAGTTGTATACTTTAAACCTGATAATAGCTTAAAGTCATGTTTGATTGTCTGTTTTCAGTTCCAGTTTATTTATCTTCTTAGTGGTTTTGTGTTCATTATTTTGGGTAAATCATTCCCATGTATTATTGGACACTATGGAACATGTTCCTACCTGTGGGGATCGTAAATTCCTTTTGGGTATTTCCACATACTGGGTTGGGTTTCGGGTTCGATGGCGACCCGACCTAGTTCGTGACAAAAGATTTCTAAGCCACATTTCCTGTGGGTTGGCGTTTCTATGCCATGTTTCACTGAGACAAAAATATTTAGGGACCCATGATAGGTAATAGCCACATGGCCTCTACCATATTTGGTTATCCTTGTTTACTTTATTCTCACGGACGTGACAATTGGGATATCTTAATAGTAAATGGGCATGTGTGTTTTAATTTAAGTTATTTTCATTAAAAAATATTCAAGAATTTATTTCCTTTTTATTTATTTAACTAGAAAAGTTATTCTTCATTTAATGTTTATGAATGTAATCTTATCTCAGTGTAATCCTACTGAGATCATGGATCACACCCTATATACACCTTTTAGCATATGTAGACCTTGTTCTTTATGGATCCCTAGAGGATACATCGTTCTTAACGATGGTGGTTCGGGTTTCTGACGGTCTTCGGGTGTAGGTTGGTGTTGGTTTCTTGTGGATGTGTCTTCTCGTATTGCTTAGAGATAGGTATTAGAATTTTAGTTTCCTTATTTGTTGCAGTTCCCTTTGTTTTTTTAGTTTAGTTATAGACATTAAATCTGATCGTAGTTTAAAGGCATGTTTGGTCTTATGTTTCTAGTTTTAGTTTATTTATCTTGTCTGTGGTTTTGTGTTTATTATTTTGGGAAAATAATTTCCATGTATTTTTTTTGAAACCAGGGCACTTGTACCAGCCCATGGGGATCAGAAACACCCTTCGGGTCTTGTCATAGATGGGGTCAGGCACCTGGTCAGATGGTGACTTGGCCTGGTTCATGACACAGAGGAAATCTCCAAAATGAACCTCCTTTATAATCACAAAAACAATGGATGATGATATCAAGCTAAAACTTCCACCTAAGTACCCAAGTTAACCCATGTGCTCTTTTTTACAATTCATTTTAATTCTTTGAAAACCATTTCAAAACCTTGTAAATGTTCATTTCAATGCTTCAAAAATATCCATTTTCATTCAATGAGTTAGTAACCAGGGAAAACCTATTTTTCATTGAAAACCCTTTTCAACACACACACACACAAATAATTCCAATTTAAATAAAAATTTTATAAAGAAAAACAATCTGGTTCATCAGCGTAGGCTAGATACGGAACCACCTACCTCAAAACTCGTGTTGTACAGTCCTGTAACGGAATCTCAAATCAACTAAAACCAAAAAATTAATCAAAGGACCTAAAATAATATCAACATCATGATTGGTTTAGTTTATAATACAAGGGTATGTATGAAGATAGGAATGCTACATTCCTCAAATACGAACACCTGTTGCACCATGAAAAACAACGAAAAAGGCCTCTGGAGAGATATCGCACAACGGATCTAGGAGAAAACAATAAGAACTCACTATCATTAACCAATCGATCCAAATATTCCACCAAAAAGAGATACCATGATAAAAAGAAATGAAGAAGTATAAAGGTCACCTAATTGGAGATATTCACTACAACAACAATGGAGATTTTTCACCAAACAATTCATTTTAGGAAGAGAGAAGTATCCAAAAATCCCCTTGGATGAGTTTTGGTTCGAGAGATAAGAGGTTTGGAGGGGGATAAATGAACAATTTTCACTTTTCAATTTTAAAAATAAACATCAATTTTAATTCATAATTTCAAAATTAACTTACAATGAATTTTTGGTAATTTTCAAAATTGTTTGAAATTTTAATGAATTGTGAAAAAGATGATTTACATTGAAAATGGTATATTACTTTAAAACATTTACAATGTTAAATTATATTTAGTATTAGTTTTAAATTGTTATTAGTTACATCTAATTATTAATAATATAATTTTTTTCATTGACATCAATTTCATTATTGAATTTTTTATAAAAACATTTTATTCATAAAAATATATTTTTTCAGAAGATTTGTTTTACATTGTGGTTTTTTAGTAAAATTTAAAATTAAATTAATCCAATTATATGTTCTGAATTTTATAAAATGGATTCTATTTTAGTAAACAAGTTTTCAAAATTTAGAAAATATAACAATTTTATTTTTGGTCAAAATGGGTAGTCACTATGGTAACATTTATCATCTCAGTAAATGGTAAATCTAGTTAATCTCGATTAAAAATTAATGATAAGGCCCTACGGTTTCATCTAAATTATGTTTGGATGATTTATATTTTACACGTAACACCTAAGGTTTGAAATTTATTTATTTAATTTACACTTTTCCATGAACATTACTTTGAAATTATTAAAATCAATTAAAGTGGGAAAATTTCACACTCTTATTTTTAATATGTAAAATATTATCAATATGGAGTTAACCAAAAGATATAATCGACTATAAATATTCTATTAAATTATAAAATAAATTTCATCTTGATGGAAATTTATTCAAATTTTTACGAAATTAAATAAAAATCCTAAATTCTTAATCCATGTTGATGTAGTAATTATTCAATTAATAGAAAAATCAAATAAATGAAAATAAATTTATTTAAAGTAGTATAATTTGTGATATTTAAGGTGATACTAGAATTATATATATGAATCAGAAATTTTTAGAATATAATAAAAAAATGTAAATTTTACTTGTTTTCTTGATGTTTTTAAATGCCAATTTAGTGAATACCTTCAAAATTGACAATAGTGATATTTTTTGTGATTAATATTTTATTATATTTTTAAAAAAGAATTAATTTAAAAAAATACAATGTTGTTGTTATATGATCTAAAATGGGATTATTTTTCCATTTATGGTAATATTGACACCATATATGTAAAAAAATTACAACCTTATGATATTGAAAAATATGTTACCATAGTTAAAATTAAAGAATATTAACTAAGGGTTAATCAAAATAATAATGTTTAAAAAAACAAAACATTTCAAATTTTTATGGGTTTTTTATATTACAACCGTACCTTATAAAATATTTTAATCCATACCCTTTTAGTGTTATTTGGATTGAAAATTAATTTATTATAATTTAATCTTTTTAGAAATTTAAAAAATACCCCTCTCATCACCTTTTAAATACCACCCCTTGCAAACCCTTGTTATCACACCATCCAATCCTTGATGTTTTCAAAATATATAACAAAAACTCTTCTCCCCACAATTCCCATGTCCACGTGCTTATGGTCTCACAAAAAGACTAATTCCATGTTCACAAAGGGATCCTTCAAGGAGGTTATATTCAAGATAACATTAAGTTCAAGTACATAACGCATTAGAACATAATTTAAGGGATCTCTTTGAACCTAAAATTTTCATTTGTCTTACACTTCATTTTTCTTTTCCATAACATATTTATTCATTCATATATTATAATTCTCCTATATTATGAGTGTATGTTTTACACAAATGTATCTATCACAATTAATTTTAATTTTTTGTGGAAATTCATGTTTGAAACGGTTACCTTCTCAATTCTTCACTATAAGCAAACCTGATTATAGGGAACATCTCCAACTTTTACCAATTTTCAATTACACATAATAAAATGGTTTAATCCTTTAAAAGTTTTTAATGTCACTCAATTTATCATGAAAAAACTATTTTAATTAATTTATATTTTCATGGTAATAATTATTCCTTAATCATCTTTAAATACTCTTCATAATTTCTCCTAAAACTATTTGGAAGCGACACATTTATAATGTTACCTAACTAATATTTTAAATTTTTCACTTCATTTAGGATATCATTATTCATGATATATTATTATATTTTCATTATGAATTAGTATGAATGATTTAAATTCCTTATTTCATGGAAACCATTTTCATAAACTCTTTAATTATTCTTTATAACAATATTGTGTTCCTTTTTTCTTTCAACGGGTAACACTAAGGTTTATTCTTTCTATTTGATTCATTATGTGTAAACAAATATTCCTGAACATGTTATAATGGGTGCACCAAGATATAAATCCAATGTATTGGGTGGTGTTTTACTCTCATGAGATGTTATATTTGGAATTATAGAGTAAACCTAATCCATTATGGGACTCTTTCAACCATATGATACAGTCCTTGCAGTTAGCCTTAACTCATGTTTATGTCATGTTATGTGTTTCTGTCACATTCTTATATTCCCAATATCAGGTGATTCCACATTCTATATGTTATAATTCCATATGTTTATTCATTATCCATTACTTTTATGTTTTCATGTTTTGTAATATTACTCTTGTGTTATGCTTTATTCCCATGTATATTCCATTATTGGAATTTTTAGCTCATCACTTTTGTCTATGTATTTCCTAGGTTTTCATATGTAGTTATAAGATAACAAAGGGAGTTATTACATAATTATGAACATTAATAGGAAGATTTTTTATTCTAGATCCATATTTTCTAATTATTTTATAGTCTTATAAAGAAATTATATTTTTAATCCTTGGATTTTATTTCAAAGATAATTATTCCTAAAAACCAATAAGGATATGTTCTCATGGTGTCAGTCACAATAGTTAGTATTAGATCACATCCTACTTATTTTTTTGGATTAGGACTAGGAAACATTAGTAAGAACCCTAAGGATAATTTAATCATCATGGATAACCTATATTGAAACTTAAGAAATCACAAGTTAGGGTATACTTTTAAATTATAATTTTATCCTTAAGTTTTCAAAATTTCATTTCTATGTGCACATTTTCTATGTATTGAAGCCCAAAATTTTAATTTTAATTTCTATTTAATGTTTGGAAATAGGATATCCCATTCCAACAACCAATGAGATAGGAAATGAAACTATTTCCAATATTATATTCCAAAATTGATAATAACGGGAGCCCATGACTTCCTGATAGTACTAGATCGACTATAATAAGATATTAATAATAACATGAATCAGGTTGAAAACCCTCCTCCTCCTATGAAATATTAGTCTATAGTTGAATCATCTATGTGGAAAAAGATTCAAATATTTAGTGGATCTTCTCATCCCCTTAATGCTGAAAAATATGTTAACTCAATAGAAAAAAATATTCACTAACCTCTAGTGATCATAAGAAGAGAATGTCATACAAGAAGTCTATTGTTTTGATGGGTAAGATGATCTGTGTTGGGCAATAATAAATAATATTAAGATTAAATAGGAAATTTATTCATTATAATGGGATGGATTCATAAAAATCAATAAATATTTTCCCTCTACTCTCCATATTAAGGTATAGAGGGATTTCCTCATACTCAATAAAAATGGAGATGAGTCTATTAGAATATATGAGTCAATATTTACAAGTCTTTCAGGACACAACACAAAATTTTTCAATAAAAATAATTTTAATTTGGATAACTTCGTAATTCTATTAATGTTGATTCAATAAAAATAATTTTAAATTTGGGTCATTGATAATTTTGAAGATATTGTTCGTTGTTCCCTTAAAGATGATATAGGGATCCATAATTCTTAGTTGTTCATGAGACTAGATAAAATAAATGTATGTTGGTATTATATTCAAGAAGAAAATATAAAGATATCATTGAGTAGAGAAAACTCAGCATCCCACTTGTCAAAAGTGTCGGAATAAGCATCCTAGAAACTACCTATGGGGAACCAGAAGGTGCTTCAAGTATTGAAATGAGGTATAGCAAGATAATGAATAAAGAGTTGAAATGAATAAAGCCACTAATTATTAAATGGAAACAAAGATTTTTATGTAAAATATTCCTTCTATAATGTTCATTAATAATAGGGGACATATGCATTATGTGAGTTAATTACATATTACAGGGGTCGTCAAAGACAGTCAATGACAACAACCTCCATGGTAATAAATACAGGAGTGTACTATCACTAACGCTGATGTAGAACTCTAAAATGATGTGGTGATTTGTATGTTAATTTTTAAATCAATAATAAATAACATTGTATTTGATTATGGTTCTAGGGATTCATTTATATCTTCTTGTTTAGTATAACTATTAAAACACCACATAAAAATATGGAAGTTGAGTTATCTCTGAGAATGGTGAATGGTAAAATTCATGTATCTAGAGTATATAACTTTTTTCTTGTTAATGTTTATGGATTGAACCTCCCCAAAATTATTTTATTACTTATTTTAGTGGAGGTGTATTCTATATTGTGATTGAATTTTCTATCGTTATATAAATCTAACATCAATTTTTTGGGAGAGGGGAATTACCCTTCACATCATTAGGCATCTTAAAATTATGAACAAATTGTTGGAGGAGGATGAATATCTTTCACAATAATCAACCCAAGTGTTTATATTTTTTTATTATGGGTAAGAATATCTAGTTAAAATGACCTATATAAAGGAGTGGATCATTCTTTAAGACATTCCCATTGTGAGGGACTTCCTTGATGTGTTCACTGAATAATTGCTCAGTCATCTTCTAGAAAAAGTGGTTGAGTATTCAATTGAACTTATACCTGAATATCTATCTATATCAATGAACCCTTATAAGATTTAAACCATTTAGTAGAAGAAATTTAAGAAGAAGTTACAAAAGAATTAGGAATAGGTAACTATACACCTGAGTTCTCCGTTGTGGGGTACACCAGTCCCCTTCACCATGAAGAAGGATAGATCAATGTTCCTTTGAAATGATTATCATGAGCTCAAAAAAATGATAGAAAAGAACAAGTATCCCTTTCCATAGATATATGATTTTTTTTGTCAACTACGTTGGGAAAATTATATCTCTAAGGTGGACCTACAATCAAGATATTAACCATTAATTGTGAATAAGAATGATATTCCCAATAATTCATTTCAAATGATGTATGAAAAAAATGAGATCATAGTGATTCCATTAGGAATCACTAATTATCATGAAATATTGATGTGATTATTGAATAGAGTCTTTATAGATTACCTTGACAATTTTGTTTTACTCATTATAGAAGATCTTTTGATTTACTCTATGGGTAAGGAGGTTCATCATGCCCTTTTGAATATTTTGATAATGACTTTTCAATCGGTTTAATGATATGTAAAGTACAGTAAATATGTGTTCTGGATAGAAAAAGTATAATTCTTTAGAAATTTGATCCCAAATAACGAGATATTTTTGGACCCTTTGATGATAAAGTAAATCAAGGATTGGCCAAGACCGACATCTATAATAAAGATATATATTTTTCATGATCTAGATAGGTATTACCCACGATTTGGAATGAACTTTTCATAATTTTCAAACCCACTAACCAGTATAATCCTGAAGTGCGTAATTGTTTTGGACCAATGAATTTGAATATTTCATAATATTGTTGAAAATGTGTCTTTTCACATCCCCAGTAATCACACTTCCCACAAGTGGTGAACTCATTTTTGTATACAATGATTCATCAAAAAAATTATTAAGCTATTTACTAATGAAGAAATATAAAGTAACAGCTAATTCCTCAAGGTAGGTTAAATTTCATGAGTAAAATTTTCTCATGCATTATCTAGAGTTGACAGTTGTCAGCTTCGTTTTGAATATCTATCAGTATTACCTCTATTTGTAGAATTGAGAGATATACACTGATCACAAGTGCCTCAAATATATACTCACACATAAAGAGATTAACATGCACCAAAGAAGATGGTTATACATTATAAAGTATTATGTTTTCTCAATCAAATACCATCCTTCTATTGAAAATAAAGTGGAATATTTCCTAAATATAAAGGATCCTAAAACATTATCAACGATGATAATTGAGAAAGATCCAATATTCATAGACATACAATGGATGAACATCATAATCATAAGGGAAGTAAAATCAATGTTATATTATCAAGTGATTTCTCAGGAATCCCTTATGGAGAAAACAAAGAGTACTCAAAGAAATAATGTGTGAATTCATAAGAAGTTGGAACCTCTTAGGGATAGGAAATCATCAAAATTCAAAATTAATTAGGAAGGATTTGTAAGATTTGGTTTATGACAATGTGTACCAAGAAATCAAAAGATAAATAAGGATATTTTGAATGATGGACATAGATCGACCATCTTTATTCACACAAGGAGGACAAAGAGATATCGATATCAATAAAACCATTATTGGTGGGACAATATGTAAAAGGAGATCATTGAATATGCATCAATGTTCCTGGTATTTATGTAAGTGAAGGATGAGATGAAAAATTATACAGGGATGATGGAACCATTCTCTATACCTGCATATAAATAGTGAAACATCACCATGTACATTGTCACTAGACTTCTAAATACATGTAGAGAAAATATTGTTATATGGGTTCTTGTTCATTATCCGTTAAGATAGTTCACTTTATTTAAATTAGAGAGAACATATCACTCAATCAAATTGCATAAATATAAATCATAGAAGTGATGAGGTTTCTTGGAGTACCATTATCAATATTATCTGATCAAGACATGATATTTTCATCCAAATTATGAAAAAGTCTCCAACATTATCTAAACATTGAGTTAAACATTAGTACAACTATTCACCCTCAAACTAATTTCCAGTATGAGTAGACCATTCAAAAATTATAAGACAAGTTGAGAGAATGTTCAATGGACATCAAAATGGTGGGGATCAACATATTCCATGTGTTTACTTCTACTAGAATCATAGTTTTCAGTCAATTATAAAAACTCCCCCTTATGAAACCCTTTATGGAAAGATATGTAGAACACCTACATGATGTGATACATTTAGTGAATGAAATATTACGATACTTAAAATGTTCAAGGATGTGGAAGAAAATGTGAACTTCATTTAGAAGAACATCAAGGATTCCAATGTTGATAGAAGAGTTATTCTAATATTCTTTAATGGGACCTAGAGTTTGAGGTTGGAGGCATGGTATACTTTCACATGTCTTCACGGAAGAGAGTAATTATATTTGGGAAGAATGGAATGCTATATGTGAAGTACAAAGGTACCTTTAAGATTCTTGACCAAATTGATGCTATGGAATATCAACTAAAATTTTCAGAAACTGTGTCTCAAATACATTATGTATTCCACATTTTCATCTTGATGAATTACATACTAGAACCCTAAAATGAACTAAATTTAGAGGTGGTAGAACTAGTAAATGAGCTATATATTGAGTAAATCTGGGGAATAAATTAGACCATAGAGATAAAGTTCAATGAAACATGTCCACTCACCTGGTTAATGTAATTTAGACGATTCAAAAATATGAAGAGGAAAAATGGAAACCGGAGGAAGTGATCAAGGAAAAGTACCCTCACCTTCATTCACCCTATTATGTAAAATGAAATTTAGGGGATGAAATTTTATAAGGGGGAAAGAATGTATCAATAACATAATAACATGGGCTAACCAGACTAGTCTCCCAAGTCATACCATTATGGTTTGAGGTACAAAAAAGATATAAAACTTGTCTTGAATATTGGAAAAACAAGACATACAACCATAGTAAAAAAGTTGAAAAAAAGGGAGATATAGATGATCCCGACATGATAAACCAGAAGGTGTGATAATTCTATAAAAAATAGTATCCATGTGACCAACTATCACCTCCAAAAACCATCCCAAACCAAAACAATAATGTAAATAGAATGCTAAATGTGAAATAATGCTCTCACATTTACCTGAATCCTAAAAAAGGTCTAAATCTGACCATTTGAAGAAGTAGGTTGGGAGAAATAGAGCCCAATAAGATACCACCATGTTATCAATTCAAGTTTTAGTAACAAGAATGTGAATTCCATAGATTATAAACAAAATATTTTTTCAATAATTTTATATTAAAAAAATTTGAAAACCTTTTCAAAACAATCCATGAGTTTTTCACAAATTACATTCCCTATTTTACAAAGCATTAACAAATTATGTAAAGATACCAAATTTAAATATACATGTGAGAAAACATCCATGAAATCATTTATCATATATTAAACAACCAGAAATAAAAATGTGCTTATCAGTTGGGCTCTAGCCTATGGGAAACTACATTTAAGACACTCACAATCAAAATAAAGAATAAATTTGGGTCTATACAACATCAAGACCTACCATAGAACTTCAATATACAAGAGGTTATTTCATAGTGGTGTCACACAAACTAAGGGAAATTATGTCTTTTTCTAGACATAACTAAGGTTATTTCTATGAAATTTTTTCAATTTCTATTTTTAAAACCATGATAAAATTTTTATAAAAACAATTTCAAATCCAAGCCAATATTCTTCATGGTTTGAAGGTCAATTTTTATATTTCAAATCAAGGAAATCCAATTTAAAAAAACCATTCAAAATGAAAACCCATTCACTTTTAAATTTCAACACATGAAAATCCCATTTCAAATATCAATTAATCAATATGAACAATATGAAATTCAATAATCCTGGAGAATTAATCAAATCCACCTACCTCAATGATGTGGAATACTTAACCACCTTTGATGGTGTGGATTAGAAACCACAAAATTTGCCTTCAGAATACATGGAATGATTAATAGACTACAAAAGAAAGATAGAAAACACTATCTGATTACCAATAACTTTTGGTAATATTTCCCCTACAAAAAATGAGAGAGAACATGAGATAAAAGGATTACCTAGAAAAATTAAATGCCTAAGATTTCTGATAAATCCCTAAAAATATATATAGATGGAAATTAGTCACCTAAAATCATGTAGGATAGATCAGAAGGTCGAGAGTGGAGGGATTATAAAGAGGAAAATGAAACATATAATTCGTATAACGCCATAAAAAACCAAAACTATGACATTTATTTGGATCCACGGAAATAAACTAGACAAACCCAAATTATATCCTCAAGAACCTAGATAGTCTTCTATATCTATCCATCTATATGATGATTTAAATTTGTGATCAATTTTAACTAGTAACTCATTTCATCGTACAAACATTTCCAGAATATGGATGTGAACCTCGAGTCCCAATCAGAAACACCCATATTGGGAACCAGATGAGGTCTCACAATCTAACAGACATATAATTCCACAATCTGTTGTACTTTCTTAATCTCTTTTATTGGTAATAAATGTGCCTGTTTAGTGATTCATTAAATAATCACCCAAATTTCATCCTTCCAAATAAGATTCAATGGTATAATAATGATGAAATATATAGAAATGTCATCACTATTTCATAACAGAATGGGTAAAGGATCTAAAAAACTACTGGTCTCTGGTGTTCCTCCATAACTCTCTGGAAAGTGGGACAATTTAATACCAAATCTGAAATTGATCTCCCCACCCAAGGCCAACAATACTGATGACATAAATCATGGTATATCTTTGTATCCCCATGGTGGAGAGACCCACATGATCATTTTCCATTATCTTGTAACTCCTGCCTTATGGAAAATTAAATGACCAACCTATAATGAAAGTAAAAAATATCCACTTGGAGTCTAAGAAAACTCACATGAGGTCACCAACCAATTTAGGATTTCTCTTATGTTTTGCCTCTTGGTGTATGGAATTTCATCAAGTCAAAATATCTCATATAAAGAGAAGTAATCATTTATGAAATATAATAACTACCGTCAACCTACCTCTCTTACTTAAAATCCCATCTCTACAAACAAACACATCAAAGACCACTTCTCGATTAATTCCATCATGCCTTGTGTCAGTAATTTTCTTCTCAATGTATTAGAAACCACATTTCCATTCCATGTGGTATACTCCATATCGAAATAGAATTTATAGAGAAACATGATCTAGCATGTTTATTGTACGTTATGATCCCTCTGAGTAATAATATTTTTTTTATGAATTTGTGATTATAATATAACATGAACCACTCTCTATAAAGATAATGATGAAATGTTTTTATTTTATGCATAATAACTACCAACTCAAGACCATGGGTATGGTAGTTCTTCTCATGAGGTCATAACAAGAATGTTCCATAAGCCACAACCTATTTCTCAAACATCAATTTGCATCCTAAACACATACTAGAAGTAACATAAAAAACATCATAACCTATCCTCAGTTCGTAAATAATCAAAACCTGATTTTAAGTCAACCCCTTCATAAGCTCTCAAAAAGATTTCTAAAACATTTCTTTCCATTCAAGCATTACACCCTTATGGGTAAAATATTTCATCAAAGATTCGAGCTTAGAGAATTCTCAAACAAACCATCAATAGTAACCCACCAAACCCAAGAATCTCTAGATCATAAACACATTTATGGGGTACTCCAAAAACATAACAACTTATAACTTTTCTTCATGTACAATGACAAACCTTTAAAATATCACATACCCCAGAAACATTACCTCTAGGATACAAAAATCACACTTTAATGTTTTACCTTAAAGATGAAAATACCTCAAGGTTCAATAAAGGATATTGAAACAGTCCATGTTCTCCTCCTCTGTCTGGGATTACACCAAAATATCATCCATAAACACAACAATTAAATTTTGTAAGATCCTATCAAATATTTAGTTCATCAAATCAATAAGCACCCCATAAGCATTAGTGAGACCAAATGACATAACCCAAAACTCAAAATTCCCATATTGACTCCTAAATTTTTATTTTCTATATATCCTCTTCTTCTAATATCAATTGGCAGTACCCTGAATGTAGATCAGTCCTAAAAAACCATTGATCCCCTTCAATATGATCTAATAGATTGGTAATTCTTGGTAAAGGATGTTTATTCATAATGGTCTCGAGATTCAACTTTTGATAGTTAAATCTAAGTCAAAGGCTCTTATCTACCTTCTTATAAAGGAGAATTGAAAAATCTCATGGTGACACACTAGGAAGAATTAATCCTTCCACCTCCAAGTCCTCAAGTTGTTCTTTATGTTCCACCAACTCAATTAGTTCATTTCAATTTGATTGAATATAAATGGGGGTCATTCCATGGAATTAGTAAACAGTAATCGTGAACTCTCTTTGTGGTGGTAAAATGGAAAAATCACCCAGAAATTCCCCAGGAAATAGAAATACTATAGTAGGTAGTTGATCACCTAATAAAGTGTCAACTTCATCCACAAAAAATTATGATAACACGAATAACATAATGTCATAATAAGGTAAAATAGGCCCCTCCCTCCCTGATCTAGAGTCCCACTCATGCAAGAAAACATGAGTGAACCCATAGAAAGATAAGAACTATAACTGAGGAGCATAATATTATATCTGGACCTTCCCACTATTCATAAAATTCATGCAAATTATCAAGTAAAATATTTTAAAGATCAAGCACTTAGAAATCACATACCACCTCAAAGTTGGTTATCATCACCTGATAGGTGGTGCCATTAAAAAACTATTCAAACATATTTTCTAAAGTTATGTAAAGTAAAAACAATAATGAAATAATATCTAAATAAAAATTCAACACGTCAACCAAATTTGACAATATAAAATAATCAGTTTCACCATAATAAACCATAATAGCACCATAGATAATGAAATAAACATTGTACCTCTAATAGTAGATGACCATTCATCAGATTCCACTGGAACATGCTCTACAACATAAATCCGTATGGAAATAGACACTTACACACCACCATTATATCGGGAATCAGACCCACCACCATTGGAAGAATCTACATGAATCTTCAATACCATGGTGAATGTGGATCTCATATGACTTTCTGGGGACATCCTATCACAAAAATGTTTCAAATGGCTAGATAACCCACAAAGGATACAAGTCCTAGGATCATATATATATTGAGGCCCAATATGACAACACCTCCAAAACTGGTAGAAAATAACTTGTTTCTTCCTTGACAAATCACCTAAATATGGCCTTGTAGAAATCTGACCACCCATGGCCTTATTTTTTAACTAGAATAAGTACACTATCGAATCGTTTCACTTATTGAAGCTCCAAGAAAACCTATTCTCATATCTATTTCTTCCTTAGACAAATTTGTTTTCCATTACATTCACAAATTTCATAAGGGAAAAATGAACCATCATTGACAAAATAACATCCTTCAACTCTATTTCATACCACTAAACCATCAAGAAAACATTAGTGAAAAGATCTGTTTCTAGATGCACCAACTCCACAAAAAGGGTAAAGTATAATATAAATTGATAGGATCAATATATTTCATGAAGACTATTGTACATGGATTTGGAAAGAAGTTAACTAGAAAAATAGGAACTTATACACTATAAAAAATGATCAAAACTGGAGAGTCATGACCCTAGAAAGTAAGATAAACAAGCGCAGTGGGAATTTCCCAATTGATTTTTTGGGTACACTCGCATCCTCGTAAAAATATTGCATCCTTTAATTTAATAAGGTCAATATAAGTATTATAGGGTGCATTTTTAACTGGAAGAAAATTTTCTTTTCTTTTGGGGAAAAAATGACCCTTGTGAACAATGTTATCTCATCTATTCCAATTCATATACTATCTACCATGAAAATACCAAAAACGGTGATATCAAATATTGAGATCTTGATGGAAAACATTCTATGGTATTATAAAATAGATGTAGAACAATAATATGTGTCTTGTAAGAGGTTGGAAAGACCCTTCTCTGAGGGGGAATCAACAACAAGAGTGTCTCTAATAAAATTATAGGGTGGCATGCCATGCTAGAAAGTGAGGCTATAGAGGGTAAGTCACTATAGGGAAAACACAAGGAGGATAAGTATGAGGTTGATGTGTACATTCATAGATAAATACCTTCAATCATTTGGGAAAAATATCATTATAGAGCGACCTTACTGTATCATTCTTGATGGATCGTCAGAATGGGAGATATTAATTTCTACCAGTATAATTGGGTGGGGGTTATGTTGGGGTATCCATGATGTTAAACGTAGGATATTACATTTAAATAAGAAGGAGACAACCCCATATTCTTTCATGATACCCTTGGAGATAACTAATGAGACATCTCTATTAACAATGTTTTAAACAATGAACCAGATAAGATCATCCTCACAGTCTCTTCTTTGGGAGCCTTCTCATCAAAAGATTTCCATATATTACAATCAATCCCAAATAATTATGATGTTGGGGTGATACACATTATTACAAGGATATTACAACTAAATTTATCTTTTTTATGTTAGGTGAGTAATAATGTGATACTAATGGAGAATAATATCTAATGTGTGGTGGTTATCTTATCCTCCAAGAGTCAATCTTGTAGGGAACAAGAGGTAGAAATAATCGTTAACCAGTTTTTCGAATGTGAATGGCAATGCTCAGTGTGGCAAGCATTCAAGGAGTTCACTGTTTGGAATTTAAAGGAAATGTCCCATGAGATCTTCCTCCATCAGTGGTTCCTTGGTTAAATCAATCTTAGTTAAGAGAGGAAGGTGAGGACTATGATCCTTGTTGTGGGATTATGGGATATCTCTTCGTCCTGGAATGTGGTGTGTAATAAGCCAGCATCTGGGACTAATACATATATTATTTAAAAAAACATAAAAATTGATTTAATCAGACTGTGAAAAGACTATTTGGAATCCACCTCCAAATTACCTTTCAGGTAACCATATTTATCCCTAAAATGGATATTAGTTCAAGTCATAGATGGTGGGTTTGGTGGATTCTTCACCCCCAAGGTATTAAACATAACACTGATTGGTCTTGCTACATGGTTATCATGAAGGGAGGATGATTGATTAGTGAAAAATGGAAATTAGTTATAGTGACATTTACAATTTAATATTAAAGAGGTGAATCCCTTCAAGATGAAGCACTGGATATGTTCATAAGCCAAGGGATGAGAAAAAATATGAATATTGTTCTTGGATCAATCGAAACGGACTCCATGATAATCTACAGTTTGATGAAAGGTAATGGATCCATTCCATGGGTAATCGAATGTACCTCCGGGAGGTGTAACGGGATCATGAAAAATCACACAGACATACTACATACATGGCATTAAGTGAATAATATTTTTATGTTCCTGGCATCCAAGGTGATACATTGTGATCATATCTCCTACTTCTCTAACCTTGGTTTAATTTTTTTTGTGGGCGTAAATTTTGTAAGGGTATATTCTCAAGTAATTCACTACCTTAAACCCCTCTGATTTGGGTCACCTTATGGGTTGATTATTTTAGAATTGTTTTATAATAAAATAAAAAGTTTATTTTGGTAAAACCTAGGTATGACATTCATGAATCATAGAATGTAGTATATATTCCCGCCATCTTTTTCTGAGTCCCTTGAGCATATATGTGGAAAACTCTGCCTGATAATCTTTTGGAATATTAAAAAAGTGGAATACCCACTCAATAAGTTCAATCCACTACATTGATTCTTCTAGTCCTTTATCACACTGAAAGATAGTTGGATGTATCTTGGTAAATTTTGAGACATGATCTACTACTCATTCAGGGTTCACTATTCCCAATAAACCAAGAGTAGAAATGGTATGTATAACTACTACAACCAAATTAGGGTATACTAGAGGATCTGCCTATGGAACCTACCTTGTGGATTCACCTCTCATGTTTGTAAAGTCTCTTCTAGGAGGCATTATTTTTTAATACAAGATAGTAACAAATCTGTCCTGATAATGTTTAAAATCCATTATTACAACTACTATAATTCAATGTAATTTTTAAAATAAATAATGAATTCTATCAAAAAATGGAAATAGTATTCAAAAGGAATAGTTTCATCTAAATAAACTCCTCGCTTCAATTACTCAAAAAAACTGATACACAACAAGACCTCAAAACATTGTATATATGTAAATTAAAATATAGTTCCCATAAAATTCATTCAAATTAACTTATATACCAAATATCAAACATTGAAATGATTTTAAAAACCACCCATGGATACATAGATTCAGTCGTGTGAGTGACATAGCCAAGACCATGTTCTAAACCTAATACTTGAATTATGATGATCCTACTCATATCTACACATGAAGTTGAAATACCTTCATTAGTACTGACACACTTTAGGATGAGTCGGGATCTGATACCAAATTGTTATAGAACAAGCAAGGGGAACCAGAACAGTGAGCCAAGTCATCCCATTATGGAGTGAGTTAAAAATATAAAAAACAAGTCTTGAATATTGTCATAATAAGTCATACAACTAGATTACATAGTGGAAAAAAATGGAGATACAACTGATTCAAACTAGATAAAACAAAATGTGTGACAAGACTAGAAAACAAGTAACCTTGTGATAATAATTCACCTCCACAAACCATCCCAAACAAAAATAAAAACTTAAATACAATCATGCGTGATGAATAACACTATTACCTTTATCTTCATCCTATAAAACAAGTTCTACATATTCCCACTACCATAATTAGGGTGTGATCAATAATTCCTTGTATGATACCACAAAGTGATAAATAAATGTTCTAATAACAAGAGTGCACAAGCCCATGCTTTATACCAAAAAATATACAGGAATTACTTTTAAAAAATTGAATATTTTCATCAAAATATCCTTCAGTTTTACAAATATTTAATTCCATATTTATCAAATCCACAATAATGTAGTTAAGGATAACAAATATAATTATACCTGTGAGACAACATCAATAAAATAACATATAATGTAATAAATAACAACAAAAAACATGAAACAAAAGTCACTTATTAGTTGTTCTATAGCCTATGGTACAGTACCTACTTTACACACCCTAACCTTATAAATTAGATATTTTAATTATTTTTAGTCTTTATTTTGATTTTTTGAAGTAGGTCTGTTTAATTTTAAAAATTTAGAAACATTTTTACTTTTTCATGGTTATCCCTCATGGTTAGGAGTAACCGTATGATAACTATATTGATTCTAAGGTTGATCTATTTTAAAGTACTTGACTTGTGCATGGTTTATAAAAATTTTCAACAAGAATGCGACTTTTCTCTATAGGTGGGAAGTGTTGGGCGGCATGGTTTGAGCACAGTTTTTGCAACCACGCGTCTGCGTGGAGGTGAACTGTGAGGCTACCCTATATTCAAAATAAAGAAAATGAAAATTTAAATGAGAAATAAATTGAAATAAAATAAATTAAAAAGTAAATTATTTTATAATGATAGTAATGATAATATTAATATTATGATGAAAAATAATGATAAAAATAATAGTAATATAACAATTGTTGTTGTTGTTGTTGTTGTTGTTGTTATTATTGTTATCAAAATTATTGATGTTATTGTTATTATAATGGATATAATTATTATTATTATCATTATGTTATTATTACAATTATTATTATTTCGGTTTAAAAAAACCCTCCCTTTCCCCTCTCCCACATGACCCCCCCCCCACCCATGTGGAATGCTGGCACCCCTTCCTCCTCCTAACATGACCTGGTTTGTGCTTCTTGTATTGGCCACACTTCCCTCCCCCCTGTATGGAACCCCCTCCCTCACACGGACCCCTACTCATGCATAGCCTCCCTACCCGAACCCACCTACGATAGACCTCCCTTATACGGAACCACCCTCCTCCTCCGGTGGTAACTCCCCCTCAAGTGAGTACCACCTCCCTTCTCTCTTGATTTTTGGGTTCTCGTTGATGGGTTTCCCTATTTTTGAACTCTAAATTGCAAGGATATTATTCTTAGTGAGTTTTTCTTGGGTTCTTAGGTGTGAAAATGGTCCATGGGGCTTCAATCTCCCTCCTTTGGGAGTTTTATCACATCTATACATCGACAAGGTAGGTGGTTCAATGTTTTTTGTTTCTAGTGAAAACCATTTGTGCATGAGTATTTTCAGTAAATTTTTATATTTTTTGAGTACCTTTATAATTCTTATAGCTAGTTCATTGTGGTATTTTCTTATTTTTATAAATTGATAAAAATTTGTTTTGAAGTGATTTTTCTATTTAATCCTATGTCTTTGCACATACAACTGTGCTTGAGAATTTTTTGTAAATAGATAAACATGTTCTGCACCTTCATGGTTTCATTGTTTTACTTTTTATGGTGTTTTAGTGTTAGTAAAACATTTCAAAACTAGTTTATGGGGTAATACTTCAATTATTCCCATATGTTGGTTCCATTAATGTTCTTGATAAAATTACCATTTTTTTATAGATTAAATCAATCCTTGTTATGATATTTATCCCTTGCAATATTTTGGTAACTTGGTATAAATTTTTATTAATTTAGATTAATATGAAATTTGGGTGTTTGTGAACTGTTTAACTATATTGTGTTATGTTGCAAAATTGTTGGTTTTTATTTTGGAAATATGAGTGTGTTTTGGTAATCTTTTGTCTTGGTGATTGTGGTGAAGAATTTTGGAATGGATCACATAGATTTTATAAAGGTTTTGTTCATGATTCAACAACTAAAAGGGATGTTTGGGTTTATTTAGAGAGAAAATTGGGTTTTTGAAAAATATTTCAAAAAGGGTATTCATGGTTTCAAAAGAAGGTTGGTTATGTTATTTTAATTTTATAAAATGGTTGGGTATTGTTCCTTGAGTGGTTTCTTAAAGATTTTTATTTTGTAGTTTTCAAAGTTAGACCCATTTGATAATTGAGATTTTTCTTGGGTGCATGTTTGGAATAAGGGCCTATTTTGTATATTTTATAAGGTTTCGTGTTGTTTTTAATGTTTGGAAGGGACTTGGTGAAGGTAATGAAATTTATAAATAATAAATACCTTTTTGGATTTTCAATCATGAATATGATATTAGGTTTTCTTTAAAATGTATTGAGAATAATTTTGTGGTATATATGTATTAGGATTGAAATCATTGATGCCCTAGTTGGAACATTATGTTGCGTCTAGAAATTGAATGTGGTGCTGAATGTGTAAACTCCATATTGTAATTTTGAAAACGTTTAAGAAGTGTTTTCTAAGATTATGTGACATGAAGGTTGGTTGGAAACTTTAATGAATTAATACACATTTATGGATATGTCAATATATATATATATATATGGCATCTATATCGATAGTAAATTCCTTTTATGGGTTATTGTATAGGGTGTGTGTTTTTAGGGAATGTAGGGCCTCCTACTTACACAATTTCTATATATATATATCATGGGTTCCTAGCTATGTTTTAGAGGATCGAGTGATGGTTGTTGATCAACCCTGATTAGACGGGTAGTTACCCCATGGATTGAAGATAAGATTGTTTGGATATACCATTGGATTGGCTAGTTGAGGGTGGGTAGTTGGTTATAGATTTAAGGGATTCACCATAGATTGGCAGGTGGTTCTGAAAAGAGTATGTCTAGTGGTATTCTTGGAATTTTTAGGAATTCCCATGGTACATTCTATTTATTCTAGTTTTATCCTTCTTCACATAGTTTTTTGTTTACATGGCTTATTTATTTTAGCACTTACCTAGTATTATATGTTTTTTTAAAATGGTATTATTTTTAAATGTGAGATTCTACGTGTTGGATTTCAAAATGGGAAAGCAATGTTTTTTCTATAAAATGTGAAAAAAAAATGTAAATTTATTTCAAACTTGTGTTAATAGAATGTTTTTTGGAAAGGAATGTACATGGATTCTATGGTTTACATTTGGAATTCTTACTAAGAATTTCAATTCTAACCCCTACTTTATCTTTTCAGTTTCATGCTCCTCTATTGTTGGATAAATCCTGGAGAGATAATGGTTCTATGTTTGGTGGTGACCCACGATGTTGCTAGGATTTATGTTTCGTTGTGAAACTATGTTCTATTTTCCACTACTAGTGTTTATTTTTTTTCAATTTAAATTTATTTTTTTCTTCTATGTATTATTCAAATAATTACCTACTTTTTTAACTATATGTCTGACACTAGTTTCCAGCCTGTGAATATTGGGAATTCACTTAGAGCAATGACGCGTGCCAGAATGGGTGGCCGGTTTAGGTTCAACCAGGGATGGTTTGTGAAAAAATGGTATCAAAGGAGGCCCTTGTTATTTGGGGTGTCTAGTAGATGGATATTAAGACTCTCGGGACATGGGAGGTAGGTACGGGAATGGCGTCATGAACCCTTTCTCATATCGATCCTCAAGTTACCTAGGGTAGTACATGAATTGAGTCTTTTACCTATTTTGGATTTAGGGATGACAATGGAGGTGAGATAGTGTCACGTTGTGATCCCATATGGAGTAGTAACCCATGTGGAGTATGATTATATTGTTAAAGTACCTCTTATTTGTTGATGCTTACATATGGAATGGCCCACTACCATTTCACTGGGTTATTCATGACTACTAGTTCCTCATTCGGGTAGTTTGATGTAATTCGAGTTTTATTCTAATTCTGGTTGGTGTAAGTGTTCTTTTTAAAATGAAAGTAGATTTTAAAGTGAAACGTTTTTATTTAAAGTAGCCTTAAATTGGTGAAATGGATTTTGAAGGGAAAAAAAATTCGTTCCAAAATTTAGTTCATTTTTGGAATTGGCAAAGAAATGTGTTGGGTGAAATCCCAGGTACTGGTCATGAACATTTTCACACGTGAGGGTGTTTATGGAAATTATGTGTTGGAACGTATGGATTGAAGTGGATGAACACATGTGAAAGGGTTCATGGGATTTCCTAGGTATGTATTTGAAATTAAAGGACTAATGTGGTTTTTCCTAACAGAATTAGAAAGAAGAAATGATTTTGGATATTAATTTTTGTTTAAAAAGGGGTTTTTGGTATTTGGAAAATGGGATTAGAGGAAGGCAGTTTTGAAAGTAAAATTAAATTTATGGCTTTTGAAAAGAATTTTTTTTTATTCTTATGTGTGTTTGAATTTAGAGCCGATTATTTTGGCTCAAGTTATTCCCTTCAGTTTTTATTTGGTTTGATGCTGGTTTCACTCCGTGTTTTCTATGTTATTCAGAAAAGGCAGCACAGAAAGGTCCCCACAATTTTTTATGATCAATGCCTGGTTTTTTATTTCTGTTGAGTGTTTCTAGTTTATCATAGTAATTTAGGTCCATTAGAGGTATTGTAGTATATTTAAGAAGAATAGTGTGTCTTTAGGTTGTTAGAAACTCATGAGGTTGATAAGGTTCATGTTGTTTTAGGTTTGGTTGAGGGTCCAGCCGGGCACTGGTGTAAATTGGTTGCCCCACCATCTTTTCAAGTTGGGATGACATGTGATATGTTTATGTTCATCATTTTCTGAGGGTCTATACCTGAGGAGGTAAATATGAAGAAGAGGTAAGATCTCATGTTTGTTCAACAAGTCCAATGTATAATGAAGGTCTATGTTGACCACTTCAATGAGTTGGTTCCGTAGTGCAAGAGGTTGTAAATCTATTGTTTCCTATCATTCATAAAGGTTCCCCATTTGGAGAGAACTGAATTCCAATGGAACATATTACTAATGATTTATTCTCATTGGTTCAAAATTATAGTTTCTTAAGTCTATTTCAAGTGTGAAATCAGTATGGATGATCTGGTCATGCAAAACCATCTTGTTGCATCCCCTGGAAGAATGGTTGTCGTTGTATTCGTTTGGGTCACCTAGAGAAGTTATGGAAGAATCGTTGTTTGAAAAAAGGGGTTATGACTGAGGAATGATCATACCTGACTGTGAGGTAGGAGAGGATTCATCCATCAGAGCCCCAGCCACTAGTCTCACGGTGGATCTCGTACACCGTCAGGGTTTTCAGGGGTTTGTGAGACCTTGGCCTGGTTCGTTATCTTTCATTTTTGAATAAAGACATTTAAGTTTTATTTATTATTGTTCTCCTGATATTATAATTTCATTGTCTTATTTTAAAAACGTTATGAACTCATTCTAATGTTATCCAAGTGGGTTTGTCAATTTTTAATGTGATTTTCTTGAATTTTTTATTTTCCATAAAGGGTGTTTGGATCTTAGGCGGCTGGTTTGGGTTTTAGTTATGTTTTTTAGAGATATTTTATTTCTTTGTAATTTATGTATAGAGGTTCTAGTTCATTGTTTGGTGTAAATTTCATTTCATGGTCTTTCCATTAGTGATGGGGATTAGGTGCTTGTGTAGAAAATTTCTAATTCTAGTGACGTTTTTGTTCGTCCTTATACAGAGGGTTTTTCATTATTGTTGGATGTTCCCTCATACCAGCATCTCAGTATTCTGGGTTTCCTTATAGTGGTTTCTTCGTTTATTTCTTCCCGGTGTGGATTGATTTGTGCAAGGAAATTGGTTGGAGTTCATGTTGGGAGTTCCCTAGTTCCCAGTTGCGATGAGGGTATTGTTTTTCTAATGTGTTGAGGTCAATATAGTTTCCAAGG
The DNA here is from genome assembly GCA_963277665.1 of Viscum album. Taxonomy (NCBI): domain Eukaryota; kingdom Viridiplantae; phylum Streptophyta; class Magnoliopsida; order Santalales; family Viscaceae; genus Viscum; species Viscum album. The sequence goes on along the minus strand of OY728155.1, from coordinate 1,643,924,625 downwards.
TCTCAATAATTTGTATTTTTCCATAGTAAGTTTCTCATTTAAGTCTTTGTGAGGTTGGTTGGGTTATAAAGTTTATGTGTGAGTGAAATACTTGTGGTGGGGAGAACCTTCTCATGTTATCCCCCCATAATTGGACTTTAGTTTCTTCTTGATTGGTTAGGTGTGACTTGAGGGAATAAAGGTGAACCTGGGGATCCATGATTCTCTTGGTTTTGAATGGGCATAGACTCAACTTGTGGTTATCCTTTGGATTATTGACTTTCTGGGGGAGAAAGTGTCTATATTGGGGATAATTATCACACCATGACCTTGAAAATTAATTATTTTAATGATTTTAATTATTTATAATCTGTTTTTTAGTTTCAACACTAATGATGTTGAATTTTGAAATTTCAGAAGCATTTTTACTAATGCACAGTTACCCTGCACGGTTAATAGTAACCCTGCAGTGCCTGTGTGGATGCCAAGGTGGGTCTGGGTTATAGAGCATGACTTGAAAAACATTTATAAAACCATTCAATAAGATCATGACTTGGCTATGTAAGTGGGATGTGTTGGGTGGCCCGGTTTGATTTCAGTTTGCTCAATAGCACGTCTGGTTGGATGTGAATTGTCCACCTGCTCAGTATTTGAAATAAATGAAAAAATTAAATGAAAAAATAAATGAGAAATAAAATGAAAAAAAATAAAATAATAATTAAATTTTATTATAATGATAATAATGATAATATTATTATTATAGATAATAATAATGATAATAACAATAGTATTATAATTATTGTTATTAATTTAATTATTATTTTTATCTAAACATTTTATTATTATTATTATTGATATTATAATTATTATCATTATGTTATTAGTAATTTTAATATTATTATGGTTTCAGAATAATAAAGAATTAAACCATCCATTTTCCCTCTCCAACATGACCCCCCCCCCCCCCTTCTCCTTGCGCGACTCGTCAGTGCCCCCTTCCTCCTCCTTGTGTGACTCGCCAGTGCCCATAACAATTCCTTATGAGACTTGACCGACACTTCTTCTATCATCTTCCCCTCCCTCTGTCCCCCCCTTATGAGGCACCCCTCTCTCACAAGTCCTCCTACTCATGCGTAGCTACCCCACCTGAACCCTCTTCTGGCGGAGCACCCTTGCGCAGCGCCTCCCTCCTCCACTAGTAAAGACTCCCCCTCTAGTGATTACCCCTATCTTCTCTCTCAATTTTTGGGTTCCTCTTATGCTGTTTACCAATTATCAAAACCCAAATGTGTTGGGTTTATTATTGGGTCACTTTTCATGGATTTTAGTGTGTTAAAATGGTATATGGGGCATCAATCTCCCTCATTCAAGAGTTTTATCGCATCTGCAAACAGACAAGATAAGTGTTTCCATTTTTTTCCTTTGAGGTGAAAACCATTTTTCTAGAATATTTTCAATAAATTTTTAAAATTGTTTTAAACCTTTATTATACCCATATCTAGTTCATTATGGTATTTTCCTATTGGTAGAAATTGTTAAAGAATAATTTTTAAAGTTATTTTTCAATTTAAGCCTTTGTTTTTGCCGATCAAATGATGATTTAGCATTTTTGTTAATTTGGAAACATGTCTCTCACCATCATGGTGCCTTTTTTATATTTTTTTTGTTGATTTTTTGTTGTAAAAAGTGTTAAAACTAGTTTCTAGGGTAATAATACATTTATAACCATATATTTTTTCCTTTAAATTGCTTGATAAAATTCCCATTGTTTTCGTAAATGAAATCAATCATCGATATGATATGTTTTCCATTGAAATATTTTGGTATCTTAAAATCAGTTTTTATTAATTATCATTAATATGAGATTTGTGTGTTCATTGAAATTTTTAACCACATTTTTTTAAGAAAAAAAAATTATTGTTTTTAATTTGGAAATCTGAGTGTGTTTTGGTAATCTGGTGGCTTTGTGGTTATGTTGAAATGTTTTGGAAATTATCGCATTGCTATTAGAAAGGGGTCTCTTATTCTTTCAAAACTAAAGGGGGTGGATGGTTTGTTTTAGAATGAAATTTGTGTTTTTGGAAAATATTTTGAAAAGTGTACTCATGGTTTCAAAAGTAGGTTGGTTATGTTCATTAAATCTTTTAAAAATGTTGGGTTTGGTTCCTTGAGTGGTTTCATGAAGTGGTTGCAAAGGTAGTTTTCAAATTTTGACCCATTTTTTAATTGAGATGTGTTTTGGGTGTGTGTCTAGAATAAGGGGATGTTTGGTATATTTTATATGGTTTCATGTGTTTCTTACTGTTTGGAAGGGATTTTGAATAGGTGATGATATTTTGAAATCTTAAGGACACTTCTGGATTTGTAAACATGAAAGTGATATTAGGTTGTTTTATAAATGTTATTGGAACAATTATATGATATATATTTATTGGGATTGAATATATTGAAAGCCAGGTTGGAACATTATATTGCGTCTAGAAATGGAATGTGTTTTTGAAAGTGTAAATGCCTTATTGGAATTTTGAAAATGTTTAAGTAGTGTTTTTTGAGCTTATGTGACATGACATCCTGGTTGGAACCTTCACTAAAGTGATACACATATATGTGTATATCTATATATATATGTATATATATATAGGGAACCTCTAATGAAGGGATATCCCTTTATGTGTTATCATATAGGGTGTTTTGTTTTGGTAGGGAAGTGTGGTGATGGCAGGTATGGTGAGTCATGTGTGTGAGGGCATCCTACTTACATAGTTTATGTATATAAATCATGGGTTCTTCAGCATCTTTTAGAGGACCGAGTGGTGGTTGTTGATCAACACCGATTTGATGGTTTGTTACCCCCATGGATTTCAGATAGTCTAGGTTGGATGTGCCACTTGAATAACTAGTTCAGGACAGTTAGTTGGTTATAGACTTTGGGGCATCACCATACACCAGAAGGTGGTTCTAAACCGAGAAAGTCCACGGTTCTTCTAGGGATGTTTAGTAAAGCCCATATTTAATTTCTATATCTTATTATTTGTATCCTTATACACTTATTTTTCGGTTTACCCTTATTATTTAGTTACTCACTTCCATGGTATTATAGGTTTTGGGTTCTAGTTATAAAATGGTATATTTTTTTAATAGAAGATGGAGCGTGTAGGATTTTAAAATGGGAAATATTTTTTTCTTTAATAAATTGGGAAAAACATATATTTTAAAAATGTAGATTAAACTAGTTTTAATGGAATGTTATCTGGAAAAGAAAAATATATGGATTCTGTGATTTATCATTTACACTCCTATTGATAATTTTGGTGCTCACGTCTATATTATCTTTTCAATTTTAGGCTCCTCTAGTGTTTGATCATTCTTGGAGAGAGCATGGTTCTACAGTTGTTGGTGACCCACAATATCTCTTTGGGGTATGTTTCACAAGGAAACTCTATTCTATTTTCCACTACAAGTGTGTATTAATTCTATTTAGTTTATATTTATTTGTTTGTCTTTTGTTTATGGTCGAAATCATTCCCTGATATTTTTAGTTGTTGCCCAGAACTAGTTTTCAGCCTCTGGGGATTGGGAATTCCCTTCAGTCTATGTCGCGTCACAACATGGGTTACTAGTTCTGGGTTGACCGAGTCTAGTTCATGATAATACAAGACACTCATAAGAAAAATATGGAATAAATTTACATCTATCTAACATAACTACCATCCATATTCCATCAAAATAAAATTGGTATCCTCCTAGTGGTTTCACATACACTAAGTCAACTCCTGTATCATTCCTGACGTACCCAATGTTCCGGTTTTGTAATGTTTGTTAATTTCAGTGTTTGAAAGCCCATTTTTTCTTTTAAAATCAAGATAATTCTATTTGTAAGAAAAAAATACCATTAAAACATGAACCCATCCCCTATTAAATTTCAACATATGAAAATAGAAATTCAATAATCAAGTAATCAATATGAACAATAAGAAATTTAGTAAAATTTAATAATTAAACATATCCACCTACATAAAGGTTTTATAAAATCTAATGACCTTTGATAATGGGGATTGAAAACCAGAGCAGTTTCCTTTTAAAAGATAAGGAATTACAATATACTTCCATGGATTGATAGAAAACCCAAAATGATGTCCAATTAGTAAAAGAAATGATGTTTCAACCACAAATGAGAGAGGAATCGAGTGGAAATTATAAACTGAAGAGATGAAGCACCTAACCCTGGTGATCAATCGCTGAAATAATCGATCCAAGTATAAAAGAGCCAGCATAAATCACCTATGGTTCTCTCTAGGTTAAGAGGGTAAATATAATTAAGGAAATAATGAATCATATAATTCATAAGACAGCTTAAAAACCAACATCGTGGAAGTTACATAGGATTTAATACATTTTCACATCGTGCAATCCTCGGGGTCTATATAAGGTTAAATAACCTTTTATATTTTATTAAAACCTGTATTTTTTTTTACATAGATGACATGTTTATATTACACTACATGTAACTAGTTCATGTTGTGTATTCTGCTCATGAGTCCTACCCAACAACCATTAAATGGTGGGTACTCAACCTATACAGTGTGTAAGTCCCTAGAAAGTAGTTGAAAGTCCGGGGTAAAGAAAAAAAAATACAAACATTCCTTGACTTCACTATTATAATTTTCCTCCTAATTCATGGTTAGAAATACTCAACAAAAGAGAAAAGGATACCCAAATAAATTTAAAAACACACCTTAAATAAAGGTAATTGGGTGTTCTATTAAAACCCCAATATTCTTATGAAATATTTCTCTTTATATAATTTTATTTCTTTGGTATCTTATGTTAGAGACAACAGAGAGTTTAAAAGAAACGTGATATACTATAAAAATATTATTATTAAGAACAGGATAGTTATAGAATAACCATTTAATTAGTGGGTATGAATATAAATAACCATATCCTGAAATATATAAATTCTTAAGAAATAAACACTTAATTATTTAATAAAGTATTTTTAATCTAGAAAAATAATTTTTATTCAAAAAAACTATTTTATTGATTTATATGATGAAATAGATGTATTTTAAAACTTATAGATAATTTATTTTACAAAATAAACTTAATTTTTTAATTCATCATTTTAAAATAATCCTTTTATGAATTTTTCGTAATTGTCTAATTTTTTCTAATTTTAATACATAATGAAAAATAATGATTTATATTGAAAACTGTATATTACTTTCCAACATATACAAACTAAATTTATATTGTGGAATAGTTTTAAACTATAAATAGTTATATTTTATTATAATCAATCTATTTTTTTCTTTTAAATTGATTTTATACAAGATTTTATTATGAAACCATTTTATACATAAAAGGATATTTTTCGGAAGAAAAAAATATTCATTGTGATTTTTAGTTCAATTTAAGTTTAAAATTTTCCACTTCTATGTATTGAATTTTAGAAAATAGATTAAAAATCTTTAATTATGAGGTGAATATTTACTAAATACACCACTCTTATTTTTTATCAAAATGAATATTGTCTGTGGAAAAATTTATAATATCAATTAAGGATAAATTGGATAATATAAACAAAAAATAAAATATATGGCCATAATATTTCATCACAATTTTAATTGTATGAATGAAATTATCCACATAACACCTAAGGTTCAAAATTGTGTAATTTAATGACCTATTTTCCCTTGATAATTGCATAGACATTTTTAAAATCAAAGAGAGTGACAAAATGACACACTTTTGTTTTTAATAAGTGTAATATTTTTAATATAAGGTAAACCAGAAGATATATTCGACTAAAAATATTATTTGGAAATATAAAAAATTTATCATCTTAATGGTAATTTATTTAGATTTTTTGGGAATTAAATAACTACCCAAAATCCTTACACAACACTGATGAAATAATTATTCCATTAACAGAATAATCAAATAAATGATATTAAAAATATTAAAAGTAATATAATTTAAGATGCATAAGGTGATGGAAGAATTATCTAAGTGAAAATGTAATTTTATTTACATAAAAAATTATTTATATTTGATTTTACAAGTTTTCTTTATGTTTTAAAATTTTCAAATTAGTTAATAGTATCAAAATTTTTAATTATGATATTTTATTAGATTAATAATTTTTTAAATTATATAAAAATCATAAAAATATTTAAAAAATATATTTTTATTATTATGTGATATAAAATGTCATAAATGGTCTATTTATGGTCAAAACTAGCTGATATAAGTAAAAATAACAACCTTTTAGTATTGTGAAATGTGTTTCCATAATTAAAATTAATATTGGATAAGTAAAGTTTAATCAAAATGATAAGGTTTAAAATAAAACCAAAATAAGTATAAATTATATTGGTTGATGAGAATATAACCTTAACTTCTCTTAGATTCGAATCCATATTTATTGGTGGTATTTTAATATAAAATTAATTTACTATCATTTAATATTTTTAGAAATTTCAAAAACCCCCCTCACGTCCCTTTATAAATATTACCCTACACCAACCCTTCTCCTCACACCTTCCCATCCTTGAAGCTTTAAAAATATCTTCTAAACACCCTCCTCTCACTCTCTCCTCTCACCCAAGTTCTTATAGAATCACCAAAATAACAATAATGTGTTCTTAAAGGGGTTCTATAAGGAGGTGATATTCTCGAGGACATTAAGTTCAAGTGAATAAGGCATTTAGACATAAGGTAAGGGATCTCTCAGGACCTATATGTTTCCTTTATATTTCCCTTTAATTTTATATTCCCAAATATATTTTTGCATTGATATTTTATAATTCTCCTATTTTTTCTATGTTTTTTCCACACATATATATCTTTATCAATTAATCATTCTTTAATGGGAAAATTAATTTTTTAAAAGGTTCCCTTCTCAATTCCTCTTGATAAGTAGACCCGATTAAAGGGAGCATCTCTATTTCATACCAATTTTTAATTAAACATCCTTAAATGATTTAGTTCTACACTATTTTTTCTAAAATTACTGAGTTTATATAGAAAAACTATTTTTCTTCATTTTTTGTTTTTTTATAACAATTATTCCTTCATAACTTTAGTGAATCATAATTTTTTCCCTAAAACTATGAATAAGTGGCTTATTTATAAAGTTATATATCCCCTATTTAGTTTAATGTTTTCTAATTATGTATCTAGTCTTATAATGAAACAATACTTTTCAATCCTTAGTTTCAATTTATTATATACTTTTTCTTAAAAACATATAATAATATGTGTAAAAGGCTTTGGTCACTATAGAATTAATTTTCATTCTCTAGTTAAATGGGATTCTTCACATCAGTTTTAAACTGTGATAAGGATAGATAATAATAATAAGGGTATCATGTTCCTAGGAAACATGACATTCACTAATTATGAATTTATTTTATTAAGAATTCAGTTGTTATTATCCATAATATTTTCACAATGACATTATTTATGGATGAATATCATTCCCATTTTGTTGATTAAATGGCATTTTTTCAGTTATGTTCATTGTTATTTTTTTCTCCTTATCCAGTTATGATAGTCTTGTTTTTTATTAAACGGGATTCATTTCAGTTATTTAACATTCCATATATATTATTATACATGATATTTTCACCTTTATATTTTCTATACATTCACTTCTTTATCCATTTATTGATTACATAGAATGTGTGTTTTATTATTTACCTTTCCATATTAATAATTTTTATTGATTCATGGTATCTTCCACTGTAATTAACTCATACTAGTCATTTGAGCTCACCGTTATTGTTTTTCCTTCCTCCAGGAACCAATGAAGTGTATGATGATTTTTATATAAGGATATGTTAGATGGAATTATGTTATTATTAGAAAAATGAAATATTTTGTGCATTCAAATATAATATGGGAATCATGTATTTATCTAGTTTACCCATAATACTAAAATATTTGGTCGTTTAGGATCTAATTCAATAAATATTATTCCAATGTAATAAATCAAACCCTATCACATAGTTATTGGGATCGGGGTCACCACAAATATTATCAACAACAAATTACTATACACTATTCATTAATTTTATCTTATTATGTATTTCCACAAAACTCACCTGAATATTTTCCAAAAAAATTATATTAAACACTTGTGATCCTTGCCTTTAGAATCTCACACTTCTTTGGTCTTAAAATTAAACTCATTTTAACTTATTCTTTTCTCTTCTAAATGATCCCAAAAAACATAAAATAATAAATTTATTGATATCTAAAAAACTCATGTCCTTATTTTCTCATCTTTATAATTATAATAATATTTCATATATAAAACACATAACAATTTCATGTGATAAGGATAAAATAAATATAAGTGACAAAATATCCATTATTTGTAGTGTACAACATTCCCAAAATACTCTCCAACCATCCTCATAGTGTATAAATATTTAACATGATCAAATCATTGGAACTAAGTAAGGCTCACTAATAAAACCACGGCCTAGAACATTATTTGGTTTTAAACCATACAAGATTATAACATGAGATCACACACTCTCAACCTTATAAGAGATATCTCCATTTCATTATCATTTTTATTTTCATTATTAATGCTTGATCCATGAAACAAATCAATATAATTATTGATTTTTGATAACTAAATCTCTACATAGACATCAACATATTTAGTTCTAGAGAAACTATTACTAAAAATATCTACCTCACCGGCAGGATAGATGGTCCTTACAAAAACTCGACTCTCAAAAATGTTTGTGTTGATAAACTAATAGTTTTGGAGTTCCTCATACTTACATGGTGAGGTAATCCTTAAAAATATTACTTTATAATGATGAATGATTCATATTCACATTGAGTTATTGTTATGAGGATAATAATTAATCCTTATGAACTCGTAGCCTATAATTATTATTTTTCACCATCATTGTCCTCATTTATTTTGATCATTCCATTAATCTTCTGATATCTCTTATTTATCCTTCTGGATTTCAAATTTATATTTCTATGATCAACGAATTACTTATAAAAAACCATCATCCTTAATGAGACATTGTATGCTTCTTCTAAGGATTTCACCAGACATCTATCAGCAATCAATCCAAAATTTATTTAGTTCATTGGTATCCCAATTCTCTTATTCTAATTTACCAAGCATCTTATAGAATTAAAAAATCCATATCTTTCATTGAATAATCTAATAACATTCAATAAACCTCATATATTATTTTCTTATAATAATTAAAAAATGCCTTTTAATGATCTTCAACTCATATATTGTATCTTTACTGATAATGTTGTGAACTTGTGATACTCATGGTATCAAATTAATGGTGTGAACTATGATATGGAGTAAGGATTAGGATAGATTAAAATTTTTTTGTCTATTTTAAATCCCCCGTTCTTAAATGATAAACTCAGTCCAACCAATAGAATACCATATGAAAATTTAACATTGATGAGTGTCTCGTAAAAATACTTAATGTTCCATATAACATTAATTGAAATCCCTTAAATATTCTTCACTCCAAAGTTCCTATATGCCTCCCCACATGGTGGTTTCAAAAATTCCACCTCACACACTCCATGCATATACTGACCCATGTTGGATATTTACTCCCCAATCACCACCTTTGATAATTATTTTGAGGAACCTATTGTGGAAAATATTGGTTATTTTCCTAGTTTCTCTTATGTAATACCATGTGTGGGAAATTTGTTATCCCATTAGTCTATTGACAGGTACAGAAATATGAGTAAAGCATATAAGTTAAATGTATAACATTCTCAAACTCTTCTACATTTTATTTTCATTTGAACATAATGAAATAAATTTATTCATATAAATATTTTAAAAATATATATATTATTATTTATAAATAATTGTTTACTTAAATTAATCATGTATTATTATAATGGATCTCTTTCTTTGTTAGTAACCTTCCATATGATCTCAAGAAGCATATGAACTCCAAATGAAATCAAATAACGTCTTTATAAACATAATAACATGAGATATAATAGCTTATTTATTGAATATAACAAAATTAAAATGTAAATTGTGATTAATAAATGTAACAACATAAATAATAGTATGATATATATTGACAGACGTTGTTATGAGGTTGAAATTATAAAATAGAGTAGGGGACGTGCATGGTTGGAGGAGTGTTTGAGGTTGATTAACATTATCTAAAGGATACACAGTTTTAATAAAAATGTGTTATGTGGATGGGATATGGTATGTTCTAGTGGATATGTGATGATATTTATGTGACTATGATATGTTGAATGGTGGGGATATATGATATGATGTACTGTGACATTTCCTTTGAAGGGACTGAGAGCCCCTGGATGTTCACTAATAGAGTGTGAGGGTGAAAAACTAGTGTGGATGTGGTTATGGGGTAAATCCATGATATAGTGATAATAAATAATTTCATTATACTTTCAAATGCTATTGGTTCTGTTACAATTAGTGAGGTTGGGTTAATATAACCTGACATAGATGATTATAGGTTTCATTATTTTCTCACTAAGTTATTTGTATGCTTCTTTCACTTTCTCCTGAGAGATTAAATAAATTATCCTTGTTTGAACACATGTATTCTAAAAAATAAAAATATATGTATATATATTTATTTCTTAGGTTTCCCAAAGGTGTGTAATTACCAGGATAAACATTACTACCTCATTATTTGGAGTTTTGGTCAAAAACGCTTCCTTTATTGTTTTATTGGTATTTTATTTTAGAGTATTTTCTATAGGACATTCATCTATCTTGTGATATTTTCTTAATTATATTATATAGTTTATTATATTTTTCTAATAAAATAACCCTGAAATTTTTAAGTGTAATGCCTACCATATTTGTGATATGTTACCCTCAATGCTAGTCAGTAACCTATAACCTATTGGAGGGGGGGTTCAAGGGTCATCATTTTCTCCATTGTAGGTCTCTAAGGGGTTCCTATTGGGGTATAGTCAAAATATATTATGTTTTAAAGAATAGTCATATTGAAAATAATAAATTAAGGAATCAGTAATATCCTTTAACAACATCACTTCTATAATTGACACTTCATCTAATGATTTGTTACATAATTTTCTCTTTAATTTTTTACTTGAACCCCACATATGGTCACATCCATATGAACTATGTCATCCCTCTAAAAAAATTCAATGGAAAATTGTAATATTAATTATTCCATTGAATAAGTGAAATATATAAAATACATTTATTAAATCTAAATAAAATTAGAATAAAATATTTTTACTGTAAAGACGCAGAATTTCCATGTAATTTTTTTTATTTAAATGGGAAGTTTATGGGTCTACGAAATCTGATGGCACGTGATTCTGAGTCCCGGAATGTCCGCAATGATCCTTTGATGTTTTTGTTAAGCATAAGTTAACGTGCGTATGAATTTTTCCTGAAAAAGTGTAATAACTCTTAAAGGGTAACTCGGATCAGAAATCAGAGGGCACCATTGCACTCAGGATGGTGGGTTTACCCTTAGTGTGACTTAATATTAGTCGGTGCGGGGCTCCTATGAGAAAACCCAAAAATGGCATAATTGTAAATAAAATAATTAAATAAATTATTTTATTTTTCAAATTCCTATAACTCAAAAACGGTAACTCGGATTAAAAATATGAGACCACCACTGAACTCATGATTGTATACTTTCTTTAAGAAGATGCTAACTTTGGCTGGCATGGGCCACCAAAGAAAGTTAGTTTTTTGCTGAAAATAAAATAATTAAGTGACAATTATTTTATTGTAAAATTCATAACTTCTAAATGGTAACTCAGATTGAAAATACGAGAGTATCATTGGGTTAGTTGGGGATTGTTTCACCTAAGAAAAGCCTAACCTCAACTGGCGCGATTCGAGGGTGAATGGTAATAATTTTCTGAACATTTTTTCAGGTACGTTCAGTAAACACGCGAGCTGCATTCTGTATCTTTTGAAGCGGTGCTCAGAATTGAAATCTGAGGGCACCATTGAACTCGCAGTGCCAGTACCCACTTAAGTTGACATTCATTGTGACTGTAGTGAGTCCAAAATAAAAGTTAGTTTTTGAATTTTTATAAAAATAAAATAAAATAAAGTACAACATTTTATTTTATTTTTAAGCTAACATGTGTTGGGTGTGTTGGTTGAAACCTCCCCATGGGAGTTGGTGGTGGGACCGCCTCACCATAACCTCCCATGAGAGGTTATGGTGGTGGGGCCCACATGAGCATAATCTCCCTATTAATGATAGGTGTGGGGACCACCTGACCCCTATTGATGGTGGAGGATGAAACCTCTTCACTCCCCCACATTAATGGGGGAGGACCTCTTGACATCCTCTTTGCAATTAATTGTGCCAACGCACGTGCCAATTAATTGTGGCAACGCGTGTAAATTTATTAAGAGGAGTTTATGTCTCCATTTGAATTGTGTTCCAATAATAAAATAATAGACAACATATTTTTATTATTTGGTTGGCATTCTCATTTAGTGGAATGGAGGGAGAGGAGAGCTAGGGAGAATCATTCTCCCAATTAAGAACGCGATGAACGCAAAGAACGCCAGCGACGCATCTTCCCTGTTCTTCTACCGCAGACACTTTCTGACGTAGAGAAACATCCCTCCTCATAATCGTTAATGAACCGATGCATGAGCTTGGATTGGGAGTGTGTGACAAATACGGAGATCGATGAACTTCATTGTCTTCTTTCCGAAACACAGCCAACGAACGTCGATCAACGACCGGAGGATCAAAGGTAGGGGTTGTTTCCTTTAAACTAAAATGTTCTTACTTCCTTAAATGAAGAACGTTGATGTTTACCTTTTGTGGGTGTGGTGTTGTGTTCCGTTCTTGAAAACCTATTGCTACCACCCTAAACGCTGAGGGTGCGGGAAAAACCAACATGGCACGACCCCTCCACTTTTCCTTTTGTGATGACTCCATGACGGCCTGGAAATGAAGCAACGACGACAAAGACGATGAAAAAAGTCCACGCTACCCATGGGCTCCGCGAATCATGCCACCCTCGTGGCTCATCGGTGCTTCCGACCAAACACCACCGCCCCCCGCGCCGCCTGCCCGTGCGCCGCCATGCCCCACGCCGGCCTCACCGCACGTCGCTGGGCTCTGCGTCGTCCTGCACGCCTGCCCCCGCGCCCCACAACGCATTCTCGTGTGCCCCGCGTGCTGCCCAGCACCCCCGGTGCCCCCGTGCCCTACCGGTGGCCCGCCTGATGCCCCAGCGCCCTGCCGTCGGCTTGCCCTGCACCCCTGCGCCCTGTCGGTGGCCTGCCCGGCGTGCGGCTCACCAACCCGCCATATGTCGCGGCCTTCCTGATGCCCCGGCGCCCTGCCCGGTGCCCCCGCGGCATGTCGTTCCCTTCCTGGTGCACCTGCTGCCTGTCCAGTGTCCAGACGGCCATCCTGCGCCATGTGCGGCAGGCCCGTTGGCCTCCCGGATGATGAATTCTGGAGCCACGTCCCTCGCGATGCTGGCTAAACCGACCTCAGCCTTCGGGATGAGCCACAAGCGTGGCGACATCCGGGCCGAACCGCCATCGTAGTCCGCTCAGCCGCACCCAGCGGACCGGGCATAACATAGCGGGCTGACCCACCCAATGGGCTGGGTCAGACTCATCGGGTCTATCTAGGTTGACCCAGACCGGGTCATCCCAGACTAGGTTGGGCTAAGTCGGTCCGACCAAGTCGGACCAGACCCAGGCACACTACCGACCATTTTCTTACTTTGGTCATACCTTTGACACCGGACATCCGTTTGACGAACCATCAGTGGGGCTGGTAATCTCATTGAGATATGGGTCCTTCGTGAATACCCCACTAGAGTTTGGGGTATATTTGAGATACGGTCAGTTTGGTTCGTACACGAATCCAACAGGGCCCCCCGAGACTAAAATGATAAAAACTAACAGACAGGGTGTCTGATTGAGGCGTCTCCTATTGCATTGAGACCCCTATGATGAGGCGGACCTTTGAAATACTTCGACGTGGGACATCACGACACTTAGAGTATCGACTTGCCGCTCGTGCAGCGGATCCTCCCGGTGATGAGCGAGCAGATTGCAGAGACCTAGTAGTTGGCTGAGACTTGACGACTGTTGAACGATCGACTCGGTGTAATTCAGATGGCCCAGTGGGGATCTCTTGGTTGTAGTAGAAGACCCACGGCATAGGAGCACTTCGTTGTAGCAGTAGACCCGCGGTACTCGATAGAAGAAGTACCTCTGTAGGCTATGAGGGGGATCGCTTTGGTTGTAGCGTAGACCCATGGTTGGGATCACCTCTGTGTGAGTGCAGTAGACCCATAGTACTCGACAGGTGGAGTACCTCAGCAGTCCAAGGTTATTGGGAAATGCTTGGCTGTAGCAGCAGACCCACTGTACTTGACATAGGAGGATCTCTCCAGCAGTCATGGTTCCTACATCATGAATAAAAATCCAAGTTGAGCTAAGTCAATTACTTTTGTGTTTTCCTCATTATTGAGATGGGTTACTAGATAACTTCGGTAAATGTATTGGAATATAACCATGTAATGGATATCCATCGATTTCATACTTTTTGGTTTCTCCGTTTTGGATTTTGTGAGACCTTGAGGGTCTCAGGGTCCCTACTGAGTATCGATATACACACCGCTACAAGAGCTATTCCCGCACCTCGTTGTGTTGGATGCAGACGACGGACAACACTGACGGAGGCTGAGAGCACAAGGACTGGACAGTACCCGGAGGTGGACCTTATGAAGAGTCGGTACACAGAGGATTCTGACGTACATGGAGTACTGAGGTGTCCATCTATACCAACGATTCAGGTAGGGACCCCAGAGGATGATCTAGGAGGTTGTCTTTACCTTTTAGTTGTTTTTCCCATTTTCTGTTGTGCTTGTACTTTACACTTGGGATTTTATTTTCGGCACCTTTTTACTTTTCATCAGACTCTTTTTATATAGTTTTTACTTATTGTTTTGCTTCCAGTTGTGTACTCTGTTGTGTTTTTTTCAGTTATAAAGTCAATTCCTTCCCAGTTTAGGGATATACGCCTTTGGTGGTAGTATCCAGCCCTTGGCCTATGGAAGGTGGGTTTGGGGTAGTCATGATACGGGCCTCGGGGGATGGGTCGTTAAAAATTGGTATCAAAGGAGACGGTTCTACCACATAACTTAGGACTCTGATCTTTCTTTTCTGTGAACCAATAGTGTTAAGGGTATTGAGTGTGGTTCTCACTTCAGTGAGTCCATTGTTGGTGTGGCGGCCGACGTATCAATACACCAGGACCCTAGCTACTGATCTCCGACTCAATGCATTAAAACACTGATTGCATGTGTGTTTTCAAAAGTTTTCTTTAAGTCAGATCAACCAAGTTAGCTCACTCGGTATAACTTTTGACAGTGTCACATCTGTTCAGGATGACTCCATGCAGACGGTCAGTTAGAAGTCTAAGAGAGTACTCGATGACGGCCCACCGAGTGACGTGTCTCCATTGGAGGGCCCTCTTACATTGTTGGCACCTTCGGGTGGTCTACTAGCAGCACCACCACCCGTTGGGAAGCGGATGCCACCAGCCTCACTGGCGGATGGTGCACGCCGACTGATCACATTGCACGAGTTCCAATGGCAGGGGCCTCTAAGGTTACAATGGGAGATAGATTTCCAATCAGTAGAGGACTAGCTAGAAGCGATTGCTAGAGTTTTCCGCCCAGTTGAGACACACGTGGAGTAGATTCTGATCTTAGATACTATTCTTTTTCAATTAGAGACAATGAGGATGGTTTGATTAGTGATGAGGCCTCCATACAGGGACCATTACCCGAGATAGTACCGTCAGGTAGTGTGTCGGCTATATCACTGCTTGTTGGTCAGAAGTTGCAACTGGTGGTACCGGTAGAGGACACTTGTAGGCTTAGTGCCTTACATGTGTTTCAGCATCAGATACCCCTCAGGTTCTAGGGTGAGCTCGACTCATAGGTGTATGTAGAATGGCTTGAGGAGGTGGCTGAGTGTTCCCTAGAACTTATATATCTTCGGTTGGATGACGTGTTAGAAACTGAGTATTCATCGAGGCATACCGATCTTTTCTGGTACACGATGAATACGGTACGATCAGAGCTTGAAGGATCGAACTTCCATAAGAGGTGTTCTTAAAGGAAATATGAGCCAGCACAGTTCCTCTACGCATTCCTACTTATGTTAGGATGCTGGAGAGAACATTTTTGGTAGAATGTTTTTTGGTTGAGCGGATACAGCCAGTTAATGTTAGCATTGGGAAAGCAGGAAAGCAGGAAACTGATGCTAGTCTTAGAGGATTTAGCATGAAAAAATGTTTTGGGATGGGGAAGTGTTAAGGACAGATGAATCTATAGGGAAGAAGACCTAGAAGGAGAGCTAGGAGAGCATCATGATGTGGTGCACATTTATACATGTTACAACTACCCCCTTGTGTGGAACCCTCCAGGCTTAGGGAGCTTGAGGATAGGGGAACAGAGTAGCTGCATGTGGTCAAGGAGTGTGACCTAAAAACTCTAGGAGTGATTTGAGGTATGGTCTGTGTCTACTACTATCTACCGTAACAATAGACATAGGTACCATATCATTCCTTCCTTCCATGAATCTTGTCCACGATCTAGAGTTTCTGGTTAAACTGTTGACTTGACCTTCACGTCTTGAGATACCTTTGGGTGGAGACTCAATAATCACAATTATGCTAATAGTGTGATCTGACCCTTGAGGTGAGAGTTTCGGTTGGATCCTCCTGGTGGCAGTATTGAGGCCTTACGAGGTTAGTTTGGGTTTGGAATTGACATCCACGGTTCACACTCAGATTGAATGTATTAGGCGAATAAGTTGTGGTTTATCTAAAACATTGGCATGGGGGTTTCCTTGGTCAGCGAATAGGAAACCCAGGCAGCACAGGTTAAACACATGCATAGTAGGGTGTAGTCGATCACTCTTGAGACGACCAAACTTACCCACATAGCAGCAGGGGTTTTGAGTTTTCAGTTCCAAACAGTTGGGACAGAACATGGGGACATCTTTTCAAAAGATGTTTCCAAGATTACCCCCCCCCAAGGGGGATGGACGTCTGCTTTGGCTAGATGCTACCGGAGGTTCATTCCAGACTTCTCCAGAGTATTAGCACCACTATTAGACTTGAAAAAGAAGGGGAAACCCTTCGTGTGGTCAAAGAGATGCCAACAGAGCTTTCAAGAGGTGAGTCAGAGGCCGACTAGTGCCCTCATCTTGAGGATTCCAGAGGAAGATGTAGGGTACAATGTTTGCTGCGACGCATCAGGGACTAGACTCGGGTGTGTCCTGATGCAGGAGAGAGCAGTGATCGCGTATGGTTCTCGGTAGCTGAGGCATCATGAGAAGAACAATGATACCCATGACCTGGAGTTAGCAGTAGTGGTATTCTCCTTGATGATGTGGAGACACTATCTAATGGGTGAGCGTTTTTTCGTGTATTCAGATCATATGAGTCTCTAGTATATCTTCTCTCAAAAGGACCTAAACCTGAGACAATGACGTTGTATTGAGTTCCTCTAGGACTATGATTTCAAGATAGTCTATACTCTTAGAAAGGGGAACTTTGTATCAGATGCACTCAGCTGAAGAACTTCTATACAGCTACAAGGAGAGGTGATATATCAGCTAGCTTCTTTACAGATATCCATTGTGGATAGAGTTGGTGTAGAGACCCCGACCCCAGAAACCTAGGAGTCGGTGCCTTCTGAACATGATGTGTTATCTTAAAATAGAACACACTTTTTTAACAACACATCATGCCCCATACAGAGGATCATGTGCGGTTCGGGTTCTGGGAAACCAGCAACTTCTAAAACAGTTCATCTTTTAAGAGCTGATACCTGAAAATTTTAAATCAAAACGTTGGGTGAGCATTAAAATACTCGGTAAGGGGTTTTTAAAAAATAAATGAAAACATTATAACATTTTAAAACATTCATTTAAAAGAATTTGAACATTCACTAAAGGAAGATTGTAACACATAATATAACAATGCTCAAACAAGGTTTTCAAGAAGAAAATGAAACAATTATGTCAATTCTCGAAGGAGTAACAACGGTTATCATGTGACTTACATAAGAATAAATTAAACAGTTAAATGTAATGCATAATCAGAGTCATGCATAAAGGAAAAAACTAAATTTTCATGTGCTGGACACTATTCTATTAAGTGACAAACACTAATCATGCTCCAAGCTTATACCAGTGAAATAATAACTTTATGAAAACATAAATGCATTAGTCGTGAAAAAAAAACTTTATCTTGGGTTGAACTTGTTACATAACTTGAATTATTTGGCATCAATGTTTTATCTTAGACAATCATTTTTGTATCACCAAGGTCCATCCCCAAGGTTTCAATAAAAATTACCAAGGTTATTCACCAAGGTATCAGTCTAAAAGGTCATCTCTAGAGATTAAGTCATTACCCAATGCATTGGAGCGCTATCAGGGCGCACCCTCGACATGTCTTTGTTATCATATTAGCCACATTGTTCATGATTTACTTAAATGGTTTGTATATTCAAGATGTCCATACCACCTTGAATATCTCATTCATTTTCATTTTACCCATGGTGTCCCATACCACTTTGGGTAATCTAATTTCATAGTTCATTTAGTGATATGTCATAAGCATGAATTATGTACAATAATAATAAAAAATGTACCATCACACATTTTGCTAATACATGGTATGATAGTTAATTTTGAAAAATGTGTGAATAACTAATCAAATGCATACATAGCTTAGTAAAAAATTCTTTTCACATTTGCTAATTACTAAAGCACATGAAATGGTGATATAATAAATGATAAATCCTTGAAATTATTATTCCATGGAGTGATTAATGAAAATACTAGAAATCAGTTATGGTGATAACTAGGCCATTGAACTTGTAAATAAAGTAAACCATAACTTGATTAATTAACGCATTCACCAAAGTAGGTTCATTTTGTCTTTAGGCAATAAAGGAACATAATAGGACGAAATGATCCCATAAATACTAAATCCTCTAATACATATTAATCAAGAGAAAATATACAATTTATCATAAAGTACGTCATGGGTCATGTCAATGAAGCTCATGTATTACAACATGTTCATCTGTGGGTACATGTATACAAAATACTTGTTGGTTTAGTAAATGAAAATATTATCCTTTATTAAAATCACACATGTATCAAAACATAAAGTCAATCCTGGTGATCATTAATTAAAAATAGGGTTTGGAATTTATACTTATAAATATATATATATACACATCACCATATATACACCAATAATGAAAAAAAGGTTTGTACACTAAAACAACAAAACCATTAAAATTTTCGTGAGTTCAAAAAAAACTCTTAATTTTTTTTAGTTAAGAACCAAAAATTTTAAGAGGGTTTAATATTCATGAGAAAATACATAAACATGAAGCAACTTTGGTTTTAAAAAACAACATAATGGATCCTAAACCAATGGCCAAGATTGCATCCAAAATATCATTCGAAGATAGTCATTCATCCACTAAAATCATACTAACTCGTTTTGAAGACATGTAGAAATATTTAGTTATATGTATATATTACTTGAATAACATATGTTAAGAGTCGATTTAAAATGCTACCTCATTATACATATATTACTTAGTATGACCTTGCTGAATGACGATGGATACCCTAAACCAAAGGGTTTGGGTTTTATTTATTCACATTTTTATTTTTATACAAACTGTATATACAGTATATATGTAAAAAATTATGTTTTGGGTTTCTTTGTAAAACTGAATCATAAAAAAAATTAAAAGGTTTCATACATATAACTCTTCTGATAACGCAAATGTAAACACCCTTGAGGGTATTACAAACCGAAGGGTTGGTTCATATACAAACTGTATATATACTAAGAGTATAATGGTATGGGTTTCTTCCAATGGAAAGAAAAACATGGAACCACACTTACACATGCACTCTACTGAAAACACGAAGGCAGATTCCATGAAGGCTATACAAACTGAAGGTTTATATGAAGTATATATATAAAAATAAACAGTATATATACCAAGATTATAAAAACGAGGTTCCTTTAAACGAAATCAAGCATGAAAGGACCCTTACCGTGCTTGGGGAGGAGGCTCGGACCGGGTGTACCTCGCGGGGTTGCTGGTAGTTCGAGGGAGAGAAAGAGAAGGAGGAACCGCCTCGGTTTCATGAATCATGAGGCGTTTATATAGGCCTCGGTGTTCATCGGTGACTCGACCCAAGAGGTTAGATCGACGTGGGAAAGATGAAGGAATAGTGAGCTAGTAGGGGGTGTTCGTAGGTCAAGAGGAGCAGTGCGGGGGAGAGGTTGAGCCGTCCTTGCGCAGGCCTACTGGTCGGGTTCTGTTGCGAGGAAGAATACAACGGCTCGACGCGGTAAAGGAATGGACAGCCGGGATTCACGAAGGGGAAGATCGCACGGCTGGAGAGGGCGTGGGTAAAACAATGAAGAGATCGGTTTAATGAGATCAAGGGCCGAGATTAGATCTCGGGGAAGATCGTGCGGTAAAAACATTTGGACGGATGAGATCGACACGGGAGTCGATTGGAGAATCCCGATCGCACGCAACGCATCCCACATCGAAATGGAACACGATTGGGGAGAGGTTTATAATACAAACCGCACAGAAACCAGGGCAATAACACGAACGCACACACACATGGGTCTTATACATGGACCCCATGCGGGCTTTGGCCCACCCCTACGCAACGCGCACGACATGCCTTACACACGGGCCCGCGTGCGACTGGACGAACCCACATTCGGCTCGGGCTCGGGCCTAGTTGACACTATGCATAAATGGGACCTCGGTCGGCACCTCGGGTCCCTGGGGGCTTGGTCTCGACCTAGAGGGATGGTCCCGTAAGGGATTCCCTCGGCTTGGCTAGGCCCCAGCATTATTTTTATAAAAAGTTATTTAGATTTCCCAAAAAAATTAATTTAAGCATACTTAGTTCAAAATATAAATATTTGCACAAAATGAGTCAATATAAAATAACAAAAAATAGTTTTAACTTAAAATTTAAATCCCTTTACCAGTTCATATTTAAATATTTTAAAATATATACCTTTCTTATTTTACATACAAAACCATTATAATTATTAGGATCTTAAAAATACACCATAAAAATTCTAAAAGACCACTAGTTATTTCAAAAATACATAATTTTGGAGATAAAAATATATAATTATTATTGATACCCTTTAAAAATATCTTTTATAAAAAGAATACTATGTTTTAACTATATAGGTATCTATCAGAGATTTTGTAAAAACAAAACGATTTATTTCCAAGAATACTTTTTTTTATTTTAAAACTATGATTCTCTTGAAAAAAAAAATAATTTAGACATATTATAATATTTGTAATATCATTAAATTATAAGGGCATTAAAAAAATATTTCATATAAAGTTACACTTTATCAATGGTAACCCAAAGGTCATTTTGAAAATGCAACGGCTATATATATTTAACAGTCATATCTCTAAGGACCATTATAAAAGTAGGGGAATTTTACAAAATCAAAACACTTGAACCATAAAGGATGGATCTCATCATACCATTGGTGCTGAGTATGTGCGCGGTGGTTCTGGATGTTATATTCTTCACACTGATGGACCCTGAAGACGTCAACTATCTGATTACTCGAGTTGTGATTCTTAGTAGTCTTGTTGTGGCTGTGTTAGGTCTTGTGCATGGTATTTTTAACTAGTTGGGTATTTTTGCAATGTAACTTTTTAAATATATACAAGTTTACTGTATTCTTCATGTTTTATTTCGTTTCAAAATCATTATTAGTACACAAGGCACAAAATAAAACAAGAGACATCATTAAAAGCATGACATATAAAACAAGAGACATCACAAGAGACATTACTAAAAGCATAACGTTGTTCACTTGGACTAGTTCATAAAACATGGGGCGTCACATTATCCCCCCCTTTAGAAAATTACATCCTTGCAATTTATTTCACAATACAACAAGGTTCTGCAACGTCCTCACCATCTCCACCAACGTGTAGGGTCAACAGGTGTATTTAGAGAAATCTCCACAGCGATGCTCACCTCTTCCAGTTCCCTAATCCAGATACACCAAATACAAGAGGGGTTGTACTTATGTTCTGGGCCTTCAGGCTTCCAGAGGGAAGCTCGAACAGTACAAAGTTCCGAAACGTCATTACAGACCAACGTAAGAAGGACTCGCCGAATTAAGTCTTGGTTGAGGACATTGAAGCCATAGATGTGGTCAAACAAGCTAAAGCTCAGAAGTTGGAGCATATAAGCCGCATGAGGATTTCCCTCTAACACAGCCTCCTGAATTTTCACTCTGGCTATGTAGTTTCAGCCTAGGGTGAAACAAAAAAAGAGCCCTTCATGATAACTTCCTCGTCGTTCACATCCGGCTAGCTGTGCAGAGCCAATACGGTAATACATGGAGACATTCCCCTGGAAGGTGCGGAGAATCTCCGGAGCATTTGTTACCTCAAACCACTGCTTGCACGTTTTTCGCAAATTTTCGAAGGGGTCATACTCATCCTCACACGTTTTGATTGCAATGATTTCTAGAATCTCAGTGGAAAGAGATAACAGGTGGGTTTGTCCTTCCATCTGAAAGTTTTAAGGCAGGAGTTCAATCACTTGAAAATCATTCAAGGACAAAAGCAAAGTAAAGACAAGGAAGGGGAGAGACAACATTTCAATAAACATACGTTTATTATTATTAGTCCTTGAGTTTCCCTTATCCACTGACTAAACGAACTCCACAAAGAGAAGAAAAACTCTCTAACTCCTCGAACCAAACACATGCTGAGCATTTAGGGAAAAACTCATGGGGCACCTATGATGTCTTATGAGTCTAGCATGAGGGCTATGAAGTTGAGAGACATCCTCATACACTTGTTGTCTATAGGATAGTCGGGTGGAATCGTCTTATAACCTTCTGAAGTCCAGAAACTGACCCCAGAAGTCGTAGTTTAAAATCTGACAAATGTAGCCAGCTCGGAGGTCCCCGTCAGTGGCAACTTCTTGGAAAGGTTTATCAATCATAGTGCCAAATCTCTCACCCACAGTGAAAATTCGGAAAAGTCCCTAATAGTACCTTCCTCGACGTATATAGGAGGGAAACTGGGTAATCATCATAAGGAGGTAATCTATTCCTACCCCCTAGTGTAACTGAAGCATCTGTGGTGAATTGGATACGTCGTAAAGGTGTTTTCATGTCATGCGGATATTGGAATAGTTTAGAAAATCCTCACTGCTAGCTAAGGAAACAATGGTCTCTAGGGCCTCTCTGGGGAGAGATAAGAGATTTTTTCCTTTTTTTCCATCTGAAATTTAAGAAAACACATTTTTAAGTAAAAATGGAGTATATATATATATATTTTTTTCAATTTTATGGTTTTCCAAGTTATCCAAACCTCCCTCTGATACCAACTGTAGAAACTTCGACCCCAGAAACCCTGGAGTAAGTGCCTTCTGAACATGATGTTTTATCTTAAAATTTAACACACATTGTTAACAACACATCATGCCCCATACAGAGGATCATGTGCGGTTCGGGTTCTAGGAAACCGGAAACTTCTGAAACAGTTCATCTTCTATGAGCTGATACCTGAAAATTTTAAATCAAAACGTAGGGTGAGCATTGAAATACTCAGTAAGGGGTTTTTTTAAAAGAAAAGAAAACATTATAACATTTTAAAACATTATTTTAAAAGAATTTAAATATTCACTAAAGGAAGATTGTAACACATAATATAACAATTCTCAATCAAGATTTTCAAGAAGAACATGAAACAATTATGTCAATTCTTGAAGGAGTAACAATGGTTATCATGTGACTTAAGAAAAAATTGAACAGTTAAAAGTAATGCATAATCAGAGTTGCACATAAAGGAAAGAACTAAATTTTCATGTGCTGGTCACTATTCTATTAAGTGATAAACACCAATCATGCTCCAAGACTATACCAGTGAAATAAGAACTTTATGAAAACTTTAAGGCATTAGTCGTGAAAAAAAAACATTATCTTGGAGAGAATTTGTTACATAACTTGAATTATGTGTCATCGACATTTAATCATAGACAATAATTTCTGTATCACCAAGGTCCATCCCCAAGGTGTCAATAAAAATTACCAAGGTTATTCACTAAGGTATCAGTTTAAAAGGTCATCTCTAGAGATTAAGTCTTTACCCAATGCATTGGAGCTCTATCAGGGCGCACCCTTGACATTTCTTTATTATCATGTGAGCCACATCGTTCATTATTTACTTAAATAGTTTGTATATTCAAGATGTCCCATACCACCTAGAATATCTCATTCATTTTCATTTTACCCAAGGTGTCCCATACCACTATGGGTAATATAATTTCTTAGTTCATTTAGTGATATGTCATAAGCATGCATTATGTACAATAATAATAATAAATGTACCATCACAAATTTTACTAATACATGGTATGATAGTTTATTTTTCAATATATGTGAATAACTAATCACAGGAATACAAATCTTAGTAAAAAATTCTTTTCACATATGCTAATTACTAAAGAACATGAAATGATGATATAATAAATGATAAATACTTGAAATTATTATTCCATGGAGTGCTTAAAGAAAACACTTAAAATCAGTTATGGTGATTACTAGGCCCTTGAACATGTAAATAAAGTAAACCATAACTTGATTAATAAATGCATTCACCAAAGTAGGTTCATTTTGACTTTAGGAAATAAATGAACATAACAAGACAAAATGATCCCATAAATACTAAATGCTCTAATACATATTAATCAATCCAAAATATACAATTTATCATAAAGTACGTCATGGGCCATGTCAAAGAAGCTCATTTATTACAACATGTTCATTTGTGGGTACATGTATACAAAATACTTGTTTGTTTAGTAAACACCAAAATTATCCTTTATTAAAGTCACACATGTATCAAAACATAGAGTCAGTCCTGATGATCATTACGTAAAAATAGGGTTTGGAATTTACACTTATAAATATATATATATATACATCGCCATATATACACCATGAATGAAAAAAAGGTATTTACACTAAAACAACAAAACCATTAAAATTTTCTTGAGTTCAAAAAAAAGAAACTCTTAATATTATTTTGTTAAGAACCAAAAATTTTAAGAGGGTTTAATATTCATGAGAAAATACATAAACATGTAGCATCTTTGGTTTAAAACAACAACATAATTTAACCTAAGCCAATGTCCAAGATTTCATCCAAAATACCGTTCGAGGATATGAATTCATCTCCTAAAATCATACTGACTCGTTTTGAAGACATGCAGAAATATTTAGTTATATGTATATATTACATGAATAACATATGTTAAGAGTCAATTTAAAATGAAACCTCATTATACATATTTTACTTAGTATAACCTTGCTGAATGACCATGGATACCCTAAACAGAAGGGTTAGGGTTCAATGTATTCAGATTTTAATTTTTACACTAACTATATATACACTATATATGTAAAAAAATAAGTTTCGATTTCATTGTAAAACTTAATCGTAAAAAAATTAAAAGGTTTCATACATATAACTCTTCTAATAACGTAAAAATAAACACCCTTGAGGGTATTACAAACCGAAGGGTTGGTGCATATACAAACTGTATATATACTGAGTGTATAATGGTACGGGTTTCTTCCAAAGGAAAGAAAAACATGGAACCACGCTTACACATGCACCCTACTGATAACATGAAGGCAGATTCCTTGAAGGCTATACAAACCGAAGGTTTTATATTAATTATATATAAAAAAATAAACTTTATATATACTGAGAGTATAAAATGGAGGTTCCTTTAAAAGAAAGAATGCATGCAAGGACCCTTGCCTTTCTTGGGGAGGAGGCACATGCCGGGTGTACCTCACTGGGTTACTGGGAGTTCTAGAGAGAGAAAGAGAAGGAGGAACCGCCTCGGTTTCATGAATCAGGAGGCGTTTATATAGGCCTCGGTTTTCATTGGTGACTCAACCCAAGAGGTTAGATCGACGTGGGAATGATGAAGAAATAGTGAGCTAGTATGGGGTGTTCGGAGGTCAAGAGGTGTAGTGCGGGGGAGAGGCTAAGGCGTCCTTGCATAGGCCTATTGGTCGGGTGTTGTTGCAAGGAAGAAGACGACGACTCGACGCGGTAAAGGAATGGACGGTCGGGGTTCACGAAGGGGAAGATCGCACGGCTGGAGAGGGCATGGGGAAAAAATAAAGAGATCGGTTTAATGAGATCGAGGTCTGCGATTCGATCTCAGGGAAGATCTTGCAGTAAAAACATTTGGACGGGCGAGATCAACACAGGAGTCGATCGAACGGTCCCGATCGCACAGAGCGCGTCCCACATCGAAACAAAACGCGGTTGGGGAGAGGTTTATAATACAAAGCATGCAGTAACCGGAGAAACAATAGGAACGCACACACATAGGGGTCTTACACACGGACCCCATGCGGGATTTGGCCCACCCCTATGCAACGCACACATCAGGCCTTACACACGGGCCCGCGTGCGACTGGACAAACCCATATTCGGCCCGGGCCCAGGCCTGGTTCACACTATGCATAACTGGGACCTTGGTCGGAACCTTGGGTCCCTGGGGGCTTGGTCTTGGCCTAGAGGGCTTGTCCCGTAAGGGATTCCCTTGGCTTGGCCAGGCCCCCGCATTATTTTTATAAAAATTTATTTAGATTTCCCAAAACAAACTAATTTAAGAATACTTATTTCAAAATATAAATATTTTCACAAAATGAGTCAATATACAATAACAAAAAATATTTTTAACTTAAAATTTAAATCCCTTTACCAGTTCATATATAAATATTTTAAAAGATATAACTTTCTTATTTGACATACCAAACCATTATAATTATTAGGATCTTTTAAATACACCATAAAAATTCTGAATGACCACTAGTTAATTCAAAAATAAATAATTCTAGAGATCAAAAGATATAATTAATATTGATACCCTTTAAACAAATCTTTTATAAAATGAATACTATGTTTTTAACTATATAGGTATCTATCAGAGTTTTTGTAAAAACAAAACGATTTATTTCCAAGAATACTTTATTCTTATTTTAAAAATATGATTCTCTTGTAAAAAAATATTTTAGACATATTATAATATTTGAAATATCATAAAATTATAAGGGAATTAAGACAAGTTTTCATATAAAGACACACTTTATCAACGGTAACCCAAAGGTCGTTTTGAAAATCCAACGGCTATGTATATTTAACGGTCATATCTCTAAGGACCATTATAAAAGCCGGTGCATTTTACAAAATCAAAAAACATGAACCAGAAAGGATGGCTCTCATCATTCCATTGGTGTTGAGTACGTGCGTGGTGGTTCTGGATGTTATATTTTTCACACTGATGGACCCTGAAGAGGAAAACTATCCGATTACTTGAGTTCTGATTCTTAGTAGTCTTGTTGTGGCTGTGTTAGGTTTTGTGCATGGTATTTTCAACTAGTTGGGACTTGTTGCAATGAAACTTTTTAAATATATACCAGTTTACTGTATTCTTCATGTTTTATTTCATTTCAAAATCTGTATTATCACACAAGGCACAAAATAAAACAATAGACATCATTAAAAGCATAACATATAAAACAAGAGACATCACAAGAGACATTACTAAAAGCATAACGTTGTTCACTTGGACCAGTTCATAAAACCTGGGGCATCATAGTTGGAGGAGCCTTTATAAAGTGTCTTATAGTCACACCCCCACTTCTTCAGCGAGTCAGGAAGGTGCAATGTGGAGACGATGACTGCGAGACGCAAAGTGCTCATATATCCATAGGGCAGGCACCTGGTAGATTTTTTGAAGGTGGGGAGCACGTCATCCTCTTCATGGGACGTACCTTGGTACTAGAAGCACTTTAAGAGGAAGTGTTGAGGGAGTTCCACATATCCCCTTTAGCGATACATCCAATAGTGTTGAAGATGTACCAGGACCTTTGGTAACAACACGGGTGGCCAGTTATGAAATAGGTGGTAGCAGAGTTTGTCTCTAGATGCCTCACTTGTCAAAAAGTAGAGGAACACCAGGTACCAGAAGGCTTGGTACAGCATTTAGAGGTCCCAGAGTGGAAGTTGGATGGGATATCCATGGACTTCGTGACTGGTCTTCCACGTACATCCAGGGGTCACGACTTGATTTGGGTGATCTTCAACCGACTCACCATGTCGGCCCACATCCTACCGATCAGAGATCAAGGTTCAGTAGAGAGCTTGAGACACCTATATGTGCAAAATATTGTGCGGATTCATGAAGTACCTTCTTCTATTGTCTCTGATCGTGATGCACGGTTTACTTCCTGGTAATGGAAGGGGTTGCATGAGGCTTTTAGGACGCATCTACGTCTGAGAACCGCCTTCCATCCTCAGATATATTTCCAGACCGAGTGAACCATTCATACCCTTCAGGACATGAGACATGTCTATGTCATCGACTTCAGTCTCTTTTGGGAGGATCACTTGTCTTTGGTTGAGTTTGTGTATAACAACAGTTATCACTCCACCATCAGGATGGCACCTTTTGAGGCCATGTATGGTCGACCTTGCAGATCACCACTATGTTGGACATACCCAGGGGAGTCAGCACTTGTGGGACCAGAGATGGTACGGCCTACAACAGAGAATGTGCAGATAATCCAGGAGCATATGAAGACTACATAGTGCAGACAGAAGTCGTATGCTGACATGAGACATAGACCTTGGGAGTTCGAGGATGGTGACCATGTCATTCTACGAGTCCCACCTCAACAAGGTCTACAGAGATTTGGTCGACGTGACAAGTTATCATTAAGATTCATCGGACCATTCCAGTTCCTCAGCAGAGTAGGAGAGGTGGCCTACCGCGTGAATCTTCCACCTCAGTTGCACCGGGTGCATGCCGTATTCCATATATCTCAGCTGAAGAGATATGTGAATGACCCTTCCCACATCATCGACCCTGAAGAACTGGAAATCGATGAAGGGATGATTTCATAGAAGTTCTAGTGGAGATTGGGAATCGAAAGGAGCGGGTCCTTCGTGGATTTTCGATACCTCTGGTGCAAGTTCGCTGGCAGTATTGAAACCTCCAGGAGAGCACATAGGAGCGGGAGGCTCAGATGCGTGCTCAGTACCCCCACTTGTTCCCATAATTGTGAGTTGTGGCTTACTAGGGGGTAGATCCCTGACGTGGGGAGAATGTAAAGACACAGAATTTATATGTAACTTTTTTCATTTAAATAGAAATTTTACGGGTCTGGGAAATCTGACGGCGCGTGACTCCGAGGCCCGGAGTGCCCACAATGATCTATTGAAGTTTTTTTTAAGATTAAGTTAACAGGCATAGGAATTTTTCCTGAAAAGTGGAATAACTTTTAAATGGTAACTCGGATCAGAAATAGGAGGGCACTGTTGCGCTCAGGAGGGTGGGTTTATCCTTGGCGCAACATAAGATTAGTCGGTCCAGGCCTCCTGTGAGAAACCCCCAAAATGGCATAATTGTAAATAAAATAATTTAATAAATTATTTTATTTTTCAAATGCTTATAAATCACAAACGGTGACTCAGATTTAAAATCTGAGACCACCGCTGAATTCATGAGTGTATGATTTCTTTATGAAGATACTAACTTTGGCCGACCCGGGCCACCAGATAAATTTAGTTTTTGGCCGCAAATAAAATTATTAAGTGACAATTATTTTATTGTAAAATTCATAACTTCTAAAGAGTAACTCAGATTGAAAATCCTAGAGTACTGTTGGGTTCGTTGGGGCGTGTTTCACCTAGGAAGAGCCCAACCTCAACTGGCACGAGTTGAGAGAGACTGATAATAATTTTCCAAACTTTTTTTCGGGTTCGTTCAGTAAACACGTGAGAGGAATTTTGTATCTTTTGAAGCGGTGCTCGAAAATGAAATCTGAGGGCACCTTTGAACTCGCAGTGCCATTATTCGCTTAATATGACTTTAACTTCGATGGTAGTGAGTCAGAAATAAAAGTTAGTTTTTGAATTTTTATAAAAAATAATAAAATAAATTACAACACTTTATTTTATTTTTAAGTTTCCTTGTGTGGGGTGTGTGGGTTGAAACCTCCCCATGGGAGTTGGTGGTGGGACCACCACACCCTAACCTCCCATGATAGGTTATAGTGGTGGGGTCCACCTGAGTATAACCTCCCTATTAAGGATAGGGGTGGGAACCACCTGACCCCTATTGATGGTGGAGGATGAAACCTCTCCACTCCACCTCATTAATGAGGGAGGACCTCTTGACCTCCTCTAAGAAATTAATTATGACAACGCACATGCAAATTAATTGTGCCAACGCACGTTCCAATTAATTATGTCAACGCACGTGCCAATTAATTTTGCCAATGTGTGTAAATTTATTAAGGGGAGTTTCTTTCTCCATTTGAGTTGTGTGCCAACAATAAAATAATAGACAACCTATTATTATTATATGGTTGGAATTATCTTTTGGTGGAACAGAGGGAGAGGAGAGCTAGGGAGAAACATTCTCCCAATGAAGAACGCGAAGAACTATAGTGATGCTTCTTCCATGGTCTTCTACCCCTACCAATTTATGACATAGAGCGACTTCCCTCCTCATCGTCGTCAATGGACCGACACATGAGCTTTTATTGGGAGTGCATGACGAACGTGGCGATCGACGAACGTCATCATCTTCTTTCCACAACACCGTCAAAGAACGTCGATCAACGACAGACGAATCAAAGGTAGCGGTTGTTTCTTTTAAAGTACCATGTTCTTCCTTCCTTAAATGAAGAATGTTGATGTTTACCTTTTTTGGGCGGGGTGTTGTGTTCTGTTCATGAGAGCCTATTGCTACCACCCTAAACGCGGAGGGTGCGGGCCAAACCAACATGGCTCGTCCCCTCTGTTGTTATTTTTGTGATGACACCACGACGGCATGGAAATGAAGAAATGGAGACGAAGACGGCGAACAAAAGTCACGCTGCCCTGGCCTCCAAGAATCGTGCCACCATCGCGATGCATCGGTGCTTCCGGCCAAACACCGCCACGCCTCGCGCCGCCTGACCGCACGCCACCACGCCCCGTGCTGGCCTGCCCGCGTGCCGCTGCTCCCCGTTCCAGCCTACCCGTGCGCCCTATGTGCTGCTCGGCACCACCGGCGCCCTCGTGCCCTTCCAGCGGCCTACCCGGCGTGTGGCTTGCATGCCCGGTCGTGGCCTGCTCGGCACCCCTGCGGCCTAACATTCCCTGCCCAGCGCCCCCACGGCCTGCCCCACAGCCTGTCACGCCCTGCACGGTTCACCCACGGCCTCCCCGGTGTCCAGTCGGCCTGCCCGCGCCCCGCGCGGCCTGCCCACTGGCCTCCAGGATACTGACGTCCCAAGCCACCTCCCTCGCAGCACTGGCCGAACCAGCCTCGGCCTTCGGGCTGAGCCGTATGCGTGGGGGCATCTCGGCTAAACCGCCCTCGTAGTCCACTTGGCCGGGCCCAGCGGACTGGGCCTAACTTAACGGGCTGACCTACCCAACAAGATGGGGCAGACCCATCCTGTCTGTCCAGGATAACCCAGGCCTGGTCGACCCAGACTGGGTTGGGTCGAGTCGGTTCGACCGAGACAGACCGGGCCCGGGCCCACTAACGACTCTTTGCTTACATTGACCATACCTTTGACACCGGACATCCATTTGACGAATCGTCAGTGGCGCTGGTAATCTCCTTGAGAGACATTACCTTTGAGAATACCCCACTAGAGTTCGGGGTATAGTTGAGATACGGTCAGGTTGGTTCGTACACGAATCCAACTGGGCCCCCGGGACTAAAATCCTAATAACTAACAGATCGGGTGTCCGATAGACGCGTCATCTATTGCATTGAGACCCCTATGACGAGGCGGACAATTGAAATACTTCCACGTGGAACTTCACGACATTTGGAGTATCGACTTGTAGCTCGTGGAGCATACCCTCCCAGTGAGGAGCGAGTAGATTGCAGAGTCCTAGTAGCCGACTGAGACTTGACGACTGCTGACCAATCGACTTGGAGTGATTCAGATCTCCCAGTGGTGAGTGTGGGGTTTTAGAATCAGACCCACGACGGAGGAGCGCTTGGTTATAGCGGCAGACCCGAGGTACTCGACAGAAGGAGTACCTCTGTAGGCTATGAGGGGGATTAATTTGTTGTAGCGGCACACCCATGGTGGGTAGTTCCTCTATGTGAGCATGGCAGACCCATAGTACTCGACAGGTGGAGTATGTCGGCAGTCCAAGGTTAGTGGGAAGCACTTGGTTGTAGAATAAGATCCACTGTACTCGACAGAGGAGGAGTTCTCCAACAGCTGTTGTTTCGACATCGTGAATAAAAATCCTAGTTGAGCTCAGTCAATGACTTTTGTGATTTCCTCATGATTGAGATGGGTTACTAGATATCTTATGTATATGTATGGGCATATACTTAAGTAATGGTAATCCGTTGATTTCATACTTTGTGGTTTATCCTTGTTGGATTTTGTGAGACCTTGAGGGTCTCAGGGTCCCTAATGATTATCGTTATACTCACCCATGAACGGGTTATACCCCCACCTCGTTGTGTTGGATGCAGATGACAGATAGCACTGACGGAGGTCAAGAGCACCAGGACAGGACGGTACCCAGAGGTGGACCTTACGACGAGTCAATACACAGAGGAGTCTGATGGACATGGAGTGCTAAGGTTTCCATCTGTACCTACCCTTAAAGTAGGAACCCCAGAGGATGATCCAGGGGATTCTCTTTACCTTTTAGTTGTTTGTCCCATTTTTAGTTGTACTTTTACTTTACAGTTGGGATTTTATTTTAGGCCCCTTTTTTCTTTCCAGTACACTCTTTGTATACAATATTTACTTAGTGTTTTTCTTCCAGTTGTGTACTCTATTGTGTTTGTTTCTCAATAATAAAGGCAATCCCTTCCCAGTTTAGGTATATACGCCTTCAGTGCTAGTCACCAGTCCCTGGCATATGGAAGGCCAGCTTGGGGTTGTCATGATACGGGCTCCGGGGGACGGGTCGTGACATTTAAAAATTAGATAGTAGATTATAATCCATTTTTCTAAAAAAGTGTCTCAAAAAATAAGAAAATCCAGAGAGTATATCACAAATCATGGTATTAAAAAAATTTATATGAATAATAGGTAGTAATCAATCCATTATCACATTGGAATCATGAATTTTTATCAAGTAATATTGGTAGTTTTGAAATAGTGATACAATTTAAAATTATATCCATCTAGTAAAAAGAAATATAAAATCCACTAAGATAATAAGAAATGAATTTCTAAATAATGTTCATTAGATTCCTTTGGTTTCATTTTTTTTAATATTTTATTTTCAAATAACTCATGTTAGAAACACTAGTAATTTTTTCCATGATCTAAACATGCCTTTAAAATATCTTTAGTCATAATGGATGTGTCCCCCTTTGTATAAAATATGTTATGAAAGCTGTTCTTCCTAATATTTATTACATCTAACATGTGATATGGTAATAATTTTGGCATGTATGGAATCTCTAAAAAAACTCATTACCCAACTATGATATCTACAATATACACCTATTTTTTATATGATTACAATTGGTCTAGAAGTTGTATGTGGAAATAAAGAGAAGATAAATTTTACCTATATACCTCAATACAAAACAATAGGTCCTTCTATTTCAAATCTATATTTTGTAAAATTATTTATATTCATAAAGAAATATTGATCTATAGGAATAGTTATTAAATAATATTCATAAAAATAAGGTTATCTTCCATTGAAAAGAATAAGGAATTATGGACCAAGTGTACTCTATCCAGATAGCATAACATATGTGTAAAATTTAGTGATTTCCCAAATCAATTTATATTTTAGTATAAAAATCTTTTATACAATTAAATCATATGTAGTTACACCACCACTCTACAAAAACAATATCTCATCAATCAGTGGATTCAAATAAAAATATATACTCTTCTTTGGATGTCCTAAAATAATAATACCAAATAGATATTTGTTTCCCTCATCATTTCCCAAAGAGGAAAGTTGTAAATAGTCATGGAAATATGACAATAATAATATTAAAAACCATAATAATAAAAATGATAAAATCCATTAGTACCTTGATAAAACAATACATTATGTGGGTCTAAAGAAAAATTTATATCGAACTTATCAGTATTTTTTAATGAATCACTATCATAATGATGATTTAGTCTTTTATTAATGGAATTATTAGTTAATTATATTTAATCAATGAAGTTGTGTTTCCAAACATATATAGACATTTCAATCATAGTTTCATAATAAAAAACCTTAACTGTTTATCGATAACAAATATAAAATATCATTTTTATATCACTTTGTATATTTATTTTATATATGTAGCATAGTGAACCAATGACTCATTTTAAATATAATAGATTATGTAATAATTTAAAAAAATTTGTATCTTTTGATAAAAATACCAAAATTAGATATTGACTTGTTAAATTAAAATAAATATATAGGCAATGTATTTCATTTAGGTAAAAAAGGATTAACTCATGAAAATATTTGGTGTAGACAAGTATTTTATATTCCCAAATCAAATTTACAAGTGGTGATTTTTTTAAAAGTTTCAAATATTCCTTTTCTGTATCGATAATATAAGGCATTATTAAAAAAAATTATAAATCATTACATCATTATGTTTACAATTAAAATTTTATATTATAATTAAATGTTTCTATTTCTAGAATAGATATTCAATAACCTCGTGTATTGAATTTTAAAATTATGATGAATATGAAGCCAAATAATTTTTATTTTCATTTGGATTATTTTCACCATATTAATACAAGAAAATATAATATTTTTAATAACATTAAACAATAGATGAACCCATAATTTAAAAAAAATATCAAATATCCTAATATGACATTTCATTAATGAAAAATTAATTATCCTATCTCAAGAAATATAAATTTGATATTGTAGATGATATAAATATTTAAACATCCTTAATTTAGATATGCTTTACAACAGAACCATGTAGATTTTAGGGATGATTTATCAAATCAACATATCATAAAAAAATTATTATCTATTTTGAGATCTATTTTTTTGTGGAGAATATAGTAATTTTTATATAATATGAAATTTTAAAAAAATTAATAAAATTTATATTCACATAATGAAAAACAAAATATTATTTTCCTAGATAGAAATATTTTTAATGTATTGCCTTTATTTATGTAAATGAAATGGATTCATAAATTCAACACAAATAATACCTATTAACATACATTAACTTTTTGATCACAAATAAATCTTACTCACGTGAAACTACCTGTGATGAAGTACATGTATTTTGCAATAAGATAAAATTCAATTAATTTAAAATTTTATAACATATTATAAATGCACAATGTAAATTCAAATTAATTTAACTAATATCTTCCTCATATTTTCATTTTTTACAAATATTTTTATAGTAATTTAATAATGCATTTTAAAATATTTTATTATCTATTATTTTTATTATTTTAATTATTTTTTAACTTAATAAATTTTAATATTTTGTATCTTATATTTATTATTTTATATTATTTTTCACTTTATTTACTAATTTATTATAAATTATAATTTGTTTTAGTTATAAAATAAAATTCATAGAAATTTACATATAAAATGAATTAAAAATTCTTAAAATTAATCTTTATACACCCTTATAGCGATCCACTCTTCTCATGATAGGTTGAAATAAAATATTTCAAGAATTAAAATGATTTTAATCACGATAAAAAAAGGTTTTCCCTCTATCGTATCTACATATTTAGGTAATCCTTTCATTAACATCACTGAAAAAATATATATGGTGGAGGGGTGGATAAAATGAGTAACATAAAGAAGAAAAAATGGAAAACATTAATTAAGACACAATTTTACTATTCATAAAATGAAATAAGAAAATAATAGAGAAAAACCTACGTTGATCCCAATAGCTGGGAACCATTTCAATAGAGTCCTGAAGACATTTTATATACATAGTGAAAGTTACTCTATCCTAATATAACCAGCAAAATATGTTACATGGAAGGATGATCATCTTCATTGATATCCCTTTATATGAGTTTTTTTCATTCTTAATTGGTTATTTGTTCTTAAAAATCATTCCAATATTAGTTTTTTTTTGTTTCATATATTATAGGCATATTTCAGCACCGATTGATCATTTAATGATTTGGTTATATAATATGAATAAAATATATATTTATGGTTGAGGGGTATATGTGGACTAGAGAACCGGTCCAAAACAAAAGATAATTTACACAAATGTTATTTTATTATTAATAGAACACATTTTCTTATTTATATTATTTGATTAGGTTTTAGGAGGGATCGACATTAGCATAGTAAATGGGTAATTCCATGATATTGGTTAATCACTAATTTCTATAGAATCATAGATATAGAAATAGATTAATCAGAGATAATGATTTGATTTCATATTGTTGTATCAATATATTTGAGGTAGTGATATACTATGATCCTTTAAAAATGGATTTCATAATTATTATCTTGTGAATGGTATAGTTTGTCATACCATTAGATTTATTATTCCTTTTTAATTAAAATTGGTTATCATAGACAACCTATGATGTTTAACATGTTTTATGCACTAATTAGAATCATAGGTGGAAATATTTTTTCATGAAATTTTTTGTAGTGGATCACAATAGGTGATAATGAATTTTAAACAAAACAGTACTAGTCTTCCTCATAAATGAGCAACACTGAATGTGATATTATCACAAATAGAGATATGTATGGTAAAAAATGACGATAAATGGTATTTTCTCATCCTTTACATTTATATTTTATCATAAAACAAACAAAAACAATCCTAAATTAAATATATCATTATCTTATATAATACAAAAATTATAAAACCATCTAATACCTATAGTAAATTCTTTTTACAAATAGTTAAATTATTTATTCCAAAATATAATGAAATTTCCAAAAATATAATAACACTATAAAATTATTGTGGAATTATAAAAGAAATTTTTTATGAAATATATGAAAATAGATTCCTTATCTAACCCTCACATTTAATATTTGTGTTCACAGGAAAAAATTATATCCATATCTAAATTCACAACTAGTGTAAAATGAGATGGATTTTTCAAAAAATATAAAACAATGTTATCATTCCAACACATTTAATTTATTTGAAAAGCTTATGATTCATAATATACATATCAAAATTGTATTTTATTTTTAATATGAAACAAATTTTATAAAATTTTACACATGAAATTTATGTCACTCATTACTCAGTAAAATAGCATATATGGTGTAATTCTCAGACCTGGAAAATTCATGATTCACCATTTACTTATAAAAAAATTAAACTATATAAAATGGTAAAATGAATAATTTTTTAAATCTAATGTTCTTGGAATGTATTTTCAGTGTCTATGGGTTTGTGGATAAATTTTTAAAAAATGATAAAAATTATAAATTTTTACTCATAAATACAATTCCTGATTAATTGAAGAATATTTAATGAATATTTATCACTCACATACCCTAAAAAAATATGTACCATTAAAAATCTCATTTAATTGATTATGGTGAAGAGGAATAAAAATTCATAATGAATAATTCAATCTATGTTCTCTATTTTTCATTTTTAATTATTTTATTACGTAATTTTTTTTGTTTTCATTTTTTATAAATATTTATGATTTATTAAATTATTTCAATAACTTTTTTTATTCAAGGTGAATGGGTTATAAAATTAATATAATTAAATAATGATTTCTCTGGAATTTTTTATCTTCAAATTACCAAAAGGATATCACCTCCCCTGCATTCCCCTATATGACTCATATGATATCATCATCCTCTATAACCAAGCATAAAATAATAATGAAAAATATATGTATTGAGGATAGGTATGTTAGATTATATCTTGAAATATTCCTTAAACCTTGAAATACATTTATCTTTTATAGAGGTATTTAATAGGGATAACATAAAGTGTGGTTACTAAATAAAACAAAACATGGCTAACATTTTAATACTATTGTTTTAAAATAATTTCATGTACTCAAATAATATTTGAAAACAATAACATGTTTTAGATCTCAAAAAATATTATTTTTATCCTAAAAAAAGTAAGGGTGTAATAAATAATATTTATATATGTGTATTAAAACTACTTAGGAATGAGGAAAATAATTTGGGCCAGTCACATTTTTGTTTTATTGGTGCTTTGTGCTGGTCGTTTCTCTTGGTGTTTTTGATGAAGTGGATGAAGTCGATGACGACAATCCTCTGTTCCACAGTGGCGATGATGATGGCTTCTCTGGGCGTCATCAGATGATGTCTCTCTATGGTGTCGTTCTTCTCTATTCGACGGTGGCTTCTGGTGTTTCTATGAGGTGAAGATGATGGTGTTCATGGCGGAGACAGGGTCAGTGCCAAGGATTTTGGTGGTGGATCTCGTTCAACTAGATGCAGTTTTTGGAGACAATGAGGTTGATGGTTTGGGGTTTTTTGTTTTGGAAGCTCCTGTAATGGTTGTGAAGATCATGTCTGTTTGGATATACGGTGTGGCGATGACGTTGGATTTCAGGGCGCAGCTGACAGCTCGATGGTCTCCGTCGATCTCTGGTGGTCTGGTGTTATGTTTGGACGTCAATGACGATAGTGGGATGGGACGGTGTTGATGACTATGTTGGTTCGTAATGATGATTGACAGTCAACGCGTCACCGACTGACGCAAGTGAATCCTGGATCATGATTTTCTTGGTTTCTGTCTTCACAATGGTTTTTTCTAAATTTTGAATTTCAAATAGTCCTTTTGTCTATGTATCCCGCATGATGTTTCCCATCCTAGGGTGATGGTTACTGCTCAGCCATAAAGCGGGTTTTTAGAAAATCAAATAAAAATCAATTTTTAGGTCAACTGACATTAGTTAATAAGAAAACATATCAATACTACATTATAAACATTAATGTTAAATTAATAAACTCCAAATCCAAAATGAAATTAGAAGAAAAAATATTGAATTCAAAGTATGGTTCAATGTTTCAGAAAATCCATATAAAAAAGAATAAGACAAAAAGAAAACAAATATACAAATTCTTAAAAAATAAGAAATTTTTTCCTCCTCTCCCACACATAATTAAAATTGTTATTCAATATAACTCCTATGTAATTTAATCCATGTAATCAAAAAACCTAAATTATATGGTGAAAAATAAAAATTGGGATTAGAATATATGGCCTGTGATTATTTTTTAGTTGAATTCAACTTATTAAATCTAATTAAAATGATAAAATCCAACAAACATATGAAAATTTTATTTAATGAAAAATTAATGGAAATTAAAGGAAATAAAGGAAAATATGGGGTTACCTACCTAGAATAACTGAACATATAATTTATATAACATTATTGTACAATAATTTTATTTAGGGTCCAATTTTTTTTTCTGGTTTCCTAAAATGTAATCACCATATAGTAATATAATAAATTCTAACAGACATAGATTTTATGAAATTTAAAATTTAAAATTAATTTAAATTATCTGATTTAATCCATTACGCACAATTCACATTTTTATTCCATTATAAACAACACCAATATTATCTTCAATTTCATATAATATCATGTTTCCTCAATAGCTTCTATTAAAGACAAGGTTGAGTCTTGCCTGACAATAATATACTATTAAAATTATTATTTGACATTATAGTTATCACATGGCCATTGGAATGGAGGGAATGAATAGTATTATCTAAATTATAAAAATATTGTCAATAATTTTCATAAAATGGATTCATCAGTTACTAATTAATTAAAAATGGAAATATAAACCAATTTTTTTAAGGTGGGGGATGAGTCCCCAATTATTATATAAAAAACCCAAGCAGGAGAGTATCAAGTACAGCCCTATTCAAAGGACAGTAATTTCAAGTTCCTCCTTCCAGATGGCCAATCCTCTTTCTAATTTTATCAGCGATTAACCATTCTTTGTCCTACAACTCATTCCATAGTTTGACATCAATGTGCCCGCGTCCCCTCTATCCTCTCCCTCCACTGTATCGGTGTTCTAATTCTTGCGCTGGGTGAAGTAGAGATTCCCAATCTTCATATGAACCGTTGTCCTCTGCCACCTCTTTCTTCTTCTCTTCTTCAATTATTTCAACATGTTTCTTTTGGCTGCGGGTTCCAACCTGTTGCCATGAGTCACCATTCATGTCTTCAATATTAGTATCCTAGTCAGTGTTATTAACAACTATCAGATGCTCCATTTCGTGATGTTTTTTGGGTGCTACGACTTGTACACTTAAGGGTGGAGTGTGAGAAATAATCCCACCTAAAGGAGCACTAACCTGTTGTCCAATATCCATCTGGACAGTGGACTCTGTCTTGGCCAAATCAGTAACACCATGGGTAGAAAGAGAAGCCACCACACTGGTCAGCTGCTTTTCAAAAACGCAATATTTTTGTCCATAAAGGTATTTAGTATAAATAAATTAAATTAATAACTATTAGTGAGATATGTTAATAAAATTTAAATTTCACATATTCATTAAAAGAATTTTAAATTACCCAAATAATTTTTATTGGCATAAAATAAGAATAAATCCAATATTAAGTAGAAAATAAGTATTTTCAGAAAAGGAAATTTTGCCTCCATTTAGTTGAAGATTTGTTTTAAAACCAAATTTTGAAACTTTTATAAATTTTATTTACCAAAATAAATTTCATTTTTTTAATATGAATTTTAATATTATATTATGGTGAATTTTTACTTTTTCAAAAAGGTCACTTTTTATAAATAGTAAAAAATACTGAATATTAATTGAAAAGTAACTGTTATTGTAAATAATTTATAATTTTAAAAAAAAATTTAAGTTAAATTGGATAAATTAAACATCAATTAAAAAAAATTGTGTCATTTTAATATTTTATATATTGAATTTTTATATAAAATCTTAGTGAACTTTTGAATATTTCAATTTAAAAACTCTCTTTCTCATTCTGTATTTGGGATTAATTAAAAATTAAAATTTTCTACTTATGGATATTGAATTTGGAAAATGGGATTCAATATTTATGAAAATAATTATTTAAAATGTCTAGTAATTTCAAATAATTTATCAAAAATAGTAGTGAGATAAATTAAAATTAATTACAGTGATTAAAGTAAAAAATGAGTTGACTAACTGGTTAAAATTTAATCTCAAGGGGATTGATGACCTAAAAACCTATCCAAACCCCATTGGATGGAAATATTTATATAATATCCCCTCTTGTTTCTAAAATAGTTAATTATACTAGGCACATGGTTTTAGGTATACCTCCCAATAGTGTTTTCTTTTTGTAATTTACAAAATTCCACTCATCATCAATTATAAAAGGTCGCTAACTCTCCCCAAATATACACACCAGTAATTACATTTTACTCTTCTAAAACATACCAAAATATGCTCCCAAAATCCATATCCTCATAATATATTATTTGTTTATAGAAATTAAACAAAGGATTTATTTTCATACAAACCAAAAGGAGTGACTTGACGAAGTGGTAACATTCATCAATGGTCAATTTTGTATTATTTATTTCTATACCACTTAAATTATTCTTATAAGTTGGTGAAATAATGAAATAGGTATAATAAATATATATATATATATTATTTTTATGAAATTATCACATACACACATCTATCAAATAGGTTACAAAAACATTGTTTGTGTGTATGGAAGACTACTGCCTCACAAAATTATATCGTTCTTTTTTTCTTTACAACCCCTCATGGGTTGGAATTAATATAAATATACTATTTATATATTATATTTATGATATTTATTACATGTTACAACCTATTAATTAATTTCATCATATACATCC
The DNA here is from genome assembly GCA_963277665.1 of Viscum album. Lineage (NCBI taxonomy): Eukaryota > Viridiplantae > Streptophyta > Magnoliopsida > Santalales > Viscaceae > Viscum > Viscum album. The sequence goes on along the minus strand of OY728155.1, from coordinate 1,643,882,583 downwards.
TGTTTACATTTCAAATCATAGGGGATATGATTACATCGCTCATGAGTGCGATGGACTACCACCTCACGTAGTGATGTGAAGAGTTTTTCACCAATGTGTTACATGGAATGTAATAAGGGTAAGAATAATTATTATATATTATATACATGAAATAATTATTATATTAATGACATAATCATATTTCTATAAATATAATATATCATTTTCTTCTTAAAATTTCACACACTGAAAAAATGATAATGTCGTCCATGGATGTGTGGACTACCGCCTCCTTGGAGAGATGTGATTATTCTTTTTTTATCACCACATAACAATTATGATATATATAACTATATAAAATTAAATATTTTAATATTTATTATATAATTATCATTCAATAAAATTAAATTTTTATTTACTTCTTTCCATAATTATCATTGAAATAAATAGAAATGTTAGTCCCAAGTATATATGGCCTTCTGTCTCAATGATTGTAACATTGTTCCATTTTTCATAATCACCTTTCATAATTGGTTTTCAAAGTATAATATATATATATATATATATATTATAATTATATCATGATTATTATTCTATATATGTTTAATTAATGACCAGTTTGAGGTAAGTCAATATATCAAAGTCATTTTTGAAACATAAGACGAATATGCTCAAAACACCATAATTAAAATTAATTGATTAAGTAATTAAATAAAAAATTTCTGTAAGTAAAAAAAATTTAATAATAAAATGGAAATATATATAGATGAATAAAATTATTTACATAATTTTATTATTCAGGAAGATATATAATAAACTTGACGAATCAGAATCAATGTACGAGTTTTTCTCATCTAAATTTTATTTCTATGAGATACATGCCATATTCAACACCTATTTGTATTGTGTAGTGTAAATGATTACCATAAATGAATTTTATTATTATTATTATTATTATTATATGGTAATTTACAAATCCATTTTAGGTTATCTCTATCGTAGGGTTTACAGTTTCAAAGTAACCAAAGCGGGAAGGGAATTTTGTCATCATTTTCCTTCTTTGAAACATTTGTTATGTTATAAACCTATCTTATTTTATATATATTATATATAATTTAATATCTCAAATTATCCATGTATTATTTTTCAATATTATTTCAAATTATTTCTAGACTAGGGTTTGGGACGACATACAATTCTGAGGCCCAGAGTTCCAGGAATAAATGTTTGAAATAGATTAAATATTTAAATCGCATGTGCGAGTGGTTTTCATGAAAATGTAGAATGAAATTTAAATGGAGGCCTGGATCAGAAATATGTGGTAATTTTTACATTCATAACAACATATTTACCTTAGGTGGGGCCTAACATCGGATAGCATGAGTAAGCTTCAAAAGATGATTATTAGACATTTTAAAGGAAATAAAATAAATTAATAATTTATTTAATTTTAACATTTCCATGACACAATGATGTGTTTTGTGGATTTAAATGACCAGGATCCTAGGGTTAGGCCTGTAACCATGTAAAAAATCCATGGAATCCATTGGTACTTTAGAGACGATCCACCCCAACGAATTTCTGATGAACAATGACAAACTACGACATATTGATTGTTGTGCAGCAAGATTGAATCGAAATTAGGGACGTCCTCTTCTTTTCCTATTTCAATGATCTAGGTAGGGTTATTATTTTAAATTCTTTATTTTCCCCATTATTTGATTCAATATATAAATACAGATCAACCCATGAACAAGTTGACTCGCAGATCATTCATTTTTATGCAACGGTATTTTATCGAATTTACTTTGGGGAATTGATCCATGTTTTATTAGATTCATATTTTGAATTTCTATATTAGATCCTTCTAATGGGAGAATATCAATGTTATGATGAATGATGGAAGAGGTTTGTTACTCGATTTTCTATTTGTATTTCATCTCCCTTTCGACTCGTGCGTTCTCTGCGTTCTTCATGGGGTTATGAAAAATAAATCATTATGCCTCATTTTCATAGAGAAATGACCCCAAATCATATATATAGAATCATGAAGACCTATGAAAGGTGAGAAAATGATGTTGGCAGATGAATTGTCTTAGTTCATGAGAAATCATTCTTCAACGGCTCTTCATGTGGGTGTATTGAAACATGTTTTTAGCGCCAATCAGAGGAATGAAACCAATGGAATCAACCATACGGGGATGGAATGACCCTGAATATTGAGTTTCATGGAAATTTAATGGACAGGTCGAGAAATTGGAGATCACCCGAAGCACCTGACAAAGAACATCGATTTCTAGAAAAATTTGACGAACACGACGTGTTCTCCAAAGAACACGGAAATTGGGCCCAACTCAGTAGTGGATAGGGCTTACACATTGCAGAAGATGAAGAACATGTCATGTTTTCTAGAGGACATGGTGTGTGGGGCCCATATATTTTGGATAGGGTTTCAGGAGATAGGAAGTGATGGCATGGCGTGTGGGTCCTTAAGCCGAAGTCATCATGTATCTTGGGCGATACACGGACACGAGGTAGAGTATGCGGCATATACCCCACCACACGGCTAGACCGGGCCAGATATATAGGCTACCCCATGTATCAGTACTTGGGTTAGAAGACATAGTTTCAAACTATGTACTGGCACATGGACAGGGTACACAGGTGGACTCCGATTGAAGGAGAATAGTGTGTATGTTCTTCTACATGTCATGTGATTCTTCTTCTATGTGACATGTTCTTCTGAATTAGGTCATTGTACATGGGAAGTACCCAGAGTCAAGAGACACAATGGGTGACTCTTCTGCATGTCGTGTACTTTCTTGTACATTGATTGATCTCCTTGTCCACAGTATCTTGGACACGTTTTGTTTGGGTTAGTTCCAATTTTCTCATTACCCTAATGTTCAGGTATTGTTTCCATCCATATGAGTATGATTTCTTTAGTAGGACCTTATGGATAGAGTCAGAGTCCCTCTGAGAGGCCCAAAGTGAGATACTCTACCCATTATTGGCCCTTGGTAGAGTTAGGTACTGACATGACTAATCACACAGAATGTTGATCCTCTACTTAGCAGGTGAATCCAGATGAGTCATGGTATACACCATGGCCCTGACAGTGATCCTCATCCATATATTGTGTTCTTTTCCCACTCAGGAGTGTGTTCTCTTGAAATGAGTGTATTTGTTATCTCTTTAGATCTATCAGTGCATCTATCACTCTCGTGAAAATTCTTGATGAATAGTACTTATCGAATGGACATCATCATATCTATCAGACATGTGGAGTGAGTTTTCCTGAACGAGAACTCTGTGGAATCTTCGAACAGTATATTTAGCATGGTTAGGCGGTCGTTGTGACTTTCCTCCAGACTATGGGTTTGGGTTTAGAGTATATCTAGATTTTTCGGTTGTTATATGTTATGTAGACAAATTTGTAAAGCCCTGACTATACCTTTACATAGTGTATTACATTTATATTTTCGGGGTCCTCTACTGAGTATTTTTATACTCACCCATGAATGGTATTTTCCCACACATGTTACATCTTTTGTAGATGAGCACCCTTTTGACAGAGTCAATGGTAGACCCGGACCAGACATAGCTTTATGAGCTTATTTATAGGCTTTCATGTTTCTATGACTATGAGAATTAGTCCCATTACCTACTTGATGGCTTATAGGTTGGACTTTTTAGTTTGTAGACTCTTTATTTTAGTGTGCTTATATTCTAGCCCAGTTTACTTTCAGCACTATACTTTTCATTGTACTCTATTGTTTGGATTTAGTTGTGTGCATGAATTTTGTTCCTTAACAGTTTTTACTTTTTAGCATTTGTGGGATGGAGATGTGTGCATGTGTACAGGTACTTAGGAAATTCCTCCCATGTTATTGATATGTCTACTTTGTGCTAGTCACCAGCTCCTGGCCTATTGGAGGCGGGCTTGGGAAGTCGTGGCATGGGACCCACCAAGACGGGTCATGAAAGAGTGAAATCATAGGTGGTCAATTATACCTTAGTAATGAGAGTCTGTGAGATTGGTTTGGGGAAAAAGTGTTAAATATTTAGAGTTCAAATTTTAATCCAGGGACTCCATTGTTGGTGCGAGCAGCCAACATATCCATACACCAAGACTCTGATGACCTTTTTTCGACTCGGTACATGATAACAGTTGTTGCAGGGGAACAAAATAATGCTACACGCGTCATATATGAATGGGGTATGTCTTCCATTCCCTGTAGTGTCATCTATCCAGATATACTCTTTTACCATGGTACATATTGTTTCCTTATAGTATTCCTCCGTGATGAATACTCGCTAGGATTTAGTATCTCGATCACAAGGTTGACCTATTCAGTGATAAGGCTTCGATTTAGGGACCAGTTCCCTAGGCGTTACCTCTAGGTGGTGCACCTACTATACCACCACCATTGGAGAATCATGTGGTACCTTCAATACCAGTAGATGAGGAATGTAGGATGAGAGTGCTCTATGAGTTTCATAGACAGAGACCCCTTAGGATTCACGATGAGCCCAACCCTCAAGCAGCTGAGAACTAGCTTGAGGCAGTGACCATAGTTTTCTGTGTAGTGAGGATACCAGCAGACCGGATTATAATCCTAGGAGTAAGGCTTCTTCAAGATTCAACAGGGAGATGTTGGAGTTTAACCATTAAGACTCGCGATGAGGAGACTCTTTCGTGTATTGTGTTCAATAGAATCTTTAGGGAGGAGTTATCTATGGTTATGCTGAGTGAAGTGGATATACATGAGCTTCTTCAGCTTCAAATGGGCTATTTAATGGTGGGTGACTATTCATCAAGGTTCACCAACCTCACCAGTTAATCAATGGATATTCTCATGGATTAGTATTTCAAAATTCTGACCTTCGAGCGAGGAATACATTGGGACTTCTATGCTAGTGTCGTGCCTGTTTGAATTTCGACTTATGTAGGAGTTCTCGATAAATATTTGGTGGTTGAGAGTTTCTTGGCTGAGTAGATACATCCAGTGGTATTTAGTAGTAAGAAGACAAATGCAGAGACCTCGACACCAGGGAGCCAACATCTTTATAGGGATAAGGATGTGGGAGACACCATAAGAGGACCCAATATAGAGGATCATCCATCCAGGGCTCTCAAGATGGATCCAGATAGACTAGAGAGTGACGAGGTTACTTATGAAATGGCAAAGGACATCTTTCTATAGACAATGCATCCTGTTGAGATACTAATAGGGAGGTGGTGGATAGACCACCTATGAAGAGACAAAGAGCTGTGTAGGCAGACCCACCACGCAGTGGATGTGGAAGAGAAGCCGGGGGGCTTCAAGAGGTGGTGGATGCTTTGACATACTTCTGTCACCTCCCCCAGGATGTCCACACAAGGCTTAGTGAGCTGGGGGATATGTGAGGGAGAAACTATATGTGGTCGAGGCGTACGACCCAAGGACTCCAGGGATGATACTAGGTACAATATATGTCTTTTCTACTTTACCTTCTATACTTATAGACATAGGTTCCAGTAATTGTTTCCTCTACACTTGTCTTCTGTAAAACCTTGAGATTCTGGTAGAGTAATATAGTTGACCCTTATGCTTGGAGACTCCTACGGGAGAAGACTTGATGATCACACATCTTTACCGATAGTTTGATCTTACCCTTTGGGGTGAGAGTTTCAGTTGGAACCTATTGGGGGAAGTTTCCATGCCTTATGATGTCATTATTAGTATGTATTGGTTATATTTAGTCTATCCCTAGATTGAGTTCATTAGGCAAAGAGTGTGGTGTGTCTGCATCGATGGGATGTGGTTTTCCTTTTTTGGTGAAAAGGAAACCCAGGCAGCACAGCTTGGACTCATTCACAAGAGGGAGTTTCCAATCACTCATGAATTGGCTATCCATACCCTTAGAGAAGCAGATGTAGTGAGATTTCAATTCCCACTAGTAGTGGATTGTAAACCTCTTTGATCAGCTTAGAGGGGAATCATTGTTATTTAAGGTTTACCTTCGATTGGGTTATCATCAGTTATGAGTACGAGATGTGGATATACCAAAGACTGATTTAAGATGCCGCTAAGAACACTATAAGTAGTTAGTGATGACTTTCGATGTGAAAAAATCCCCAATAGTGTTCATGGGAATCATGAAGCCGATCTTTTATCCATACCTGGAATGGTTTATAGTTGTATTAATTAGTGGAATCCTTTTGTACTTGGCGTCAAAGGAGGAGCATATGAGATACCATCAGATTGATATAGACATACTCCAAGAGAACTAGATTTATGGGAATCTCTCTATGTTCTAGTTCTAGATACATGAGGTCCACTTTCTGGGACATGTTATCTTAGAAGATGGGGTAGCAGTGGATAGAGCCAAGGTTGAGGTGGTGTTATCATGTGAGACACCTCAGATTGTGACAGAGCTGCAGAGCATCCTTGGTCTAGAAAGATATTACAAGAGATTAATTCCTGATTTCTCCTAGATATCAGCACCTATGGTAGATTTGACACAAAATGGATAGCCTTTAATATAAATGAAGAAGTGTTAGTAGGCTTTCCAGTAGTTGAGGTAGAGTTTGACGAGTACCACAATCATAAGGTTACATGAGGATGGTGTCGAGTATGTTTTTTTATGTGATGCATCAGAGATCGGTATTGGATATTTTCTAATGCAGATACAGGTTGTAAATTATTATGGTCTACGCTAGCTGTGACCACTCAAGAATATTTACACAACCCATGATGTTGTGTTGGTAGTGGTAGTCTTCGTGTTGAAGATGCAGTGGCACAACCTAATGTGTGAGTGTTTTATCTTCTACTCTGACCATAAGATCCTGAATTACATCTTCTAATAGATGGATCTAAATATGAGGCAAAGTCGATGGCTACAGTTCCTCCAGGATTATAACTTTGAGATCTTCTATACTCCTGGGAAAGGGAATATTGTGGCATATTATCTTAGTAGGAGATCGAGTTCATAGCTACTGAGGGAGGAATCATATTAGTTGGACTCACTATAGTTACCATTTTTGTATGGAGATGACGTAGCTTATCTCTAGTCGATGGTTGTCACCCCTGCACTCTTACAGCATGTCAGGGAGGAACAACTATTGGATATCGACTGTTAGACTTTACGTGCTCAGTTGTCTACAAGACCTACTCTTGATGGATATTATCAAGGTGAGGACCACATTATTATTTTTAGAGGATGTATGTTTGTAACAATAGTATTGTAGGAGGTGGTTCTGAGGTATTTTCATACATCCCCATTGGCAGTACATCCTAGAGTGGAGAAAATGTAGCAGGACCTTCGATATCAGTTTCGGTGGACCAGAATAAAGAAGGTGTTATCATAGTTTGTTTCTCAACGCCATACTATCCCGTAGGTGAAGGCTGGGAACCAGGTTCTAGAAGGGTTAGTTCAACCCTATAAGTGCCATAATGGATGTGTGATATAATATCTATGGATTTCGTAAAGTGATTACCAGGATCATCTAGGGGACACAATTCCATCTAGGTGATCATTGAATGACTAAATAAGTCATCCAAATTAGTAGATATTAAGGAGAAGAGTTCTGTAGATATCTTGGGACGCCTGTAAATGTAGAAGATAGTTCATATTCATGGAATCCCTTAAATGATAGTCTCAGATCATGATGTTCATTTCATATCCCAATTGTGCAAGAGATTATAGAAGGATTTTGGGACTTAGCTACGCTTGATTAGAGCGTTCCACCTCTAGAAAGATTGTCAGATGCAGAGAACCATTCAGGATCTGGAGGATATATTGCAGGACTATATCATGGACTTTATTTGTAGTTGGGTGGACCTCCTACCGCAAATGGATTTCTTGTACAACAACAGATACCACTCTTCCATCATTATGGCACCATTTGAGGCTTTATATGGGAGACCATGTCGGTCATCACATTATTGGACCGGCCCTATAGAGTTAGCGATCATGGGTCCAGATTTGGTGTGAGATACTAACGAGAAGGTGCAGATCATATAGGAATGGATAAAGACTACATAGAGTTAGAAGATGTCTTATTCTAATAGACGACGGAGACCTCTGGAGTTCAAGGATGGAGACCATGTCTTTTTTCAGGTATCACCTCATCGAGGGTCATGGTGATTTTTCTAGGGCCGAAAGTTCTCTCTGAGGATCATCATTCCTTTTCAGATACATTATAGAGTTGGGGAGCTGGAATAATGATCTGCTCTACCACTGTTGTTGCAATGGTTACATGATGTCTTCCACATATCGTAGCTGAGGAGGTATGTGCATGATCTTTCACACATCATTGACTGGGGTGATATGGACATCAAGGATGGAGAGATATTATTAGAGTACCCCATGGAGATCTAGGATCAATAGGAAAGGATACATCAGAGGCAAGATATTCCCTTGGTTCATGTTCAGTGGTAGCATGGGAATCATCAGGAGAATGTGTGGGAGTGGGAGGCTTAGATTATTGTGTAGTACCCACATCTGTTAGAATTACCATTTGTTTTAATATATTGAGGATATAAATCCCTAAGGTGGGGAGAATTTAATTTCATGGATATTACATGACTTTTTTTTAAATAATATATATAATTATTTCGAGTCCAAGATTGCGACGGCATGCGATTATAAGCCCCAAAGTGCTCAGAATAAATGTTTGAAGTAAATTAAACTTTTAAATATCATGCATGTTTAGTTCTCCTAAAAATGTGGAATAAATTTTAAATGGGTGCCTGGATTAGAAATCCAAGGGAATCATTGTGTTCATAGAATCTACTTTACCTTTATCAAGGCTAAACATCAGCCGATGCGGTTTGGTTGAAAAAGTTAAATTTTGGACTTTTTAAAGAAAGTAAAATAAATTAATAATTTATTTTATTTTAACATTTCCAGGATGAAGCAATGGGTTTTGTGGTTTTATATAATTTGGAGCACAGGGTTAGGCTCAAAACCATGGAAAAACCCAGGGAATCCTTTGGGACATTGGAGAGGAGCCACCCTGGAGAATTTTCGACGAACAATGTCGAATGACAACATGTGGATATTTTTGTAGTGAGATCAGACCTCAATCAACGACAAATAATTTTCCATCCTTCTTCGATGATTAAGGTAGGGGTTGTTATTTTAATTCTATACTTTACCCATCATTTGATTCAAAACAAGAACACAAATCAACCAACAATAAGCTTGACCCACGTATCGTTTATTCTTTGGGGAGCATCTTTTATCGGGTTTATTTTTGGAAATTGATCCATGTATTATTTGATTCATATTTTGATTTTGTCTGTTTGATCTTTCCAATAGGATTAGATCAATTCCGTGAAGAACAATGGTGGAGGTTCATTCCACGATTTTCTATTTGGATTTATTCTCCCTTTTGAACCACGAATTCTTCGTGTTCTTTGCATGGTTATAAACAACATATCAATGCGCATCCTTTTCATAGATCAATGACCCAAAATAATAGATCCAACATCGTGAATACCCAACACAGGTGCAAATAAAATGGAGATGGATGAATAAACTTAGTTCGAGAGAAATATTTTATCAATAGTTCTTCATGTAGATGGATCAAAACATGTTTTCGGGGCCGATTGGAGGGCCAAAACCAATGGAATCAATCTTGAGGTGATGAAATAACCAATAATATTGAGTTTTATAGCAATCAAATGGTTGGATCAAGAAATGGGATATCACATAAAGCGCCAGGTGATGAAAGTAAGTATCTAGAAAAAAACGACAAACACATCATTTTCTACGAAGAACATGACAAGTGGGCCACAATTAGTGGCGGCTAGGGCTTCTATGTTGCAGAAGACGAATAACACGGCGTGTTTTCCTAAGGATACATCTTGTGGGACATGTTCAGTATCATATAGGGTTTTGGGTGACAGGAAGTTATGATATGTCATGTGAATGTTGTCGCAAGATGTGTGCATCTGTATGCGGAACCCAGTGTTTATCTTGGAAGATACACGGACACGGAGTGAAGTACATGGAATTTACTCCACCAAATATTCATACTAGAATGGATACATAGGGTACCCTATGGAATGATACACGGGATGGATAACATGGGTGGAAATCGTGTACTAGCACACGACTAAGATACAATGGTGGACTCCAGTTGAAGGAAGATGGTGTGTAGGTCCTTCTACATTATGTATACTCCTCTTTTTAAACGACATGTTGCTTTGAATCGGTCCATTATACATGTGCAATACCCAGAGTCAAGATACATGGAGTGTGGCTCTTTTACATGTAGTGTACTTTATCGTACATGGCTTGATCTCTTTATCCACCGTATCTTGGAAATGTTTTGTATGGGTTAGTTCCCCTTTTCTTATTCCCTTAAAGGTCAGGTATCTTTTCCATCTATTGGAGTATGATCTCTTGAGCATGACTTTTTGGATAGAGTCAGAGTCCCTCCAAGTGGCCCAGAGTAAGATCTGGTACTCATTCTTGGCCCTAGGTAGAGTCAGGTATCCGAATGACCAATCCTACAGGATGTTTATCCTCTACTAATAAGGTGAATATAGATGAGTCTTTGTATACAACAAGGCCCTGACAGTGATCCTCGTCTGTATATCATGATCTTTTCCCACTCTGGAGTGTGTTCTCCTAAAATGAGTGTATCTATTCTCTCTTCAATCTATTAGTGAATCTATCTCTCTCGAGACACTTTACGACTAATATTTCTTCTCAGATGGACATCATCAGATTGATCAGACTCAATGAGTGATTTCTCCAAGACGATCGCTTCATGGAATCTTCAAATTGAGTTCCTTGTGTGGGTATGTGGTCGTTCTGACTTACCCCTAGACTATAAATTTGGGTTTTGAGTATATATGGATGTTTCTATTGTTATATGTTATGTTGAAATATACTATGTTGAGATGACTATGCCTTTAATTTGATTATTGCTTTATGGTTTTCTATGTCTCATATTGAGTATTGTTATACTCACCTCTATACGAGCTTTGCCCGTACATGTTGTGTCTTGTGCAGACGAGTGGCATTTTGAGGGATTCTAGGGTGGACCAGGACCGAACAAAGATTTGAAATCTTCTTTACATTCTGAGGTGATCCTATGGCAACGACTATTTGTCCCAATACCCATTTTCTTTCTAACATGTTGGAACTTTTTTTATATACTCTTTCATTTAGTGTGGTTGTATTCTATCCTAGTTTACCTTTCACACTTTACATTCTGTTGTACATTGTTAGTTGAGTTTAGTTGTATACATAAATTTTGATCCTTAGTGGTTTATACATTTCAGAACTTGTGGGCTTGAATATGTGTGCATGCATATTGTACATAAGAAATTCCTCCCATGTTAGCGATATGTCTACTTGGTGCTAGTCACCAGCCCATGGCATATTGGACACGGGCTTGGGGAGTCATGATGTGGGTCCTACTGGGAAGTGTTGTGACATATACTGTCCATTTTGATGTAATATTAAGTTACTCTCATTATTTTCATGATATTATTAGTTTTAATTAATGTTATTCCTTCATTAGTATAGTGATTCGAAGTTACAATAGTTGTAAGAGTATTTGGTTACAATCTCATCATTTATCGAGATTTTGTATGATTAAGTATATGATGTTGAATTCTTATAATTACCATGACTTTTATTCTCCTCAATTCATTCATAATAATTCAATGTAATTATAAAATTATTTATATATTTGGTAGTAAAAATGTTTTAGAATTCATTTTCAGGAAAATTAGACTTCATTTTTCTCTTCATTCAGAACACAATGTTCTTTGAAAATTGTTTTTTTAAAAAAATCTTAAAAAATGTTTTTAAATTTCATTTTAAGGTAATTTTCACGGGAATGTTTTTATAAATTTTTTATATATTAAAAATTGTTTTATATTATTTTAAAATCTTCTTTTATATGTTTCAAATTTTTTTTCAAAGAAAAGTTTTTTCAAAAAAAATTTTTGACAAGTATTTTTTAAAATTAAAAGTATATTTTCATAAATAATTATTTTAACGATGTTTTAATGATATTTAAATTTATCAGCTTTAAAAACACTTATTTTTACTTGTCCTACATTGGGCATATTTTGTACCAATATTATCCTAATTCTTTTCTTGATGGATTAAAATTATCTCAAATAGTTTGTTATATAACAAATTTATTTTCCATGAGTAAATCATGTTTCAAAGAGATTTTCATAGAACCTATTTCATTTTGATAAGTTAAAAAATTGTGAAAGGTATAGTGGTTATTTTTATGATTTTTTGATTAAATGAATTATTTTATATTCTATGATTTTGAAATGGTATATAATAATTTGATGAGTGGTTACATCATAAACTAATGAGTGGTGGTTCTATAATAATCCAATGATTGGTGGTTCTGTGATAAACTAATGATGTGTGTGTCCATGATAGCCCTATAATGAATTCGGTATGGAATTCAGCAGTATGGTTATTTCATTTGTAAGATTTAGTGTAATAGTGAAGTGAAGAATGATATCACATGTTATGTACATCTTTTCATTATGTTTGATATGGGTTTATAATGCTTCTCAAGGTTGAGATTGATATCCCATGACTCGTGAATATTGATTCTGATGAATCATTCATTTTCCATGACATAAAATTTAATTACATAGGTATTGATGGGTATGATTCCCTTTTTGATTCTCTAATGCAATTTAATTGTTTCATCTTACCATTTCCAACTATTTTGCTCATTGATGACATTCAATTGTTGATGATAATTTTTACTCTTACTGAGAATTTTATCTCACAATTCTTATTTTTTCTTTTATCCAGGTTATAATGAATGTGGATGAACAATTTATGTCTACAAAGGATTTCACAAGGATAATGATGATGACCTAATAAGAAATAATAAAATCTAGGTAAAATGGGATAAATGTTCATTTTATGATTAGCGTGTTGTTTATATAGTAGTATTCCTAATTATCAAAAACTATTTACCTAAAATTCCCTCAAGAATATATTTGATCCATGTTTTTCTTTTAATTTTTTTGGGGTTTTGATTAAAAAATTAGGCCACAACTATCGGCATAGTATCCAGAAATGAAATATTCAGGATTTCAGCATAATATCTCAGAGTACGGGTCCTAGGCTGCTATAGTTGGTATAAAATGTCAATTTTTAAAAATTTGGAGATTATTATTTTTTAATGTGTTGTTATAACATTAGTTATTGACACCATCCTATATCTATAATATTAAGGATGATTATATGTTCAATGTATTAGAAAATCAATTTGATGGTTTTAGTAATTTTGGGGTAATTAATTATAATTATTTATATATTTTTTAGGAATTTGTAACCCATGTGATAAATATGAATTCTAATTATGGGATAGATTAGTTTTCATGTTTAAAGAATAAAAGGATAAATTATATACTAGATGAAAAAATGTTTCATCCAGTAATGTGGTGGGTCATAAACCCATAACAGAATAACGATAACGATTTCACGCCTGCCACAGTCTTACATTATGGAAGGGATAGTTTTAACATATTTATAATAAAATACTGTTTTTATTATGGAAACAAATGGGATTTCATTTGAGGAATAAAAATTGATCTTCGAAGAATGTATAGTCAAATCTATCTAATCATTGGGTTTCAAACTTATTCATGTAATAACTGATTAGTTTTAAAGATATTGATTTATTAATTGATTTGGTTGAACTTTGGGTACTACTTTAAATATTAAATTTATCATATTAATTATTACCATTTTGTGGAATATCTTACCATGAGATAACCATTCTGGTTATGGATGATGTTTACAAATAAGAGAAATATATTTATTATACCATTTATGGTAATCAAGTATTTAAAAATTTATTTTACAATATTGAGAAATATAATATCATCTTAAATATTCATAATTTGGAGAGAAATATGATACTACGGTGGAAATTGATTAAATGATGAAATTATTCTCATCAATTTAGTGTATTTCTATATTCTATTAGACTAGATGGTGATTGAATCCATCAACTTTTGGAAAAGGATCTTGAAATAAAAATTTATCATACTACCATATTTTATAATGATATCGATGAACTTTTCCGCACTTATTTTTATGGTATTATTTTATTCATTGAATTACTCTTTACCACATTCATTATCACTATATTTTAGTCCATGGGTATTAGTTTTCCCTTCCAAATCCATTTTCTAATTTCCCAACATTGTTCTCCCTATGTGGAATTATAGTTATACGTAACTTTAGGTGACATTTATGATTCCCACTATCAATTTTTAAAATATGTTTTATTTATTTCATCTGTATGATATGGGTTTTAACAAATCAATTCAAAAAATGATATTCCTTTGATAACCAAGGAAAGTTTCAATGGATAAATACATTATTAGGTAATATGATGTAACATCCTGAGATTTTTTTAGATATATTCTTTCAAATTTATTTAATTTCCTTGATACATTATATTACACACAATGAATATTTTATCTTTATTTACAAAAAATACAAATTTTATCTTACATTTCAAATAACATTAAGTTTCTTTGATAACCTTTGTTTCACGGAAGGCCATGTCTTACCGGACTACAATATACTACAAACATTATTATATAAAATGTTAGTTATCATCTAGATGTTGGAATTGAATGAATGAATATGACTAAATAAATTATGAAAATATATTTTACACATTTTTATTATCTGAATTCATTGGTTATCAATTAATTAAAAATTAATATAAAAACTAATTAAATATAATGGAACTGTTTTTACATAAAACTATATTTATACTTATGAATGATTTTGATCAAAATAGATTAATTTAATCACTATTAGTGAATGATATTAATTAAATTTAAATGTTATATATTCAATAAAATGATATTAAATTCATTGAATAAGTTTTATAATCATAAAATAAGATAAAATATTATTTTATGAATGTAAAGTTGTATTTTTCTAGAAGGCACTTTTTTGGCCTTTTGTGGAAGAATTTTTTTAAAAAAATATTGAAACTTTTGAAAATTTTATGTGAAAATTTAAACATTATTTTTTTAATATAAAAATGTAAAAATTATATTAGGGTGAATTTTTGGAATTTTTATGAGAGGATTAATTTTTGATTAATAGTGAAAGATAATGAATTTAAATTGTAAACTGACTTTTTGTCTATATAATTTAAAATGATAAATTTTTATTTATATTTGTTTTATAGTTAAATTAGTTTAATTATAAGTCTATTAATCCAATTTACGTAATTGGAATATTTTTTATATTGACTTTTATATAACAACTAAGTAAATCTTTGAAAATTTTCACTTTTAAACCCCACTTTCTTGTTCCGTCTATAAGATTATTTTTAAATTAAATTATTCCACTTCTATAAATTTAATTTGAAAAAAATGGATTAAATATTTGGAATAATAATAATTTATCATTTATAGTATATTCCTATTGGTTTTTTCCTTAAATGTTAGAGAATGATATTATATTTAATTATAGCGATTAAAGTAAAAACGAGTTAACTTAGTGGTTAAATTTTAATCTTAGGGGGAAAATGATAATGAAACTTTTACAAACCACATAATATGGATATATATCAATAATATACCCAATTTTATCAAACATAGTACATTATTGTTTGAAAATAATGTAAGGGTGACCTCCCAATATTATTTTCTTTTAGGTATTTACAAGAATGTCACTCCCACTAAATTATAAAAGGGAATTCACTCTACCCCATTCTACACACTTATCAAGACTTTTGGCTCATCCATACCCTTGAAAAAATAAACTCCCAATATACCTACCCTAAAAAAATAATTTTTTTTGGAAATATTTATATCCAAGTAAGGGTTTTCATTGATATAAAAAAGAGTTACCCAAAGAAGAGGTAACCTTTATCAACATGAACATTTGTTTTACTTCTTTATCCACCAATTGAATTCTTCTTATAACATGATTATAAAATAAAATAGTGTATTTCATATAATATTATACATTTTGGTTAATTTTATTACCTAAAATGACACACACTTACGTTAAATTTGTTTCAAATTCATCGTTCGTGTGTATGGTGGACTACCGCCTCGTGAAATGGTATCATTATTTTTTCCATTACCAACTCTCATGATTAATGATTTTTATGGAAATACTATTTATATATCATAATTATTATATTTATAACATAATAATAACTATGTAGTTATTATATCATATACACTAGTTTTACATTTCAAAACATAGTAGATACCAAAACATCATTGGTGTGTACTGCAGACTATCACCTCAAGAAGAGATGTGATATGTTTTTCACTAATGTGTTAATGGAAGTTAATAAGGGAAATTATAAATATTAAATAGGATACATATAAAATAGTTACTATATTCATGAAATAATCATATTTCTAGGAATATATTATCTCATTTTCCTCTTAACATTTCACACATTGAAAAGGTGATAACATTGTTGGTTAATGTGTGGATGGTCGCCTCCTCGAATCGATGTGATTCTTATGTTCTAATCATCTCATCACAATAATGATATATATAATTATATATAATTAAATATTATTACATTTATTATATAATTATCATTATTGAAAAATAAATATTACTTATGTTCTTTCCATAATGAACATTGAAAAAAATGGAATTGTTACTCTTACGTACATACAGTTGGCCCACGATCTCCATGATTGTAATGATGGTTAATTTTTCATAACCCCCATTAATAATTTATATAACAAGTATTATTTATGTATACTTATAAAAACTATTTAATGATTATTATTCTAGGGATGTTTAAATAATTACATCATTGACATTAGTCGACCCATCCATTTCATTATTTACACATAATCCAAATATGGTCTAAATATTTGACTTAATCTTAATTTCTTAATTATTTGTACATAATAAGTTCATAAGTGAATTAAAATTACCAATAAAATTTTGATGTTTTCTCAAGAAAAAAAATAATTAACATAAGTTTATTATTCCATAAGATAAAGAATAAGTGTGATGAAGCAAACTCGATGTGGGTTTTCTCACCTCACTATTATTTTCATTTGATAAAATCCATATTCCACATTTATTTTATTTTGGTGTATATAATTAACATTATTTTATTTAAGTATTATTTTTCAAAAATTTATAGGTCTTTAAATATTCATTTTTAGATATCACTTCCATGGTGTTTATGATTTCAAAGTTATCAATGTGGTAAGGGATTTTGGTCAAAATGTTCTTTCTTTGATAATTTTTTTATATTATACACATATCATATTTTATAATGAGTATATATTATACCTTTTAAGACATGATAAATCATGAATATCATTATTTTTCACGATATTGTATTTTCTATTTAATTTTATTTCTTTATTGGGATTATAATTTAAAGTTATAAATGGGGTAAGTATTTTGCTATATATCATTGTTTATTAGGATTGTGAATGATTAAGTCTATGATATTGAATTATTATAATTCTCATGAATTAAAATATTATATATTTATTAATTATATTTACATGTAATTTTATCATTTTTACACTTCTTGGTTCTGATAGTTTTTTAGAAAGTGTTTCCAATAAAATCTGACTTCATTTTTATCTTCTGTAGGAAAATAGTGTTCTTTTAAAAATTGTTTACAAAAAATGATTTTAAACTAATTTTAAATGATATTTTAAGATAATTTTATAGGGAAAGGATTTAAAAATGTTTTATTATTTAAAAAATTAAATTATTTGTAAAAAATCCTTTATATGTTCCCAAGTTTGTTTTTAATGAAAAGGATTTTAAAATGTTTTTTTTATTTTAAATGGTTTTTTAATGAAAATGATATTTTACTTATGAATAATTTTAATGATATTTTAATGGTATCATAATTCCCCAACATCAAAAACACATGTTGTTACTTATCTTCCACTGGGTATATTTTATATTTATATCATCCCCATTATTTTTTTTTAATTAATATTGTTTCAAAGAGATTAGTATAGAAACCATTTCTTTCACACAGGATAATAATATTTGAAATATATTATTATGGAAATCGTTTCATTTATATGGGTAGTAATTTTATGAATGGTATGTGGGTTTTAATTTGATTTTATGATGAAATTAAATATTGTATGTTTTATTATTAGGAAATGGTACTTGGAAATTTTACTGGTGGTTACACTATAAACCAATTATAGGTGGTTCTATGACAAAATAATGATGGTTAGTTTCTGAAAAAACCTAGGATGGGTGGTTCTGTGATATCCCTTCAATTAATTGGTAATGAAAGTAAACTTCATCATTATTTCATTTGGAAGAGTGATTGTAAGTGTTAAGTGAAAATGATGTCCCACGTTATGTACATGATTTATTTATGCTTACTATGGGATTATAATGCTTCTCATGATAGAGATTGATAAAACATAGCTCGTGAATATAGATTTTTATCAAATTATCATTTTCAAGGTTTCCATATTTTATTATCTCGGTATTAATTTGTATGATTTTCATTATTATTCTATAATTCAATTTTATTATGTCATCATATCCTTAAGCACTCTTATGATCAAGGATGGTATTTAATTGTTAGCACTTATGTTTACCATTGTAGAACTTTTTATGTTCTATTTTCCCCATGTTGTAAATAAATTGGTTAAATGATTTATATCCATTAATTATTTAATAAGGATGATTTTGATGACCTAATATGAATTTTTAAAATCTGGGTTAAATGGGAGAAATTTTCATTTGATGACATGGGTATGGTTTATATAGGATTTTTAATAATTATATAAAACTCTAAACCTAAGATGTCCCCCACAATTTATGTGATTCATGAATTCCATTTGATGTAGAAAGGTTTTATGGAAAAAATTGGTTTTCAATTATCAACATCATAGAAAAAATATAAAGTTCATGATTTTAGTATAGGATCAATAAGTGTTGGTCCTGGGATGTTATGTTATTTATATGTGTAGACACTTGGAATAAAGATCCCTAAAACCCATGTGAATCCCCTTATCCTACAATTGAATAAAATTTTTAGAATATAAAGGGATATAGAAATTAGGTGATTCTTTTTTTTTCTGATTTTTTTACCCTCCTATTATTGTGGTTGTAATTCTCTAAGAAATAATAGATTCATTAATAATGGTTCCATTATATATTATTTAAATTTTACATCCTTATCAACAATTTTTTCTTAATAAAAATAAATAATATTATTTTCCTCAATAGTGGGGGCTTTATCTTTACATCCATCTTAATAGAAATCCATGATTGGTACTAAATCTGATAATCAAAAATAGGTGATGTCCATTAGCTATTGTAAAAAAAATTAAAATAAGTGGTCCAAAGTGGATTCAACACCCTTAAAATGATCATTTTACTTATATTATTATTCATAAAATACCAATTGGAAGATTTATATGAACTATTTAAGAGATTATTTTTTTCTTCAAGCACCTATAATTTCTCATCAATAAAATATACTAGAATAATATTCTATTATTATTCTTCTTGTCGTGAGCCTGAGTCCATGATTAATCATATTGTTAAATTAATCACTTCCATTTAGTCCTTCAAATCTTTTATCATCTCATGCTTCTCATTATTTTTTTCTATGTTATTATCCTCATTGTATATATATTTTCCATATATTTAATATGTAATTAACCCCCATACATTTATATTCATGTGTTTTTTCTTTAACATTTAAAGTATCCATTGAAATATGTTTTTATTTGGAAAACATGGGAAGATAAATTGGATTGGATCATAATTTCTTTTCAAGTAATGATCCCAAAAAAATACTTTTTTTATCAAAACCTATAAATTGGGCATAGATATCAAGGCCAGTAATAGAAAAAATTATCACTAGTTATCATTTATTTATTTGAAAGAAAATAAATAAGAAATCAATTTATAAAAATTAATTAAAAAATAAAAAATATCTTATTTATAAAAATAGATAAAATATGAAAATAATGTACCTGAAAATAGTTCAAAATTGATGAATATAATATTTTATTTGGTTATGGATAATAACATTTTAAATTTGAATGTATGATAACATGGGAAAAAATTTCATCACTCAAGGATAGTAAAACTGGTAATTTTATATAACAAGATTTTATAATTAACCTTATTTTTTAGTATTTAAATTAAAATAATAATTTAAAAATAATGATTTCTGAAAAATGAAAATAAAACATGAAAATAAATAGAAAACATGTTATTATAATGTTTTAGGGAAATCCTAAAAAGAATACTGAATATTACCCAATCATTTTTGTATTCTTTTTAATATCTAATCAACCAAATGTGGGGAATAAACAATATTCACACTATATACCCACTTGTAATTGTTATTTATGATAAAAACACTTTCCCAATTTAGCATATACCAAATTCTATAAGTCCTTGTGTTACATGGTTAGTTTATTTCCATACATGATAAACATTCATTGAATCTATGAAATATAATTAAAACAAATCCTACCTTATCTAAGTATATAATCTAAATAACAGAGTCATAATAATCCTGACTGAAACATTACAGTAATTATAACACTCTAAAATTATAAAATAATATCATTTTATTCTATATAGTATGTGAGATGAAACACCTAGTATATAAGATAATGTAACACCCCAAGAAAATCAAATATATTTATTTTAGAATTTAATTTATTAAATAGCATATGATACACTCAACAACGAGTTTCTTTGATAACTTACATTACATGTAAGATTGAGTTTGACCAAACAACAATATATTACTAAAATTTTATTATTTAATACAATAGATATAACCTACATTAAATTAGAGGGTATGTGTAGGATTAAATAACTTATGAAAATATAAATTTAACACACATTTATTATTTATCTGTTAATTTTTAATAGAATAATAATCATTTAAAGGAAAAAATAAATATTTTTTGAAATAAAATGTATTTTTCTAAATGAATATTTAATCATGCTTTGAACCCTTAATTTAAAATTAATTTTTATAGTTTTAAGATAATTTATATGAAAAAATAAAATGAATTTTTAAAATAATAATATTAAATTATCTTAGGGTGAATTGTTTTTATTTTTTTGTGAGGTTTCATTTTTTTAATGAATAGCGAATAATATAGAATTTTAATTAAAAATTACCATTTCATTTAAATAATTTATAATGATAAATTATATTTTGAATTAGTTTTAAAGTATTTAGTTAAATTTTAAATCACCTAATTCTATTTAGTTAATTTTCATCATTTTTAACTTGAATGCAAACATATAAAAATTTGAAACTATTGATCACTTTAACATAAAAACCTATTTTCCAATCACGTCTGCAGATTTAATTTTAAATTAAATTCTGAAACTTCAATGAAATGAATATGGAAAAATGGATACCATATTTTTATTAATAAAAAATTTTAATTTAAAAAATTGTAAACATAATTTTTTAACAAAATTAGTAGTCAATATAGAAAAAATTAATTACCACAGTAAAAGGTAAAAAAGGGTATACATGGGGGGTTAAACAAAAAAGATAAGGGTAAAAATGGACTATAAGTTTATCCTAAAATAAATGAATTTATATATTTAAAAAAAACTATATGTATTGATAATATCACTTTTTTTCTATTGTTACATATGAAAAATATGGGATTACTCGACCCTTTATAAAAATACCAAGTGTGTCCTCTCCACCACTTATAAAAGGCCACCCCCTCTCCTCTCTTATTCACACCATAACACCTATTTGTATTCCACAATATCTTCCCAAAACACTTCAAAAAATCTCTACCCTAATCCTATAATCATTATCTTGTGATGAAATCTTTACTATGAATCCTTTACTATAAACTTATGGAGGATACCGGAAGAAGAGATAATGTTCTTTAATAAGCATCTTTATTTTACTTATTTTCCCCATCATTATATTTTTATTAAAACTTAATGATATGATAACCTACTTGTATTACATATAATAGGATATTTTTATGATATTTTAGTGACCTAAAACCATCTCCACCTCTGTCAAATAGGTTTTGAAATCATATTTCTTATGTACGGTGGACTGCCACCTCACGAACCAATGTCATTCGATTTTTCATTTCCACCTCTCAAGGATTGGTATGATGATGGATATAAATTATATAGGTGATATTTATAATTTTTTTATTCAAATTTAGTCACTATATAATATATATATATATATATATATAGCTTCCACTTCGTTCGATATATGATCGTCTTGCTTTTGTGTACGGTGTATTGTCACCTTGTGATCCATTGTGATTATTAATTCACTAAAACATCACATGGAAGGTAGTAAATATAAAATTAATGATTATATTGTATATATAATAAATAATAATTATATTCATGAAATATTTATCATTATTTAAAAATAACATATACCATTCAGTTTGATTCCTTTTCACTTACAGAAAGATGACAACATTGTTCGTGTATGTGTGGACATCTACCTTATCGAAGCAATGTGACTCTATTTTCATCACCACAGCACTTCGAAGATATTTATAAGTATATAATTTGGTGAAAATTATATTAATTTAATTCTTTAAATATTATATATTACTTACCTTCTTTCCATAATAATCATTGGAAAATGGAAATGCTACTCATGTGTACGTACAACCTACAGTCTCCATGACCGCAAAATACATCATTTTTCATAACTAACTTTCTTGAATCATTTTAAAAGTAAAATCAATGATAAAATATGATATTTTTTTCATGTTTATTATTATGGATATTATTGTACTATAAAATATTCACAATAACCCTAACTTTCATAATAATGCATGATTGAGAAAAACGATCGATTAACCCTTGAAAAAAATGAAAACAACGAAAATTTATTAATGAATGGGAGATAATATGTTATTAAAGAATAATGTATGATATAATAAATAATAATATTGTTATTTTATAATTTAATAACTTGTTGAAAACAACTATACATGGGGGTAAATCATGTTCACCAAAAATGACACCTAAAGTAAGTGATTTCATAACAATTTCATTTCATTGAGGCATATTGTTATGTTATGCAACTAGATTCATTAATATTGTAATTATACATAAAATTTTACATATTATGTCATTAATAATTAATTGTTCACGGTATTTTAATTTTAAAGTTTAATTATTTAATCATTGTATATTATAATTACCATATGGTAATAAATTAAATAACTCAATTTCTTATCATTGGGTTATATTTCTTCCTAATTTTCATTAATATTATAATATTATGTGAATAATGACTATGGATTACATTATGTTTTATTTCCAATTATCTTATTTTTATTTACATTTGATACACATAATGGATTCATTGGTTAATTTTCACCTCCTTTTTATGATTTTTACAAGGTTTATTTCACAATTCTGTTCTAATCAAGATTGTTTACACTTGAATTTCAATTGAATTAAAATATTTGAAAATTCCCTAATAAAAACATTTAATTTTAATCTAATGTATTTCTTAATTATTTTTTAAGTAATATTACTGTTTTTGTTACTCTTTGTACATTAAATAATTGATAAAATTATTTAAAAAAATATAACATCATTTCTTTCTTCAGTTAGAAATCAGTTTTCTTAGAAAACCAAGATTTCGAAAAATGTTTTCAAAAATATTTTTAACCTTTTTAAAATGATATATAAAACGGATTTTAACTCATTATTATTATTTAAAAAAATGAAAGGAATGTAATGTAATTTTAAAAACAATTCCAGTTTGAATTTTATCAAAAATGTGAAAGTAATCCTATTGACATTTTTTGAACAAAGCACTCCCATATCGTTATTACATTGAAAAAAAATGTTATTTTTAAATTTAAATTCATGTATGTTATTACCCAACACAATGGCCTTAATTAATTTTATTTCACTTTTCATGTTTACGAGGATATATTTTTAGAAAATATTTTGTTAAAAAATTAATTTTCAATAAAAATGATTATCAAAATATTTTTCAAAATTAATAGGGTGTTTTACACAATAATGTTTTAAATATATTTTTATGGTATTTCAATTAAATAATAAAAAAATATTATTATTACATAAAAATTTATATGATGATACCATCATTATTCTTCTACTAGATGGTTTATAATTATTTTGACCATGGATAATATTTACATTCACATCCTTGTTTGATTTTTAGTTATTAACTTCAACTTAGAATAATAACTTTCCATTGATAATTAGACATTAAATTTCCCCTAAATATACATATTATTTATCACGGATATACATATTACTTAAAACATATCACATTTTAATATATAGTCATTTATTTTGAAACTAAATTGATTGACTGTGAAAATATTGATAAATTTTTATCCTTTACTCAGTACCGATATTTGGGGATAAGGCATTTTTTCATTACTTAAATAAGTTATTTGATATATGAGGAATAGTTTGGACATCAATGAAATGGTTATGGGACTAGTTAATGAAATTTCTTTATTTCATCGGTAGTCACATGAGACTAAATCATTTGGAAAAACCCAATTCATTTGTAACAAGTAGTTTTAAACTCCCTTTTGAAATGTATTGATAGTAGATATATAGTTAGAAAAACTAAATTCATAACTAGTATGTTTTAAATCATCTTTTGAATAGAATTAATGTTAAATGTATCATGTTTTTAATAAAAAAGATGTCTGGTTAATAAGAATTTCCATCTTTCAGATTCAGTTATCAATATCCTAAAATTTTCACTATGATATTATCTTAGAATTCATTTCATTATTTTTTGGGTAATTCAAAATAATTTTTTATAGTTATTTACATTTTCATATTAATTCAACCTTTTTCTTGATATTATATTCATGTAAGTTAAATGTAATATGGGATTAGTTATTTACCATTCCATGCTGATTATTCTTGTTTACTTTTGAGATCTAATTCCTTATATCTTAAGCCAATGTAAAAAATTATGGGACTAGCTATGCCATTCTAGGGTTGGGGTTACTACAGTTTGTACCAGTAGAGGTTTAGTATAAACCATGGGAACAAGATTTAGTAAAACATAGATTAGGGAACATAAACCAATGCTATAATGGTAGGATAAATATAGAAGAACATACTAATGTTTTATTAAGGAATAGATTATGTGGTATTCCTAGAAAATAAATCTTTATCTGAATACTACTAGTGAAAATGGTTCTCTTACAACAATATAAAATTTTAATAAATTTAAAATGAGAATATTAGGCTTGAACCAATCTTCATCTAGTGCACAACAACGATCCTCACTATTCACCTAGTTTAACACTCATGGGGGTATTCTTCGGATAATTCACATTTTCTACATAAACTATTATGAAGGATTTAAGTATATAATGACAATTAATATCCTATTTTAAACCTTAAAACATGTAATTACCTTTGTAAAAATTTAATGGAAGAAGTATTTATCTATTGGGATTTGAAAAAATTAAAATCCAGAAGTGTTTTTACCATCATTATTTTAGTTATAAAAATCATGAAACATCTCAAGATTATGTTAGAATCATGTAAATATTAATTAAAAATAATGTTATGTATTCCATCATGAGTTAATGATTTTAATATTTATCATATTTTCAATTTCTTACACACCTATTTTTATGTTTTTGGTTGTGGGAGTCTAGAAAGATTAAGGATATTATGGGGAAATTTTTGCAAGTATATGTTTTAGTGTAAAAATCAGTGGAGAAATAATTCCTTTAAATTTTATAGACATAATTTTAATGGTATATATATTCTTTTGAAATAATTTGAGAATTAATTATCTTTTAATAATAATTAAATATTATTATTAGGCTTTGAAATTAATATGTTGTATAGAAAACCATAGTAAAAAAGGTAATTTAAATATTTAATATTTTCAAGGATTTCCATTCATTTTTTTAACTATATAAGAATCATATTAATATGGATTTAGAAAAAAACTTGTATACTGGGTGAAAACCATCATATTTGGAAAGG
Organism: Viscum album; assembly: GCA_963277665.1. Taxonomy (NCBI): domain Eukaryota; kingdom Viridiplantae; phylum Streptophyta; class Magnoliopsida; order Santalales; family Viscaceae; genus Viscum; species Viscum album. The sequence continues at coordinate 1,643,856,591 of OY728155.1, read as the reverse complement.
GGGTGGGTCTTGAACCCATGTGTCATGAACCAAATCTAGTCGCCACCAATACTGTCACCAAACTCGCCATGTGTCATGTCCTAAAGAGATTTCCCTATCCCCAAGATTTGTAATAAGTTCCCAGGTATCATTAATTTAGGTTTGGGAATGATTTACCTGAGTATAAAATTTTAAAACCTTAAAAACAATCAATAATATAAATCTGAAAGTTTTTAGCCAAACAATTCTTATGAAAAAACCAAAAATGAATACATTTGTTTAAATACAATAAAAGTCTTCCAAATATAAATAAATATAGTATCAAGACATCCCCAAGGACTCCACACGGCATGGGGTTATCACCCACAAGCCATCTGCACAACTCAACACCAAGGATGGGAACTAACACCCCGAACTGCCACCACCCAAAGTTGTTCCTTTACCTGAGCCAAACATAACCAAGTCTACTTACACCCAAGGAGTGTAATTAGGGTATGATCTTATGTGAAATATAATACCACCCAATGATTCCAACTTACATGCAATATAATGTTAAAATGAAAGCAATTTTAATATGCAAAGAAAAGCAGTGATACATTCCAAGAAACATAACATTCAATTGAAAAATGTTTTCTGGATAAAACATTAAAAATGTTAAAAAATTTAAATAATACATGTTATTTCATATTATTCACATAAAAACAAACCCTAATACTAGGTAAAATACTACAAATCCAATTATCAACATAATCAGAAAGACCCCGAGGCACTAGATTGTCTCGGGCCCTATATACCTCGTACCTCGGTGTAATGTAACCATAGAAAAATTTGTTCTTAGGAATGAGCCACTAGTAGTGAACATACCCATAACCTATTGGTCCCCAATAATCATCCATATAGTTTAGTTAGAGTTTTTTTATAAAAATACTAAGTGAAACAGGGACAAAACCCATCATGTTCACTAGTTGTACTAGTACAAATCCTCCCACCTACGTACTCAAGCATCCCCCTTTGTGCTCAAAGAATTTCAGAAAGATACAAATATTTCTTTTCATATAAAACATCACTACTGGTCACATAAAAACAGTACAGTATCTCTACACACTTTATACAACTAAAGTCACAGAAAAAAACATTTTTTATTTTTTTTACAAATAACTTCACAAAAACTAACAATGCTTTGCAAACAAACCCCCATTTAAAACCCCACATTGAAAATCATTTGAATAATCATATTTTCCAATGAAGAATTTTCAACACCAAAAACGGTTATATAAACCTCTTACTTGAGTTATAAAAAACCCCAATTAGCATCACATAAAATAACCATGTAAAACACACAATTTGACACCAAATTGGTACTCAAAAAATCATTTACTTAACAAACGTCACCGAAAACCAATTTTTCAACAACAAAAAGGAGAAGAAAATTTAAAACATTATTTAAAGACCTAATATAGTTCAATAAAATCAACTAAATAATTATAGGGAAGCCCTTAATGAATCAATAAAAGATTTATTTGAAAAAACCCCAATTTCACCAAAAAATGCACTGAATATTAATTTGCATTATAAATGGCACTAAAACAATTTTTTTCAGCAACATTATAATTAAATAGACATGGATATACCATAAATACGGAATCTAGGTCAAAAATATTGCATTCCAAAATAAATCACCTACCAAATCAAAGGAAACCCTTGAATCACCGTGTGAAAATCAAGTCACACCATTATCGCACCAAGAGGGGCTTAGATAGAACCTAAAACCACAATAACTGACCAAGAAAACCCATGGTTAAACCCTAGGATCGAAACCCTACCCCCTAGTAATTTTTTACTTTAAGGAAATTTAAATAAACTTCATGGAAAGGGGAGGAACTAAGGAGGAGAGATACTTACTTGAGATTCTTTGAAGTTCCTCCACCAAAATCCCCTTCAAAATGGGTCTATAAAGATATTTTGAGTGACTTGGAGGGATTAAATGGATTTTAAATTAATATAGGATGAGTAAGGGTCTAATTCAGAATTGTAATGGAGGAGAAAGAGTAAGAATTGAGTGAGTTATGAAGGAAAGAAGTTACCTCTTCAAATCTGGACGATTTGAGAAACCCTATGATGTTCTGCACTAATTCGCAATGAATACGAGCTCTAGAGAGAGGGGAAAGAGTATGGTTGTATGGACGGGTTTAGTGGTCTTATTTTACACAAAGAATCACTGAAAAATTATAAAAACTGAATAAGTTATTAAATAGAAACTTTTTTAGAAACAGGAAATGTTCCTTTGGGATGGCCCGATTCCATAAATAAAAATCCAAATCCACCATTATTATGAATTAATAAAGGTTCCAAATTTCAATGTCGGTCTTAATAGGTCTTGTAATTCCATTTTGGAAGTGGAATGGGTGCAAAATATTAATAAAATAAAAAGGTTATAAAAGAAGAAAAATTGGTTTCTAAATCTGGAAATGGGCTCACGGTTTGGCCCAAATAATGAAAACTAACCCTTTCCTAAAAAAAGCATGGGAAACCCCCAAAAAAGAAATAAAGAAAATTAAATGAAAAATAACTTTAAAATATTTCATTTATGTGAAAATTCTCCCCACCATGAAAGATTGTTCTCCCCAGAAAGTCAACCTGAAGCTTGATCAGAAAACAATAACGGGTACTCATCCTCAACCCATGACTTCCACTCCCAGGACTCATGTGTATCACTACCATGCTGCCAATAAACCCAGACCAGTGGAATAGAATACCCTCAAAGCACCTTCTCTTGAGAGTCCACTATTTTCACTAGATGCCGAAAAACTAGCTAGTCAGGCTCCCTCTCCTGTTCTTCCAAACTCAGAAAATGGGACAGATCAGGGTTGTATTTCTTCAACTGGGAGACATGAAAGACATAATGGATGGATTTAAATTGAGAAGGTAAATACAAACTATATGAAACCTTTACTATACGCTTGATGATCTCAAAAGGTCCGGCATATCATGGCATCAGCTTCCCTTGCTTCCCCAATCGACGATGTCCCAGACAAGGGGCCACTTTCAAGAATACCATATCACCCACAGAAAACTCTATGTCTCGACGCCTCTGCTTAGCATAAGATTTAAGATGACTCTGAGCTTTCAATAAGAACTACCTGATCAGCTTGACCTTCTCAGACGTCTCCTGTACCAGACTCAGTCACAGTATTGAAGTCTCAACTACGTCATCCCAACACGGGGGGGGGGGGGGGGGCGACAAGGATGACTGTAGAGAACCTCCAAAGTATCTGTTTGAATTAAGGATTGGTAACTATTATTATAAGTAAACTCAACCAATACCAAATGGATATCCCAGGAACCTCTAAAGTCCAGAACACATGCATGAAGCATATCCTCTAAAATCTGATTTACCTGCTCTGTCTGACCATTTGTCTTCAGATGGTATGTCATGCTCATCTTAATCATAGACCCCGAGGCCTTTTGAATGCCCTCCCAAAACCAAGAAGTGATACGTGGGACTCTGTCTAAGAAAACTACTAATGGAACACCATGGATTCTCACCACCTCCTAAAGATACAAAGGGCCCAACTCATCCACTTTTGATGTATCTTTGATTGGAATGAAGTGGGATGATTTGTTCAAACAATAAATCACTACCAAAAGGGAATTCTTACACTAAGGTGTGCGAGGTAATGAAACAATGACATTCATGGAGACCTCATCCCGCATCCAAGTAGGAATGGGTAATGGTAGGAGCAAATCAGAGGGCCTTTGATGCTCTACTTTCACCTACTGGAACGTGTAGCATCTCGACACAAAGTCTGCTATGTCTCGTCTCACACCAGGCCACCAGAACTACCGAAAGACATCATAATACATCTTGGTGGAACTCAAATGGACGACCCACTGATACTTGTGGTTTTCCTCCATCTCCACCTTCTGTAGAGACAATGGCACTGTTGAACGGCCCTTGAAGCATAAGATGACCTTAGAAGACGATGACCAATTGGAGGATGTCTTCCCACCATGAAGAAAATTCTTTGACCACTGACAATGCTCATCACTGGTTTGTTCCCGCTTAATCAACTCAAACAGAGAAGGAGTTAACTGGAATATTTCCAAGAACACACCTCCACTGTGTTCTCTAGTCTCCACATGCATTTGAGAAAATTACCCCATCAAAGTACTCTTATCATTGGACTTCCTCAAAGCCTGCACTAGAACTATTCTGCTCAAAGATTCGGCCACCAAATTACCCTTTCCTGGGGTATAAACAATGTCAAAGTTGAACCCCTTCAAGTACTCAATCCAATAATGTTGCCTCAAGTTGAGGTCCTTCTACTAGAAGATATAGGCCAAGATTTTTTTATTAGAGTAGACCAAAAACTTATCCCTAAATAGGTAGTGATGCCAAGTATTTAAATAATGCATCACCTATTCCAACTCCAAGTCAGGGGTCTTGTAGATATTTTTATGTGGTCGGAGTTAGTTAAATTTTTACACCACCACGTGATCATCCTGCTTATGCATGCACCCAGGACAAATACTTGAATCATCACAGCTAACCACGTATCCCTTTTAAGACACTAGAAAAATTGGCGCGGGGGTGGTATTCAACAGCCTATTTAGGACCTCGAATGATGCCTAACATTCTAGGCCCCATACTAACTTCACCTCATTTCAGGTGAGTGAGGTCATTGATTAATCCAGCTGAGAGAAATCCAGAATGAATCACCTATAATAACCGGCCAGGCAAAGGAAACTATGGATATCAAACACATTCTTCAGCTGATCCCATGACATAATTGCATTAATCTTCTTGGGGTCAAATAAAACCCCCAAATAAGAGATCGCATGCCCAAAAAATCTCACTTCCCTGATCCAGAAAGTGCACTTTGACGACTTTTCATAGATTTGGTTATCCTGTAAACTGTGCAAGATGATCCTCAGGTGATGTTCGTGTTCCTCCTCAAAAACAGAGTATAATAGAATGTCATCCATTAACACCATAATTATGGAAATGAGATATTGATGGAACACCCTGTTCCTGTGTTCGATAATTACTTCTAAAGCATTGGCCAATCCAAAGGGCGTGACCAAATACTCAATGTGTTTATACCTTCTTTAGAAGGTTGTATTTGGGATATCTGACTCCTTTACCCTAAGTTGATGATACCCCGAATTCATGTATATCATTGAGAACCACTTTTCCCCCTTTAACTGATTGAAAAAATCTTCTATTCTGGGAGAATGTTGTTTTTTCTTAATTGTTACCTTATTCAGCTTCCAGTAATCATTGCCCAACCGGAGATATCAATCTGCCTTTTTCACGAAAAACACTGGAATAGCCCAAGGAAAAATGATCGGGTGAATGAATACTTGGGATTATAAGTCTTATAGCTATATATTTAATTTCATCAGCTCATTGGGGGCCATACAATATGAGGGAAGAGATATTGGATGTTTTCCCAACACAGGATCAATCAAAAACACCACATCCTCTTCTGGGGGAAACCTGAAAATTCATCCATGAATACCTCTGGAAACTCATTCAATACATGAGGTAGTGCACCTTCAAGGGAAATACCACCATCCTCTAGAACGAGAGATGATAACATTAAGATAAGACTACCCCATTCTGGGAGTGAAGGCCATGCGCCACCCGACCAAGGATCCCATTATCCATGAAAAACCCAATGACTCCCATCAGGTGCAATGAAACTCACTCGCTGTCATTAGAAATCAATGTGTGCTTGGAAGTGTACTAGCCAATCCATTCCAAATATGACGTCAAAAAGATCCATGTCTAAGACCATGTGGTCTCACTCTATCTCGACCCCTAACAAAGAAAGCGCACATTATGGGCGCCTGAGACCCTGCTCCTTCTATCCCATCAGTATAACCAAATCCATCGCAAAAGAAAAAAACATGGTTGGTAAGTTCATCATGTCCAAAAAATGGGATGAAATGAATGAAACAAAGGCACCAGTATCAAAAAGAATAGTTTCAATAGAAGATGCGATGAGACTAGTAACTCGAACTGTAGACAGTCCCACCTCTAATCTTACTGGTACCTGATCCAATACCTGGAGATTTCCAGTCTGTACCTGAGGAATACTACTAGTTTGTGGTTGTTCCTTGAACTGGATCTTCCCAAAAGATGACCCGGCCCTACCACCATGTCCACCAAATTGACATCCTATCTTCCTAGTTGTCCTGGACTGTATGGGAACTCCTATTGGAGCTGTTGACCCTGGACTGCTCGAAAGTGGACGTGCCACCCAGCAAAAGCACTACAAAGGACCCAGACCTCCACATTGGTAAGAGGGATTCAGAGGAAGTGGGTATGCTAGTAGGATGTTCCCCGGTTTCCCACCCTAGTGGCATATGACTAATCTCTCATGAGAAGCCCTGGATGAAAACTACTTGTAAGAGTGGCCTGAACTGCCACATCCCTTCTTCACCAGATCCTCAAGCTTCCTCTTCTTCTCTATAGAGCTGTCACTACCCAATACTGATACTATCCTAGAAAAATAAGCTCTTCTTTTATAGTCGATCACAACTATACACGCCCTATCAATGACCTCATCATAGGTCTTCATCTTGAATATAATTCCCTGGGAGTATATCTCGGGTCTCAAGACTTTCGTAAACCTATGGGCCTTCAATTGTTCATTTGAGAAAATATCAGGAGTATAATGAACCAACCTAGCAAAATGGTTGGCACACTCCATAATAGAAATATTCCTATATATAATGTTCATAAACTCTCTGGACTTGGCATATTCCAAGAACTCAATGCAGTATTGTTCATTGAAGACTTCCTTGAAATCTCCCAAACACGTTTACTCATTTTTTCTATTTTGACGCATTAACTCCCACTAAATATGGTTGGGACCCTTCAATATAAAGTAGGAACACTTCACCCTAAGATCCTAGGGTTTTTTCATAAGCTCAAACATACGCTCGATCTTCTCAATCCATTCCTCTACTTCCTGGGGTTTTAAGTTTCCCAGAAAGGTGGGAGGCTTCTTTTTTTCGAAAATACCAAGATTTTTCTTTTCTAGGACCTATATAGTCTTTCCTATTAGTAATAGGAGTAGGTTTCGGTCCCTACATTAGATATTGGACAGCCCGGACCACAACCTTGACTAGAATCTGATTAATCGGTGTGGGAGAACTCTCTATGGCTTCCTCTCATGGGTGTGTGGGAGCTTTCTAGGGAGGCATGTTGCTACAAAATGAAATAGTCAAAAAAATAATCAATACCACCATTATAAAAACTTTAATCAAATATATAAAATATAAATAATTTAAACATATTCCAATAATAAAAGAAACAACTACTCCACCTCTGCCAAATGTCCATGTGTGGTATGCAGCCCACACGTCTCACCTGGAGGAGTAGTCAATCAGACAATTCCAACATCCCCTAGTGACGCAAGGTATTCCATGAGAGTTTTGGTCCAAGAACCCTACTCATTACCAAAACACCATGGCCTGAAAGTTCAAGCTCCTATCTATCCCAAATCATCCCAAAATAGTAATATAACCCAAAAATATTAACCTACTCTGATACCATTTAGTCAAGAACAGAATCTAGTCGCCACCAATACTGACACCAAACCCGACACGTGGTAAGGCCCGAAGGGTTTTACCTATCCCCAAGGGCTGGAATAGGTGCTTGAGTATCATTAATTTAGGTTTGGGAATTAATTACCTGATTATGAAAGCATAAAACATTAAAACAATCCATAACATAAATCTGAAATTTTCGAGCCAAACAAGTCTTAAGAAAAAACCAGAACTGAATACATTGGTTTAAATACAATAAAAGTGGTCCAAATACAAATAAATACATCATAAAGATATCCCCATCGACTCCACATGACAAGGTTTCATCACCCGCAATCTATCCCCACAACTCTGCACCAAGGATGGGAACTAACACCCTGAACCGCCACCACCCAAAGCCTTTCCTTTACCTGAATCAAACATAACAAATTCTATATACACCCAAGGTGTGTAAGTAGGGTGTGATACTAATCCAAATAGGATATTACACAATTATTCCAAAGTTCATTCAATACATGGTGAAAAAGCAAGAAATTTTTATATGTAAAGAAAAGCAGTGATAAATTCCAAGAAACATAACTTTCAATTGAAAAATGTTTGCAAACTAAAACTTTTAGAATGTTAAAAACTTTAAATAATACATTTTATCTACTATAACTCACATCTAAACACACCCTAATAATAGGGAAAATACCACAAATCCAATGAGAAACAAAATCTTAATGACTCTTAGGCACTATATTGTCTTGGGCACTATGTACCTCGTACCTCAGTGTAAAGTAACCACAGAAAAATATGTTCTCATGAACGAGCCTCTAGTAGGGAGTATACTCATAACCTAGTGGTCCCAAATATTCATTTATATAATTTATTTAGAGTTGTATTTATCCAAATACTATGTGAAACAGGGACAAAACCCATCTGGTTCACTAGTCATACTAGTACAAATCCGCCCACCTAGGTACCTGGGCATCCAACTTTGTGCTAAAAAAATTTGAGAAAGATACATAAATCCCTTTTCATATAAAACATAACTACTAGTAACATAAAAATATTATAATATCTCTATACACTTTATACCACTTATGTCTCTCAAAAAATCATTTTTATTTTTTTTTACAAACAACTTTCAGAAAATCTAACAATGCTTTGCACACAAAAATCCCCTTTAAAACCCCAATTTTAACACTGTTTACATAATAATATTTTTTAAAAAAGAATTTTCAACACCCAAAGCATTTATATAAACCGATTACATGAGTTATAAAACACCCCCAATAAGCATCACATAGAATATCCATGTAAGACACCCAATTTGACACCAAATTGGTACTCAAAAAAATCATTTACTTAACAAAGGTCACCCAAAACCAATTTCATAGCAATAACCAAAGGAGAAGAACATTAAAAAAATATTTTAATCCCTAATACAGTTCAATAAAATTAACTAAATAATTATATGGAAGCCCTTAATGAACTGATAAAATATTTATATGAAAACCCCCTAATTTCACCAAAATAGGCACTTAAAATTAATTTGCTCTATAATTGCCCCTAAAACCAATTATTCAGCAACATTAAAATGAAATATATAATAAAATACTTAAATAAATCATCTAGGTCACAAATATTTCATATCAAAAGGAATCACCTACCCAATCAAAGGAAACCCTTGAATCACTGTGTGAAAATCAAGTTGCACCACCGCCGCACCAAGAGGGGAATAGATCGAACCTAAAACCACAATAATTGACAAAGAAAATACAATTTTAAACCCTTGGTTCAAAACCCTCCCCCTGTTCATGTTCTACATCATGTAAATTGAAAGAAACTCCATGGAAAGGGTAGAAACTAAGGAGGAGAGACACTTAATTGAGATTATTTGAAGATCCTCCACCAAATTCCCTTCAAAACGGGGTTCCAAAGAGTTTTTTGAGAAATTTGGAGGGATACAATGGATGTTAGGTTCTAATAGGAGGAGGAATGGTAAAATTAGTAATTTTAATGGAGTAATAAGAGTAATTATTGAGAGAGTTATGAAGGAAAGAAGTTACCTCTTCAAATGTGGATGTTTTGAGAAACCCTAATAAATTATGAACTAATTAGTGAAGAATACGAGCTCAAAAAAGGGGTGGAAATAGGATGGAATGTGGTTGGGTTCAGTGGGCTTGCGTGACACATTGAATCACGAAATAATAATAAAAACAGAATAAGTTATCAAATAAACAATTTTTTTAAACTGGAAATGGGACTTCGGTCCAGCTCAATTCCTTAAATAAAAACCCACATCCACCATTATTATGGAATAAAAAAAGTTCCAAATTGAAATGGTGGTGTTAATATGTTTGATTATTTTTTTTGGAAGAGGAATGGGGGAAAAATATTGAAAAAGTGAAATAGTTATAAATGAAATCAAATTAGTTTTTAAATCTAGAAATAGGCTCACGGTTGGGCCCAAATCAGAAAAACTCACTCTTTCCTCGAAAAATCATGGTAAACCCCAAAAACACATCCAAAATGAAAATTAAATGAAAAATACTATTAAAATATGTTATTTATGTGACACATGAGTGTTGGATGTTGAGGTTTTAGTGTCTACCACTTGCCTACGTGAAGTCCTCATTAGTGTGTCGTTTTTTATCTAAGCAATTTGAAATAAATAAATATTAATTATGAACCGATACTGTTACTTCTGAGGTTTAGAGATTAATTTATCAAAAATATTATGGTAACCATGTTTTTTTCAAAAATAGTTAATGATAGACGTAAAAAGTTATTTTATTTGTCTTATGATCCATTAAAAGCGAGTTTTAGTTCTTTACGCATAAAAATTTATTTTCAAATATTCATTTGTGAGAGTAAAAGATGAATTTAAAAGTGAAGAATAAAAACTAAATGAAAAAATTGTGATTATAAATTTTAAATGTATTATGTAATTATATTCCATTATATTCTTATATAGTAAAATAATACCTCTACTTTAGGAAAAAGATCTTGTAACCAAAATGTTATCATAATACCTTTAGACCAGATGAATCATATCGTCTTTTAGATTATAAAATATTTATGGTTTCAAGGAAATTATATATATATTGATCATTAACATGATTTTTATCAATCTCCTTAATCAAACTTTATAATTATATACACTTTTTCTATATGGACACATCTTCACTTTCAACCAAAGTTATCTTATGTAGAAACTATATTATGAGTTATTATATATCAACCTTGTACTTTCCTATTCCATATTATGAAGAGAATGTGTTATTAAAACATTTAAAAATTGGGTTTTCAAAAAATTAATTTTAAAATATAAATCTTTGGATTAACTAAATAATGTTTAAATTGAGCGGATGTAATTTATTTTAAGAATAGAAGAATGTACCACCCCAAAATTCTTAAAGAATAAGATTTTATTCAATAATGTATGTGATAATAAAAACCAATATTATAAGAAAATATAACACCAAAATACTATAAGATAAATTTACATTTGAATAAACTTAATTTCGTAGATATCTTATGATATAAACAACAATGAGTTCCTTTGAAAACTTGTGTTACATGCAAGACTGAGTTTTAAAAAACAACAATATATTATTGAAATATTATTATTTAATATAATAGTAATAACATATACCTTAAATTAGATGGTATGAATATGATTAAATAAGATATAAAAATATATATTTTATAAAAATTTAACATTTATCAGTTTATTATTAATAAAAATAAAAATAACTTAAAATAAAGAGAAATATTTTCTGAAAAAATATTTTTTTAAAGTTGGTTTAATCGTGATTTTAGAAATTAATTCAAAAGTAAATTTTATCTCCCCTATAAATTTTATATGAAATTATAACCTTTAGTTATGAAAGATTAATATACATATTATCTTAGGGTGATTTTTTTGGATTTTTCAAGGAAGTTTCATTTCATTTGATAAATAGTGAAAAATACAGAATTTTAATTGAAGATAACCTTTCTAATTTAAATAAATTTTAAGGATACATTATTTTTTAAATTATATTAAGTGTGAAATTAATTAAATATTATATCTATTAATATCATTTAGGTCAATGTAATAATTTTCATATTGAATTTAGATATAAAATATTTTTAAAACTTTTGAACATTGATTTCTTTAAAAACTCACCTTCTCATCACATATATGGGATTAAAATTAATTTAATTTTTTTCAATTATGTGAAAAAAATTTGGATAAATTTATTAGATGTTTCTATTCAAAATATTTTATAATTTATTATATGGTGAACTTAATTTTTTACTTAAATCAATAGTGAATAATGTAAAAATTAATTATAACGATTATGGAAAAAATGGATTTACTAGGGGTTAACATGAAATTATAATGGTAAAAATGGAATATAAGATATTAAAAAAACTATTTTATGACCATAAATTGAACATTAAACATATAAGGTTCAGTAAGAGAACATTTTTTACCCTTGTGAGATATGAAAAATGTGGGAGCACTCAATTTGTTTTACAAAAATACCAAGTGTGTCATCTCCCCCACTTATAAATCCCTGATCCTCTCTTATTCACACCATAAATTCCCATTGTATCAGATATTACCTAACAAAATAACATTACAACTTTCCTCACATTATCCAATAAGTATAATAGTTTCCATAAATCTATTTTTTGAAGTATTTAGTGAAAATATAAGGTGGATACTCATAGAATTGATAATGTTCTTCGCTGTGCATCTTTATTTTACTTATTTAGCCACCTACCTAAATTTTTATTAATCCATGCTTATATAATAACATAATTATCTACCATATACTATTGTTTTTTAATAGGGTAATTACCTTAAACTATATACACATTCATATAATTTGTTATGAAATCATCGTTCGTGTGCATGGTGGGCTACCATCTGGTGAACCGATGTCATTTGTGTTTCCATTTCCACCTCTCAAGGTTGGGTATGATAATTTATATAAAGTATATATATCATATTTAAAAAAACATCATACCTATAGTGTCAATATATCATATATATTTTTACCTTCCATTACAAATGAGATATGTTAGTGTCGTTCATGTGTATAGTGGACTATCACCTCACGAAGAAATGCGATTCATCTTTCACTAAAGCTTCACATGGAAGATGAAAAAGATAAATTTAATGATTATATGTGATATAAATTAAATAATTATGATATTAATTACATAATTATAATTTTGGATAAATAATATATATCATTTACTTTCTTTCCTTTTCACTCACATAAAGATGATAATGTCATTTGTGTATGTGTGGACTACACCCTTCACGAAGTTTTGTGACTCACTTTTCATCACCAAACCACATAGATGATATATATGTTTATAAAATATTTTATATTTTATATTATAATATTTATTTAATGATTATATATTATTAAACTTATTTCCATAATGATATTTAGAAAATTAAAATGTTACTCATGCGTATGTACGATCCACCGTCTCCTTGACCGTAGCATACTTATTTTTTCATGACTATATTTAATGATTCGTTTTAAAAATAAAATTGATATAAAAAATTATAATAATATCATGAATAGTGTTATTTATATTTTGTAACATCATAATATTCACAATAACCAGAACATTTATAATAATGCATGAATGAGAAGAATAGGAAATTAACACTGGAAACATTGAAAATAATGAAATATTTTTAACGAACGAGTGATGTGATGTTATAAAAGGATCATATATGATATAATAAATTATAATATTGTTATGATATATGTTAATAAAATGTTTAATATCACTATTCAGTAGATAAAATCATGTTCAGACAAAATGAAAATCTGAGGGAATAGATTTCATCTCAATTTCATATCATTAAGGAATATTTTAATGTTATACACCTGATTTCTTTTATATGGTTTTTATACTTCCCCTTCGACATGTAATATAATTAATACATATTTTTATATGAAATTTTATGCTAAAATTTCAATTATTTCATCTTATGGAATTTAACTTAAGAATTACCAAGTGGTAAAAAATTTCATAACTCAATTTCTTGTCATTGGGTTATATTACTTCCCAATTATACTTAATATTTTAATATTATTTTTATAATAAATATTGATTATATTATATTTTATTTATATTTATTTATAATTATTTAATGTTTCTTCACATAATCAATTAATTTTTTAAATCTAACTTTAATGTTATGATCTCTTCAAGGCTTATTTCACAATCTCATTCTAATAGAGATTATTTACTCTTAAATTTTAGTTGAAGGAATTTGTGTGACTATTTTTAAAAAAACCATTTTGTTTCATTTTAATATAGTTATTAATGATATTTTCAAGAAATATTTTCATTTTAACACTATTTATACTTAAATTAATTGAGAAAATGTTTTAATAAAATTCAACATCATTTCTCTATTTGGTCAGAAACCAGTTTTCTTCTGAAACCATGTTCTCTAAAAAATAGTTTTCTAGAAAATTTAAAAGAGTTATCAAAATAATTTTCAACCATTTTTACTTTTTATAAAATTTATTTATAATAATATAATATCATTTTCAAAGAAATCCCTGTTTTTATTTTTAGGAAAATGTGAATGGAATATTCTTATCATTTTCTAATATAGGCATTTCCATAATCTTTTTACAGTTAAAATAGAATATTGTTTTTTATTTTATGGATTGTATGGAATTAACCAGCATAATGATCATCATTTATTTTATGATTCCTTTTCATGTTTATGATGTTATTTTTGAAGAATTTTTTTTTTAAAATTTAAATTTTTAATAGAAATAATTTTCCTAATGTTTTTTAAAATTAAAATGATATTTTCATCAATAATTTTTTTAATGATATTTTTATGGTATTTCTATCAATAAAAGAAATGAAACATTTATTATTACATAAATTTTTTTATTTTAATACTACCCTTATTCTTACTCTAGATGGTTTTTGAGTTTTTAACCAAGGATAATATTTACATTCACTTCCATGTTTCAATTTAGTATTTAATAACTTATTCTTAAAATAATCACGTTACAGTGATCATTTGAAATTAAATATCCCATAAATTTCCATATAATATTTCATGAATATTATTACATATTAAACCATATATCACTTATACAAATGGTGTTTTATTTTGAATGTTATTTGATTGACTAGGGTAATATTGATTAATACATATCGTATTTACAATACAGATATTGGATGATAAGGTATATTTTTCATGAATTAAAACATTTTTTCAATATATGAGAAATGTTTTGGACATGAAAGACAAGGTTTGGAGACTGATTAATGAAATACCCATGATTCATCAGTATTCTCATGAGATTAAATCAGTTGGAAAACCCCTATTCTTTTGTAACCAGTATTTTTAAAATTTCTTATGAAATATCTTTATTTTATAATTATTTTTGGCTAAACTGAATTGGTTTTTACCAAGTATTCTTTAAATGATCTTTTTAATGTTATTGATGATAAAGGAATCATGTTCTTGGGAAACAATATGTCCAATAATTATGATTCTTCTTCATTCAGTTCAAGTTATCATTATCCATGATATTTTCCCAATAATATTATCTATTGATTCATTTCATTATTAGTTTATTGATTAAATAAAATGTTTTATCAGTTATTTAACTTTAATTTTTGGTTATTTTTTATCTTTCCCTGATATTAAAGTTATCTAATTTGAATGTGTGTTTAGTTATTTATAGTTATATGTTGATTATGATTATTGAATCATAATAGATTGTGTTGTACTTAACCCTTATAGTTAATTTAAAATCAAATTTATTTTGTTTCCTTTCTAGGGAATCTATGAAGTGTACACTTTTCTATTTTCAATGGTATTCTATATAGAATAATGTTATTCTCTATTGAAAAAAAATTGTAATTTTTCGTATTCAAATGTAATGTGGGATTCACGTATATATTTATCTTACCAAGACTACTAAATTATTTGGTCCTTCGAGTTGTGATTCCTTGTATCTTATGACAATGTAATAAATTAAGGCACCATCTATGGTTTTATGGGTATATGGTTTCTATAGTAATCAAATACACCACATATATAATCTTTTACAAAACTACCCAATATGATGGATGAATTCATATGGGGAGGAATTAAAGAATACCACAAAATAGAGAACATAAAAAATGGTTAAGATCATTGACCACTATCCCTTATGTATTCTCCTTTCCATAATCCATCCTTGTTAGGATATTTTTAAATGAAATACTTGCAGTATTAAGTATGAAATTCAAGAAAAAGTGACGGTTATGAAGACTTATTCCTCTAAACTAGTTTATCATTTCATTAATATGGAAATGCATGTCATGTGAGGCATGGAAAATGATTTTTATAATCATTGAATAAAGGATGAAAATCCATGGAAAAACAATAATGCATTATTTTTAAGACGATTATTAAGAAAAAAACAAAATTACTACACTTGAGTGGAAATCTATTCAACAAAGTATTGGTTACCCTTTTAAAAAAATGAAGAATTTCCCATGATCAATTTCTTCTTAGTTGGATATATATCACATGGAAAATACTAACTTAATAAATGACACCATTCCTGATATTATCATTTCTACCTCGGTTGTTCCTTCTTCCCAATCATCCCACGATAGAATATATTTTATTTTTCAATGGTGTGGGAAAAATGGTAGCATAAATCACCTTTTTTCTAATTATGTAAAGCAACATGAATGGATGTTTGATTTATATCTAAGAAGCATACATGGTACTCATGTGAAGTATTAATTAAATATTCTTCCTCAAAATATTAATTGAAATCTATGGTGTCTTTAGGTTGGACTCTAGTAATAATGAATTGAATGATTTTCATGTGGTATTTATATAAGTATGGAACCTTTGATAAAAATTCAATAAAGTGTAGTCATTTTCTGTGTAAAAATAACTTAAAGTAATGTAGAAAAATATTTTGATGTGGTTGGATCATGGACTATAGTATTATAATTTTAAAATATGTAATTTATTGAGATACTTTATAAAATTGTCCTTACATGTAGTGGATGGTCATGGGTCTGTTTCCCAATAGGGAGGGCCTCAGGTAAGAGGCAAGGTCTCTAAATAATTAATATTTTTTGAGTGTAATTTTCATGGGCTATAGAATCTCTTAATGTCTAAGTACCATAGAAACTTTATCCAGTCCTACAAACCAATGATTTATTGAATTGATGAACCAAAAATGACATTTGAAAAGTGGAAGAGATTTAGGTGGGAATCCTATAATTTAATTTCTTAGAATCTACATGGTATTTTCATGGACCATTTATGGATTTTTAAAAATGATTTCATCCATAAAATCACTTACATTCATAAATCCTAGATTAACTCGGTGTCATTCAACACTACATGTTGTCATTCCAATTTAACTATTGTATATAAATCAACATCGTACATCAGAAGAAGGTAAATTTTTAAGGATGGTGATTTTATCTATGAAAATTTTTATAACAAATGGTTTGTTTTGGGGTAATTTAACACTGTATTAACCACAGGGGAAATAATTAGATCCATCTTTAGCAGCATTTTTGCCTTTAAATTTTTGTTTTTGTATTTATCAATACAACATTTTTGAAATTACAATTGTTGAAGATGACTTTACATGGAAAAAATATACCTTTAAGTACAAGAAATAAAGTATTGTAGATAGATATATTATGTAAATGGATGATCAGAGGGGTCCTAATGATGTCTATGGATACACCCTTCCCAAATATAATTCAAATCACAACCTGTTTATGGTTAAATTCTCCATACATTTAAAAAGATTATTTCTTTTACCCTTTCATTCCAACAATGGATAGTCTGACATCCCTAGATACATAAAGCATATTATAGATTATGGGAGGATGTATTTTATTATAATCCCATTGAAGAGACTTCCTAGAAAATTAACGCATCAAAATTGGTGTTTAAGGAAATAGAGCGGGAGGTTTTTCTCTAATATTGATTAGGAGGTAAGGTTGTTGAATAATATACTTTCTCAATTCAAATTAGTGTCCAATTTTTTTGAAATATTTCTAGAGAGTAAATAAAATCCCATTAAAAACTATATGACCTCTTAATGTTCAGTGAAAGAATTATTATGAATCATTTGAATGTAAAATGTACTAAGTATGGTGAAAGAAAATCAAAAAAATCACTTATTTCATATAAAGAAGATAGAAATAATGGGTAAAATCTATTAGAATTAATGGATATCTCTATACCTTTGAAAATTAATTTCCAAATGCTATTTTTTAGTATATTAATGGGTTCTATACAAATGACGGGTTGGATAACTAATGAAAAATGATTGATAGCATTGCTTCTTGCATTGAGTAATATCATAATAGAGAACTTATCAAGGATCCTACCAAAGAGAAATCCAAATATTCCATTTTATCTCTCAATAAGGAGAGTGTTTCGAGTCTCTAAGGGTCCACTAATAGTTTATTCATATTCTACTGGGATATTTTGAAGGATGGTTTAACAAGTGCTATCAAGGAATTCTTTACTCATGCATCCATGCCCCATGGAGTTAACTCTAACTTTGTTGAATTGATACCTAAGAAAGAGAATGTCATTATTATCAAGGACATCAGGCCTATTTTTTTTGTGAACATTGTTCCGAAAATTATTATTTAGATCGTTATGGGAAGAATGGGACCGATTATTTAGGATAAAATTACCCCCAATCAGGTTGGATTTTTCCTTGGCAGAATCGTCCAAAATTTTTCATTCACAACCTCATAAAGTGTCAACATAAGGATGAGAAAAAAGAAATAAGGTATCTTTGGATTCAAAATTTTCATTTACATAGTGTTTGACACTTTGAAATGGAATATTATTCTTATTTTATGGAGGAGATATGGTTCTTAAAATACTTTCATTAAATTTCTCTACACTTTTCTTTGTACTATAAGGTCGTCTGTTCTGATTAATGGGTTTCCTATAGGATTTTCAAATGTACAAGGGGTGTAAGTCAAGGGGATCCTATCTCAGGGCTTACTTTTTATATTACTAAATATTATTTGAGTATTTCCATTAATGAACCTTCCCAGATTGGAATATATAAACAAATTAAAGTAAGGATGGATAATTTCACCCCAACGCATGTTTTATAAGATTATGATATTCTTATCTTTGGACAAGCCTCATGGAAAACCATAACATTCATTAAAGGTCTCTTTTCTCACTGTGGGAAGGTGTCTGGATAGGCCGTAATCTAGAATAAGTCCTTTATTTTTTTAGTGATTGAATCTCAACTAGAAAATATATTATAATTGTTAGAAGTCTTGGAGTGAGAAGGATATATATTCCATTAAATTATAATTGTGATCCTCCATTTTGGGGAAAATTATGGAGACGATATTTTCAAGTAATATGAATGGAAATCATAAATAAATTAGAAAATAGTAAAGGTAAATCCATGTCTCAAGATGGAAGGGTATGATGGTCAATTCAATGATTACATCTAAGTTTGTCCACTAATTCTCTTTATACAGGTGTCCTAGAGGACTTATCAATTAGATTTGATACATGGTCAGGAGCTTTATATTGACAATCATTGTGCATGAAAATTTTAGTTACTAATTTTTCAAGATATTTTATCAAATATATTGAGATGGTAGGCCTTGGTTTCCAAAATCTTAGGAATTTTAATGATGGGAAAATCAGAAAATTTACATGGAATCTTTTAGTCTCTGAAACCTAGGAATTCTTTTCAAAAATGTTCAAAATGAGGATATTACATGGTTATAAACAATATCTAACATCCTTGGTTTTTCCCTCTCTCAACTCCTCCATTATTGATATTACGAGAGCATTGTAATTTGGAGCCCCAATATCAAAGGAAAATTTTATAATAAGGATCACTAAACGATACACTGTGAAGGCTTGGCGATTATTACATCATGGTTGATCAAATTTAAGGTGCATTACATACAACCTTCAAGGTTCCTCTTTTTTGAAGAATCTAGAAGTATATATTACCTTCACATAAACATCTCCAAAATACAAGACAATTTATTGTCTCATACTTCTATTTATGTTGGATGGCTGAGGAGAAAATTTAACATCTTTTCATGGTTTGTGAGTTTGTTCAAAATCTCTATAATTATGTATCCAAAATATTGGGAATCACCTTTTACCTCGATAATCAGTTGGAGGGACAAATGAATTTACTCTCTATTTCTTATCATGGTAAATAGATTCACTAGAATCTCTTGACTGCTACTGCCTTGGTCATTTTTCATATCTAGTTTTTATGGAATTCATGTATCATTGATAACCAAACACCATATTCTGATGAAAATATTGTTTATATGTATAGATAAATATATGTAGCCTAAAAGGTAAAATCTGTCACCATGAATAATTTTTTTCTTCCCTATGGATCCTTTGAAGGTTGGGTGTTTTGGGCAATCCAAAAAATCCACCTATCCTAAAATCTATACACCAGATTCCTTTGATCAGCTCGAATATTAAAGGATATGTTGATAGTGTGGAATCAAGAATTTCGGGACCTTCATGTTATGTAGCATTTTTATAAACACATTATGGATTTTTCAATGATTGGTTTTCCACTATATTACAGTTAGAAATACTTATGAAGCATAGTTGTGGGATGTAATTAATGGTATCTCTTGTGTTTTCTGATATAGATGGACCTCTATTTGGGATGAATCTGATTTTGAGAATGTTGTTATGGTGTTGAATTTAATAACCAGTAATGTCCTATAGAAAATCGTAGCATATTGGGATGAGTGTATTCACCTTATCTACAAATTTATTTTGATTCTTTTACAAGTTTATAGATAGGCCAATCAAGTGGTCGGTGCTCTATTAAAGAGGGAAATCATGGAATTGATGTCGATGGGGACCTTCCTTACTCCAAAATTTTGTTCAACCATATTTTATTTGATAATGAAAAGATAATTATAATAACTTTTATGAAAATACCCAAATAGTGATTGAATTTTATTGTGTAATTTTATCTCATAAATTTTCTTAAGACCATCTTTGTTCGGACTCGGATTTCTTTGGGGGTATTTATTGATTTTCCCAGTTAATTCACTTCATATAATATAAAATTTAAATAATTCCAATAAAATAATATTGTCTTCAGGAAATTAAATGTTGAATTACAATAATAGATATATAAAAAATGAATAGAACATATTTCTTATACACACAAAAATAAAGTGAGATTTAATAGTCCTTTATAAAAGGCCTTTGGGACATTCAGTACAAAAGAATTTTTTTTATAACATTGATAAATATTTTGAATTCCCCATTCTAAAATATCATATAAAACAACAAACTCTTGAAAATAATATCTACTAATAAGATACACATGGGTATTTCATGATCTATAACATACACAAGAAACTCAATACCAATTTCCATTAGTTGTATTGTTAGTAATGATTGTGAGATAATATTTTCTAAATATTTATCATAATTTTAAGAATACGAAAATTCAAAACATATGGAATAGAAAGAGGTAAAGGTGGTTTAGTTGAAACAAGATTCGAAAAGTAGTAGATACACATTTTTTAAAATATGAAAGGTTAAATAAATGATTTTATAAAAAAATACACTATTCAATAGATTTTTTAAGTATATTCATTTAATTCATCAATTAAAAGAATGTTTATTAAATCGATTTTTTGGTGAAAAAATGTGCGGACATTGGGGGACCTAATGAAATAGTTTTACTATAATGGGAGCTCATCTATAAATATATGGGTGGAATTATTTATAAAAATTATGATATCTTATTTCCAGTTTCTCATTCTATTTAACTTTAATTGGATGTAATTTCTATGTATTTTACTACTTATTATTATTTTAGTAGTTTGTAAACTTTTATCTGAATTTTTTTCTCTAGTTCATCAATAATGTTATGAGGCTTCTCATGGGGTTTAATTTTTTCCAAAAAAATTGAAATTTCCTAGCATTCTATGTTGAGAGATTACATCAATTTTTTTCTTTTTCTTTTGGTAGTGAACTGGTAGATTTCCTTTATAGATTCATCAAATTGATCGAGTTTGACACTTCTCTATTTAAATAAAAATATTAATGGAATCATGTGTTTGATAAATGTTGAAAATTATTTTTACAATTCCAGTCCTGGATCATGGGTTGATGTGTAACAAGTTGTATTATTGTTTTTGGTATTTTGATAATTTTTACAATAACATGTGGTATAAAATATTTCTTAGTATATTTATCTTAGACATTTTAGGATAGTAATTTATATTTATATCTATGTTTATTCATTTTATTGTGAGTTTTCTAATTCTGATGATTTAAATTAGGGGATGGAATATTTTTGATAGAGAAGTTAAATGAGTTGGATTTTGGATTCTACATTTTTCATTTATTGGAATATATATTTTATAAAGGATTTAATATTCTATTTATATGGTTAAATTTATAATCAATGAACAGGTAAGAGTAAGACAGACTCATACAGAAGGTGTCAAGTGAGATCCAGATGGTGGTCACCTAAATCATGGATTTCAACATATATGAGGTAGATACCACTATATAAAAGTTATTAAGAATATAAATAATGTATGAGTATACAACTAAAACATTAAAAGTGTTTTTGATTAAAATACCCTTTGGAATTAATATTTTATTTGAAATATTAGTGGCCAGTCAAGTAAATGACTTTAATATGATTAAATATTAGTTTGATCCCATTGGAGTAAATTTTTATAGTGTTAGTATAATAATTGATCCTACAATAATTAGTTATAGAATATATGTTTATAATGGTTACTTTGTTTATAAACTCCATTGTTAGGAATAACATGTTGTTTATGGATATTTGGTATCTGATTTGGAATGAATAAATTGGATGGAAATAAGTCTTAGAGATTATCAAAACTATGTTTATTTTATAAGGATAGGGATATTCAACATGGAAGAAAATAAATTGTCAAAAAAAGTGTTAAAATAGAATATAAACTATCCAAGAGAATTTGACTTTATCATTAGATTCTATATTTTTTATCTCTGGAAATAAAATTATTTCTAAAAATAATAGTCAATGAAGGTGTGTCAATATTTGAAAGTACGATTCTAGATCATCCTCAAACACCATGGATGGGGATGAAAGAAATTTTATTATATAATTTTAAAAAAATTATATTTATATATTTATGAATATAGGGAATATACTAAACTCCCATGTAATTTAAATAAACATAATTTTCAATAACATACACAACAAGCAACATGGAGTCTAAACGAATCGTGATATACTATTAGAATATTATAATTTAATGTAAAAATTATCGCAAATACAATGAATTAGAGTGTAATAATATTATTAACAAAATTATTAAATATATAGTATGGATACATTTAGTACAAATTCATTTGTAAATAAGCACTAAAAGTTTAAGAAAATAATTTTATGACTTTGAAATTTGTTTTCTTCATAAAATGATTTTTATTTTCATCAATGATAAAATATTATAACTAATTAATATAGAGTATATAAAGAATATTTTTTAAAATAATCTAATTTATTAAATTACCATATCAAAGACATCTTATATAAAAATTTTCATATTTTTATGCAATTATTGAATTTCCAGTGAATAGTTAAAATACTGATTTTTGTTAAAAACTATATTTTTTATTGAAATTTTAAAAAATTAATTTTTTAAAGGATTTAAAAGTAAAATTATTTATATTATATTATTAATAATCCATAAATGTTCATTATAATAAATTCCATGATTTAATTTGATATCAATGCATTTTTATACATTAATGGAATTTTTTATAAAACCGTTTTTTCATTGTGTTTTCTGTATTGATTTTAACATAATTACTCAAACATATAGAAATTGAATTTTTAAAAATTTCTTCCATATTTTGGATCGGGATTTCCAAATTTTTTTAATAACCCCATTTTATTTTTGGTCAATATGAATAGTAACCATGGTAAAATTTATCTCATAGGTAAAGGGTAAATCAGGTTAATCAATGTTAAAAGTAATTGATAAAGCCATATTTTTTCATATTAATTCTTATTTTAATAATTTAATACTATATATATCATAGTAGAGTCTAAATTTATTTTTTTAATTGACAATTTTCTATTAAAATTACCAATATGATATTTAAATGAATGAAAGTTACAAAATGTCACTCTCTTAGTTTTAAATATATATTATCTGTTCATATAGGGAAAAAAGAAAGTTATAGATGAATATAAATGTAATTTTTTTTTGAATAATTATATTATTATCATTATGATAATTATTTATATTTTTCTTATATTATATTGTTACACAAAATATTTACACAATGAAGAACCAATATTTATTCAGCTAATGAAAAAATAATATTAATGATAGTAAAAATATTAAAAGTGATATAATTTGAATGGGTTATAGTGATAAATGAATGTTATATATTAATATGACATATCAGTATTTTTTTTAGGATTATATTTTAATTCCAACTATCTATTTATATATTTTAACACAAATTAAATGAATATATTAAAAATTTCCATTAATGAGGTTTTATCAAAATAATATATTTTAAAATTATTTATATGTAATAAAAATAACTAAATAGGATAAAGAAAAAAATATTTGATCCAACATGTCATCCCTTTTAAATTTATGGGAAAATTTTCACCTTTTATGTATATTTATAACACTTTAAGAGTGAAAAATATGTTACCATAATTAATGTAAAAATAAGTTAACTAAGGGGTAAAACCAAAAGATAATGATTAAAATAGTAATAAAATATTAATATTTTATTTTTGTATGGTAATTCAATACAATAATACCTTGAATTAGAATACATATCTATTTTTAATCATTTAGAAACATAATGACTTAATTATAATTTATTATGTTAATAAATTCAAGAACTTTCCCTCACCTGAATAATAGAAGCTAACCTCCCCCCTTACTTATTAACCCCACATTTATATATCTTTATCATCCAAACATAGAAAATTTATATTTTCTACCCCATATATACAAATTCTATAGCGGATGGTCCTCCCAAAATATCAACCTTATGAAATTTTAGTAAAGATCTAATGGAGTACTTTTTAAAAAGAGGTAATCACCTTAACTGATCACTTTCTTTTTTTACATAATCCTTTACTCTTATAAATATTTTTTATTTATATTAAAATAATAAATTAATAATAATAAATATAATGAATTGTTATTAATATTATGAAATAAAAATTTACCACCCTCTTTCCTATCAAATGGGAAGTGAAAGTATCACTCGTGCATGCATACAGCTTACCATCTCTACAAAGGGATAAAATTCATTACCCACCACCGTATTTCATTGATTGTTATTATTATGGGTTTAATTTTAATACATGGTAATTATTTCACAATTATACCTCTATAATTATAATAACATGTGTACCTTATTTCCATCCATTCCATTGGAAAATTATAATGTCGCTTATTTATACTTGTGGACTACCACCTCCACGAAGAGATGTAATTTTTTTCATTTATGGTTTACTTGGATGTATTTAAGGATATATTGAATAAATATATATGATATAAAATTCAATTTATAATTCTGAATTATTATTTAACTTTATTTCATTCCATAAATTGAAAAATGAAAACAATGTTCATGCATACATACGACCTACCCTCACCTAGAATGGTTTAATTCAAGTTTTCTACATACAAATTTATATATGAATATAAATTTGTATATAATGAATAAAAAATAAATTTGAATCCTGATTTGGAATGATTTAAACATACTTTAAATGATTTATTGAAGACAATTTTACTCATGTTTGACTATTTATAAAATAGTTTGAAAGGAATCATCTATTCTTTTTTGAAACGATGTACTTTTTAAAGTTTTTACAATAGTTAGAAATGAATTATATTATAATGTATATAATGTGAAAATAATAATGCACCATCATAGTCACCCATTATATTTAAGATTAATTTATAATTTTCCATGACTCTTTTATGAATAAAATTTTTCCCTAATGGTCTGGGATTTTTTTAAAATGTGATTTTAAAAGTGAAAAGGTTATTTTCCAAAAGAATATTTTAATGAAATTTTTATGTTATTTATATTATCAAAAGACAAAAACCATTATTCTATATAATATCTAGAGGAAATATTTTATAATTATACCATCCTTAATATTTCTATAAATGTTTTATGATTAGTATGGAGGGGGATATACTACATTGATACTATTTTTAATATTACTCAGATGGCTCATGATTATGTTTTTTGACTGGGAAAATTATTATCTTTTTGTATACTAGTTTTAAAATATGGATGTTTATGTTGGTTATGATTTACCCATGTAAAATGTGGAATTCCATGGACTTAGTTTGTGATGGGTGGGTCCATCTTTAGCCCCTTGATGAATCATTGGGTATCTATAGACATGCTATCATGGGAATTTGGATGATTCCATACCCATTTCTATAAGATGTATTAGAATTAGGCCTTGGTGGTATGTTTATGATGTCCATAATTTTTAATTACATCATTTTGATATTGGTTATTGATTTCCATGTGAGTATTTTATTAGTTATGATATCCATGGATAAGTTTCAATATCATGTGATTATTTTTTCGTTTATTTATTCAGCATATATTCCTTTCATATTACAAGTTTTTCTTGTTATTTATCTTTCTATATTGATTTTGAACTATTTATTCATGATAAATTCTATTATACCCATACCCATAGTAAGCATCTAAGCTCAACCCTTTATTATATTTTTTCCCCATGATGCCTGGAAACGTTTTATGATTGATATGATGGATATTCTGGATGGAATAAGGATAATACCAAAGAAACTATTTTGTTTTATTTCATGTTAACAAATTTAATTTATGATTCATTTATGTAACTAGTTTATCAGACTACTAAACTATATAGTTCTTTGGGATGATATCACTTTTATCTAGTACCAATGTAATAAAGTAACCCCCAACTATGGGATACTTGGGTTTAAGTCATTGTAGTTATTATTCGATAAATTTTAGTAGAAAATTTTGAATATATATTTAGAAAAACATAGATTTGGTAACAAAACCATATGATTGACTGTGATAGTATTCTCAGACAAAGATAATTATTTTGATACTAGTTGTAAAAAATAAATTTATGTTATGTGATTCACTAGTTTTATAGTTTAAATTATGGTTCATTATGTTAGGGTCTAATCTTGTATTTTCCATTATTTAGAAATGGTGTGTACTAATGTAATTGAAACCCTAACAATACACATAATCCCAATAGTCATTTCCCTCTTAGGAAATATAATTTAACATGAGATAGAGCTGCTATTGGAGTTGAAAAGATTATTACTATATTGGGGAAGATGACTTTGGTTATGACCAATAACATAGCTTGTAGGGATTATCCTAAAAACACACAATGTGGTGTTAAAATGTTATATTTTCTTCATATGTCACTAATATTCGTTATTAAATGGTAAAAAAACCCAATTGTTGCTGACTGGTGGATAATTTATATAGAATATATTTCTATGTTTGTGAAGTAATGAAATGTGTAAGATTGTTATGGAATTTTATCATCTCAAAATTGGATTTGGATAAATCGTGGTAATTGATTTAGAATACTATGGATGAGGAGGAATTAAGGAGTATGGAATAGAAGGATTTAAGGATTTTTCAGGGAAAAATATCATCCCCATGAACAACGAGTTGATATTAATATAAAATTATTGATTCTAAGACAAAATGAAGTTGAAAATATTTCTATGTATGAATCATATTTTACATGGTTTGAAAGGCATGCTATATGATATGTAAGTAATATGAAGAGTAAGATTAATCTTGTATTTTACAGGATAAATCCAATCCTTTTAAAGAAACTAGTCTAACAAAAATTAACTTTATATAAAAATATAGTATCATGTGATATCCAGAGAGAGAAATAAATTTACATATATTTTGGATTTGAATGAAAGAAGTAAATGAATAAGATGGAATATTTAAAATGGATATGGGTAAGAAGAGAATTAGAGACATTCCCACATGTGATAATCTAGGAAGTAAACACCCTAGTACCTGCAAGAGGGGAATGGGGTTTTACATAGTGTTTTTAGAGAAATGAAAACACATATATGAATGAAATGATAATAAATAAACCTCTTATATTTAGTGATTCAACTGTAAGGATATGGGGTGGTACATAGAAGAATTCCCTAAGCATCAAGGAAATATATTGTTGATGAATCTAAGGGATCAATGTAATTTTTATGTTATTACTACTACCAAATATGAATTATAAATGTGAGTTTGTATATGAATTCATGAATTCTGTTATTGAAATAAGAATCATGAAACATAAAAGAATTGTACAATATTATTTTTTTCTTTAGGATTTGTAATCATATGATCAACGCGGCCGATAACCTGGAATGGTGATTTAGTTGTATGGTGATATTTTTTGAGAATACATAAATAATGAAAGATAACCATTAAAATTTTCCTTATGTTGAGTTAATAATGTTTAGTTGGGATAAAGAGAATATTTCCACTGAAGAAGTAAAAGGTACAATATTATTGACCTTGAAAATTGTTAGTAAATTTCATAAAAAATAATTTTTGGTGTAGTTAAAAAAAATTGGATTTTTAAAATTTATTTTATATGGGGATATTTTAGTTCAAGAATTAAGAGATAGTTAATTTTTAGAAGCTTGTATGTTTTCGTTGAGGATTTATGGTAATTATCATGTTTCCTGTGATTATATGATAATGTTATTCAAATATTTGTTATGTGAAAATTAAGATATACTTTATAGATTAATGATTAGTGTATTTTAATTGTGTTCAAGAATATTTTGGAGGTGTCTGAAGGTTAACCATTTTTTAAATGGATTAAGTAGATCTATTGGTGTTATTATAGAGGCTTTATGGAAAATGAAATGTAGAATTTATTTTGAAAACCATTTTGGTTTTGGAAAATATATAGATATAAGAGGAATATATGTTTATATTTTTTGGAATATGTGATCCTTTAGAAGATTATTTTAGTGCTTCAAGAATAAAAAGTTCATATTGGATAGTCATTTCTTGTAGTAAGAGATGAAATAAAAATTGACCAAAGAACACTGAAAGGATAAAATCATGAAAATGAAATAAAAAGATATTGAGTAAGTATATTTCCTTATGTTCGTAATGTTAATTGTGAAATAAAATATAGAAAAAGGATCATTAAATAAAAATTGTATCCTATTGAAATCATTTCTTATGAATTGATTGTTTCTTCATCAATCAGAATTTTATGGTTTCATATTTGTTAACTTTCTCTTATCCATGATCAATATCACTATAAATTATTCCTTAGGGGTCAGTTTTACCTTTTATATCAATATATCAACTTCCAAATAATATTATCCTATTTATAACCCAAGATATGTGTTATTATAGATGACTTTTTTATTTCAACTTCCCTCTTTTTAATAAGATCTTTTATGACCTCTTTTTATGGTGTGGGAAACCAAAATGGAATTTTTAAATTTCAAAACAAGAAAATGATCAAATTAATTAGACATAATGTTTTTAAGGGTGGATTAAGAAACTATCTGGTTAATTAAAAGAATAATATATTTGATAGAGTTCACAATACACAACACTGAGTCCAAACAAACTATGACATAATACTACAATATTATTATTTAATATAACATTTATCCCCTATACATTATATTATCAGGTATTAAAATTATATAATGAATTATAAAATATATATAATGTACCCTCTCAATAAAAATAAATTATGAAATAAGTACTAAATTATAAGTAGAGTTATATTATGATCCAGAAATATGTTTTCTTCCAAAAATTTTTTTATTGATTTCATGATAAATTTTGAAATTAATTTATAGAAATTATATAGTATTGATTTTATAAAATTAATATCATTTTCAAATTAATCATATTAAAATAATATTATTTTTAATTTATTGAATTTTCTTAAAAATATTGATTTTCCTTTAATAGTTAAACATACTGATTTTCATGGAAAACTATATTTTTATTTCCAAAATTTAGAAATATTCATTTTATATTAAAATTATTTTAAATTGAAATTAATTCTTTTATATCGTTAATAATCATATTTATTTAATTAGAATGGATTTCATGGATTAATTTTCTATAAAAAAGTAATACATAATATGATTTTTTCTCTAAAAACATTCATTGGGTTCTGTATTTTTATTTTAAATTAATTTCTAAATATTATAAAAATTGAATCCTAAAAATTTATTCAATATTTTTAATTCTGAGGTAAATTTCTTTTAAATATAAACCTTTAATTTTTAGTCAATATAAATAGTTACCAATATAAATTTATTATCTCACAAGAGATTAAATCAAGTTAATCTAGGTTAAAACTATTTGATGAGATCATAATATTTCATCTCTATTATAATTGGGTTAATTTAGTTTAAAAATTACCACCGTATAATTTAAATTTATTTTTTATTTGATAGTTGATCATTAAAATTACCAATTTAATATTTAAGTAAAATAATGTTATATAAGGTCACTCTCTTAGTTTTAAATATTTATTATGTGTTAATATAGGGATAAAATAATGTTGTTAATGAATATAAATTTCTATATTAAGAGTAATGAAATAATTTTCATGATGGTAATTTATTTCTAGTTTTCGATATTAAATAATTACCATAATTTCTTACTAAATGCAGAAATATTATTTATTCAATTTACGGGAAAATAAAATAATTGATATGAAAAATATTGTAAGTAATGTATTTTTAATCGGTTATATTTTTTTACAAATTTGATAGATAAATATGACATTTTTTGTTATGTAAAATAATTATATTTTTATTAAGACGTTTTCTTTATGACTTTTCCACAAAATTAAATGAAAAGTGTCCAAGTTGTCATTAATGATATTTTATCAAAATATTATCTTATTAAATTATTGATAAATTATAAAAGTCATGAATGATGAAAAGTAGAATAGGATATGGTCTAAAATTACATACCCTAGAAATTTATGTGATAGTTTTTAACTTATATATACAATTACAACCCATTAAGAGTGAAAATTATGTTGTCATGGTTGATGATAAATAAGGTAATCTATGGTTTTAAACAAATTAATAAGCTTTAGAAACCTACATAAACATGTCCAAATTTTATTTTTTTTATGGGAATAAAATTTCATACTACCTTATATTTAAATCCCATTCCATTTTTAATCATTTTACTATCAAATTTATTAATTATATTTTATTTTATTTTTAAATTCCATATGTCCTAGTCACCGCAATTATTAATGGAAACATTCACCCTTTCTTTATCACACAATAATGATCCATCTAAATCAACCAAAATATACAAAATTTTATTATCCACTCTTATGTAAACATTATAGACATTATTTAATTCCTAAAAGACCATCCCAATGACTCTTAAGAGGATATCTAAATGTGTTCTTTAAAAGAAGAGGTAATCACCTTAACTGAACACTTACTTTTTTACATCTTATTTTATTATAAAAAATCTAGTGTATTTATCATAAACTAAAAAATTAAGTATATTAAATAAAATTATATTATTGTATGATTATGAAATCATAACTATCAACACTATTTTACATCAAATGGGCAGTGAATGTATGGATCAGGTGTACATATGTCATTCCATCACCACGTTGTGATACATTTAATTTTCTACAACCATATTTCATGGATGGTTAATATGATGGGTTTAATTTTTATATATAATAATTATGAAATAATTATACATCATGAATTATAATATCATGTCTACCTTATTACCTTTCAATCCATGGGAAAATTATAACATCGCTTGTGCATTTGTGTTGACTACAACATCCACGAAGTAATGTGATTTTTTTCATTTCAATTTTACCTGAATGGTAATAAGGATATATTAATGAATATATATAATATATATGATATAATAATGATTTTTTGAAATACAATTATTTTTTTAACTTATTTTCTTTCATCTGTCAAAAAATGAATAAAGATTTTTTGGGTACGAACGACCTACCAACTCTATGATCTGTAAAATTCATATTTCTATCTTTAAATATTATGGTTGAATCTAAATGTGATTATATTAAATATATATTACATTTATATGATGATTAAAATTATGGATATAATGGAACCATTATAAAGTTACATGGACTATAACTACATAACCATAACATACATGAAAATGAATTAGTTATTATATGGAATAGGGGTATAATAATGAAATGAAAATAAATGGGAGATACTAGTATATAATTAAATAATGTATGGTATGATGTATATTATTATGGTTTTGGAACATATTTATAATAAATCAATATTTATTATATAGGAGTATTGGAAATGTATGAAGAAGATCAACCCACAGATAAGGGTTAATTTTAATATCTCATCATTATTCAATGTTGTTCATGTTTAAGTATTCCTTGGTGGAATTTCATAATATTTCTCTCTAAAACTGATTATACTTTATTATCTTATATTTATTTAGAAAATTTTAATTTTTTTATTATATTTTTATCTCTTTGGTAAACAGATAGTTTTAGAACATGTTTTTAAGAAGCACTGAATTTATCTCTCTCTTCATTTAAAAGTAATTCTTCTTCCATATCCATGTTTCCTAAATATATTTTCATGAATTTTTTCAACAACGTAAAAATTATTTCTTAAATTAATTTTTATCAATGGTTGAATTTTTGAAAATTATTTTTAATAGAACCTTCTTTTAATTTTCCAAATGAGGTACTTTATAACCATTTTATATAATGTGAAAGTAATTTTTATAACTTATATAAAATGTAAGGAATTACCCACATTCTTGGCCACACATTAAATTAAATATTACAATATAATATTACATCATTCCTTTTCAAAAAAAAATTTCCCTGATTTTTTAGATATTTTTAATTCTTAAAAGTGATTTTCGAATTGAGAAGGGTATTTTCCTCAATAATGTTTTTAATGAAATTTTTATGTTATTTATAATCATTAACTATAGAAACTGTAATTTAACTTATGATCCACTAGTGATATGTTGTAATGGTACCATCCTAAATATTTTTCTAGATGTTTTACGATCAGTTTTACTAGGGTTGTCATATTTTCATACAAATATCCAAATTACCTTAGATGTTTTGTGATTATGTTTATTAATTGAAGAATTTATTAAAATTTTATATTCTATTTTTTCAATTTGAATTTTTACATTGATTATGTTTTACCCCTTTTGTATGAGGAATGAATTTTACTTAATATATAAGGAGGGGCTGTTATATCCCCTTGATTCATCGAATGTTCTCATAAGATAAAGTATATTGGGTATTTGGGTAAGGAATTACCCATTTATATAATAATTATTCTCTCAAGACCTTGATAGTATTCTTATGATGTCTAAATGTAAACATTCCATCTTTATGAAATAAATTATTGAGGTATGTCTAATTTTGATTAGTTATGATATACATGGATAAGTTTCAAACTCATGTTATTAATTATATTCCATTATTTGATCATCTCTTATTCCTTCTAAATTAAATACTTTTTCAGATATTTACTTTTCTATATTCATTAGGTATTATTTATTCATGATGGATTCCATTGTATGAATACTCTTACTGAACATCTAATTTCAGCCCTTTCTTAGGTTTACTTTCCTTAGGAATCTAGGAAATATCTTATGATTGATGTGAAGGGATATGTAAAGGGTAATAATGATGATCCCAAATATTATACAATGTTGTATTTTATTATTTCAAATATAACATCGGACTCCAATATGTATCAAATTTACCTATAATACTAAACTATTTGATCCTTTGGGATGTGATCCCTTATATTTAATACAAATATAACAATGTTTTCACTGATTCTGGGATGATATTTTCTAAGTATTTATAATCATTTCACTCAATGAATAATAAAGGGTGTATACAGTATTATGTATCTTGGTACTTTTTCATGGATCACATTGTGAATTAATTATACATCAATATAATTTGAAAGGGTGATATAGATGTTCGAATGAAGAATTAATACATATAGAATCTGTAGGGTTTCTATTATATAATTAGAATACATAAGAACCTAATTAAAATTATTATATTAGATAATGTATGTTTCAATATGAGATTTTTTGATAGCTTATTGATGGTCACATATGGTTCCATTTTTGTATCCTCAATTATTTTGGATTGTACATTATTCCTGATTGATATTTTAGATGGAGAAATGCATGCAAAAGAAAAAATAAAATAACTCGAATATCATTCCATCGACACCTATGAAACATTTTTTGCAAAGGTCGTTGGATCTTGGTAGTGATATTAATACCAAAACCTAATCCTATGGAGTATATAACATGCAATGATTGTAACCTTATGGTGAAAATAAATATGTCCATAAAATTATTATACTAGGAATAAAAGACTCAAAAGGTCACTTTTTTATATAGAAATATATGGGATAAATTTAGTTTGATATCAATGGGTTTATTATAATATGATACCTTAATATATTATTCCACACATAAGGTGTGATTTTTTTTTCTAAAACATATGTTTGGGGTATTTGGAATATTTATATTGTGTAGATTTATATTGTATAATGAGACCAAAATAAATTTTAAATGATTATGATTATAAAAAGACGTACATTACGTGAATAAATATTTTCGTATGATCTATTGGATGATTAGAATCATGATGGAGAAGACTGGGCATAAGACTTTAGATAATAACAGTGTGGTAAAATGGAAGAATTGTACTTTTACTAAAAAATCTAGATTTTATGGGTTTATATTCTAATATCCCAATGGATTTATGGGTGATATATATTAATTGTATGGATCTTCATTGGAATAAAATTACTTGTAAACTAATGGGGGATATTATAGAGGAATAATGGACTGAAAGTATGACCTAAATTTATCACATAAATAATTTTTTGATGTATTTAATATGTCCATGTTGATTCCCAGGATAAGGAAATATAAGTAGCTATATTGAAAATATATTTATTTATTATGTATGATGATGAGAAAATCTAATATCATATATTTGATAATAATCTGAAAAATGTTTTTAGAATTTAGGATGTCCTCTTCAATGTGGAGATCCAATAAAAATATTAGAACATGGAAAAATGTATACATGGGAGAAAATAAAAAAGAATCATATCCTAGTTTATTTCAATAGATTAATTGAGTTTCCAGATTTTTTAAAAATTCCATAAGTTCAAGAGGTATAAGTATGATCAAAATTAACCATGTTGATCATGTTGAAGAAGCACTATGTACTGATATAAAATAATTCTCTTGGATTGCATATTTCTTGGGGAGTGTTTCGGAAACTATGGATTTGAAAATCATTATAACTTAAATGATAGAGTTTTCTACTTAGGGACGGTAAATTTTATAGAGAATTTACTATAGATTTAATATTATTATTATTATATATAGTGGGGAACTCGAAAGAATATATGATGTTGGAAGTTTTCGTGACTCAATGTAATGGGAGTCTATAATAATTTCTAATATAGATTCCATGAAATTTTGATGAATATGGGAGCTATTTGAATTGCTACCAGGTAAAAGGAAATAACAGAAAAACTAGGTATACAAGTTTAAATAAGTAGTATATGGATATAAATAACACAAATAGAGGAATTTTGTGAAATTATTTCACTAAATTATTGGTATATATTTCATTGAGATCATTTATCTGCTTCTAAGTAATTCCATAATTAAGATAATGAAAAATAATATTTTTATGAAATGTTTATTTTTGGAGTATTTGGATTTTAAGATTATATTTCATTATAGGGGATTACAAAAAGATAAATTAATAGATAATAAGAAAGATTTTATATGGAATTGAATGATATTCTTAGTGTGTAGGCTCAAGTTGAGTTTGTATAGGATTAATTAAGAACTATATATAATCGAAAATGAAGTTCAGTAGTACCATCTTCTTGTGAAATATATATCATTACTATAATTAAAAGTAGTTTTACTCTGTTGGTATCATTGTTATTATTCTTTATATAGATGATATATTCTTATCTAGAGTAAATATGGAATGATAGTATGTGTAGAAAGCTGATTTGTGAATAATTTCAAGGTAAATGGTATTATTTCATGAAATTGATTTTATGGAAGAAAATTAAGTGATAATTGAGGATCAAAATATCATTTTTTTCAGTTTAAGTATGTATGTATGGTCTGGTAAATACTAATAAATATTAAATCTATTCCTATGATAAACCCAGGTCAAACACATTTTGTTATCAAGGTAATAGGAAATTATAAAGAATTATGAGGTCATATAAGTGATTAGGATTCCATATGAATCAATTTTCATAATATCTATGTATGAAAAAAAAATTTATCGACCCTTGTATTAGACACGCGGTTAGAGTAGTTACTATATTCATAGAAAGTTTGAGTATGAAACTTTTAGATGGAGTTATGTGTACTATTTGGAATTTCAAAGTTTCAGGAAAAATCTCTATTTTTTAATAAATGATACACTATAAGATTTTATTTATATAAATATATAATAGATATATAATTTTATAATATTATCATAATCTTTGAGATTTAATATGAAGGGTCAACCCTAAGATTAATTTCTATAGAAAAAATAGTAGTTTCACCGTCAACATTAGAGGTTGAGTATGCCTCAATTACTAAAACATGGAATTTTAGGATTTAGCTAAAGGGGTTATAAGAATAATTCATAAATTAATTGAAATGTAATAGTGTTTTGTGACAGTTATAATGATATTTATATTGTGAAGACTATAGTTTTTTAATTTATAGGAAACACATTCAATGAATGTATCACTTCTTCTGTAACCATGTTTAAGAGGTGGTACTAGTTCTATAAAAGTATAGTTGGAGTCAAAGCCTAATGGTATTGGTAAATAAAAAATATCCTAGGAATTTTTTGGATGTTTTTTCACTGAGTTAGACTTTAAGGTTAGATAGTTTAAAATAAATTATGAATTAAATGAAAGATAATGTAGGTGGTTCAGAAGTGACTCAATCCTTGTTGGAATCCTTGAAAATTATTTCCCAAGTGATATTTTATTAGGATAATTTATAACAAACAACTTTCTATATATGAATTTTAATTTTTAAAATTAGAGAATTTAAAGCTTATAAAAGTGAAAAAGATAATTGTTGCGACCCGTCCTCGGGGCCCGTGCCGTGACTACCCCAAGCCCACCTTCCACAGGCCAGCGGCAGGAGACTAGCACCAAAGGCGTAAATCCCGATAAAAAGGGAAGTCATTGCCTTTGTGAAACGCAAACAAACACACAACCAGAGTACAAGTATAAGCAAACACTAAGTAAAGCAATAAGACAAGTGTTCTGGAAGTACAAATGGGGCCGGAAATACAATCCCAATAGTAATGTATGAGGAAAAGACAAAATAGAAGGATGGTGCCAAGCTGCTCCTGGATCATCCTCCGGAGTTCCTACCTGAAGGGTAGGTACATATGGCCACCTCAGATCTCCACGTCTGTCTGTCACCTCCGGGTATCGTCTCGTAATGAATTCTACCTCCGGGTACCGTCTCGTCATGAAGTCCACCTTTGGGTATCGTCTCGTCATGAAGTCCACCACCGGGTACCGTCCAGTTCTACAAGCCTCAACCACGATCAGTGTTGTCCATCGTATGCATCCAACACAACAAGGTGCGGGCATATCCAGTGCAGGGGTGAGTATAAAGATACTCAGTAGGGACCCCGAGACCCTCAAGGTCTCACTAAATCCAACAAGGATAAACCATAAAGAAAGATCTCAACAGATAACCTTTACATAGGTATATGTCCATACATATACCAAATTTTTCAAGTAACACATCTCAATCATGAGGAAAACTCAAAGGTCATTGACTCGGCTCAATCCATGATTTTTATTCACGATGATGAAAAACACAGCTGCTAGAGAACTAATCCTCTGTTGAGTGCAGTAGTCCTATCACGACTCTGAGGTGTCACTCACTAACCTTAGACTGGGGAGGTACTCCTCCTGTTGAGTACCGCGGGTCTGCCACCTCACAAAGTTGTGCTCCTCCACCATGGGTCTACCACCTCACACAGTAGTGCTCCCCTCATAGCCTACAGAGGTACTCCTCCTGTCGAGTACCGTGGATCTGCCACCTCCCAAATTAGTGCTCCTCCGCCATGGGTCTGCAACCTCACAAAGTAATTCTCCCTACTGGGCTATGAAAGTCACTCCGAATCAAATCGGACAAGCAGTACTCAGGTCTCAGCCAGCTACAAGGTCACCGTACTCCGTATGCGCGCCTCTCGGAGGATCCGCTCCATGAGCCACTGGTCGATACTCCAAGTATCCCAAAGTCCCACGAAGAAGTATCACAAAGGACCGCCTCGTCACAGGGGTCTTAACGCAATAGACGGTGCGTCAATCGGACGTCGGTTCGTGAGTTATTAGCATCTTTGTTCTGGGGGCCCGGTTGGTTTCGTATATTAACCAACCCAGCTATATCTCAACTATACCCCGAACTCCCATGGGGTATACTCAAAGGAAAGGCTATGCTCCAAGAGTACTGGCGCCGCTGACGGTTCGTCAAACGGACATTCAGTGCCAAAGATATGGCCCAAGAAGGTAATGGGCCAGTAATGAGCCCAGGTCCGGTCCGACCCGGTCAGATCAGCCCAACCCTAACTGGGCCGACCTGGTCTGGGTCGACCTGGTCAGACTCGTTGGGTCTGACCCGGCCCATTGGGTGAGTCATCCTGCTATGTTTTGACCCGATCCACTGGGCCCGGCCCAGCAGACCGCGAGGGCGGTTCGGCCCGATAGTCACCACGTAGGCGGCTCGGTAACTCGGCCCGTGAGACCGGGCTAGTTCGACCAGAGACACCGCAGGGGAGTCGCGGGCCGGTTCAGCAGGCCGGTGACTGGGAGGCCAGCGGGCAGACCGCGCGGGGTGCGGGTGGGGCGGTTGGCCGCGAGTGAACCAGGCAGGGCGCGGGTGCGCCAGGCAGGGTGTCGAACGTCAGGCAGTGCATGGGGGTGCGTCGGGTAGCACGGAAGGGGCATGGTGCAGGACTCCGGAAAGGGCACGGGGCGCCGGGCCGGTAGTGCAGCACGTCGGGGGGGCGCCGGGCGATGCCGGCAGGGCGCCGCGGGTGCGCCGGCAGCGCGCTGGCAGGGGCGCCTCCGGTGCGCCGGGGGGCCGTGGGGGCGGCGTAGTTCATAGAGGTCGTGGGTAGCCTGGCATTTTTTCGCCACCTTCATCGTCGTCGACTCATTTCCATGCCGTCGTGGAGTCATTACAAAAAGAACAACGAAGGGGTCGGGCCATGTTGGTTTGCCCGGACCCTCTGCATTTAGGGTGGTAGCAATAAGTTCTCACAAGTATGAAGCACAACCACCACCATTATTCATTTTGAGAGAAAGAAATAACATTCCAAAGGATCATACTTTAAATAAAAAATACCCTACCTCTTGCTCGCCGCTCGTTCGCGGAGTCGCGGAAGGAAGACGATGAAGATCGTCGTTCATCGCGTCCACCACACGTCCCCAATTCCGAGCTGCGTTGGTTCATTGACGGTGTTGCATAGGATAGTTTTCTAGGGAAGGAAGGTCGTAGAAGAATCACTTGGAAGATCGTTGTTGGCGTTCTTCACGTTCTTCGTTGGAGAGGATATGATTTCCCCAATTGTTGGGAATCACAATATTTTACCAGTGCTTCGTCGCTTGGTGAAGTCATCCCAAAACCTTCTCTCAAACTCTCTATATATAGAAGAGGGGGAGAGGTATGTAACCATTGTGGAATTTATGACGGTTCATTTATTTGGAACTTTTCTAAATTCCAATGATGCGGTTACTTAATTTAAAAAGGCTTTCGGGCGAACTAAATTGCGTTGGCGCAATTTAA
This sequence comes from Viscum album, assembly GCA_963277665.1. NCBI lineage: Eukaryota > Viridiplantae > Streptophyta > Magnoliopsida > Santalales > Viscaceae > Viscum > Viscum album. The sequence continues at coordinate 1,643,817,026 of OY728155.1, read as the reverse complement.
GAGCTACATTGTCACTACTTAAGAGTGGAGGATGCCAAGAAGTTTCCACCACATATCATGCGTCAAAAAATATGACACGAATAAATTTTATGTTGACACATAAAATTAATTGACGGCAATTAATTTTTACGTCGACCCATAAAATTAACTGAAAAAAATTAATTTTACGTCAACTCTTAAAATTTATTGAGAGCAATTAATTTTACGTCGACGCATAAAATTATCTGACAACAGTTAATTTTATGTCGACCCATAAAATTAATTGTGTGCAATTAATTTTACGTTGACATATAAAATTAATTGATGGGGGGATTGAGAGGCTTCCTCTCCCTCCCCATTAAATGGGAGGTTAGGGTGTGGTGGTTCCACCACCAACTCCTAAGTGGAACTTCTAACCGCTTTATCCACACTGCATGTGTTTAAAAAAATAATATAAATTATTCACTTATTTTATTTTATTATCCCACGTAAAACCCCAAAAACTAACTTTCATAACTAATCATCCGCCATTGAGGTGAAAGTATTCTTAAGAAAATATCGGCACTGCGAGTGCAATGGTGCCCTCAGAATTTGATTCCGAGCACCGGTTCAAAAGGTATAAAATGTCACTCATACGTTTACTCCACGTACCTGAAAAAAAAGTTCGGAAAATTATTATCAGTCACCCTCGACCCACTGTGGTCAATGTTAGGTTCTTCCTAGGAGAAACACGCCCCAACGAACACAAAGATACTCTCGGATTTTCAATTCGAGTTACCGTTTATACGTTATTAATTTTACAATAAAATAATTGTCACTTAATTATTTTATTTACATCCAAAAACTAACTTTCTCAGGTGGCTCACACTGGCCAAAGTTAGTATCTTCTTAAAGGAAACATACCCTCACGAGTTTAGTGGTGGTCTCAGATTTTTAATCCGAGTTACCGATTGTGAGTTATAAGCATTTGAAAAATAAAATAACTTTATTTAATTATTTTATTTACGGTTATGCCATTTTCGGGTTTGCTGACAGGAGGCCTGAGCCGACTAAACTTATGTCACGCCTAGGGTAAAACCGTCATCCTGAGCACAAAAGTGTCCTTGGATTTCTGAATCGAGTACCCGTTTAAGAGTTATTCCACTTTTTCAGGAAAACTGCTTATGCACGTTAATTTAAGCTTAAAAAAACATCAGAAAATTATTCTGTGCACACCGGGCCTCAGAATCAGGTGCCTTCAGAAACTGCATACACGTAAAATTCCAAAAAAATTATGAAAAAAAAAATTCCTTGAAATTTACAGGTCTTTACATCACTCTCACCTCAGGGATTTACGTCCCCGTAAAGCTACAACCCAAACTAGGGAAACTAAAGGAGATGTCGAGCATGCATCTGAGCCTCCTTCTCCCAAGTGCTCTCCTGGAGGTTCTCGGGCTACCAAAGAACATGAACTAGATGAACCGAATATCCATGAAGGATCCGCTCCTGTTGATCCTTGATCTCCACCGGAACCTCCTGGAAGGTCGTCCCGTCGTCGATGTCCAGCTCCCCGTGATCGATGACGTGGGTCAGGTCGTTCACGCACCTCCTCTGCTAAGATACGTGGAAAGACTTCATGCACCCGGTGCAACTGAGGTGGAAGGTCCAGATGAAGCACGGAGATAACTCGCTTCCCTGGACAAATCTCCATAGTCCACGTCGAGGTGAGCCCCGTAAGAAAACGTGGTCTCCATCCTCGAACTTCAGTGGTCTCCATCTCCTATCAGCATAGGACTTCTGTCTGCATTGTGTAGTCTTCATCCGCTCATGGATGATCTGCACCTCCTCCATCGTAGCATGCACCATCTCTGGTCTTACAAGAGCTTCTTAGATTTCCACTTTGCCGAAAAAGAGAAATCTTGTCTCATCCTCTGGATGATCCACGTTCTTTTACTAATACAGTCAATCCTAACATGAACAGTACATTTCATGTCTTGGATGATGTCGTAAACCTCGACGCTACTACCAAGAGATCCAACAATCACTCTTGCCTCCATGGGTTGAGTCACACTGTCTGCATCAGTGTGTGGTCACTGGGTCTCCTCCATTAGGAATCTTGAAAGTGAGGGTCAAGTCAACATTTTCAACCGAAACCTCTTAGTAGAAACCACACAAAAGGAATGGAAAGCAAACATCACAAGTAAAAGTGTCTTTTATTACTTAAGATCAAGAAAGAAGACACACAACAACCACAAATAACAACATCATGGAAACTGGAAGCACCAAGAACAAAGGCCTTCATGCCTGGAACTAGTCCCGATCCTGTCCCTTGGCTTTTGGATCTCCATAGTCATATTCTTCAGCTACCTGAAGTTGTTCTCTTCTATGTCCACCTGTTCTCTGTGGTCAGGGTGGACCTCCTAGTGGTGGTGGTGGAAACACCTTGAAGCGTCGTCCACCTCCAGCTGCACGGCCAGTTCCCCTGCCTCGGTCTCCAGCTCCTTGCAGTCCGCCTTGATCAAACCTCCACCTATGCCTGGGAGGTCCTTCATCTATCTGCTGATCATCCGAGCGGTGGCTCGGACAATAATGAGTCGTGCGACCCTGTCCGCCGCACGTGTAACACAACATGGAAAGTCTGGCTCAGTCACTCCCCTTGGTTCCTCGCACTACCGGCCCTGAGTCGTGCGGCCGACCACCTGTAGGTCTAGGCCTCTTAGACCTCTATGTCATCTGTCTACTGCCTGCTGTAGAAGTCTCTACTGCATATCGGCTAGTAGTGGATCCTACTGCTGGAGACAACTCAGCAAGGAAACTCTCCACTAAGAGGGCTCGCTCCAACACCCCAGTCTGTGTCGGGATGCTGTGAGAAACAACTGGATCTCTAATCTCTTGCCTGATCCCCTGTTCGAAGGTCTGGGCCCTGAAGAACGGGTCTCGTACCATATCCGTGGAGTAGCGCGAGAGGTCGGTGAACCTCGCTAAATACTGTGCCACTATCATGCTACCCTGCTGAAGATGCATTAGCTCCTGTATACGCACCGCTCGAAGGGTGTTTGGTACAAACTCTACACAGAAAAAGCTCTCGAAGTCTGCACACAGAAGTGTCGCCTCGTCATTCATCTAGAGCATCAGGCTCCAACATCTGCCTGTTGCTGCCTGAAGGAGGCTGGCAGTAAGGATCACCATAAGTCTGCTTGCGTCCCTACTAGCCTGAAGACTCTCACCACAACATCCAGCCATTCCTCAGCTACCTGTGGGTCCGTCTCTCCCTAGAACCTGGGTGGCCTCTGGCGTTGGAACTCGTGCAGTGCGCTCAAGCGGCGTGCATTGCCTGCTACTGGGGCTAGTGGCATCGGTGGCCCAATGGGTGGTAGTACCACTGGTGCCTCAACTGGAAGAGGGCCTTGTACTGAGGCCTCGTCGCTCGGAGGGCTATCAGTACGTACAAATCTCAGGGCTCCAACTGGTTGTCCTCGGGGATGCATCCTGAAAGAAACAGATGTGAAACGGTCAAAAAACTATACCTGCTGAGCTGACCTGATTTGAGCTGATTTAAAGGAAAAATTTTTAAAACACACACGAAATCAGTGTTTTCGTGCACTGAGTCGGAAATTAGAAGTCATGGTCCTGGTTTATGGATATGTTGGCTACCGCACCAACACTGGACTCCCGGAACTGAAAACCAAACTCGGTACACTTATGACTATTGCTTCACAGAAAGAAAATATCATAGTCATAAGTTATGTGGTAGAACCGACGTCCTCTGATACCAATTTGTCATGACCCGTCCTTGGGGCCCGTGCCGTGACTACCGCAATCCCGCCTTCCATAGGCCATGGGCTGGGGACTAGCACCAAAGGCGTAAATCCTGATAAAAAGGGGAGGCATTACCTTTATGAAATGCAAACAAACACACAACCAGAGTACAAGCGGAAGAAAACACTAAGTAAAGCAATAAGACAAGTGTGCTGAAAGTACAAAGGGGGCCAGAAATACAAGCCCAAAGGTAAAGTACAAGGAAGAGACAAAATAGCATGAAGGTGTAAAGCTGCTCGTGGATCGTCCTCTGGAGTTCCTACCTAAAGGGTAGGTACAGATGGCCACCTTATCTCTCCACGTCTGTCTGTCACCTATGGGTATCGTCTCGTCATGAAGTCCACCTCCCGGTACCGTCTCGTCATGAAGCCCACCTCCAGGTACCATCTAGTCATGAATTCCACCTCCGGGTACCATCCAGTTATACAAGCCTTAACCACGATCAGTGTTGTCCGTCGTCTGCATCCAACACAATAAGGTGTGGGCATAGCCCGTGTAGGGGTGAGTATAACGATACTCAGTAGGGACCCAGAGACCCTCAAGCTCTCACTAAATACAACAAGGATAAACCATAAAGAAAGATCTCAACATATAACCTTTACATAGGTATATTCCCATACATATACCTAAGTTATCAAGTAACTGTTGTACCCCTCTCTCTTGGATTTTAATGATCACAATCACACTTATTTTGTTCTAACTTGTTTTCAAGTGTTTTTGTTGATAGGCAAAAGGTTTCCAAGGAGTTGGGCCAAGAAGGACTAAAAGTAGACTCTCTGAGTCTACCGGCCAACCGGTGGATTCCCACCGGCCAGCCGGTGGTCTCTGGCAGTAGCAATGGTTTCTGTCCAGAGCCACCGGTCATCCGGTGTGAGCTACCCGGCCAGCCGGTATTGTCACCAGCCAGCCGGTGGCTGACCACCGGCTCGCCGGTAGAACCTGGGCAGAGAGCTTGCTCTCTGTCTGGACACCGGCCAGCCGGTGGCTCTGGACCGGCCAACCGGTGGACCACCGGCCAGCTAGTGAGACACCACCAGCCAGCCGGTGAGCCTAGTCAAACTACCCGTTGGGCTTTGACCAGACTCTTACTTTTGACTCCCAACAGCTCTGAAGGCCTCTCCAACGGCTCCGAAGGCCCCCAACGGCCATCTAGGTGTTCCTCTCTTATAAATAAAGGACTAGGAAGCCCCGGAAAAATAGTATCCCACGGGAACATTTTTCGATCATTTGGCGAACCTCCGGCGCATTCCCTCAAGGATCCCCACTTGCTCCAACTCACTTCCACAACCAAGGAGCACCACCATAGAAGATTGGGAGCGCTCTTCATCATCACCAATCAATCCATTGGTGCCCAAGACTTCTCCTCTTTACGGTTTTTATTATTTTATCATTTTGAGCATCATTTTGAGTTTGTGAATACAAACCTTTCTTTCTCTTATCCTCCCTTTGTTTGGGTTCTCACACCACCTTCAAGGTGTGAAGAGGTTAGTCAAGCCTTTCCTGTAAAAGGCTTGAGTCAAAGGTGAGCTAGCCTTCACCTGTAAGAAGGCTAGTGGGTTTCTTGCTACAACCAATAAAAAGCAAGCTGTAATAGGTTTCTAGGCTGCCTTAAAGTCTAGTGGGTTTCTTGCTACAACCATTAAAAAGCAAGCTGTCGTATAAATCTCTCAACGGTTGAGTTGGGAGCGGAGACGTAGGCTTGGGATTTAGGCCAAACTCCATTATCAATTTTTTGTCTTGCCTCTTTTATTTATGTTGCGCTTTAACTTTTTCTTAAATTATTAAACTTTTTAAAAAGGAAATTCACCCCCCCCCCCCCCTCTTGCCATCACTCTCCGTCCCAACAATTGGTATCAGAGGTAGTGTTTGTGTAATACCTTAACCGGTTTCAAATTCAAGATCCATTGTGATGGCTTCATCATCGTTCTCCCCCGAAGGTTATTCATTGGGTCGTGCTCCTTTTTTTTGATGGAACCGACTATACCTATTGGAAAACCCGCATGTCTACTTTTCATAGAAGTATAGGTTATCATATTTATAGAATTGTCATGCATGGTTACTCTCTCTCTTCTCCCGATGAATCCAAATAGATCCAAGCCGATATTAAAAATTTCGATCTTGATGGAAAAGCCATGAACGCTCTTCATTGCGGCCTTGATCGTAATGAATTCAATCGAGTTTCCACATGCACTTCATCTCATGAAATCTGGAAACATTTGGAGGTTACCCATGAGGGGACCAAAAAAGTTAAGGATACTCGATTGGATATGTACCGTCAAGATTTTGAGTCTTTTACCATGCATCCATCTGAAAATATTACTGATATGTTTACTCGCTTTACTGATGTTTGTAATGGGAGAAAGTCTCTTGGAGATGATGTTTCTGCATAGATGATGGTCAAGAAGATCCTTTAGATCCTACCAAGCTCATGGGCACCAAAGGTGACCGCTATTCAAGAAGCAAAAGATGTCAAGAAAATGCCGGTCGAAGAGCTCATCGGATCCCTCATGACCTACGAGATCACCATGAGGAGGCAAGCTGAAAAGGAAGGCAATCTCATCAAAACTCCAAAGAACATCGCCTTCAATGTTCAAAAAGAAGAAATCTCCTCCTCCTCATCTTCTTCCTCTTCAAGCAGCGATTCAGAAATCGAGAACCTTGCCCGCAAGATGCACAAATTCATGAAGAAGAACAAAAAGAAGAAATCTCACAAGGCTCGAAAAAAAGAACTCGACGAAAAATCCGAGCCCGAGGTAATATGCTATGGGTGCGGCAAGAAAGGCCATTATAAGCCCGATTGCCCACTCCATAAGACAAGGGCCAAGAAAAAGGAAAAGAAAAAGGCATTCAAGGCTACTTGGAGTGATAGCTCCTCATCCTCCTCCTCCTCAAAAGACAACGGTAAAAAATGTCTAATGGCATTTCATGAGGTAACCTCTTCCGACTCCTCTTCCTCTTGTTCTTCCAATTATTTCAATCATTTATCTTACGAGGATCTCCAACATGCGAGAGATCAATTGGAGGAAGGTTTTCAGGAACTTTCTTCCAAATTTATTGCTTTAAAAAAGAAATTCAAAATTCTTTCTTCCGAAAAGGATCAACTTCTCAAAGAGAAGGATGACTTGTCCCTCAAGATCCAAAACCTTCCCGATGTTGATTATATGGAATCAACAATCAAGGATTTAAGGGAATACCTAGCTATGTTCACCGAAGGTGAACATAACCTTTCGAAGCTCCTTGGTTACTAATTCATATCTAGAACCACCCAAGGGCTTGGCTATTCCAAGCAAGCTTCCTCTTCCCATGCTCCTACTATTTTTGTAAGGGGGAGCTCCCAATATAAATTTTGAAACTATTGTAAAAAGATCGGGCACTTAATTTACGAGTGCGACTGCAAAAATGCCCGGTATGGAAGGCCCAAAACCATTTCCTTTAACGATTAATTTCATAGGAGAAAACCCGCCACAAGACAAGTTTGGATTGAAAAATCCATTTTAGCGAGTCTCTCCGGACCAAAATTTGTCTCGGTTCTAAAATCCTCTCCCCGGTGATTTGTTGTTTTTATTTAGGGGGAGTTAGGATCGTTTAATCCTTTTTGCGTTTTTCTTTCAAAACTTTCAATTCAAAACTTTCAATTCAAAACTTTCAATTCAAAACTTTCAATTCAAAACTTTCATTTTAAAACGTTCAATTCAAATTTCAGAAATTTCAATTGGTTTAAAAAAACTCTATCTTGTTTTTCAATCCTTTCCTTCAATCAAATTTTATGCCCCGTGCTATTTTGATAATCACAAAGGGGGAGATTTCCTTGGTTGATTGGGGGAGAAATATTTCTCTCATGCTTTGCTTTACTTTTCAATTTATCCTTTAAATCATGCCTTTCATTTCAATCTTTTTCATTTCTTGTTTTGGTGATTGTGATCATCAAAATAGGGGGAGATTGTTGTACCCCTCTCTCTTGGATTTTAATGATCACAATCACACTTATTTTGTTCTAACTTGTTTTCATGTGTTTTTGTTGATAGGAAAAAGGTTTCCAAGGAGTTGGGCCAAGAAGGACTGAATGTAGACTCTCTGAGTCTACCGGCCAACCGGTGGATTCCCACCGGCCAGCCGGTGGTCTCTGGCAGTAGCAATGGTTTCTGTCCAGAGCCATCGGTCAGCCGGTGTGAGCTCCCCGGCCAGCCGGTATTGTCACCAGTCGGCCGGTGGCTGACCACCGGCCAGCCGGTAGAACCTGGGCAGAGAGCTTGCTCTCTGTCTGGACACCGGCCAGCCGGTGGACCACCGGCCAGCTGGTGAGACACCACCGGCCAGCCGGTGAGCCCAGTCAAACTAGTCATTGAGCTTTGACCAGACTCTTACTTTTGACTCCCAACGGCTCCGAAGGCCTCTCCAACGGCTCCGAAGGCCCCCAACAGCCATCTGGGTGTTCCTCTCCTATAAATAAAGGACTAGGAAGCCCCGGAAAAATAGTAGCCCACAGGAACATTTTTCGATCATTTGGCGAACCTCCAGCGCATTCCCTCAAGGATCCCCACTTGCTCCAACTCACTTCCACAACCAAGGAGCACCACCATAGAAGCTTGGGAGCGCTCTTCATCATCACCAATCAATCCATTGGCGCCCAAGACTTCTCCTCTTTACGGTTTTTATTATTTTATCATTTTGAGAATCATTTTGAGTTTGTGCATACAAACCTTTCTTTCTCTCATCCTCCCTTTGTTGGGGTTCTCACACCACCATCAAGGTGTGAAGAGGTTAGTCAAGCCTTTCCTGTAAATGGATTGAGTCAAAGGTGAGCTAGCCTTCACCTGTAAGAAGGCTAGTGGGTTTCTTGCTACAACCAATAAAAAGCAAGCTGTAATAGGTTTCTAGGCTGCCTTAAAGTCTAGTGGGTTTCTTGCTACAACCATTAAAAAGCAAGCTGTCGTATAAATCTCTCAACGGTTGAGTTGGGAGAGGAGACGTAGGCTTGGGATTTAGGCCGAACTCCGTTATCAATTTTGTGTCTTGCCTCTTTTATTTCCGCTGCGCTTTAACTTTTTCTTAAATTGTTAAACTTTTTAAAAAGGCAATTCACCCCCCCCCCCTCTTGCCATCACTTCCCATCCCAACAGTAACCCATCTCAATCATGAGGAAAACACAAAGGTCATTGAGTCTGCTCAAACGAAGATTTTTATTCATGACGACGAAAAACACAGCTGCTAGAGAACTCCTCCCTTGTCGAGTGTAGTATTCCTTTCACGACTCTGAGGTGTAACTAACTAACCTTAGACTACTGAGGTACTCCTCCTGTCCAGTACCGCGGGTCTGCTACCTCACAAAGTAGTGCTCCTCCGCCATGGGTCTGCCACCTCACACAGTAGTGCTCCCCCTCATAGCCTATAGAGGTACTCCTCCTGTCGAGTACCGTGGGTCTGCCACCTCACAAAGTAGTGCTCTTCCGCTATGGGTCTACCACCTCACAAATTAGTGCTCCCCATTGGCCTATGAAAGTCACTCTAAATTGAATCAGACAAGTAGTCACCAGGTCTCAGCCAGCTACAAGGTCACTGTACTCTATATGCTTGCCTCTGGGAGGATCCGCTCCACGAGCCACTGGTCGATACTCCAAGTATCACAAAGTCCCATGAAGAAGTATCACAAAGGACCGCGTTGTCACAGAGGTCTTAACTCAACAGATGGAACGTCAATCGGACGCCCGGTTCATGAGTTATTAGCCTTTTTGTTCCGAGGGCCTGGTTGGTTTCGTATACGAACCAACCCGACCGTATCTCAATTATACCCCGAACTCCCATGGGGTATACTCAAAGGGACGACTATGCTCCAAGAGTACCGAAGCCGCTGAAGGTTTGTCAAACGGATTTCCTATGCGAATGATATGGCCCAAGAAGGTAATGGGCCAGTAATGAGCCCGGGTCCGGTCCAACCCGGTCAGACCAACTCAGCCTAACCAAAACTGGGCCGACCTGGTCTGGGTCTGTAATAAACTGATATTTTATTAAATATATTCTTTTTAATTTCATTAATATCTTATGTTGTACGATACACCAAGATTATCTTGCGCTATACGCAACACCATATTATTTTGCTGTATACGCAACATTATTCTTAGATCATGTTACACACAATTTCAAGTTTGTTTGATAGTTGTTATTCTACGCAACATTGAGTGTGTATGTATATATATATATATATATATATATTCAATGTATAAATGAAATATGGTTGTATTTTGTTACATGAAACAACAAAGTAGTCTTTCACTACACGCAACCCTGATTTGGCTTGCATTACACGCAATCGCGACGTTCCTCGATAGTATGTGTTGTACGCAATACCGGGTTTCACTAAACAACGATATATGGTTATAATATTGTCACGAACTAGCTGTTATGAATATTATTAACTATGTTTTGAATTTTATAACATTATTATTCATCTTACACATTTTCTAGAACATGGTATGAGAACAAAATAATTTTTTCGGGTAAAATAAGTATTTTTCAAAAAATGCAGTTTTGCCGCCTTTTGATGGAGCACCCACTTTAAATATAGTTTTTTACATGTTTATAAGATTAATTTTACAAAATATAATTATTATTTGGAATCAGGTTATACAATTTTACCTTGGATAAAATTTTCATATTATTCTGATAACATTCATATTTTAATGAATAGTAAAAACAAGCTATATTTTAATTAAAAACAAATTTTTTCGTCGTAATAACTTATGTGGTTAAATAATAATATTTAATTCTTTTAAATTATAAATAGAATATATTTTTACCATTTAATATAATTTATGTCATTATCATTGATTTTACATTGAATTCGTCGGATAAATAAATTCAATCTTTTGCAATGTTTTAACCAAAAACTCATTTTCTTTCGACAACAGGATTAATTTTAATTTAATTTCTGGAACTTCTGTATATTTAATTTGGAAGAATTTATTCCATATTTGGAATCATTGGGTCCAAATTATATTAATAGATTACTTTTTATTTTTGGGATTTATGAATAGTAATAACGGTAAATTTTATTTACCATAGTAAAAGGTAAATTGGGTAATTAAGGGTAAAAAAAATATTATAAAATTATCATAATACTTGTCTTAATACAATTGGATGATTATATTTCATCGTAAGTCATATTTGGGTCGAAATTTAATCCATTAGAACCCACTTGGAGATGATTAATACCTTTAGTTTATTTTATTTAAAGGAAAGTGAAATATGTCTCACTAAACTTTAATAATTAAAATATTTTTAATATAAGTTTATACAGAATATAAATTCGGTTATAAATACTAATTTGAAAGATAAAATGTTTTTATTTATCATGGTAATTTATATGTAATTTTTAAGAGTTATTTAATTACCTTATTGTCTTATACATTAATGATGCAGAAATTATTTATTTAGTGAAAAATCATTAATATAGTTTTTATTGAAATAGTAATACATATCAAAAGGCAAACAAATTTGCAAAAAACTTATTAGTAGTGTATATATAAACCCTAATCATCTTCAGGCCTAATTTTGCACCATTTGGATTCTTATAATGGCGATTATGAGACTTATAATATTTTATTTTAAATGATTCCAAAGTTGTCACCTTCATAATTTAATAAAGATAACAATTTACATGTTGTTATTTTAAGATGATAAATTCAGGTAAAATTATTATTATAAAATATTTGATATTTATATTAATTAAAGGATTTTATTTTTAATTTTTATGCAACAAATAAATATATTAAATAATTATACAAAAATGTTGTACTAATTATTTTATTATGAGATATACCAAATAAATGGTTTTAAAAATACTAAAAGAAATATTATATGAACTATTTAATGTGATCCACGAATTTTCTAGACAAATTTGAAATGTTAGGAATCAATTAAATATTTTATTTCTAATATATCCTCTGTGTATATTTTAGTAAAATTCAAATAATTGAATAGTGTCAAAAATTGACACTATTGTTATTTTATAAAAATAACATATTATTAAATTGGTTAAAAATCCCAAAAATATTTAAAAATAATAAATTTAAATTTATATAGTCTAAAATTACATAAAGTATCCAATTATGGAAAATTAACAACACATAAGTGATTATTTATAACCATTTAAAATTTTGAATTTTATTACCAAAAATAAACTTAAATAGATTAAATAAGGATAAAACAAAATGATAAGGTTTAAAATAAGACCAAAACATGTCTAAATTTTATTGGTTGATGAGATTACAACCCTATATCATCTAATTTTCGAATGGAGTCATTTTTGGAGGTTTTTATGTGTGTTTTGAATTTATATTAAACTAATATTTTTGAGGATTCCAAAGGTGCCCCTCTCCTCCCTTATAAAAGGGAACCTCCTCCCTCTCTTCCTCACACCATTTTGAGCCTTGAAGCTCGGCCAAACTTTTCCCATTTCACTTCCCCACTTCCCTAGAAACCTTATAAGGGTACTTTAATTCTCAAAATACCAACCCTAGTTCCCTAAGAATAAGTTTAAAGGAGGTGCATCGAAGAAGAGGTAATCTCTTCTATCGATTCTTTCAACCTAATTTCCTCTTCAACTTCTTATTCTTTAGTTGTTTCATTATAAATTAATAACATAAGTATAAGTAATATACTAATATGTTTTTATTAATATGAAACAACCCCATTTCACCTTCTATCCATCCTACGGAAAACAAAATCACCGCGCGTGCGTACGTACGGAATACCGTCTCCACGCCGTGGTGTAATCTGTTTTTCCAACCCCACGTTACATGGATGGGTATAATGGTGTAAAGAATAACCATACATAGTCATTATAACATCATACTGATTCTGATATATTGTATCATCCACTATAATTCAATTCAATAATTATGGGAATGATATCATCGCTCGTGCGTACGTACGGACTACCGTCTCCATGACGCGATGAGATTCATTCTCAATGATTAACCATTCATGAATGATTATAAAGTATATATAATAAGTAATCATGAAATATATAAAATAATGATACCGTATTTATTTATATATATATGTATGTCATCCAATTAATTCCATTCAATTTAATGAGGAAACGAAAACGACGTTCATGCGTACGTACGGCCTACCGTCTCCATGAACGGTGTATTTCATTCCATTTATCGATCTATTATATATATGTATATTCTGAATATATATTATATATAAATCATGTTTTATATTCTGTAATTAAGTAATCATGATCTATGTAATCATATTAATAATTACAATTCAAAACACTGACGACAAATGAAACGATTTTACCCAAAACGCTCTTTAACATGGAATTTACAAAATAACGGGTAATATAGAGTCATAAGTGAACCATATATGATATCATAACAATGAATATGATTCTGTAATATGTCAATGAAATTATTTAAATCATTATTCCGGAGGTTCAGATACGTACGAAGCATATCGAACCTAAGTTAAGGGATAACTTTTCCAATCTCATTCTTATCCGAGATTGTTTATTCGTAAGTATTTACTGGGGGTTATTGTTCTCTTCCATGTACATGATTCCTAAAAATGGTTTCATGTATGTTTAATATCCTTTTTAACCATTTTTTACTTTCACTACATGGTATGTATGGAATCTTTCTTTTACGAGGTACTTTTTTGACTTTTCCGGCAAAAGTATGAGAAGAATGTTTTTTTAACTTATACATCATGAAAGGATTTTTACGGTTTTATAAAGCATTATTTTCATGAAGCTTCCTCCAAATTATTTCATGACTATTTTCAAAAAAAATCCTTAACTTTTAAAATTTCATGACATTTTGTGGAAAGAGAATGATTTTGAAGAAGAAAGGATATTTTCCTCAAGAATTCATTTCAAGTGTTTTATCAAAACCATTTTTCATATAAGATGACATTATTTCATATGTGTTTGTTTCAAGTATCATGTCACTATGATTTACATGGTTTAACTTTTATTATTATGAAATGATATCCACTTATTTTATATGGATTATGTGATGATGGGATGATGTTTATGAAACCAATTTTATTTATTGGGTTATTATGAATGATGTATGTTTATTTTGTGGCACAAGTAAGAATGATTTCATTATGAGATTGGTGGGACCTATATCTCCCTCCAATGCATTGGGTAATGATTTATATCTCCGGAGATAGACATGGCTGGAACGGTAAGTTAATCTGGTTCAGTGTTACAGGACTAAAACGAGGAGTGAACTCGATTCAGAAAGGGACTTTTTCCACTAAGATGGTCTTGGCAGCAATGCCTTGGAAACTATGGAAATCATGACATGTACCGAATGGTTTCCACAATTTCATGTTTTAATCCCATTATATTTTATCATGATTGGTGTTCCATTATGATATATGACTTACGTACTTCAATGATTTATGTATTTTCTCAGGATTTTGATGTTTAAATTTCATGTTCAAGTTTTTGCTTTCAAATGTTTATGGATTGTTTTATGTTCACTGTGTTTGCCCTTACTGAGCATTTGAGCTCACCATTTTTATGTTTTCTTTTCCCCAGGATATAAGGAAAGGTTTTAGGTAAGAATAAAAGGGAAGATCATTATGGGATATGTTGAGGATCTTTCACCAAGATTAGAAGACTATGTTCCAAGTTTCTAATGGAACTAAACTATTATGGTCCTTTGATGTCTGTTTTTTTATGTATTAAGTATTCCGAAAAAGTAATGTAATGTCCATCTACGTAAAGCTTTGGGTCTCTACAGTTGGTATCAGAGGAAATTTTTAGTCAACCTTTGGAAACTAGGATGCGAAAACATTAGTCAGATCCCTAGAGATATTTATAAGGTATGTCTAGGGATGTCCCTAAGGATAAGTATACATATAGGATATAGTCCTAGAACTACGGTAATGATCATAGAATTTAACCTACGATGTTAGATATTAAAGGTACTCCCCCTTTACTATGTTGTTTTCCCTAGCATGATTTTTGCCTCTCACACTATTCTTTTTGGGTTTTAGAAAATGGCTGGAAACAGGAAGATTCACGATAATGGAGGATATGATGGACAATGGAATGATATTCTTCATGAGAAACCAAATGAAACGGGATTTGGAAGTCCAAACATCATTATTATGCCTAATCATCAATCTCATAATATGATCAATAATATCAACTTTGGTAAGTTTCCCGAATCAGATAATAAGAGAAAATGGAGTTTCATGATGATCATAGAGGAAAGAAAGTTCAATTTATTTCATGTAAATCATGTGGGAAGAGGCATCTGGGAGATTGTTTCAAAGGAACTGGAAGATGCTTTGGGTGTGGAAAAAATGGACACAAAGCCAGTAACTGCAATGGAAAAGTTTCAGTTAACACCATGGACAAGGATAATGGTATTTCTACGACATCAACAATGATTAGATGTTTTAAATGTGGAATGTATGGGCATTATGCAAACCAATTCCCTAAGAGAAAATCTCATAAAGAGAATCAGCATGGTCATATGAGTAGTATTTATATGGATGATGATGAAGAGATTACAAATGAAATATGAGATGAAAGAAATGAAGAAGCTCAGTCAGTGGTTTAAGAAGTTAGTGGAATGATTGTATGTTTATAGAGAATAATGTATGGTACCATGGAATAAAGAATCATCTAAGGATTGTTACACTATTGTTTTTTCAAAATTATTTGGAAGTATATGTTGAATGGTACCGGTAACTATGGAAGGTTATTCAGATATTTTTGGAAAGTAGATGATATGCGCATAATGAAGGGATAAGAAGATAATGAGATGTTTGATTGAATTCATGATCTCATGACTGATATAAGGACTAAGTGATATTATGGTTTGATTATATAGACTTTTGGGATTTTGGTATGAGGAAAGAGTTACCTTTTGATAGTATTCATGTTTTAAAAAAGGTTATATGGTAATTTATGTTTCAAGTGAATATATGATTAAGGTATTCATGTGTTTGGAATGCAACCAACAATATATATATTATGATATATGTGAGATAAATGCTTGTATTCACAATCTTGGTAGATATCCTTTCTAGTAATTGTTTTTTTATACTATGAGCTTGGACCGAAGTATTTTAGATAAGCCTAAAGATTGGAATGGATTATGTTGGACATAAGTTAGTATTGTTTAAGGATAGAAATTTTTTCGATATTATTGATGTGATGTTATAGTAATGTATTTTTAGAAAAAGTAAAACCTTTAGGATGGGCGACAACCCATCGCGTCAGACAAGGCTGTAGGAATCGAACCCATAACCAAAGTGCAACTGGCCTTTATCGCCTACCACTGGCCTACAGGAAGTCCCTGGTTAGTAGAAACTAGTTTTATTTTATTAAGAGGTATGATATATGAATTATAAGTTCATTTTGGGAACCATATACGATTAATCTAACCATAAGATGGACTTATAACTTTTGTTAACCTTTTGTTTGAAATAGATGGAATGAACCATCATTCTATCACATGATCTTCTAACACATCACGAATAAAAAAATCAACTTCATTTCTTTAAGGGATGAATTGGAAATTCTTCAATTCACGAAAAATAGTGAGATTGTACCAAAATCATATAAGTATTTCTTTTAATTCATCAACTTTAAGGAAATGATCTTGAAAACCAAAAATGTTGTCCTAGTGTCCTTATATTCGATGAATTAGATGGTACCTTAGATCATCACAAATCTATGGCTTTGTGATTGTTGGATTTTTCAAAGCCATGTTCTCTACCACTCTCCATCAGAACATGACGGTTAGATTTCTCTTCCATATCCATATTTTCAACTATGTTCTCCTACGTGGAAATCTAGTGATTAGTTAATTTGGGTAACTGTTATGTTTCATACTTTAGTTTTTAAAGATATGTTTTGGTATACCTTTTTACGATATGGGTTTCAATTAAAGAAACTTTCAAGTAGAAAACCATTTATAACCCCGATGAATTTCGAGGGTGAAATTCATTTTAAGGGGGGTAGAATGTAATAACCCGAGATTTTATAAGATATATTCCTTTTAATTTCATTCATATCTTCTGTTGTATGATACACCAAGATTATCTTACGCTATACGCAACACCGTATTATCTTGCAGTATACGCATCATTATTCTTGGATCATGTTACACACAATTTCAAGTTTGTCTAATAGTTTTTTTTCTACGCAACATTGAGTGTGTATGTGTGCGTGTATATATATATATATTCAATGTATAAATGAAATATGGTTGTATTTATTTATACGCAACAACAAAGGAGTCTTTCATTACACGCAACCCTGATTTGGCTTGCATTACATGCAATCGCGACATTCCTCGATAGCATGTGTTGTACGCAATACTGGGTTTCACTAAACAACGATATATGGTTATAATATTATCATGAAGTACCCTTTATGAATAGTATTAACTATGTTTTTAATTTTATAACATTATTATTCATCAAACACATTTTCTAGAACATGGTATGAGAACAAAATAAATTTTTCAGGTAAAATAAGTATTTTTCAAAAAATGCAGTTTTGCCGCCTTTTGATGGCACACCCACATTAAATCTATTTTTTGACATGTTTATAAGTTAAATTTTACTAAATAAAATTATTATTTGGAATCAGGATATAAAATTTTACCTTGGATAAAATTTTCATATTATTCTAATAACTTTCATATTTTAATGAATAATAAAAGCATGCTATATTTTAATTAAAAACAACTTTTTTTCATCGTAATAACTTATGTGGTTAAATTATAATATTTAATGGTTTTAAAGTATAAATATAATATATTTTTACCATTTTATATAATTTATGTCATTATCATTGATTTTACATTGAATTCGTAGGATAAATAAATTCAATCTTTTGCAATTTTTTAAACAAAAACCCAATTTCTTTCGACAACGGGATTAATTTTAATTTAATTTCTACAAATTCTGTGTATTGAATTTGAAAAAATGGATTCCATATTTGGAATTATTGGGTCCAAATTATAATAATAGACTACCTTTTATTTTTGGACTTTATGAATAGTAACAACGGCAAATTTTATTTACCATAGTAAAAGGTAAATTGGTTAATTAAGGGTAAAAATAATATTATAAAATTATCCTAATACTTGTATTAATACAATTGGATGATTATATTTCATCCGAAGTCATATTTGGGCCGAAATGGAATCCATTAGAACCCACTTGAAGGTGATTAAGACCTTTAGTTTATTTTATTTAAAGGAAAGTGAAAGATGTCTCACTCAACTTTAATAATTAATGTATTTTTAAAATAAGTTTTATACAGAATATAAATTCGGTTATAAATAATCATTTTAAAGGTAAAATGTTTTTCTTTATCATGTTAATTTATTTGTAATTTTTAAGAGTTATTTAATTACCTTATTATCTTATACATTAATGATACAGAAATTATTTATTTAGTGAAAAATCAATAATATAGTTTTTATTGAAATAGTAATACATATGAAATGACCCAAAAATCCGAAAAACACCTATTATTAGTGTATATATAAACCCTAATAATCTATTGGCCGAATTTTGGACCATTTTGATCCTTATTATGGTGATAATGACACTTATAATATTTTATTTTAAATGATTCCAAAGTTGTCACCTTCATACTTTAATAAAGACAACAATTTACATGTTATTATTTTAAGATGATAAATTCGATTAAAATTATTATTATAAAATAATTAATATTTATCTTCATCAAAAGATTTTAATTTTAATTTTTATGCAACATATAATTATATTAAATAATTATACAAAAATGTTGTACTAATTATTTTATTAAGAGATATACCAAATAAATGGTTTTAAAAATATTAAAATAAATATTATATGAACTATTTAATGTGCTCCACGAATTTTCTAGACATATTCGACATTTTAGTAATCTATTAAATATTTTATTTCGAATATATACCCTGTTTATATTTTATTTAAATTCAAATAATTGAATAGTGTCAAAATTTGACGCTATTGTTATTTTATAAAAATAACATATTATTAAATTGTTTAAAAATCACAAAAATATTTAAAAATATAAAATTTAAATTTATATAGTCTAAAATTTCAAAAAGTATCTAATTATGGAAAATTAACACCACATAATTGATTATTTAAAACCATTTAAAATTTAGATTTTATTACCACAAATTAACTTAAATAGATTAAATAAGGATAAATCAAAATGATAAGGTTTAAAATAAGATCAAAACATGTCAAAATTTTATTGGTTGATGAGATTACAACCCTATATAATCTAGTATTCTAATTGATTATTTTTTTGAGGTTTTTATGTGGGATTGAATTTATATTAAACTAATATTTTTGAGGATTCCAAAGTTTCCCCTCTCCTCCCTTATAAAAGGGCACTTCCTCCCTCTCTTCCTCACACTAATTTGAGCCTTGAAGCTCATCCAACCTCTGCCCATTTCACTTCCCCACTTCCCTATAAAGCTTATAGAGGTACTGTTCTTCTCAAAATACCAACCGTAGTTCCCTAAGAATAAGTTTAAAGGATGTGCATCGAAGAAGAGGTAATCTCTTCTACTGATTATTTCAAACTTATTTCTTCTTCAACTTCTTATTCTTTAGTTGTTTCATTATAAAGTAATAAAATCAGTATCACTAATATACTGATATGTTATTATAAATAAGAAACCACCCCATTTCACCTTCTATCCATCCTATGGAAAACAAAATCACCACGCGTGCGTACGTACGGAATACCGTCTCCACGCCGTGATGTAATCTGTTTTTCCAACACCACCTTACATGGATGGGTATAATGATGTAAAGAATAACCATAAATTGTTATTATAACATCATACTGATTCTGATATATTGTATCATCCACTCCAATTCAATTCAATAATTATGGGAACGATATCATCGCTCGTGCGTATATACGGACTACCGTCTCCATGACGCGATGAGATTCATTCAAAATGATTAACCATTATTGAATGATTATAAAGTATATATAATAATTAATCATGAAATATATGACATAATGATATTGTATTTATGTATATATATATATGTATTTCATCCAATTAATTCCATTCAATTCAATGAGAAAAAAAAACTATGTTCATGCGTACGTACAGCCTACTGTCTCCATGAACAGTGTATTTCTTTCCATTTATCTATCTATTATATATATGTATTTTATGAATATATATTATATATAAATCCTGGTTTATATTCTGGAATTAAGAAATCATGATCTATGTAATCATATGAATAATTACAATTCAAAACACGGACGACAAATGAAACGATTTTACCCAAATCGCTCTTTAACATGGAATTTAAAAAATAACAGGTAATATAAAGTCATAAATGAACCATATATGATATCATTACAATGAATATGATTCTGTAATAATCCAATGAAATTATTTAAATCATTATACAGGAGGTTCGGATACGTACAAAGAATATCAGACCTAAGGTAAGGGATAACTTTTCCAATCTCGTTCTTATCCAAGATTGTTTATTCGTATGTATTTACTGGGGGTTATTGTTCTCATCCATATCCATGTTTCCTAAAAATGGTTTCATGTATGTTTATTGTCATTTTTACCCATTTTTGACTTTTACTACATGGTATGTATGTAATCTTTCTTTTACGAGGTACTTTTTGACTTTTCTGGCAAAAGTACGAGAAGAATGTTTTTTTAACTTATATGTCATGAAAGGATTTTTTACGGTTTTATAAAGAATTATTTTCATGAAGCTTCCTCAAAAATATTTCATGACTACTTTGAAAAAAATCCCTTTCTTTTAAAATTTCATGACATTTTTTGGAAAAAGAATGATTTTGAAGAAGAAATGATATTTTCCACAAGAATTCATTTCAAGTGTTTTATCAAAAAAAAATTCATCTAAGATGACATTATTTCATATGTGTATGTTTCAAGTATCATGTCTATATGATTTACAGGGTTTCACTTTTCTTATTATGAAATGATATCCATTTCTTTTATATGGATTATGTGATGATGTGATGATGTTAATGAAACCCATTTTATTTATTGGGTTGTTATGAATGATGTATGTTTATTTTGTGGAACAAGTAAAAATGATTTCATTATGATATGGGTGGGACCTATATCTCCCTCCAATGCATTGGGTAAATATTTATATCTCATGATATTGACATCTCTGGAACGGTAAGTTAATCTGGTTCAGTGTTACAGGACTAAAATGAGGAGTGAACTCGATTCAGAAAGGGACTTTGTCCTCTAAGATGGTCTTGGCAGCAATGCCTTGGCCACTATGGAAATCATGACATGTGATGAATGGTTTCCACAATTACATGTTTTATTCCCATTATATTTTATCATGATTGGTGTTCCATTATGATATATGCCTTACGTACTTCCACGATTTACGTCTTTGCTCAAGATTTTGATGTTTAAATTTCATGTTCAAGTTTTTTATTTCAAATGTTTATGGATTGTTTTATGTTCACTATGTTTTCCCTTACTGAGCATTAGAACTCACCCTTTTTATGTTTTCTTTTCCACTAGATATAAGGAAAGGTTTTAGGTAAGAAAAAAAGGGATGATCTTTATGGGAGATGTTGAGGATCTTTCACCAAGATTAGAAGATTATGTTCCAAGTTTCCAAAGGCACTAAACTATTACGGTCCTTTGATGTCTGTTTTTGTTATGTATTAAGTATTCCGAAAAAGTAATGTAATGTCTATGTACGTCAAGATTTGGGTCTCTATTGGGTCGACCCGGTCAGACTCGCTGGGTCTGACCCGGCCCATTGGGTGAGTCAGCCCGCTAGGTTTTGACCCGGTCCACTGGGCCTGGCCTAGCGGACCGCGAGGGAGGTTTGGCCCGATAGTCGCCACGTAGGTGGCTCGGTAACTAGGCCCGGGAGACCGGGCTGGTTCGACCAGCGACACCACGGGGGCGTCGCGGGCCGGTACAGCAGGCCGGTGACCGGGAGGCAAGCGGGCAAACCACGCGGGGTGCGGGCGGGCCGGCTGGGCTCTGGCTAGCCATGGGTGCACCGGGCAGGGTGTGGGTGCACCACGCAGGGCGCCGAACGCCGGGCAGCACACGAGGGCACTCCAGGTAGTGCGACAGGGCGTCGCGGGGGCACCGGGGTGCTCCGGGTAGGCTAATGGTAGGGGTGCGGGGTAGGACGTTGGCAAGGGCGCCGGGCGTCGGGCCGGCAGTGCAGCACACCGGGGGGGTGGCGCCGGGCTGCACCGGCAGGACGCTGCGGATGCACCGGCAGCGCACCGGCAGGGGCGCCACGGGTGCGCCGGGGGGGTCGCGGGGCGGCGTAGTTCACGGAGGTCGGGGTAGCGCGGCCTTTGTTCGCCACCTTCGTCGTCGTCGCCTCAATGCCATGTCGTCGTGGAGTCATTACAAAAATAACAACAAAGGGGTCGGGCCATGTTGGTTTGGCACGGAACCTCCGCGTTTAGGGTGGTAGCAATAGGTTCTCGCAAGTATGAAACACAAAAACCACCATTCTTCATTTTGAGAGAAAGGAAGAACATGTGAAAGGATCATACATTAAATAAATAAACCCTACCTCTTGCTCGTCGCTCATTGGCGGAGTCGTGGAAGGAAGATGATGAAGACCGTCGTTCTTCGTGTCCGCCACACATCCCCAATTCCGAGCTGCATCGGTTCATTGACGATGTTTCAGAGGAAATGTTTCTGGGGAAGGAAGGTCAAAGAAGAATCATGTGGAAGATCGTTGATTGCGTTTTTCACGTTCTTCGTTGGATAGGATATGGTTTCCCCAAGTGTTGGGCATCGCAATACTTTACCAGCACTTCGTCGCTTGGTGAAGCCGTCCCAAAACCTTCTCCCAAGCTCCCTATATATAGGAGAGGGGGAGAGGTATGTAACCATCCTGGAATTTATGACGGTTCATTTATTTGGAACCTTCCGAAATTCCAATGATGTGGTTACTTAATTTAAAAAGGGGGTCAGGCGAATAAAATTGTGTTGCTGCAATTTAAGAGGTGTGTTGGCACTACTTAAGAGTGGAGGATGCAAAGAAGTTTCCCCCACATAGCATGTGTCAAAACATATGACACGAATCAATTTTATGTTGACACATAAAATTAATTGACAACAATTAATTTCACGTCGACACATAAAATTAAATCACATCAATTAATTTTTATGTCGACCCATAAAATTAACTGACAACAATTAATTTTACATCAACTCATAAAATTAATTGAGGGCAATTAATTTTACATCGACATATAAAATTAACTGACAACAATTAATTTTACGTCGACTCATAAAATTAATTGAGTACAATTAATTTTACGTCGACCTAAAAATTTAATTGATGGGGGGTTTGAGAGGCTTCCTCTCCCTCCCCATTAAATGGGAGTTTAGGGTGTGGCGGTTCCACAACCAACTCCAAAGTGGAGCTTCTAACCACTTTATCCTCACTGCATGTGTTAAACAAAATAAAATAAATTATTCACTTATTTTATTTTATTAACCCACGTAAAACCCCAAAAACTAACTTTCATACCCGATCATCCGCCATTGAGGTGAAAGTCTTATTAAGTGAATATCAGCACTTTGAGTTCAACGGTGCCCTCAGAATTCGATTCCGAGTACCGGTTTAAAATTTATAAAATTCCGCTCGTATGTTTAATGAACGTACCCGAAAAAAAGTTCGGAAAATTATTATCAGTCACCCTCGACCGACTGTGGTCAAGGTTAGGCTCTGCCTAGGAGAAACACGCCCCAACAAACTCAACAGTACACTCGGATTTTTAATTTGAGTTACCGTTTAGAAGTTATGAATTTTACAATAAAATAATTACCACATAATTATTTTACTTACGGCCAAAAACTAACTTTTTCAGGTGGCTCGTGCCGGCCAAAGTTAGTATCTTCTTAAAGGAAGAATACCCTCACGAGTTCAGTGGTAGACTCAGATTTTTAATCTGAGTTACCGTTTGTGAGTTATAAGCATTTGAAAAATAAAATAACTTTATATAATTATTTTATTTATGGTTATTCCATTTTTGGGTTTTCTCACAGGAGGCCTTAGACGACTAAACTTAAGTCACGCCTAGGGTAAACCCACCATCCTGAGCAAAACAGTGTCTTCGGATTTCTAATCCGAGTAACCATTTAAAAGTTCTTCCACCTTTTCAGGAAAATTGCTTACGCGCGTTAATTGATGCTTAACAAAACATCAGAATTTATTTCGGGCACACCGGGGCTCAAAATCAGGTGTCGTCAAAAACTGCATACTCGTAAAATTCCAAAGAATTTACAAAAAAAATTTCCATTTAAATTTACGGGTCTTTACAATAATTACCATGTAGTAAAACTAGGGGTGTTGAAGTTCCAATAATAGAGGTCTGGGTGTGTGAAAGGGTGGATGGTTGAGTTCAATATGTAGGAATAATTCAATTATCATTTCAAGTGTAGTTGGTGCATTTATTAGGAAACTAAAAATACCATTGATCAAGTGATGGATGGTGGTATTGAATGCATTATTGTTTAACTAGAGGAAGTATTTAGTTAATGTGGGTATTTTTCTATTAATATATAGATATGGTCATATTTATTAGATATGATAACTCATTTTTATATTGGTATTTTATTACATTGAATTCATTATAAAGTCAATTTTATTATTTTCTTGGAATGTGTTCTAGATATTTCAAAACATTTTACTCTGTGAGGTTTCACTTATTCACTAATAAGGTATTAGTGTTTCTAATAGAGTTGTGATTATTTCGAATCATGTAAGTTCATAACATTCTGGGTTGAGTTTCTATCTACATTTTAAAATTTGTTTCATTTTTATAATGAGTTGAGGATTTTCACCTAGAAATTTATTGATTGGATGGGTTGTGAAGCTTCTCACTTTGGGTATGTTGATTAATGAAATCATGAATTTAGGACCTTTTAAAAAGTAGTCCCATACTTTTAGTTTTAGAAGCTTATTTTATATCTTTTTTGGATATTTAAAATATATCATATATAAGTGTTTATAATAATATTATTCTTTTTTATACGATATCATGTAATTATAAAGAATTTAGTATAATAATATTTTATTTATAACTTATTTAATCCTGATAATTTACATAATGAATTGTCATATGGAGGAACACGTCACGTAGATTTCACTAAAATGGGTGGTCACATAATATTCTACAATCATAAATTGACAAGAATATCACATGAAACTTATCTAGGTATGACCATATGCATCCTTAATTTATCTATATAAAGGAAAGATATGTCATAATCATTTTATGTGAAGTAAAATCCTATCACGGTTAATCCATAACCAATTACATGAATAGAAACATTTCCACCCACTCCCTGAATAGTTCCTCCTCTAGTGGGGTATAATATAAGTATGAATTATTGACTGTTCTCTTGATTTGTATCTTTATATCCAATATAATGTGGAGTCCGTATGAAATATTCCCTATCGAGATGAAAAATAAGAATTATGAATCCCCATGTGGTAAATATACTAGGACATTCAATATTTTATACCTTATGAGTATATCACATATGTCTATATGAAACCCAACCCACACTAATTTGACTATGAATTTCCATGGACCAGAACTCTCATATTTGGTATTAAAATAAAATATTAACACATAATGTTTAATTTAATTTTAAAATACCAAAGAGTAACAAAGATATATACTATATCAATTCCTTAATTTAAAAATTATGAATCTCAAATTCATAATATCCTAGAACATAAATTTCTAGTCCCTTTGGAAATTTTCTATTAAACAAACATATTTTACAATATCATCAAATTTTCTCCATAGTTACACACCACAAGACAACATTTTAGAGTTTTAATACATTGTAAAATTATTCCAATACTTGAAAATGGAAAAAATTGTTTTATCCTAAAAGTTCAGTAAAGTTAAACATAAGAATTAAATTTCAATTATTACAAGTGGGAATTAAATGAATGTGTAAGTATAGGAACCTAATCAATGTTGATGGATATAAAAAATAAACTCATATAAAACTAAACAGAGATTATAAATCAAGATTCAGGGAACCAAAATTGAATATAATATAATACATGAGTAATAAGAGTGTATAAATTTGATCCAGTTATCATGAAAGTATAATATTAACATATATATGTGGTATATAAATAAGCATAGAAAAATAATAACATTGTGAACAAAGATACCCAAGTTCATGTTCACAAAAAAGTGAATATAGATGATGAAAACAATTTCTATGAGAAAATATGTGAACATAGCTACCTATAATAAAGTCTAGTCATAAACGTGTGAACATCACCATCCATAATCACATCCACACAAAAACCTTTAGAATATTTACACTCAAAATCATATTTTTGAATAGACACAATATCTCTAAAGTTATACTTAATTTCATGTTACTTTGGAGTAATATATTAGACCCACTCATTAAATGATATTATACTATAAATATATTTTCCATAAGAACAAGAAAATTTCTTTAATGGAATCATGTCATAATTAACCAAATGTAAAGGAGTGGGTTTGATTTGTACTTTCAAAAAAAAACGTTATCATAATCCATCCATAAAATTATATTGTATCATTAGATCATATATTGAGAGAACCATAAAAACATTAAAGGATATTTAAATAGATGGGAAAAATTATAATATTATCAAAAATTTCTTTGAAAAATAAAATTAAATATATCATTCTCTTGATAAATTTTAATTTAAAAGTAAATTATTTAAAGAAAATTGGAATAAAAAATAATTTTATATAACCATAAATATTTAGAGAAGAAAATTTATAAACAAATTTATATAATGGTGTGAAAATTAATTTAAGTGGAAAGTATTAAAAAAGAATACTTTTTAACTCTTTTGTAATGAAAGTTAAATCAATAGGAAAACACTTGAATGAATTTTTTTTTAAACTTTTCTTTCTGAACACATATAAATAATGTAAAAGATAATAGAAAATTATATTATTATTTATTATTGGTATAGATAATACAAAAAAATAAATTATAAATATTGATATGGGTTAAAAGGTCTCCCACTTTAAAATTTGAGGAAATTTCAACTTCACTATCAAAAATACTTTCTGTAAAATTGTGATCCAAATTGTGATAAAATGATATAAAGAATTTTAAACCCAATAATAACCAAAGGAGAAGAAAATATTTGTTATTTAGAACACAAGTAAAAAAATTATTTTCCCCAAGAAGAAGATTCAATGTATAAAATAATTATTTGAAGTTGAGATTGGATGATAAAACCTTATGGATTTGGTATGTTTTGAATTGAAAGATGATGAAATAGGAAACCCGATATGAACAATAAATCACTTTTATATCATCAAAAGTAAGAAAAAAATTTAATTAGGGTGTATATAAACCACATATGAGAAGATAGTTGGTGAATATAGAACACTTCTTAATAAAGTGAAAATTGAGATAAAAACCCCCTATGACTTTTGGAATTAATTAATCAAAAGCCACTCAAACAAAGAACTTGACATATCTTTTTAGATAACTATAAATACATAGAAAATTTTGTGAAATATAGTCATAGGGATGTCTATAAATAATATTATGGTAAATTTTGTTAATATGTAAATTATATCAATGGGAGAAAATAGAGATGGGAAATCCATTACCATTATTCATGTCTTCCTCAAAAGTTCATGAACCTTTTTGATTAAACAACACATTCTCATTGTGGATTATTTCAAAATGAATAATTTAGGATTCTATTTTGATCACCAAAGGATAATAAATAACTAAAAATTATTTAGGATAATAAAATTTTAAGGTATTAAAGTGATATTTAAAAGAATATAATCATTCAAAATGGGTTGAGGAGTACCTTTATAATTGGGGAGGGGTGGCAGTGTGGTAAATACTAATTCATCAATTTAAAAATAATATGATTTTTAATGTATTCTGACCAATAATTCATAATTTATTATGATATTACATTAATTAACTCATCCCAACATTTAGATAAAATATTTTTGGATATTTTATATCATTTCAGCTTAGTTAAATACATTTTAACCTTGTTTTACCTTTACCTTCTCAACTCAATTCTCAAATTGAGATATTATTTTTATGAATGAAAAATAAATTTAACTTATTGTTACTTTTTGGAATTATTATAAAATATATAAATATTATCTCATTGGATTCATTTTATGAGTGTAAAAAATATTAATTTTATTATAAGTATATAGAATGCATAAAAAATTTAGATAACTGTATTTTTTTATAAAATTAGTTTATTCATATTTAATAATATTTAATAATATTAAGATGAATTTTATTTTATTTTACATACAATAATTGAAATAAATATATTTAAAATAATTATTTAACAGTTATTAAATATTAATTAGTAGTATAAAAATATAGTACATATATAAAAACAATTCTATTAAAAATATCATGTTTGAAATTAAATGATTTTCTTTAAATTTATAAAAAATTAATAGTCATTAAATGAATATTAATTCATGTTTATATATGAAAAAATATATTTTATTAAATTTTAAACACTATATATGAATATTTTATCTTTAAAAAATATATATATAATAAATAATAATAACATGTTTCTTAGAAACATGTTTTTCCATGAATAATTAAATTATTATTACTTATAGCTAAATAATTATTTCAGAGATAATATAAATTTGTGTGAATTATCATTATTTTAATTTTATTAATAAATTTAATTAATTTAATTATTTAAAAACTAATATATTTAAAAACTATATGAAATTTAGGAACATAGTTTCTTTATAATTATTAGTATTTTCAAATTTTAAATTATAACTTTTATTCATACTATAAAATAATTTATTTATTTTACATAAATTATTTATAATGAAATTTTTATTTAGTTTTCAACACCAAAATAAATTTTAGTCATATCAACTATATACAGATAATTTTATATAGGTAAGACATTTTCTAGTATTATATCCAAAAACTATATATCCTTTTGTAATAGTCATATAATGTCTAAATTAACCCCCTTAAATGCTGTAAATTAATTCTATTAAAACTTCTCAACTAATACTTCTTGTTCATTTTATGTTTATTAAGAATTTTAAAAAATTCTATCTCCTTTAATGGAGGTTTTTCCCACATTTTGTGTTTAGTAATAGAAATTGTGATTATCAACGCTAGTGATGTTCCATGTAATTTAATAATTTTAAATATATTAGTAATTTTTATTTATTTTTATCTGTATATTTATGAAGTTTTAACATTTTGAATCTTTCAAGATACGTAATAATCCATTTAATTTTACCAATCCACTATTTGAAAGGAATTATTTAATCTACATTTTTTGTAATGTTCAATTATGGGTGAATAAAATGTTTTTACTTTGATTTATACCCCATATTAAATAATATATACTAAAGATAAATATTTTATTATAATTGAAAAAAAATTAAAGGATTGATAGAGTGATTATAGAATGAAAATGTTTCCTAAAGCCTAATGTGTTATATTCTCCCCCATAAATATATTGTGTTCTCACAATTTTAAGTATCTATCAAAGATTAAAATAGGTGAGTTTATTCATATGATAGAAATGATTAGATTGTTTTTTATAATGAGATATCAACTTCTATATCAATTAATTACTAATAAAAAATCGTGTAAAACATTTATTTTTTTATTCAGAATGGGCATATCCTCAATACAAGGTTTCTCACCAACAACTTGATTTATGTTCCCCTCATGATGGGGTATTAAGACTCATATAATGGAAGTAATTTCCTTTGGGAGTTTATATCTAATCATTCACTTATTGATGATAATCAATTGATTTAAGATATGTAATATAATTTTAAAATCCTATAAATTAAAATAAACTCAGTGTATAAAGATATCACCCACTCCCAATGTCACATAAAACATGACTAATGGGGGGAAATATGTTTTATAGGAAGAATATTATTATGAAATTTGATTAAAAAGTATTATTGACATGGAATTTGATAGACCTTTACCTCCATTGGTACCCCTTTTGTGCTGACAATGATGAGAGGGAGTGTCCTTCAAAAATCTCCTCCAATAATCCCTCTTTTAGTGAGCAGCTATGGGGCTATCAAACACGAAATTAGATTAATTACCCTAAATAATCTCACTAATAATGTATAAAGCCATAAAACATCACATTTTAATGAATATAAAGATAACCACCATCCATAATTCATTTTATGTAATAAAAATGTAATTCTCTAAAATAAAAAATCATGGGGAATTATAAGGTAAAATCATTGTAACTGATCCAATATCTGAGAAAGTGATGTCCAACTAAATCTCTAAAAGCCTCCTAAAAACTATAAATTCATATTATATAATAGGAGTTATAATATCATGTATACTACCCATTTACAACCTCACTAAGGATCACTCAATGTTTAATTCATCGAATGTAGTAAAATATTTTAAAATAATGTTGATGGTGTACCCCAAAATCACTCCCTCACTATATTTCCATGCTCACATCCTAACGTCAACCATATTATCCCCACATACCTTCCATATATAAAAAAAATTAGTCATGGTCTGTAGGTTATTAAAATATGAAGTAAATCATATTTTCCCCTCTACATACCAAGCATGGACCCCACCACACATCACATAGAATACCACACCAACTGAAAATTAATCCCTAATATGAATTTCAACAAACTAACCCAAAAAACTAAACATCACCACCAATTATACCATTATCACTAAGAATCACTAAGAACCAAGACACCAACACAATTAATCACTACCAAATAAACTAGTATCAATATTTTCTATCATAAATGAGAGAGTTAGGGAGCAAAGAGTTTGTCAGCCATCCTCCTTTTCAAACATACATGTTATAATAAATCAAATATAACCCCAAACCTTTGTTTGTTGGTATTAATTACTCAAATTATATGGGGTTCATATAGACAGAATATTAAAATTCAAGGATTTTAGTTACACAAAATACCAACATATTAGTGCACATAAACCTACACTATTTAAACTCACCACATTAACATGTATCCCTACAACATCCTCTACTAAATACATTGGATTACACTATCTTATCCACCATAAAATAAAGTCACACAAAACTCAAAATTACCTTACTTATTCACATATTATAACATTTCTATATTTTATATTTACCTTATATGTTTCACTTATTTATCAGTCTAGTATCTTATCTATAACCTACCCACTATGAACATATCTCATGTTTAATTTCATCTCTAACCCATTGATTTCCATATTTAATATCATTACCCAACATTAAAATTCAATTCAATCCTATTACACTTCATTTTCATTATAAAAATCCACATTATATGAATTTTGTAAACTTTGATAATTCCCTATAAGAAAACATCGTAATAACATTTCAGTAAAAACCCTTATATCCCATGAAAAATTCATTATATCATATAAAACTTTTCATAACAAAAAAATGAGACAACATCCCTCAACGTAACCCAAGTAAATTAACTATAAGAATATTTTCCACCACAATATACATCTAAACTAGACATAACCATTACTATACAACCCCTAAATATCCAAACACAATACAATATCACAAAAAGAATAACAATAATACATAACAATAAGAATTTTCATTATTTTATAATATAATACACAAGTGATTTTGCCAAATTTATAGATTTACATGGTACTATTTCTTTTCTGTATTTAAGTTATTATTATTTTATGAATTTTTTTTCTAAAAAATCAATCACAATAAGAGTATAAAATCCACATCACCCACAAAAGATATATTAAAAAATCCATTATATATCTATGTATAGGTCAAGTTAAAATAATAATAAAAACAATAAACTTGTGAAATATCACCCCTTTAACTTATAAATTATAAGATAGGGTTTATTGTCTTGTATAATTAACTCTTACAATCAACCCCTAGATATAAAATCTTTCTAATTTCATAATTTATATAAACAAAGAAGAGAACTCAAATTCGCTACCACAATCATAATATTTGAAAATTTATATGCAATATTGAAGAAAGGAATTCATGTCGATAAAGACAAGATCGCAGTAGGGATTCTTCATCAACCAAATGAAAAACACCCCATCAATATCTCACCACAATATTAGTTAAACCAACCATTCACATGACCAAACCATATCTAGTCGAAATAAATGAATATAAATCTACAAGGAATAAGGGATTATACTCCCCTTAGATAAATAATAATAATCTCACAAGGAGAATTGATTGAGATAGAGAAAGGAGAAGAAATACACCATAAAAGTAAACCTCAATCATCCAAGAATCTTGAGATAAATTTGATGAATGAAGCGATTGAATTGAATATTTGAATTGATACATAATATATTTTTAAAGTATTATGGCCCAGTATCATATGTTATAGAAAAAGGTATAGGGATTCACCTGAAATTATAGTGATACACATTGGGATACACCATAATAGTCCCCAGTCCAACTTACTTTTGGATCCATGATCTAATCAATTCCCAAAAACTAAAACCCATGGTAAGGACGTAATGAACCATATTCACTAAAATGTATCTACCCTAATATTACTAGTCATTTAATTAAACCACTACAAAACTCTACACCACAAGGGCATCAGTTATTCTATAAGAAGATAAATCAAAAACTTCTCTACACTGTAGCCTAAGGACATGCCAAAAACACTAAAAAAATAAAAAAAATATACCAAAACCAACCTATGATTTATTTTATACCATATATCACCAAACAAATATAGTGAAAACACCACAATATGACATAAGAATCCCCTTCCATCATCATCCTATAACCAAAGATGCAGATTTAAAAACTCCAACATCTCTATCCATGTATCATTAGATTCTCGAGTATCACACAACGACATCTTACACATCACATAAAATACATTACTCCATTTTAATCAGGTAAAGGAAACCAAAAATTTAGAATCCCAAATATACTCTATTAACCCTTTATTATATAAATTTATATCCCACTTAAAGACAACATATCTCAAACTTTTTTGGTCTGTAAAACTATAATATTCTCTACCATGAAGTTATGTCACCATAGATTATGGTAAAACACCATTGATACTAACACTTGGTTATTAAGAGAATATTTGTTGTAATATGTATATAAATTCCTAGTCACAAAGTAAATCACTACCCATTTTTTCATCAATACTCATTCAAATCCCAAGTGTAAGGATTGGAAAAGAATTCAAACATACCCACTTATTTAATAAATTAATGTACTAGGGAACCAATAATCTTATCCTTTAGTTAGAAAAATCATTCCTGACACTTATCATTGAATATAAAGGCCTGGTATTTTATTGTTATAGATGTTAACATGGATAAAGTATATTAATATCCGTACAAGAACCTTCTATTATAACATGTATGGCCAAGTAAGTTGTGAACCTCTTCCATATTCTTTATTGTTTCTCAATAAATAACTACCTGAATCTTTGATGGATACAAAATCACACCCTTACTAGGTACCAAAAATCTTTGGAAATTCATATCTTGTTTCAATAACATACAATTATATAGATTCCTATAGATTTTGTGGTGGCAAAGAACAGACAGTATGTAACTAACGTTATAAACATAATCACCTTACACCTTCATGTATATGAGGATTTCATTAATGAACACAATTAAAAACTAGTCCATGAACTCATATAACACATATTTTATGAGAAACATGAACAAAAATGGTTCATTCATAAAATATAATGACATTACCATGAACTAATATTTCACATACATTCAACATAGGGTAGTCTTTTGGGTATTATCCTCTTTAACCCTCATCTAATGATATCTAGACCCTAAATAGACTATTAAAAATAAATAATCTCCCTTTAGTGGGTCAAAATTTTCATCTATACTTGTAAGGGTTTAATAGTTCCTTAACATGAACTTTTTCAGCCATCAACATTCCACACACAAACTTATACTACCATACACTTTCTTATAAAATAATCTTGGGGGCATCCTAACGAGATACATTGGGTCAAATAAAGCACTCATATAACAAATCATCAATTTAGATTCTCAAATTGTGTAGTTGAATAGGTTCCATCTAATATGGTTCTATAAAAATTAGATATCCTTATGAATATAATTCTATCCAAAAATTGATATCACTTTTTGGGGTGGTATATCTATGACTGTTACATGTAATATGTTTAGAAACCCATTAATACACATAGGGTCAACCACTACATAATATTCCACTATTTTTTTTCTTCAAAATGATATACAAGAGGATATAAATAGTTTTTAACCATCTGATACCCTGATCTATAATCAATACTATTCATCATACCTCTAAATCAAAAAATAGGACTCTAGACAAGAAGAAATTAAAAACTAAACACACATAATACAAACAGTATATTCCTAGTATGATATATTATGGTTGTATCTACAACAAGATTAAATCCATTATCGACTAATGTTTCCCCATAATCATCTTACACCTTAAACACACATAGAAACAAATATCCTAACCTTGGACTAGAATGGATAACCTCAAGGGTACTGGAAGTCTCTCCCCATCCATCCCCTATACATAGACCACTGAGGATGGAATGAAGGAGAATGAAGTACTATGATTAATAATGGATTAAACTATAGTAGATGAAAAAAATAATGACTCAAAAAACCTCTAGTCCTTGTATAATTATAACCACTAATGAATGAATTTTTTCATGTAAAAATCACCTACCTAACTACTGATGGACTCAACGACCATACACTAGAAGCGGTCCCTAAGGATGAGGATCATTGTAGGGATGGCCACTTATATGTCCCTCTCTTCTCATTAGAAAATACAACTACTTACCTTATCATTTGACATATATATTCATCCCATGTTTTCAATATGAACTTAGGGGGTCCTGATTCTTCTATGGATTGAAAGGTTCCTAAATGTACATGCCATATTTTCCTACCTAAATAGAGAGGTACTGAAACAAATGGTGACTTTGAGAATATCCTTTAGAATATATGTTTACCTTCTTCTTATAGAAACTCTCTATATGAATGTATCTTATAGATTACCACTATTTTCTTCAATACCTCTATGTACGCTTTAGATTTATATATGGTTAATCTATTATGAATCGTTGGATTTAGTGAATCATTATGAAATAACAACTATTTTAGTCATCATGCTCAGGACACCCCTTTATGAAAAAGGACATGAGTGGATAAAACAATATCCTTAAACATAACCCTGATCTTCCACAATCGCGAATCTCTTGTTAAAGTGAGATTATATCTATCCCTTTTGGAACCTTCATCATTGATGATAAGAAATTATCCCCTCATACATCCCTAAACTCAATTTCTAATAATAACACAATGCCTCCAAAAAAAATATCATTCTCAATTACTATATCTATCATTTAAATATTGACTAAATTTTCTTACAGAATCAATACTCCCTATACCACATATATATAATATCTTAGACCTATCTTTGGAAACACAAATCAAACACTATTCCTTGATAGAATGATATTTATAAAGATTCAGTTGATGGATCCTCAATTCTCTAAAGCAATAATAACACATGTACCTCTCCTAGGTCCCTTACATGCATGTATCATCACCTCTCTTATAACACTCTTAAATGTTAAGATTCTTTCAAAAAATCATTGGTGGCATAATAATCGTATATCATATCAAGTCTCCCTTCCTTATATCATGATTTATGCCCAACCAGAACAATTTACCAACTATCCCATTATAGCCTCACATGTTCCAAACACAATGATCTATATCATCTCTCAACCAAATTAGATGATACCACTTTATCATAAAACCCTCCATTAGTACCCCTCCAAGGTAGGAAATAAAGAGTGGAAGTGACACTCGAAGAGTTCATTGAATACGCCCCAAGTTGGTGACTAGTGCCAAGGGTATAAAAACAAAATGAGTGAAATTGCCCTCAATATTCCCAAGAGTATGTAATAAAACCACCAATTAACACCACATTATAAATATAAAACTAACCATCATAAAAAACTAAAGTAATATAATTATAAGACTATAAGAAAGAAATTCCAAGGTAAATCATATGACAGTAACTCCCTCGAAACTATATCCTCTGATCTAGTGTTGTCAAACTAGATCTCTGAAACCCTACTGAAATATATAAATGTAGTTTATATAATATGTATGAGAATAATAATTATGTTCCATAGGATCATACAAAAGGTATATTTTATACATATTATAAGGGTATACTAATGATTCAGTGAATGTATGCCAGAACTTAAATGAACCTAAAAGAGGTTAATTAAACTCATCCCCATACTTTACAAGTCTCACTCACCAAGTAATGCATCCGAAGTAGTGAAATAATATAAATGAAGTCAAACAGGCTTCCCCATAACCACTTTCTCACTATATTGTTTCTCTCAAACCCCATAATCAATCATATTATACTTCCACTCCTTCCATATCTAGAAAAATAAATCTAAGCGAATAGGGTATCATGAACATCATTGACATCAACCTCAATCCATATCCTACCAATTATATGTCTTTCTATAGATAATATTAAATTTCACCACCAACCTTAAATCCTTCACTTATAAGAATTTTCCACTAACTGATCCCTAATCCTTAGGCATCACCCCCCCCCAAATCCACCATCAATAGGAATCAAAACTAACTAAACCATCATCACTATGCATTTTCACTAACTAAAAAATGGTCGACATGCATCAACACAAAATAATACATCATCACTCTTCACCTAAGATAAAGTGAGAGAAGGGTATAGGGTGTCATTACATATCTACACTCACCTATCTAATGTTATGGGAAAACACCTAGAACCCAAAACCGTGGGGTTCCATTAAGAAATAATCAACACATATAAGGTGAATATAGAAATAATATGAAAATACAAAGATAGTATTCACAAACAATCACAAAATTTATGTTCAAATAAACCAACCATTATGTTATTCACCAAATTACAATATCACCCCATGATTCAAACCATTAACTTATGCCACATCTATATTTCTGTTGACTGCACAATGTAATCAGAGAAATCCCTAAATTCCATTCTTTATTAATTTTTGGTCATTTGATTATTTCTTAATTTCTAAACAAGTTCAATTTATTTATATATCTGATATCATATATATTAAAGACCCTCATTAAACATATATTTTGTTTTAATTTAATTCTTACCCATTCATTATAAATATATATATGATTACCATCCATTCCCATTTCTTTCAAAACCATGACATTATAAGTAAATTATTACACTCTCTATTCTATATTTACTATGAAAATACAATACAATTGACTCAAACACAAGGAAAAACAGCCCCTCGTTATACTAGTACCCATATCCCATTATAAATGCTTCAAAATATCCAAATAATTATACAAAAAATAACATAATCTAACCGCAAAAAAATATCCCTCGAGGTATCCATTATCAACATAATATAACCCAACATCCTAATTCACTCTTCATTAGAATAGGTGAAAACCATCGCCACATAAACCCAAAATATACAAACTAACACGTGGATATCATGAAACAAACCAGCAATACTTTATTTTTATTTCAACTTTATCCACTTTCAAAATTTTTTATATAAAGAGGGATTTATATTATTTCATCATCCCAAAAATATTACTTTCCTAGAATTTAAAGATTTTCAGAAAACTAGTTCTCTTACATATTTAAAATATTATCCTTTTATTAAAAAAATCAAACAATCAATTATAGAAAGATTAAAATATTCACTGTCGAAAAAATAGACACATCATAATAACATTTAGGTTCCAAGGAAAGATTAAGTGTCAAAACATGTATTCTAAAAAATATATAAATTCAACCCTTCGCATTTGATTACATTTGATCTGGTTAATTATCTTATTTATTTAGTTATAATTGTCCACCCATAGATTAAAAATGATGCTAATTTCATATATTCACATAAATAGTGATTATATATTAGATGCCCATCCTTGATCCAAATATTTTACAACCATTATACCAGATACAATTGAGGAAGCGGTATCTAGAAGAATAAGATCAAACCATGGAAAAATTATCAACATATATCACAACACCCAAATTAATTTACCAACACAACATCACCCAAAACATTCATTCCCACAATAAATCCTAAATATTATGAGGGGTTAGAAGATAAATCACGAAGGAAGAAGGGTTGAGAATCACTTCAGGAATCAATTATTCATTTTCCATGTTATAGGGTTGAATCCAAATAATATGGGATTAATTAAATCCATAAATCTCCCCTATTTTACCTAATAATTCAAATATAAATGGAATAGGGAAAACTTTTGAAGGAATTTTAAAATTTATACCCAAAAAA
Source organism: Viscum album (assembly GCA_963277665.1). Lineage (NCBI taxonomy): Eukaryota > Viridiplantae > Streptophyta > Magnoliopsida > Santalales > Viscaceae > Viscum > Viscum album. Next base: position 1,643,778,778 of record OY728155.1, on the reverse strand, counting down.
TCAAAGGAATAAGATGCAACACTATGAGCTAATCTAATCTATATTTCGTTTCACCTAATACCATATAGAAATACATTTTTCAATGATATAATAATAATAAGTCATATAACACTTGGTTAAGGATATTTTTAAACCATTAAATCACACCACAACATTCCCAATTCAATAGAGACATTAAAAATGGTCACCCTAAGAATCCCTACTACAAGCGACATAGTTACATTGTATAAAGAGACATATAGAGCCTCTTCATTCCATGGAACATATTCATACCAAAATATAATATCCTAAGTCATTAAAAATAAATATTATGTTCTATATAATATAAGAAAAAGAATGTCAATCTAAAACAAATAATGAAATATTATTTTCTAAATGTGATTATTATAACCTAGATGTTAATTTTCCAGGTCAAATGGGACTAAATGATTCTTAAAAAATCGGTATTACTCAATATAAATTTATTGATAAATTATTCGAAAATAATAACATAACTTTTAGTTATGTCTTTTTATTCTTCAAAAATATTTTTTCTTTATAAATGGGTTTTCTTCCTTTTTATGGGATAATCATATAATTAACTTATTGATGTTTAAAAAAATTAATTTTTAAAAATTAATTTCATTTTTTAAATTATAATATCAAAATTATCTTATGGGAAATTTTTCATAATTTTCTAAAAAAGTTAAATTTTGGTGAATAGTAAAAAAATATAGTTTTTTATAAAATAAGGTTTCTTTTGTGATATCGTCAAAAAATAATGATGGTATAAAATTTTATTAAACTTATAGAATTACATGTTTATGATATTTCAATATATATATATATATATATCCAAAATAGTTAATAACATGTAAATTATAAGTTATTTCATGATAAATATGATAATCTGTTTTAGTGTTGATGTTGTGTACAACACCAGTAACGTCAAATTTGGTGTCTTATTGCTAATAATTGAGAGGTAATAAATCTTTTTGCTGAATTTTTATTTAACATTCATCAATAAATGATGATTTAGATTGATAATTTCTATTTTTCAATTATATAACATAAATTGTATCCAAATGATTATGTAATGCTGAAAAATTCATATTAAGAAATCAAATAAGTTGTCTTGACATAGATATGAGTAAATATAAATAATTAATATATAAAAATGATTATATTGAGCCCAATTAATTTATTTTTACAATTATAGTTTTTTTAATTTTTTATATATGATATATTTACCTTTAATTTTTATGAAACAATGACACAGTGCCTCTACAAGAAGAAAAATAAAAAAAATGATTTTAAATGTGTTAAAATTAAAATTTCATGAACAAATAATGATTAAGAAACTATAATAAACCTTATTTTTAGTATATCTCGATTATAATCATCAAAGGGTCGTATATATTACCTCTTGGGACCATATTGATGATATTATGACCATTATAATGTCTTATTAAAAGAAAAGTCCAACATGTCACACTCTTGTTTTTAATATGTGTTATAAGTTCATATGGTTCTATCCAGAAGATATGTCTGAATATAAATTTTATTTTTAAATCTAAAGTATTTATCTATATCATATATATTTAATTTTAATTTTTAGTGAATAAATAATTACCTTAAATTCTTACACAATGTTGACATAGTAATTATTCAATTAATTGAAAGATCAAATAAATGATATAAAAAATAATAAAAGTAATATAATTAGACAATATTAAGTTTATGAAATAATTTTATAGATTAATATGACATATTTGGTATTTATTAAAACATTTTATTCAAATTTATATTGTTTTCTTAATATTTGTTAATTTAAAGTAATGAAAATTGTCAAAATTTACAATAATGAAACTTTATGAATATAATATTTAGTAGAATTATCTTAAAATCATAAAAATATTAAATATAGAAAAAAAAAGAATAATATATGGTCATATATTTCATAATTTATCCATTTTTGATTCAATGGTTACCATATATGTAAAATTATAACCATTTAACTGTAAAAATAAATGGGTTCCCGCGGTTAATGTTAAAAAGGGTTAATTAAGGGTTTAGACTAATGGATAATGTTTAAAATATAATTTAATCTAGTCCAAATTTTTCTTTCTGATGGTATTTAAATAATATAAAACCTTATGTTAAATTTCATGGGCGTTTGGAAGTATTTGGCTTTAGAATAGTCATATTATATTTTAATTTTTTGAGAAATTCCAAAAGAGCCCCTCACTTCAATTATAAAAGGGAGCCTATTTCCTCACATCATCACACCACTTTGATCAATATTCCATGAAAAACCTAGAAAAATTACTGTACTAAACGTTCATAGACAATTTCATGAGTTTCTTTACCTTCTATAGTAGCATCTCTAGATATAATAAGAATTGATCTAAAGGGAGTCTTCTAATGAAGAGTTAATAATCTTTGCAAACATTTTCATGTTTATTTCTTATTCTACTTCTAATTAATGTTTTTTTAAATAATAAATTAATAACTAAAATATAATAAATATGATGATATTTTTTATGATTATGGGACACCCATATTCCTTCTAGTTTTTATCCTGCGAAAATACCAAACATCACTTGTAAATAAGTACATCTTATCATCTCTATGTAACAATATAATTCTTTTATCATCACCACTTCACTCGGATGATTATAAATATTGAAATAATTAATACATATGATATATATGAAATATTAATGAATTTTTAAAGGTTAATTATTCATTACCTTTATTTTGTTTTATCCAATGAAAAATTTAAATAGCGTTCATGCGTATGTACGGATAACCATCTCCATGAATGGCGTAATTCATTTTTCTACTATCATTTTTATTAATGATTGTAAATATGTATATATTTATTATATATTATTTATATAAAATGATTTAAATTTTGGTAATAATGGTACCATGATAAAATTATATGAACCGAGACAGCCTAACTAAAAAGGTATTGGAAAAAACAGAGCATGTATTACCCAAAATAGTGATTTTAATATGAAATTATTAATAAGATGGTCGTAAGATGTTATAAATACATAATACTTGGTATAATATAAATATTTTTATGGAATGAATGCATAATAAATCCATATTTACTATAAAATATTTTTTAATCTGAAAAAGGAAAGGTGAGACCTTAGGTAAGGGATCTTCATCTCACTTTTGGTTCTATAGCACACATGCCATATTAACTACTTGTTTCATTTTTTTGGGTATATATTACCAATTAATTTCATTTTATTATTATTATAATTAATTTTATGGTGATTTAAATATCTATATATGGTTATTTATTTCAAGGGTTTTATGATATGGATGTTACCAATGTGGTAAGTGTTTATTTTATAATCTTATCATAATTTTTGGGAATCATTATGTTTATGTTTTCAAAGGAGAGTATTTCTATTTCACCTCTATTTATTCTAAAAATTATTTCAGAAATGTTTTTATTATTATCCTAAAATTTATAAAATTAATTTTTATACTTGATTTATTATTTACAAATTGGATTGAAAGGAATCTTTTTTTATTTTCCAAACATGGTACTTTGTGAATTATTCGACAAAAAATATAGAAGAAGTGTTTTATTAACTTATATGGAATGAATATATTTTCCCACCATCACAAATCCCCAATAATTTGAATAGTTCTTTACAAGTTTACAGTTTTATTTTTGAAGAAAAAAATTCATTTATAAGTTCCCCAATTTTAAAAAAAATTATTTCAAAATGGAAAAGTTATTTTAGTAAATAATTATTCATAGTGATCTTTGAAAATCATTTTCCATATAAGATGGCATAAGTTTATGATAATTAACATTTAATATAGATATTATCCAATGAATCCATTCTTAGTGTTTTTTGAGTTGGTTTTGGTTTATGATGAAAATATTAAATTTTTTATGAAACCCATTTCCTTTACACTGGTTGTACTATGATGTAATGTTAATGAAACCCATCACTTTTCAGGGATTTTAATTTGACTAATGTTTTATAAACTTGTGTTACACATATATATGGTTTTCATTATTTGATGGTGATGAAATTATTACCAATTATTGTGGTCACATTATAAGTAACAATGGATGAGACCAATATTTCCCTCCAATGTTGTGGGTAAAGAATTATATTTGATGAGATAGTTATAGAAAACAAGTTGATATGATTTATCTATTGTGGGAAGCAATTAAATGTTCATGATACATTATGTTAAATACGTTTTGATGCCTAATATGATGGTATTGGTAGTTGGACTTTACATATGAAATGGTTTTTATACTTATAATGATGGCACACACATTTTTTCATGAACTTATAGTTCATGATTTAGTTATTATGAATTATTATTCTAATGATTTGTGTCTTTTGAAATGTTAATTTTTTGAAATAACTCATGTTTATGATTTTTTTCATATTGGTTATGAACATTGTATGTTTTATGGTCAAGATATCATTCCATTATACTTATATTATTCTTTCATATGATCATTAATTAATATCTCATGTGTCTTACCTTACTAAGTATTTGATCTCACCCTTTTCTTAGGTTTCATTTCCCTAGGTGAAGAATAATGTATATAAGTAGGGTATTATTAATATAGTTTGTATAAATTTAAAAAAGGGAGATGATATAGATTTTTATGTGGTAATTTTTTAGGATATATAAGAGTTTTTTCTATTAATCTAAAACTCCAAACCTAAATATTAATTCGGTATGTAAGTGTTATAATATTTCCTTTAGAAGTTGTAAATTTTTTATAAAAGTTATTATAAAACAGTTATCAGTGTCAGTTCAAGAAATGTAAAGGTTATGTTTTTAGAAATAGATATGGAAGTGCATGTTTTGGGCTATTAAAATTTGTATCAGAGGTCGCATTAGATAATGTTGTAGATTAAGATGCTTCCTGATACGTTTAATTAAGGATTATAGATAGCACCAAGTTTTTATAATTTAATAATTGTTCATATGTTCCTATTCATAAACATCCCTTTCTAGGTTTTAGATTATAAAATTTTAAGGTTACTAATGATATTATTAGAGACATTTATTTTTTATGTTATTATGGGTTGTTACATTTTAGAATGAAGAATAAAATATATGAGATAACATTTAAGGTTAAAAAATTTATTTAATGTTAAATATATTAATTTTTTCAGCATTTTTCACACAATTATATAATTTTTTTAAGGATTATATTAAAATAGTTTGATTAAGAGTACAACCCACAGGATGGGTGAAAAAATGTTGCTTCCATAAAGACTGCATGGTCTGAATCCACAACGAAAGGGTGACAAGGGTAAATCCCCTACCAATGACCAATGTGAAGACCTGGTCAGTATTACATTTTCATAAAAAGTTGTATTGATGAAGAATAATTTGATTTTGGGGAATATATATTTTATCACAAAACAACCATGGGTTTGAATATTGATTTTGTTGCTATGTGATTATTGATATATTATAAGAACCTAACTATTTTCTAAACCTTATTTGATTTTATGGGATATTATTTAAGGAATAAGGGTTGAATTGTCTTATTGGAAATCATTTTATTTTTCTTTGGATTTATGGTTGTTTAGATTATTTATGGAAATGATTATAATATCTTAGTGAATATTTTATTAGAAAAATTACATTTTTAAAATGATATATTAACATTGATTGATGTTACTTGGAGATAAATATTAATTGTAACACCCCAACCCCAGTTACCCAAAGTCTGTGCATTATTTTAATACATTGGCATGATTTCAAGGAATCAAGTCCCGAAGGACTGATCAGTTTAGCAGTCTTGGAAAATATATTACATACATGAATGTTACATTACACTTTAAGACATAAAAAACAACTTAAATAATCCTTTATGAATGCCATTATTCCCTTGGATTAACCCTACATATCAATCACAATGCAATTCTTGGAATCCTGGGAAAAAAATAAAACATAGAAAGGGGTGAGCTCAAATGCTCAGTAAGGGTAAGCAATACAGCAGAAACATTCATAAATAAGCATAAACATTTTATGGAAATGTATAAATAAAACAAAAGCCATTTAAACTTGAACTTCAGCATAATATGGCCACAATAAAATGAAGCAATTTCATTTACTTATTCACATAGATATTCTACAAGTCGAATAATCACATGCAATATTACTTACCACTTTCATAATGATGGAATGCATAATGTTGAAATTTAATTTCTGTGTCAAGGCCTCGTGCCAAGACCTAAGGGATAATTGTAACCGGAACCCATCCCAGAGATCCACTATAACCAGACTCCATCCCGGAGAGCCTCTGTAACTGGACTCCAACCCGGAGTGCCTCTAATAATCAGACACCGACCCGGAGTTCCTCTAATAACCGGACACCAACCCAGAGTGCCTCTAATAACCAGACACCAACCCGGAGTGCCACTAATAACCGGACACCAACCCGGAGGGTCTGCTGTAACCGGACCCCAACCCGGAGGGCTTACTTTTACATGTCCCAAACCCGGAATATACTAGTCCAACACATTCATCTTACAAAGAGGATGAAATATAACATAAACATTCGTATTAAAACTAGCATACGAAATGCCGAAAAATTAATCATAAACCATTAATGGAATAAAAATAACTCATCCATAATCAAACATATCACAAAACCTTAAATACAATATGGAAGATCTGTATCATAATAAATCAACTTCAAACAAGTGTAAAATTTATCAATGGGTGTTGACATAGATGAAATCAAAACTATTTGACAGAAATATCTCTTTTTTTGAAATCATTTAAAAGTCACATAATTATAAAAGAAAACATTTTCATTGAAAATATTCATATAATATTTTAAGGGAAGCTTCCAAGATTTTATAATGGATGAAAATATCCGCACCTGCTGTATAAGGTAAAAAAAATACATTCATACATTAATTATGTCGAAAAGCTTAAACAGGACCTTGTTTGGAAAACGACTGAAAGATTCCTTTATAAACTTCTTATAAAAAGTAAAAAAGGGTATAAATTACTTTAACCCATATTCTGTAAAATAGTAAGAATTTTTTTAAATAAATTTTTAAGAAACCTGGATGTGGATGATAAAATGGGTCCCAGTAGATACTTACGTAAAAACAACCTCGGATAATAAAGAGATTGTGAAATTCACCCTTACCAATTTGGTAACTTAGGAAACATACACCCAATGAAAGAAGTATCATACAATGAATATGTAAATACAAATAAATTAAATTTTATTACACAATGAATCCAATTATGGGATGTACATACACCACACAAAAGGTAATAGTGGAAATATGGCATGAATCTCACTGGAATATGGAGTGAGATGAAAACCACATACCTTGCACTTTCCTTTAATCAAGGGTATGTTTAACCTCCTGTATTTAGACTATAGTATGTTATTAAATTATAACAGAACCATATTAATATTTATGATATCATACATTATTCATTTATGAATATATACTACCCATTTGATAATAATTTCCATGTTATATTAATATTTCAGGTAATTATCGCTTTCTTTATCATACGTGTTTAAACATGTTACTCTTGATTGTATCACTTAAATCATGATTTAAATACTTCCAGAATATAAAAATTTATTTATATATCATATATATTTAGAATATAAATATTTATAATAGACATATATATGAAATGTAAAACACCGTTTATGGAGACGGTAGTCCGTACGTACGCATAAACGCTGTTTCCGTTTTCATGTAGTATTGAACGGAAGTAAGTGAATAAGATATATGTAAGTACATAAATACTTATATATATAAATATATATATATATAGTAGCATTATGATATCATATATTACATACTTATTATTAATATATATATATATATATATATTTATAATCGTTGATGAATGGTGAACTTGGAAATTAATCTCATCGCGTCACAGAGATAGTAATTCGTACGTTAACACGAGCAAAAATATCATTCTTTTAATATTATAATAATATATAATTTGATGTTATATTATATATACATACTCCTTATCATGTTATATTTATTATTTACATCAAATACACACCATTATTATACCCATATAAATAATAATGTATTTAATAACAATTACACCACGACGTGGAGATGGTAAGTCGTACGTACGCACGTATGGTGACATGTCATTGCAATGGTGGATAGAATAATGAATTTGGTTGTAACATAATTATAATAACATCATATAATATAGAATATACTTGAGTTATTATTTTATAATATAAACCACAAAGAAAAAGGATGTGGAAGAAGAAAGGAACTTGGAAGATGGTGGTGAAATCATTACCTCTTATTGGGGTTCTTCCTTTTGATTTGATCAAAATGGATCCATAGGTTGGATTTATGATCAAAATAATGCCTATAGGTTTAAGGTAGGATAGTCGGGAGGGTATTTGGGCAGGGTTTGGCCGAGAAAAATGGCTTAGAAGGTGTGAATTAGAGTGAAGGGTGAGTTCCCTTTTATAAGAGGGATGAGGGGCACCTTTGGAAAAACTTAATATATTATTTTATAATAAATTCATATTCAGTTTATAATGGCTCCAAAAGGTATTATTTAAAGTATATGGTGGGTATTGATCAAAAAACACTCAACCAAAGGGTTTTAGAAATGTTTAGGTTACCATTTTATCCTTATCATTTATATTTAACTCTAACTTAAATAGTTTAACTTTTACTGTGTCTTCTTGTATTATTACTCTATATGGTTAATAAACATACTCTAAAAATCCAAGAGAACCTCAAGTGGTTCATTAGTGACATATATAATATTATTTAAGACCTTTGGCCAAACCTTACATTTTTTGGAATATTATATCAACCATTAATATAGCATTTGTTTTAAATATTAATTTATGTCAATTTTGACACTATTTGGTATTTTGTTTTTGTGAAAGTCATAACAAATTGATTACTTAAAACAAGATACATTTAGTCTTCCCTAACATGTCATAGTAACCTTGATAATTCTTGGATGTCATAAAAACATTGAAATTGTATTTATTTTAATATTTATAATACCATTTATTTGATTTTCATTAATATTGTAATTACTGCATCATCATTGTCTCATTAATAAATTTAATTATTTAATGTTTAAAAATTATAAATAAAATACAATGATGTAGGAAATTATTTTATATTTCTAATAAATATTTATAGTCGAATTTAACTTATGTATAACCCTATATTAAAAATGGTTTAGTTAATATACTTTGAATTTAACACTTTTAACTCTTCTTTAAATTAAATAATAATAAATGTCCTAATCTAATCCAAGTGGACCAAAGAGGATCATATGTTACTCCTAAGGTTTTTTTGGTTGAATTATACTTTTCCAATATAATTAGAACATGTGTTAGGGTAATAATAATATCATTTTTACCCTTAATTACCCTATTTACTTTTAACCGTGGTAAATAAAAGTAAAATGTTACTATTCACCAAAAATTATTTCTATCCTCTTGAACCAAATTTTACTCCTTGATATTAACAGAGTCTCTCAGATTTTTGAAATTCCACTCACAGAAGCGGTAAAATTAAGTTTTATGTGATTTTCTAAATTCTCCTATGAGGTGGGTAAAAGACGGTGAAAAGTTCAATGAAATTTTTATATATAAAAAATTATTCAAAACTAACTCCAATTAATTACATTGAACTTATATAGGTATTATGTACCTATTTATACCTTAATTAAATTTAAATAAAATAAAAAATTATTTAAATAAAAAATTCGGTTTTAAACTATAACTCGGTGTTTTTTTCACTATTCATAAAAAATTTAATGTTTTCAGAAAAATACCAAAAATTCACCCTAAGATAATTTCGATATTACGAATCCAAAAATGAAGTTCATTTTGAATTACAAAATGTATAAAATTTCAAGAAAGTGGGTATTACTATTCTTAACGGCTAGTTTGACTGGTTGTGGTGTGTTAGAACTCGTAGTTGCGTATAACACACTCTATTGTATTATTCAAAGAGAAGTGTACCGTGAAAGCTTGGGGTGTTACATTCTCCCCTCCTTCAATAAATTGCGTCCTCACAATTTATGCTCTGTATTGGAGACTTGGGTTTGACATTTCAAAATATCATAGTTGAAATCCCACATCGAAAAATGGATTAATGAGGCCTCTATTTAAAATAAAGAGTGGTAAGTGTGAAGGTTACTGAAAATAACACATACTAGGGTTCCATGTAGGAAAACATGGATATAGAAGGTAAATATAACCATCAATATCTAATGGAGAGTGGTATAGAACATGGCTATGAAAAGGCCAACAATCACAAAACTATAAATTTGTGATGACTAATGTACCATCTAAGACAATGTTTTTGTTCAAAGTTCCTTTTCTTAATGTTGAGGATTTTGTTTATGAGATTGGCCAAGATCATAAGGATATATACTTAATTTATAATTATTTTTTTATCCATTAATAAATTTCTACCACAAACTCATCTTTCACTCCAAAACATAATAAAACTCAAAAATACTCTATTTATCCTAATTGTATAGGGTTCCAAATATAATAAATTTATATGTCACATATCAGAACCCTTAAAAAACTAGATTATACAATCCAGGGACTTCACGTAGTCCAGTGGTAGGCGATAAATCTCAATCTCACTATGGTTGTGGGTTTGATTCCCGCAACTTTGTCCGACGCGATGGGTTGTCACACAGTCTGCATGTTGTCCTTTTGATAAATATAGAAAAATAAATTTAACAATAGTATCTGTTGTAAAATATAATCAATTACAACATTTATACTTATCCAAAATACTTATATAAACTCTCAGTCCAAAATTTATATGAAAGGTAATCATAATGTAGATCCTTTTACCCCATAATAGCATGTGAATACCTTCATCGTGTATTCATTTAAAACACTGAAACATCATGAATTACCATAAAACATTATCGATTACATTCATTCTACCTTATTCCTTATAGGATACTAGATATACTTCATCCATCCAAAAATGTTGTAAACTACCACAATGATGGAATATACAAATCTTTAATCAGTTTCAAGGCAGTCAAGAATTTCCAATATAATTTAGCCAAATCAACCATATCTTATTCCAAAATCAGTACCTCAATATTAGGACCATATTAAGGTTTATCTTTCCTTCAACAATGTAATTTCCAAAAAAATTAACTCGCTTTAGAGTCACTTTTCTTAGTACCATAAAATCTCAAATCCTCAATGAAATAGTACTGCAGTACAATCCTTATTTATTTCCAGTACATCATTGATACAACACTTCAATGAAATAATTTCAAAAGAACAACATAAGAACACTAGTCATTCTCTTCATCTGTGGTAGTATCATAACATGATTATTATCCAATACCATCATTTCCGGCATAGTCTGATGACTGGTACATTTGTTCGCGTAGTGTGCAAACTCATTGCAGATGAATCATTGTACATTTGAAACCTTTTTCTTACCCTTGTCGTCACGTACTTGGTGTCCTTTTTCACAAAACTTATAACATACTCCCATTCCCTTAAAAAAATTTCCAAGGTGATTCATTCCACAGTTATCACATATAGGAAAATCCTTCTTTACCTTCTTCCCTTTATCTGTCCTTCTCTCTACCATCCTTTCCTTCTCTTATTTCCCTTTAATTCCATAGGACTCTGAGAATTCATTATTTATCTTATCAACACATTATACTATTTGTTTATATGATGATAATACGTGGGAGACTATTTCCCTTCTAAATTCTAACTTAAGACCATAAAAGATATGACCTCTCTTACCCTTTGGATCATGCGTATTGCTTGAGTTCTATTTCCTTCTACTGGGTGCCATTTCTAAACAATGGAATACACTAGATTAGTTTATTAATATCAATACCTAATCCCAATCTTGTAAAACACTTAACATAAATTAAACAGTTTATGGATATAATCCATAATCATAAAAATTCTTTTTTTGAAGAATTATATACTCATAAACCCTTTGTAATGGTTTCTAAATAAAATGAGAATTATTCTAAGAATATCCTCCGGGAGTGTCGTAACCAAGAGTGCAGCAAGGCCCGTTGTCGTGCACCAGTTCCCGTTCAAGTCTAGCTCAAAGTGGTGTTTTCGGGTTTTAACCCTAGGTACATCTCTGCCAGATCAACCTCTGCATGCTCGTATCCAGACAGGGATGTTTTCCTCGGAAAACTCACAAAATCTCTACAATACCAAAATTCTGGGAATTTATTCTATACTAATCCTCAACGTCCATCTTAGGTCTACGTTATCTAATCAGATTTAATCTAAATCTAGCTTCCGATGTTATTGCTAAACTTTCTCTGATACCAACTATATTGCCACGACCCCAATTACCCAGAGTCGGTGCATTATTTTAATACATTGGCATGATTACAAGGAGTCAAGTCCTGAATGGCCGATCAGTTTAGCAGTCTTGGAAAATTGATTAAATACATGAATGTTACATTACACTTTAAGACATAAAAAACAACATAAATAATCCTTTATTAACACCATTATTCCCTTGGCTTAACCCTGCATATCAATCACAATACAATTCTTGGAATCTTGGGAAAAAAATAAAACATAGAAAGGGGTGAGCTCAAATGCTCAGTAAGGGTAAGCAATACAACGGAAACATTCATAAATAAGCATAAACATTTAAGGCAATATATGACTAAAACAAAAGCCTTTTAAACTTGAACAATAGAATAATATGGAAAAAAATAAAATTAAATAATTCCATTTACTTATTCACATGGATATTCTACTAGTCGAATAATCACATGCAATATCACTAACCACTTTCATAATGATGGAATGGATAATGCTGAACTTTAATTTCTGTGTTAAGGCCTCGTGCCAAGACCTAAGGGATAACTGTAACTGGAACCCAACCTGGAGAGCCTCTGTAACCGGACTCCATCCCATAGAGCCTCTGTAACCGGACTCCAACCTGGAGTGCCTCTAATAACCGGACACCAACCCGAAGTGCCTCTAATAACCGGACACCAACCCGGAGTTCCTCTAATAACCAAACACCAACCTGGAGTGCCTCTAATAACCAAACACCAACCCCTAGAGTCTACTGTAACCGGACCCCAATATGGAGGGCTTACATTTACCGGTCCCCAACCCGGAACTTACTAGTCCAACACATTCATCTTACGAAGAGGATGAAATATAACATAAACATTCGTATTAAAACTATCACAGGAAATGACAAAACATTATTCATAAAACATTAATGGCATAAAAATAACTCATCCATAGTCAAACATATCACAAAACCTTAAATACAATATGGACGATTTTTATCATAATAAATCAACTTCAAATAAGTGTAAATTTTTTTAATGGATGTTGAAATAGATGAAATCAATACTATTCGAGAGAAATATCTCTTTTTTGAAATCATTTAAAAGTCTCATAATTATAAAAGAAAACATTTTCTTTGAAAATATTCATAAAAGCATGTAAGGGAAGCTTCAATGATTTTATAATAGCGGAAAATATCCGCACCCACCGTATAATTTAAAAAAAAATACATTCTTACCTTAATTCTGTCGAAAAGGTTAAAAAGGACCTTGTTTGGAAAAAGACGGAAAGATTCCTTTATAAACTTCTTATAAAAAGTCAAACAAGGGTATTAATGAATTTACCCCATATTATGTAAAATATTAAGAATGTTTTGAAATAAATTTGTAAGAAACATGGATGTGGATGATAAAGAGGGTCCCAGTAGATACTTACGTAAAAACAACCTCGGATAATAAAGAGATTGTGAAATTCACCCTTACCAATTTGGTAACATACGAAACATACACCCCATGAAAGAAGTATCATACAATGAATATGTAAATACACATAAATTAATGTGTATTACACAAAGAATACAATTATGGGCAGTACACACACCACACAAAAGGTAATAGTGGCAATATGGCACGAATCTCATGGGAATAAGGAGTGAGATGAAAACCCCTTACCTTGAACTTTCCTTTAGTCGAGGGTACATTTAACCTCCTGTATGAAAACTATAGTGTGTTATTAAATTATACCAGAACCGTATTAATATTTATGATATCATACATTTTTCATTTATGACTGTATACTACCCATTTAATAATAATTTCCATGTTATATTCATATTTCGGGTAATAATCGCTTTCTTTATCATACGTGTTTTAACTTGTTACTCTTGATTGTATCACTTAGATCGTGATTTAAATACTTGAAAAATATAAAAATTGATTTATATATCATATATATTTAGAATATAAATATGTGTAATAGACATATATATGAAATGTATAAAACCGTTTATGGAGACGGTAGTCCGTACGTACGCATAAACGTTGTTTCTTTTTTCATATAGTATTGAACGGAAGTAAGTGAATTAGATTTATGTAAGAACATAAATACTTATATATATAAATATATATATATATATAGTAGAATTATGATATCATATATTACATACTTATTAGTAATATATATATTTATATATATAATCATTCATGAATGATGAACTTGGAAATGAATCACATCGCGTCGTGGAGACGGTAATCCGTAAGTACACACGAGCGAAAATATCATTCTTTTGATATTATAATAACATATAATTGGATGTTGTATTATATATACAGAATCCTTATCAGGTTATATTTATTATTTACATCAAATACACATCATTATTATACCTATCCAAATAATAATATATTGAATAATAATTACACCACGACGTGGAGACGGTAAGCCGTACGTACGCACGTATGGTGACATGTCATTCAAAAGGTGGATAGAATAATGAATTTGGTTATACCATAATTATAATAACATCACATTATATAGAAGATATTGGATTTATTATTTTATAATGGAAACAACAAAGAAAAAGGAAGTGGAAGAAGAAAGGAACTTGAAAGAGGATGGTGAAATCATTACCTCTTCTTCGGGTTCTTCCTTTTAATTTGATCAAAATGGCTCCCTGGGTTGGCTTTCTGGTCTAACTAAGGCCTCTAGGTTGAAGGTAGAATAGTTTATAGGGTATTTGGGCAGGTGTTTTCCGAGAAATATGGCTTAGAAGGTGTGAATTAGAGTGAAGGGGGAGTGCCCTTTTATAAGAGGGGTGAGGGGAACCTTCGGAAAAACTAAATATATTATTTTATAATAAATTAATATTCGGTTTATAATGGCTCCAAAATGTATTATTTAAAGTATAATGTGGGTATGGGTCTAAAACCACTCAACCAATAGGTTTTAGACAAGTTTAGGTTACCATTTTAACCTTATCATTTAGATTTATCTCTAAGTTAAATAGTTTAACTTTTACCGTGTCTTCTTGTATTCTTACTCAATATGGTTAATAAACTTACACTAAACATCCAAGAGAACCTCAAGTGGCTCATTAATGAAATATATAATATTCTTTAATCCCTTTGGCCAAACCTTACATTTTTATGAGTATTATATCAACCAATAATATAGTATTTGTTTTAAATATTAATTTTTGTCAATTTTGATAGTATTTGGTATTTTGTTTTTGTGAAAGTCATCACAACATGATTACTTCGAACAAGATACATTTAATCATCCCTAACATGTCATAGTCACCTATAAAATTCGTGTATGTCATAAAAACTTTGAAATTATATTTATTTTAATATTTATAATACCATTTATTTGATTCTTTCATTAATAAGGTAATTACTGCATCATCATTGTGTAACAAATAAATTTAATTATTTATTGTCTAAAAATTATAAATAAAATACCATTATGTAGGAAATATTTTTATATTTATAATTAATATTTATAGTTGAATTTATGTTATGTATAACGCTATATTAAAAATGGTTTAGTTAATATACTTTGAATTTAACACTTTTAACACTTCTTTAAATTAAATAATAATAAATGTCCTAATCTAATCCATGTGGACCAAAGAGGTTCTTATTTTATTCCTAAGTTTTTTTTTGGTCGAATTATACTTACCCAATAGAATTAGGACTTGTGTTATTGTAAGAATTCTAATATCATTTTTCCCCTTAATTACCCTATTTATTTTTAACTGTGGTAAATAAAAGTAAAAAGTTACTATTCACCAAATATTATTTTTGTCTTATTGGACGACATTTTACTCCTTGATATTAACCGTATCTCTCGGATTTTTGAAATTCCACTCACATAAGTGGTAAAATTATGTTTTAGGTGAATTTTAAAATTCTCTTAGGAGGTGGGTAAAAGACGGTGAAAAGTTCAATAAAATTTTTATATAAAAAAAATTGTTCTAAAATAACTCCAATTAAATACATTGAACATATATAAGTATTATGTATCTATTTTGACCGTAATTAAATTTAAATAAAATAAAAAATTATTTAAATAAAAAATTCGGTTTTAAACTATAACTCTGTGTTTTTTTCACTATTCATCAAAAATTGAATGTTTTCAGAAAAATACCAAAAAATCACCGTAATCTAATTTCGATATTATGAATCCAAAAATGAAGTCCATTTTGAAACATAAAATGAATAAAATTTCAAAAAGTGAGTACTACTATTCTTAACGGCTAGTTTGATTAGTTGTGGTGTGCTAGAACTCAAAGTTGTGTATAACACATGCTATTGTATTATTCAAAGAGAAGCATACTGTGAAAGCTTGGGGTGTTACATTGATTATATATTAGAATGTTATGTGATGAAATCCTTTTGATTTTTGGGTTACAATCATAAGCTAGATAATGTTTGAGGAATTTTAAGGGTATTTATTTATTGAATTCTATAAGTTGAAATTTGGGAATTACTATTAAATTGTACAGATTAAAGTTGTTTACCACATATGAATGTTTATTTTTTTGGAGTTATTTTATCACATTCTAACCATTTTTTATTTTTTTAATTCATAAATAAAGTATGAGTAAATTTTCATTTCTTTTGTTGATTATGAGATCCTTTAGAAGTTGATTTTAGTATATTATGCATGAAAAATTCATCTAAAATACTCATAATTTGTTGAAAAAGATGATATTGTTGTAGAAATTGATTAAAGGATGCACCTATAATTGTCATTTAAGTATTTTTACTTCTGATATTAGTCATGGAATTAAAATAATTCCTTAACTCTATAGAAAGAATCATGAAAGATAAAGGTTATGAAATTATTTTTCTTATCTGGAAATCAATGACCTTTTATTCTATCATGGATTTATAATTTTGTGATGATTAAATTTCTCAAGACCACGTTCTATATCACTATATATGAGTATTTGAGAGTTATCTTTTTTATTACATGTCCACTATTTCATATATGGAATCCTAGTTATCATTATTCCATATGACCATTATAATTACCATTCATTATTTTGAAGTAGAAATTTTATACACTGTTTAATGAAGTGGGATTTCTATGACGGCATTTTTAAAAGTCAAACCGGAGTTACTAAGCACAATTTCAAAATTATGAGGACTCAATTTCTAAAAGCGGGGCAGCAAATTTAATATCCTCAGTTTTTAAAATGAAATACTATATTAAATAGAATACAAGTTACGAAGCACTTACCTTAAATGAACAATTATATGTTATTATTTAAATGTAACCATTATAACTTAGTTGTTAATTTATAGGGTTTGAATAGAAATAACGAATTTATTAAATATATATTTTTTATGAATAAATATAAAATTATTATAAAATGATTATAAAATAATTACACAATATTTAGTAAAGTCATTTTATTCTTACAAAATACATTTTATTCAAAAATGGATTTTCATGCTTTTTATGGGTGAATAATATAATTAATTTTAAGAGATTTAGAAAATTTTTTAAAAAATTTATTTTATTTTTGAAATTATCATATAAAAATTAGTCTATTGTAATATTTTTAGAGTTTTCAAAAAAGGGTATTTTTTTGTGAATAGTAAATAATACTGTTTTTTTAATATTTTATCTTTTTTGATATTATTCAATACATAATTATGAAATGAAAAGTTATTAAATGTATGTAATGACTCATTTATGATATTATAATACAAATATTATGCAAAAGTATTTCAAAATAGGTAAATTATAATTTATTTCATGATAAATAAATAATTCATTTTCATTATGGATGTTGTGTTTATGAACTGTTAGAAAAGTCCTATTCGGGGTTTTATACCTAATAATTGAGTGGTAAAAAGTATTTTTATAACTATGCAATGCTTGCGTAAAGCTGGAAAATTCAAATTAAGAAATTAAATAAGTTCACTTGAAATGGATATGAGTAAATATATATACAGATCAAATATAAAGGATTATATTAAGAATAATTTATTTGTTTTTAATGTATTAATTTATTTTAAATTTTAATATATTATATAATTATCTTAAATGATTATTTAGCACAAACATGGTGCTTGTTCAAGCAGAATAAAAATTAATAAAATGAATTTTAAAACCCTAAAATTAAAATGATAAGAACCATTATTGACCCAAACACTTGAAGAAATCTTATTATTTTAGTATATATCAATCATAATCATCCAAGGGTCGAAATTATAAACTTTTGGGGATAAAAGGATGATATTATGACTTCTGTAATATTTTATTAATAGAAAATTATAACATGTCAATCTCTTGATTTTAATAAGTGCATTATTTTTATATGGTGTTATACAATAATTACATTTGAGTATAAATATTTTTCAAAATCTAATGGATTTATCAAAATAATGATAAATTATTATTTATTTTTAGTTAATAAATAAATATCTTAAATGATTACACAACACCAAAAAAGTAATTATCAATTAATGGAAAAATAAAATAAATTATATTAAAATTATTTAAATTAATATAATTTGAATTAATTATGGTAATACAAGAATTTTCATGATAAATATGACATATTGGTGTTGTATTAAATTATTATTTTTTGATGTTATCCGGTTTTCTAGATATTTTTAAATTCAATGTAATGAATAGTGTCAAAATTAACAATAATGATATTTTTCTGAATATAATATTTCATTAAACTATTTTCAAATCATAAAAATACTAAATAAAGAAAAAATGGGAAATATATGGTAAAAAATGTAATAATTTATCCATTTATGAGTCAAAAATTTCATTATATGTGAAATTTTAATCATTTAAGAGTGAAATATATGTTACCGCATTTAATGTTAAAATAGGTTAATTAAGGGGTTTAACCAAATGATAATGTTTAAAATAGGACATAAACTAGTCCAAATTTTTTTCTGGATGATATTTGAACAATATCCAATATTAGTACCACAATAATTACAATTTTTAAGTACATGGTTCTATAATATTCTTATACTATTTTATTTTTTGAGAAATTCCAATAGAGCCCTCACTTAAATTATAAAAGGTAACCTCCTTCCTCACTTATTCACACCCCTTTGATCCATATATCATGACCATACCCTATGAATTCCACTCCTAAAAAATCCTTATATAGGCTCTAGAGGTTCCGGACCTTCAAAAATGGTAACCCTAGATCCTTTACAAATATATCTAAAGGATATCCACCAAAGAACATGTAATCATCTTCACCAACTCTTTCAAGTTTATTTCTTCTTATATTTTCTCTTAATGATTTTTTTAACCAAAATTCTTATCCCAAGTATCATAAATATATTTATATGTCATTATTATTAGGTTAAATCTATATTCTATCTCATTACCATCCTATAAAAAGTGAAATCATCTATCTTCTATAGGTATGGATTACTATCTCCATGTAGCAGTGTAATTTTTTTTATAACCACACTACATAGATAATTATAAATATATAATTAAGGAATATATATATGATATATATTAAATAATAATTATTTAATAAAAGTGAATTATTCTATACCTTTCTTTTGATTAATCCATCAAAAAATTAAAATATCATTCATTTAAATATACAGGATACCATCACCCTGAACAGTGTAGTTCATATTTCTTTGTCTACTTTTTATGATTGATTATTAATGTGAGTATAATAAATATATATAATTCGTATAATGTGATTAATGTTTTCGGAAGAATGATACCATGATAATATATATGGATCAGAACTATAGAAGAAAAATATTCTTTTAAAATGATGTAGTTATTACCTAGAGATATATATATATATATAATAAATATCCAATAGTTGTAGCGCTCCTCTTTCATTAGATACTCAAAATAAATTGAGTCAATAGCCTTCATAAATACCCCAAGAATAGTGTAGCACTATTATCTTCTTCCTATAGAAAAAATATCTAATAAATCCATTAAAAATAATTTGAATAACTCATCCAATAATATATCAATAATAAAAGCATCATTGAATAATTTAAATATTTTTTTTAAATCCATTAAAAATTCTATAACCATATTCAGAAAAGTTCCTAAAAAATAGTTCTGCAATAAATCATGAGTATTTTAAATCAAATCACATAAATATAATCATAACATCCCTTATAAATTTCAAAAATTTCTTCCAATGAATGTGGTCCATTGAATTCGTCAAAAAACACATTTAAATTATATGTACTTCCATCGAGACCGTTGCAGAAATCACAGAAAATATTTCCAATTTAAAACTCCATCATTGAATAGTAAAATTTAGGGTTCCTTAAAATAATATAAAAACCCAATATAGTGTTTAAAATGTATATTTGTTAATAATTTTAAAGTTTATAATGTATGGTTGTTCAAAAACACAAGGTTGATAATGTATAGTTGTTCAAAATAGGGTTGATAAACAATATTATTCATTCCTCAAACATTAGGTTTCATCCAAACTTTGGGTTGATGATACAAATATATCAAACATCAAAGTCTAAATTATCCATATTTTTTATCCCAAATTTATGGTTTACAAACCATGCATTGTGCTTAAAAACACAGGGAAAAAAACCCTCTTAAATTGTGATCATCTTTATTAAATACTTCACTAATTTTTTTTATTCCTTTAACATCATATTAAGCCTTTATCCTAATAGTATTATTTTTTGTAAATATCATGATCTTTCCAATGTTTAAATAATGGAATCCATCCAAATTCTATAGCTTCTAATGTCTTCAAAAAACATTATCCATATGATCTCGAAAAACCGCATCTGGGAAAACACCATTATAGAACTTTGAATAATTTATTGAACATCCAAAATAACTTTTTACATGATTATGTAAACTGATGAAATCATGATAAAATTATTTTCTTTCCATTTCACAATGTTTTGTGTGTTTTCTATATATTTAGAACTCTAGGATAAATAAAAACCATATATTTTCAAATCTATTTACTATAGAGATTCTAAACTACCGTAGGAACTTCTGTGATTTGTTAGAGTACCAAAAACATCCTTTTAAGCTGAAAACTGCAATGTCACTTTAACTAATTATGACAACTTCATTGACTTTTTCCCCATCTAAATATAATAATTGGATTTCAAAATTCACATATCAAATGAATATAATCTTTTTATCCCTCTAACGGATGAAACATAACAAGAATCTGATCATTGTTGCTTTATATATAAAATAAATAATCTCACATACTAAATTTAAAACACTTAACAAATTTATTAAAAAAATAATTATGGTTTTATGTAATTATCATAACTAAATCAAGATTATAATGAAAATAGACACTCAACAATATACCCCTTTTTGATAATTTCATTACGCTAACTCTCTACCAAATTTTTATCCCCCTTTTTATAAGGATCAAAAATATTAGTTATTGAGTACGTTAAATAATACAAAATATTTAACCCTTTTATAAAGAACAATAATTTTAAAATTTAATTATTATTATCAAAAAAATATTTAAAACATGAAACAAATATCTTCCCCCTTTTTAAAAATTTCATAAAGGTGAGTTCTTGAGAATGATAATAAAAATATGTTTTTAAAACATACAATAATAAAAAATCACCCTAAATTCATGCTTTCAAAAAAAAGATAAAAATCTACAACCATAGAGCCATAAAAACATATAAAATATTTTTAAAAATAGGGTGTTAAAAAAATTATTTAAACATTTAATTAATTCCTTAATAAAAAACATTTAAAAGCATGCTAAATATATACAATAGCTCTCCCTGAAACCAATTATAAATATTTATGATATTCAATGGATATAAATATAATATTTTCAAGGGATTTAAATAAAACATTTTCAAAAAATTTAAAATTAATGGTTTTGAAATAAATTAATTAAAGGATTTTAAAATAATTTAATTAAAGGATTTTCAAAGATTTTAATTAACGAAATTTAAATGAATTTGATTAAAGGGTTTTCAAAGAATTTAATTAAATGACTTTAAGAGAGTTTAATATAAATTTTTTTTGTATAATAAATTTCCAAAATGTATTAATCTAATAACAAAATAAAATTTCACAAATACTAATAGATTAACTTTAAAAATTAAATTTATTGAAATAGTTTACAATTAAACACTTTATTATATGAAAGATAACAATTTAGATAAAATATTAATAGTATATTTAGTTGTCATTTATTAATAAAATAAATCAAAAAATTAATTCATTTGATAAAATAATAGTGTGTCAAAAAATATTTAACCTTTTAAGAATAAGTATAATCAAATGCAGAGGAATAAAATATTAAACATTAGTAAAAATTATCCCCCTATATATAATAAGTAGTGAATTTAATTCATAAATAAAAATGAAAAATAAAATACTTTCTGAATTTTAATAGTTCCAAATCTATGATATTTTTTGAATGAATTCATATATTTTGTCCTTTATAAAATAATTAAAAGAAATTTCTATGTATTATTCAACAAACCACTTGATTATATAGCAAAGGCATTCCACAGTTCAAACCTAAAAAATATTAAATACAAGTGTCTTTTGGTACCCATATTCCTTTGGGTCCAAAAGTGTTATAAATTGAAGGTTTAGGTAACCAAATATGTTTATTTTGATCAAAAATATTTAAGTTAAATCTAGATAATGATTTTGAATAATAAATATTCTTAACACCACAAAATTGATGTCTTATAAAATAATATTCATTAGCCTAATTTCTATTAATACCACATTAGAAAAATATAATATTGGACATGTTTTTACTATTTGAACTGAGAACAATATAATTCTTACATAAATTTGGATTTTCTCTATTACTACCAACACCATGATTTCCTTTGTGAATTTTATTTTTACCAATAATTGGGTTCAAATAATATTATCCCTTAATAAGAATACACAAGAATTCTTTAAAATTATCAACTTCATCTAAAAATTCTAAAATTTTAGTATCATACATATCACAATAAATTTTGGATGAATTTAATCTTAAGTATGCAATCGGTTTTGAAAAAAATCATTATCAATTGAAATATAATCATATGATTTTATAACTTTTAAATTTCATTTCTAGAAGGATTAAAATTTTCATTAAATCATACAACAATATTTATCACATTCATAATGATAAAAATTTCTAAATCATAATTTTCATAGTAAGATGATTGGATATAATTAGCATGAACCATAAGAAATAGATTTTCCTTCCGTATTTCATGCTCAGCATCTGTGTTTTTAGTATATTCTTCAATTGAACCCTAATTACTAAAATCATATATTCAATCCATCTATACTTTGATTGAATCATTTTCCTTTTTTATAGAAATATGATTATTAGTTTCACTTTCATTTCATATTTACACATATCAATCAACTCCTTTAACACCTCATTTCTTTTCTCAAGTAAGAGTTCCCAAGGAATAACCATCATTAAAAAATTATATCAATTATTTTGTTCCTTAATAAGTAATTGTGAATTTCTACCATATCACATATGTATTAGCACATTGGGAAACATTAATAAAGTCATCAAAACCAAACAACATATAATTTTATTCATGGATTTTGAATTAACATCATATTCATCTTCCTTTACATCATCCCAATATCTGGTACTCTAGGAATTTCATATGGTTTAACTGTATTTCTGTAAACTTTAAAATAAAGATTCCTAAAATATATAGTCATATGGGATTTCCATAATATTAATTATCTCCATTAAAATATGTGTCATGGATCATCAAAATACCTTATTTAATACCATCTATCGATATTTTTCTTCATCAAAATCTTTAAATCATACTTGTTAGAGCCAAATGAAATTTTCAATGTTACAAAATAGTCCATCCTTTGATATTAATATTATGTATCAGATAAAGAAATCATGTATTTCTAAAATGAGAAATATAGGAATAGATCACTTTATTTTATATGACTTGTTGGGTGTCAATGGATATGATTAAGACACAAGAAGGGGTAAATTGAGTACTTTTAAAAATATTGACAAAACTAAAGCATCCCTCTTGAAATGGAGTGATCTTTTCCTTAACTTTTAAAGATAAGAAACTAGTACAAATAAATAAAATAAAATAAAATAGTTATATATCGTGGTTCAGGGAATAGAAATCAACTAATTCACTCCACCAATTCTCTACTCAACGAGCTCTGTGATTTTCACTAGTATGTCATCTTATCTACATACCTCTACAACTAAGTACAAGAAGTTAACACCTAAAACGTTTATTAAAAGTCCTTATGGTTCTCCTATGTGGAATCTAGATATAAAAATCTTAATCTAAGAAATTTACACTCTACCACGACTGATTATGAACTGTTGATAATCTAATACATCAATAGAGTTTAATTTGATTGAGAAAGAAATTTTTATTATAGTTTCAAAAGAAACAAACAGATGTATTTGATCTTAAATAATGAATTGTAGTAGAAAAATAATCTTTAATGTATTGTAGGCTTATTCTTCTTCTTTAAACTTCTTCGAATATATTAGGAAATATTTTGTAGTCATACTCCTTCTTTACACCATGAGAAAATAATTGTGTACAATGAATATTTCTCTCGTCTTCAAATTGATGAGCAGCAAAAAAGAAAATATTTCAGTACTTTCTTTTCAACATAGTTTATACATATTTTTTATTCTTCATATATTTTATTTTTTCCTGATAGAGATATATATAGAATTAATATCCAATAGTTGTAGTGATCCTCTTCCTTTGGATACTCAAAATAAATTTATTTAATAGTCTTCTTAAATATCCCAAGACTAGCATAGCACTGTTGGATTTTTCTTATAGAATAAATATCTAATAAATTCATTATAAATAATTTGAATAACTTCTCTAATGATATCTCCATAATAATTACATCCTTGAACAATTTAAAGCTTCGGTTTAAATCCATTCTAATTTCTTTAACCATAGTGAAAAATGTTTCTAAAAACTAGCCTCATAATAAATCATTAATCTTCAAAATCAAATCGTTCAAATATATTCATAATTTCTCATTTAAATATTAATGATTTAATCTGATGAATGATTGACATTGAATTGGTCATAAAATGACTTTAAATGCTATTTACTTATGTTGATACAATTGCAGTAATAAAGGAAAATATCTTCAATTTAAAACTTCATAGATGAATAGTCAAATGTTAGGTTCCATTAAGTAATGAGAAAATATAAACATAGGGTTGAAAATGTATGGTTTTTCAAAAAAAATAGGGTTGATAACATATATCTTTTCAAAAATTTAGCTTTGATAATGTATGGTTATTCACAAATGTAGGGTTGATAAACAATACATTTCATTCTTCAAATATAGGTTTATATCCAAATGTAGTTTTGTTGATCCATACATTTCAAATAGCATAGAGTAAATTATCAATACACTTTATTCCTAATATAGGGTTCCCAAACCATATGTTACACTTAAAAATGTAGGGTATAAAACTCTGTTAAAATATGAAACTCTTAACTAAAGACGTCATTGAGTTTTTTTATCCTATTAATATAAAATTTAGCCTTCATCCTACAATACATGTTTTTAGTAAATTCCATGATATTTATAATGGTTAAAGAGGAGAATCAATATGTCTTCAATAGCTCTCAATGTATTCAAAAAAACATAATCCATATGATCTGGAAAAACTAGTGGTGGTAAAATAGTGTTCTTGAAATTTGGATACTTTTCTGACCATCAAAATAACCTTTTTACCCTTTGAAGTACGCTGATGAAATCAAGATAATCTTATTGTATTTCCATCTCATCATGTTTTGAGTGATTTTAATATTTATAGAACTATATATATAATAAACACCATATATTCTCAAATATTTAAAATATATATTTTTAAAACTACTAAAACAACTTATTTGATTATTTATAGTGCCAAAACATCATTTTAAAATAAAAACTGTAATGTCACAAAAATATCTTGTCAGAAATTTTGGTGAAATTTTTCACCTTCGAAATAGATGAATTATATTACTACATTAATAAATTAAATGAAGATAATATTATTATATTTATAATGGAGTAAACATCGTAAGAATATGATCCTAATTGATTTGATATAAAATAAAAACTATGATATACTGAATCTGAAGTACTTGAAAAATTATTCGAAAACAAATGATGGGTTGAAGAAATTATCAAAATTAATCAAGATGATAATGACTAAAAGTAACTCAATACTTATAAATAAATCATACATGGTATTATAGAAATATTGTTTTGGAATAAATTTTTAACAAATACATATTTATTATACAAGAGGTTTGAACTTGAACAATGAATTGCGATACTTGAGGTAAGGGATATTCATCCCACTTTTATACCTATGGGACAAATGCCATATTCCGCAATTTTTCCTTTTTTCGGTATATATACTTCCCATGAATTGTATTTTATTATGATTCCTATCAATTTTATATGCATTTACATTACCATATAATTTGTTTCATTCATGGGGATTATGATTTCATAATTACCAATATATAAAGATTTTATTTCACAATCTCACCACTATTCAATATTATTAATATTAATGTCTCACCTAAATAATATTTCAATTCAAGGTCTACATTTTATAAAAATGTATTCAATTTTTTTTATTCTTATCTTAATATTTTTTTAAATCATTTTTACCCATGATTGACTTTTAAAAAATGTTTTGTAGGTAATATTTTTTTTCTTTTTCCAAACAAGGTACTTTCTGAGTTTTTCAAAACAAAATATGGAAGAAATGATTTTTTAACTAATATATAATGAGTGTTTTCCCAATTATCATGATGCCATAGTGATTTTAATTTTAATTTACATGTTTATAATTTTATTTTTAAATAAACTTTTTTCAATAATAAGTGTGCTATATTTTTTTAAAAGAAGTGGTTTTAAAATGGAAAAGTTATTTCCCTTGAGAATTATTCTTACTAATATTTAAAAATGATTTTTTATCTAAGATGACATCATTTTATGATAATTAATATTTAATTGGGATATTATCCAATGGTTCTATCCTTATTTTTTGGATATGGTTTATTTTTAGGATGAAAGGATTGAATTTTTTGTGAATCCCATTTCTTTTTCATGTAGTGTGATATGATTGAATGTTTATGAAATCCATTTATTTTCATGGGTTATAATTTGATTAGTATTTTATAATATTGTGTCATACATATGTATGGTTTTAATTTTGTGACTGTGGTTACATTATAACCAATTATGTTGGTTATGTTATACCAAATGAGTGGTTGAGCCTATATCTCCCTCCAACGCATAGGGTAAACAATAATATCTCATGAGATAATTATGGGATACAGTTTGATATTCTTGATCATTTATGAGAAACAAGTCAATATTATTGATTAATTATTGGAAACATGTTTTGATACAATATCCTATGTTATTTTTAGTTAAACATGACATATTAAATTGTTTTTATACTTGTCATTATGCCACACATGTTTATGACATGTTATTATGGTTCACGGTTGAGTTATAATGAATTATTATTCTTATGATTCAAGTCTATTGAAATGGTGATGTTCTTTAACATAACTCAAGTTTATATGCATTTTTATATTTGGTATGAACCTTTTTATGTTATAGTCAAGATATCAATACCTTATGTTTATTTTCTTCATTCATATGGTCATCAATTGATACCCCCCATTTTTAGCCTAACTAAGCATCTTACCTTACCATTTTTTTATGTTTATTTTTCTTTGGATATGAAAAAGGGTTTAAATTATGTTATGACTATGAAAGGTGTTATACATGATGAAATTTTAGGATATGATACATATTTTTATAGACCATTTGTGTATTTTTCCAAGATATGTAAGATTGTTTCCTCATTCTCTAAAACTATAAACCTAAAATGTTCTTCGGTATGAAAGTGATCAAATATTTCCTTTTGACGTTGTTTGTTTGTTGTGGGAAAAAATTTGTCTCATTTATCAGTATCAATGAAAGAAATGTAATGTTTATGTTTTTCGAACTAAATCCAAAAGTGTGGGTTTCAGACTATTTCACTGAACCTCGATAAAATTGTTAAAACCCCAAAAATCAACCTATCTATAACCCTACACTATATCTCACCCCCAAACCACAACAAAAAACCCCTTATTCCCATAATAATATTTTATCCTATATATTCGTTCCACAGACACCTCCTTCAATTGATATTTTAGTTTATACCGACCCTCTATTTCTAAAAGACTTATCATGATTCCTCCAACACCTGAAGACACATTATTTCATATACTGTAATATTCATGCCATTAAATTGGATGTGACCATCACACCATTATAAGTAGTAACTAATAATTCAATATCCAACCATTATGATGTGAATTTTATGATATATGAAAAATTTCTAGATAAAGTGCTGGTAAAACCAAAATAAAATAATATATTTTTAGTTTATAAGTTAGTAATGAGAATAGCTAACACTCCCTTATTTTTAGGACACACTTTATATGTTTTTATTGTATAATAATTTCTTACTTCCCTTTTCATATGTGTTTTACGGTGTTGATTTTCATCATTGACAATTGGATTGGTGTAATAGTTTTCATAGTTCTAGGATTACTTAATTTTAAAAAATTAAAATTTTAATGGTTCCTTTGAAAGAACATTATCTTCCCCCACCATGTAAATTAATATATTCCTTTTCATTAGTATAATATTTCATTATTCCCTCTTTTATAGCTCATAAAACATATTCTAGTTCATTTAATAAATTCCCAATTGTGACTCTTCCAACTTTTTCTAATCATATTAATTTTAATATTCTTTCATCCATGGAATTTGTCACCAATTATTTGACAAAGGGAAATTTTTCACTTATCTATTATGTTTAAAACATAAAAACGTTTTAGGTTTTTTATTATAATTTTAGATAGTAAGGTAATAATTACCATAATATTTTTAAGTACAACTGCAATCCCATTTCATTTATCATTGGGGCAATCATTTCATTTTCCATATAACCCATTTTTAAAGTGATTCATTATAGTTCAAGACAAAAAATAAATTCAATAAGGGAATTATTATTTTTAAGAAAAAATAATCATACTTAGTGATCTTATGATAAGGCAAATCAATCCTATGATGACCAAAATTATGACACCTTCTTTTCAGTCTATGAAATTTCACATTTATCCTATATAATTTTTGGATAATTATAGTTTTTTTAATATGTATACAATTATTCTAATTCCAAAAAAAATAAAATTTACTTTGATAACTGATGATGCACCAAGACTTGTCCCCCCAGTTTAGTTGAATAAATACAAAGTTAAAACATATTCTTTGATACCAAGTGAGATGATCCAAGAATGAATCAAATATGTTTTATATAATTTCCATAATTTAAGTGTTTCATTTCAAAAATTGATGCAATCCCATAACCTATGGCTTACTGTATTTTTATATTAGATACATAAAATATATTTTAGAAAATGATGATAATTTCTCTATAGTCATACCCCACTAGACCCCCATCTAGATATATAATATTTTACACTATAATTTATATCATGGGGAATGGAAACCTGAGAAACAGTGATGATTAAATACCTAATAAGTGTAAAAAATAATAGTTTTAAATAAAAGATCATATGTATAATATAAGTATGGGGGAATGATAACATTATCCAATAATCAAAAAACGATAACATAATAATAATGTGAAATATAAAAAAACATGTGAATCATAATATTGGTAACATATCTTAGCACAATCAAGTCCCCACACAGACTTGTGAACATAACTAACCAAAATATTATGTATGGGAAAACATATTAATATAGCCACACACTATCATGTCCATAAATATATTGTGAACATAGATACCCAAAAATCATATCCATGAAAAAACTTATTAATATAGCTACCCATAATCATTTCCATACCCAAAATTCTTAATATATCTTCATGTAATATTGTCCTCTCAAAATCTTATAAACATAAATCTCTGCCATCATTTCCACTCAGTACAGCATTTTCATTTAAAATATAAAAATATTTTAAATAAATTAGTGGTATATATCAGCAAAATTCATCAAAAAATTATAACCCTTACCTATGTTTTCTAAAACAACTTGAAAACAATCATAATATGACCAAAATAGAATTAAGCTGTAGTAAAGGAATGAGTTGATTGAAACCATAAATAAGAAAATATTATAATACATGTAGAGAAGTAAAGGTTATGAAATCATTAGTTTATATCCCCAAAAAAAGTATTAGAAACATTTAATTATATTAAATATGATTTAAAACACTTTTATAAGAGAATTAGAAAATTTTATTGAAAAATAAGTAATAATTTCCCTTTCTTTGGGTAACTTTTATTTTAAATGAAAAAAACATATAAAACAATGTGAATATAAAATAATATTATAAAACCAAGAAAAATATGGAGGATGATTCATAAAGAAAAATAAATATAATGGTGGAAAGTATATATTTATGTGTAAATCATTAAAAAATAGTGTTATATTCACCATTTTGTAATGTAAGTGGGATCAATTGAAAATGACCCATATGACAAATGTTTAAAATGATTTCAATAAAACCCCAACAATAAAAGGTAAATTGAATTTAAAATAACCTTAAGTAGTCAAATAAGTAGAGATAAGTACCTCTATAAACCAATATAATGAATATGAACATAGAGATGAATTATTATCAACCAAAAGTGATAGAAATGTTCTAATTCAATTAGAAATATATTTTTTATTAAATTGTGATCCAAAGATAGATGAAAGGTTATGAAACAGTGTAAAACTAAATAATAACCTAAGTAAAAGAAAATAGATATGTTTTATTAGGAAAATTAAAAAAATATTACTTAGATAGGAGTTTAGACATATAAAATATAGATTTTAAAGTGTGGTTGGAATAAAAAATCTTATAGATTTTGTAACTTTTTGAATCAGAATCCATTTTAAGTGAAAAAACTAAGATAAATGTATAAATCCCTTGACTTTCCATAAATTTATAATGAAATATATTCATGGGTATGTATATAAAACACACAAATAATTATAGGTTGAAACTATTGAACATATATCAATGAGAGAAATTTTTTGATGTGAAACCCTTATGACATTTGTAATGATTAAATCAAAACCCTTTGAAAGAAAGAACAAGATGTTGTTATGTAAATACCATTAAATAACTAAAATATATAGTGAAATAAATTCATGGATTTTTATATGAACCAAATATTGGCAGAGGATATAAAATATAGAATATATCATAATTAGAGAAAATTGTGATGTGAAAACCCTTACTTTTACCACTGAATTCCAAGAATGAAATTATCCTCTAAAATGAATTTTCACCTTCCCAAAATAGGTTACTTCAGAGTGAAGGATTTAGGATTCATTATGGGAACTAGAGGTTACTAAACATATATGATGGAATTATGGGTTAAATATTTTCTAGGTAATTAAGAAATTTTTTATCAAAAAGATTCATTTTGATGGGGTTGATGAAGAGTCCATTAATAATTGTTAGTTTTGAAAATACTCATTCTTTAATGTTAAAGGAATATTATTTTCAAGGAAAGAAGATAAAATATATTCCATGTATGAGGATAGTCCTTGAATTATCTTATAGACACACTTGAATGTAATTTTTTTTGGATATTTCATGTTTTTACCACTTAGTTAAACCCTTATTTACATTTTTTCCCTTTTTAGTTAAAACTCAAATTTTACCTGGGTAACTTATTATTATATCTATAAATAAAATTGAACTTTGAAAATATTTTAAAATATTTATTACAAATATGAAATAATTTTTTTTGGATTCAACTTTAAAATGTTATAATTATTAATTTTCATATAAGTATTCATAAAGCATAAAATAACAATTTAGAATAATTAATTTTTAGGTATGAAATGAATTTATTCTTATTCAATGCAATTTGAAATAATGAAATTAATTTTTATTTACATTATTTTATTGATTATCAAAAAATATTATTAAAATTATTCATTATTATTATTTAAATTTAATTGATACAATAAAAATATATCACATGGATAAATCATTTCTTTGAAAAATATTCATTTTATCGTTAAATGATATTATCATTATTCAAAATGAATTAATATTCATAACATGAATGTTAATTAGTTTTTATACGTGAAAATAATAAATTTCATTCAATTTTATACTCTTGATATGTGAAATTTATATTTTAAGTAAAAATATATAATATATCTTGATAATTATGTTTTTAAACAAAATATTCTTCTGTAGCCATTAATAATTAAATTATAATTTTTTATATCTAGTTAATTGTTATTATATGTTCTTAATTTATTTCACTTATCAATCCTTGATTTTTATCAAAAAAAAATTGATATTTTTTTTTAATGTAGTTACATTAATAAAATTATTTAATTAAAAAACATTTTATTTATAATAAATGTTATCTTCAAAAAAATGGTTTCTTTTGATTCTATTAATTTTTTATTTATTTAACATAATTTTTTTACAGTAAATTTTTTCAACATTAATATTATATTTTTTGATATTTATTTTATATCATTAATTATTAAAAAGTATTATGTCCGTTGGTATTAAATAAAATGACTATATATCCTTCTCTAATAGTTATATAATATCTATATTACCCCTATTTCATCCTATAAATTGATTACATTCTAAACTTTAAAATCACAATTCTTATTCCATTTATTTCCATTTAGGAATTTAAAAAAATCTTAAAACCTCATGATTTTTTCCCATTTTATGTTTATTTATACTAATAGTGATTCTTAATAATGAAGATAATTGAATGGATTCCCATGTTTTAAATATATTCTTTTTTCTCACCCAATTTTTATTTAGGAACACTGAAAATATGTAAATGTCCATGGTATTTTATAATCAATGGTACGTAACAATCCATTCAATGAAATGAATTTATTAGTGTAATTATATTCTAATCTCCAATTATGAATTAATAACAAGTTTTAAGTTTCATTCATATCATTTATGAGTTATTTTCAACTCAAGTTAAATATAATAGTAAAATATAAAGAAGAAATTTGGATGGATTTTTTTATATTTTAATGAAATATTATGTGTCCATAAACCAGTAGTGTTACTAAATGTGTCTTTAGTAATATTATATTAATTTTAAACTATTAAAAATCAACACAAATTTGATTTTATAATCATGCCATATCTGATAAACCCCCATATGATGCCTTATTTTTTCTATTTTTATGGTTTTCCAATACTCTTGACATAACTAAATAATTCATCCCATATCTCTAGTACACCCTTTAAAAAATTCTCAAACTACAATCCATTAATTGGTAACATATTTGAAAAAAATATTATTTTAATAATGGTGAGATTAGGCATCACGATCCCCATGTTAAATTCCATGAAAATATCATTCGAAATTCATTACTTCAGATTATATTATGTTATTTTTGATATTTTTTATGTTCCATAGATATAAATAAATATTTATTTGTTTATCATCACCATCTTTGTTTGATTTCCATATTTAACATTTCTTTGACGTCATTTGATTACAAATTTAAATGAACAAGTGGACTATTGATCAGTCCTTACCAATATATCTGAAAATATTTTAGGAAATTAAGTTTATTTCAATTTTCATTAGACCAGTATAATTATTTATTTATTATATTAAATATTTTAATAAGTCCTAATATACTCTTACTATCCAATTAGAAAATATAGTTGCTCCAAAATGTATGTCTAGGACACAAAATTTCCTCTATGAGGTAATTGAATTCAGTTTATTTTATATGAATATTTACAATAATTATTTACTGAAATATACAATATGATATTTCATGTGTATTGATAAATATTCAAAAAATCATATTTTATTCATTAAAATATTCCACTAATTGTGTGAGATCATATAACTTATATTTTAACATATAACTTCGAAAAAATCCTTTATCCTATATTTTTTTATAATTATATTCTTTGAATAAATATTATAGAATGGATCAAATAAAAAACCACATATATAAAATATGATAATATCATTTATAGATGACATCCACTATTAAAATTAAAAAACACTCTTATTAATTAAATTAAAATAAGATGAAAATTTCTTATATTTTAAATTAATTAATTCCTTATGATTTATGTTCTTTATTTAATTCCAAACCTATATTGTTTTAACAATTCAAATATTTTTTGAATACAAAATATATATATTATTTATCATTCATTTCTAAAAAATTTGGAATCTTGTACTCTTAAAATAATTTCAAATATATGTCTCAAATAATATACACTCGGAAATTGAAGAATTTATTTATACAACATAAATACATAGTTCCAAATATCAGTGATTTTTATTACTTCCCTAGAGTTTTTGTTGGAAATTCAACCAATAGTGAACAAGTTCATTAAAATTTTATAATTTTCCCTAATTTTTGAGACCCCCCTTAATGTTTTAATGATCTAGGTTGACTATTGGTCCTTAAAATATTATATTAATGCTTATACAATACCCATTTGGTACTACCAACACAGAACCAATTATTATATGTTCCATTCCCAACTCAAGTATCCTTATCATATTAGAGAGATTGGGTACACTTTTATTGATCTCATTAAAATTACAAAAACTTTTGTAGAAGTGATTATTAAAAACATTTCACATTAATTTAATTCCTTAAATGATACCCCAACCTCTCTAATCCACTAAAATTCTTAATCATAATATGTAATTTATTGGATAAATATGTTCTATATGAAATATTAAATCTAAAAAATTCCTTTGAAACAATAAATAGAAAACTAATATGCATATTATATTTATCTATATCTAGTTTTTAATAGCCTAAATAGTTTACCACTTTACATAAGTTTTTAATGAAGTTCAAACATTTTCATAATGTATTTCATATTTTATTATATACCTATATTATTCTAAGATGTTTCTTCAAGTAAGATTATCCTTTTCTATAATTGATCTTTATGTCACGTTAAAAGATAATGATTTAGATTTATCTATAAATATTTTTTAGCATATGACTATCTTTATTTATTATCATTTAATAATGACTTTTATTAAATATTCATTGACTAAACTAATTACCCATATTAATATCACCTCATATCCATTGGTGTGATAAGATCAATATCTTGTTATTCATTGAGTAAAAATTAGTGTTCCACTCAATGGTACATAATTAATATAGTTAATCAAGTCAATAAAATCATATATGAATATTTTATAGTTTAGTAGAAAATTTCGTTCCCAAATAAATGAAATGGATAAAATTAACTTTATTCATCTGGTATTTAGAAACTCTAGTTTTCATGTATAAATATATCTCATCTCTCATAGTGGTACAATTTTATATATATTTTATGGTTATTATCATCCTTTATTCCCTATAAAAGACAATCCAAGGGTACCCTGCTTTTGTAGGAACCCACCGGTTTTTATTTAAATTTTCTTGACATGTGCTATCTTTATAATGATTCTAAAACCAATTGTTTAAAAGTGGATTTATAAAACCCTCATTTTTATATCATATATTTATTTTATGTTTTCATTCTTCTGATTATTTAATTTTTTTGATATATTATACCTCAAACTAAATCTATATGTTTAAAATTTATTAATTTATAACACCCTATATAACTCATGATTTGTGTTATATAATCGATAATTAAATCCAATTATATTCACATATATATAACTCAATCTCATGCTTATGGAATATAAATTTTCTATTACAAATTATTTTAATAATATGAAATATAAATCCCTAGAAAATAAGTATGTTGTGATATGTAACCACCCCCCACCACCACCACCACCACCACTTTTCCAAATAGAGTTTATTCCCCTAGGCTAATGACAAGTCAAACCCAAAGTATCTCTATCCATGAATTGCTACTAACAAGAGACTTTAATTCTTAAATAATCCTAACAAATAATATATATATATATATATATCAAAAACACCCTTTTCTATCAGGTTTGTATCCTCTTGAATAGTTATGGGTAATTTTCAACAAATATTATGTTATACCTAGAATGTAAATCCTTATATACATCGTATAACATTTATAAGTAGCATTTTAATATTTAGAAATAAAACCTACATTCATTCATAATAATAATCGTTATATTAATTAACAATAAAGTAGGTAAGTAACTAAATTAATGTTTTTTTCATAAATTTTTACATTAGGTAAAAGTTTATAAATGTTTCATGAAAAAAGTTGTTATAAGTAATTTATTATTTAAGAATGTTATATATAAATTTCATAAAATATAAATATGAATATATACAATTTATTATTAAACAAAATCCTTCATATTATTAATTTTAATTGTATTTAATATAAATTTCATTATATTTTAGCTATATGATATTTATGAAAATATTTATAACTGTATAAAAACTCATTTTCATGAAAAAGATGTTATATAAAATATATATTATATATTGAAATTTATTTAAAACGTGATAATATCCAATAATAAAAATTAATTTGGCTTCTATATTTTTTAAAATATATCATTATAATATGAAAAAATTATTGTTTATGAATGTTTCATAAAATAATAAAAACTATTTTATATTTTATCTTATATAAATTTATAAAGTATTAGTAAATTATTAACTATGTAAATCCCTTTAAAACTATTTCACAAACACTGAAATGATTTTGAAATAGTTCAAAGCCACGTTATGGATTTGGTGAAACCACACAATGAACACATCAATGATGGTATTTTGATAATTAGGAAAAAAATATTATTTAAAAATAAAAAATATTAATTTTCATTGATAAAAAACTATGGAAATGTTTCTCTTTCATGACAACACATTTCCAGGGGAGGGCACTACAATTTTCTTTATTCTAATAAATTTCTTAATGAACATTTAAAATTCAACATTTTAAACCATGTACCAGTTTTATTCTAATATATATTTTTTAACATAAGAAAATCATATTTCTATATATAACAATATAAATTTACATATAAAACATTAGAAAATTTTATCATGTATAATTGTCTATATTGGAAACACTTTTTTATTCTCATTATTATCAAACTAAGGCCCGAGTTTACTAGTATAATATGGTCTTTTCTATCAGGTAGACCCCTTTACACGCTCTATTAAAGAGTTAGGTCAATTTTATACTTTATTTTATTCTTCTTTAGGTTTCAACCCTATTTTATCTCCTTTTTTCTCATCCTTCTAGTCATGAACTTCTTAAAAGTGTGGATTTTTCTTTTTTTTGTTTGTATCTCTATTTTTTATATTTGGGCTTCCTTGTTCTAAAAATTATGGGTTTATATAGGTGAAGACCTATTTCAGGCCCATGAATTCTATTTTCCCTTTTCTATTATTATAGACAACATTTTTTTCGATAATAAGGGTTCACAAAGAATTTTGTGATTGTGATTTTGAGTTTCTCATGTTCTTGGATTTTCCAAGTTCTTGATGGTTTTTGGTGTTTGGTTCTATGATCATTGTACATTTTTTATTTAATTCCTTCTTCCATTACTCTTAATAAAATATTCACTATACATGATCCCATTTTAGTTTGGAGTGATAACCCTCTATTGTGGGTTGGGATATTTTATGGGGGATTATTTCTCTTTATGAGTTTTTACTTTCATTTTTTGTATCTCTATAGTGTCATTTTTGACCTCTATAGTTTCCTTGGAATTTATTGGTTTACCAGAGGTCCCTTAGTGGTGATTTTTTAACAAATAATACCTATCATGGATCCTCTCCTAAAGTAGTTTTCATGGTCTACCTCTCTACCACACATATAATGTTGCTACTATGATGGTTTCTTGAAGATATTATCTCTGGTGGAGGTGTATTCCCACCATGAGATGATGAATTCTATAGGATTTAATGCTACCCAAGAATGGTGTAAGAATTATGCACTTGAGTTATCCTAGTGAATATTAGTTGGACTTTTTTTGTATTAGTTTCCTCTTCAATGTAGTTTAGGGACACTTTTTGGAATTTTATATCATGTGATATCCTGAATAATTCTCCTATAATGATATTGTTGGGTATGTGGAGGAATAAAAGGGGACACTGGCTATTTTATATTTTTATTTCTTTTATGGTTTCAAAATATCTATTTGAATAATGTGTTCACTTAGTTTTTGAGTAGTTTTCTATGGAGCATGTTTTTTTATGGTTGATAGTTATGAGGGTTTATTCATATTAGTTCCAAATTTGTTTTTATTATTAGAATTTATTAATGTGGGATACATTTCTGATGGATTTTTTTGTTAACAATCAACATCAGGAGGTGAAAGTATTGAGAAACTTTCCTTGGGAATAATAATGGGTATGTGGTCATCGTGACATCTCTACATTCATGATTTCCATTTTATGTATATTTATTAATTTTTTATTGGTCTGGGGTTGATTTTTGGTTGAGATTAGTATCTATTATTTATATTGTATTATGTTTCTATTTAGTTTGTGTAGATTCCAAATTAATACAATATAAGAAATTTTCCTTAAAATAGAAAAAAAAATAGTTTATAGGGATAAAAAATTATAAACAATTGTCCTTTTAAAGAAAACATTTACTAGTTTGGACAATTATTTTTTCCTAGTTTATATTTTTGAATATTTAAATCTAAAAAAGATGAAAGTAGTTATAATAATATTGAAGGTATTTAATATAGACAACCATTATATAAGTAAAGTTAAAATAATCATCCAAAAATAATTTCATATGGAATCTATAAA
Organism: Viscum album; assembly: GCA_963277665.1. Lineage (NCBI taxonomy): Eukaryota > Viridiplantae > Streptophyta > Magnoliopsida > Santalales > Viscaceae > Viscum > Viscum album. The sequence goes on along the minus strand of OY728155.1, from coordinate 1,643,739,630 downwards.
TAATTTTAAACTGAATGGAGTAAATAAATAAATATACCATTGTCCTAAGGATCCATCTATCCAAATTTCTATTTAGAACGTTGAAAAAAAATTAAATGTATCATTCCTCCTATGGTGTCCATGCTCTCTATGAGTCTCACAATTCATGATAATGATCCCCTTTTCCTAAAAGTTTTTGAAAACATTTATTTAATGTGATAAAGAGAGTGAGTGTGAGATTAATAATCAATGATTTTTAGTGATCAAATCATGATCTCACATCAGTTAGACACTAAATAACAACTAATCTTATTAATACAATCATTCATGGATCAGAAACATTTCAAAACTATTTAACATAATGATTGAAACCATTTTATAGACCATTTATCAACTAAATTATTTATAATTTTTAGATTATCATTTTTATAATGTATTTAACATTTAAACAATTGATATAGAAGTTCAAACACATATAATCATCAAAACACTTCAATCAAATTGAACATGATATCATGTAATAAAAATAAGAATTTAAGTAATGAATTAATACATAATTAACGAACTAACATGCATAGAACTATGATATAGAGACCTTCAATATATTTTTGTATACCTAGGAACACACACAAATGTTTTTTATTCGAATATTCCATGGTTTTCCTTTAATTTCAATTTTTATCACTTCACCCTTGTCAAATATGAATCCATATAATTATAATCATTTTCATGCATCATATCCAAATTTTATCATATTATCAATTTAAAATGTATAAAAATATATCATCAACAAATCCCCATTTAATTAAAATCATATTCCATCTAAACTAGATCAAAAAATAATTAGGCAATTCAGAAATTGGAACGTTTATTTTGAGTCATGGAACCTACCACTCATGCTGTGATATTTATCTCCCATGTGTTTTGGTGTAACTTAACATTTTTTATTCAATTCTTTCAATATTTTAAAATAATAAAAAATTTAAAAAATAATATTTACACCAAAATGGTCTTTCCTCCCACATGTGGTATTAAATATAATTTCATAAAAACCCTAATTTTTATAACTACCAAAAATTCCATTTAACAAATAAATATATTAATTATAAATTATTTAAATCAAATGAATATTTAAAATCAAAGAACATTATTAAATATTTTAAAATATAATTTTTCCTAAATCTCGAAAAAATCATATTTATAGAAAAAATAAATGAATTTTAAATAATATATGATCTATAATAATATTCATCATTAATCTAAAATATTACAAAAGTATTTGATTATTAAATTTCAATATTGTTGAAATGTTTATTCAAAAATGCATTAAAAAATAATGCATTAATAGCCATTATATATATATATATATTGAAGTCACCAACCATAGATCATATTTTTATAATTCCATAAATCTGGAAACATAAATCATGATTATGAATCTAGTGCTCGAGTACCTATAACTAATGATATTTATTTTCAAATAAAATAATTTCACTACATGATCTAAATAATAATTATTAATCATATGAGCAAATGAAAATATAGATAACCTATTTATCTATGAAATAAATAACATAATAATTGGTTTTCACATATTCAATTTCAATAAATCCTATTAATAAAAGAGGTACATTGAAAGATGATGAAAATACCTTAGAAAGATTCAAAAGAGACATTAGGTCTATCAAATGTGTTATATATATTTAATATAAATCATGTTGGAATATTTATTAATTTCAAATTTAAAAATAGGATTTTATTTTTTTGTATATGATTATGGTTCACTATTACATAATTACACATGAATTATTCTAAATGACTTGGAAGAAATGACATACCCTATAAAATAATTTGACCTAATCCTACCCATGTATTTAAAATTAACATAACATATTAAAAATACCTAGTTACCATGTATATTTATTTTACTATATAAAATTCACATTTAGGGATTACAATTTAGAAACAATTCACATGAAATATTCAAGAGTTAGAGAACTCTACCAACCTTATTTTTTGTCTTGGTATTAATTATAACATGAAAAATAATTGTATACTAATTTTATGGTGTTATAATTTTGATTCATTGACTTAACATATGGGAGTTTGGATTAGGCTAGACTTGACCTGAATTGAGTGAATGATGAACCTGGGCAATAGATTCTTTATTATATAACTTTATGTAATAATGGTGATTAAATAGGTATTTTGAAGTAATTTGATATAAAAACTAAATTCCCTTGATACACACTTCTAGATCATCTATAAAAACATTATAAAATATATTAATATAACAAATGATATTATATTTTAACATATCTTATAATAATATGCTTAGTATCATAGGTAATTTGGTAAACATAACTTGAAATAAAAAAATTATTTTTTTAATTTTTTTAAATTATTTTCCATGATTTGTAAAGGACCGCCTATTGGCCGTTATGTTGTTAATACCTAACAGATTCTTATATAAAAGGTTTATTTGTAATATTCCATTAATAATTTTATATAAAAATAATTGTTTTTTGATGAAAAATGGTTTTTATAACATAGCAAAGACCATGCCATAATTGTAATACAATATTACCATAATTAATAAAGGTGACACATTAAAAAATCATCAATTTAATTATCATAAAATTGTTACAATGGATCATCAACAAGGTATCATATAGATAAACATAACTAATAAGACTTTATACCCTAAAACATTAGAGAACAATCAATACCCTCTGAATTGGGGATATATTTAATTTCAATCTCTCCTATTGCTCGTCCAAAATTTCAATATAATATGTAAAATATTACATATTCTAAAAAAAATCCTAACATTAGATCAAATATCTTTTTTAATCAAAAATAAGGGATTTGGATGTAAATATATGAAATCTCCACTCAATGGTTTGTATGTATATCTAGATTAATTTCATTAAATCAATTGTAGAAGGTATAGAAAACTAATAGCATTATGTATATAAAAATAGAAACTTATGAATATGTCTTTTTAGAAAAATATTTTTTGAAAGGATTGTCATGTTATTAATAATATGTATCACCATTTAAGATGAAAAAAATAAATTTACCCAAATGGATTTTATGGAGGAGAATTCAAAATATATTTAATCCTAACATAGAAATCAACTGATCTCCACCTCCCCGACCAACATTAATTAAATTAACTTTTTTTCAGCAAATAACATCAATCTATGGGGATATATAAGAATTTTGTTGAGAAATTTTATTTATTATGAATGGTTTAAATATAATATGAATATATTACAAGTAGATATAACAACTCAAATAAATAGTGTTAAATAGATATAAATCAATACTTGAATTCGTAATTGAACATAAAAAGGATACTATAAATGAAAATTGAATGGAAAAATAAAATGGAGGGAGAGGAGAATAAAGGATCCCTTATGTTGAGTAGCACTCCCTAGAGATATAGTGACTCTATATAATATTTATGGATTATTGGAAGAATGTATGATAATGAGATGGAGAGGGATGATACATGATCGTGTTTTGGGAGTATAGTGAAATAAATTAGAGATCTAGGTATATATAGAAACATGTGGTTTATTAGTTAATAATTATCTAATATAGACAAGGGAAAAATATATTTATTAAAATATATATATAATTATTTACACATAGTTTTGTATAATAGTTGTGTAACGTCCTGGTTCCGGAATCCCCCCAAAGGCACCCCGTATCCAGTTGGTCACATGGCCTCAAGCACATTTCCCCTAATGCCAGAGGCTTCCAACTAGCAGCGAGGACCTTGGGTGTGATAGTGAGTTAAATATTCCATCATTTGCAGAGTAACACAGCAGAAGTAAAACAGATAGAAATAGCGGAAGCAGTAAATCATGCAATAAGTGAACAGTGGAAGTAATAAAAAAAAGACCCCATATATATAAATGATGCATGATACATATGTCTAGGAAAGTATCCAAACATGTCACAATGATGAAATACAGTACTAAACAAAATTAATAAATAAAATTGTAAATAACTTCTTAGCATCGCAAGCCTCATCTTGGTCCCCTGATCTCCATCTCTAAAGCAGTCAAGTACCTGAAGTGGAAGGGCACTGTCCATTATCTATACATGCAACAAAATAATATGTTTAGGCCCAAAGCATGACCCAAATAGTGTGTGAGACTAAACCTCAGTAGGAAACCTCCAAGAGATCTGTGCCTAAGAGTCAGTGAATATATATGGTAGGCAATAAGCAAAAGAAGCAGTAAACAATAAAGCACTCAACAGTAAAAATTCCTATAGTTCCAAAGAATTCTAACACCACACATCACGTAAGCAGATAATCACAAACAAGTATCCCTCAAGGATGTTCTCACAACATAATCCTATCTGGTCCTACCTAGAAAACACAAGTAACCCTCTGATAAGTACACATAGTCTAACCCCTCTGGTTTATCTTTAACGCATAAACTTTGAGGAAGCACTCAACATCAATTCCCCCTATAGTCTCATATCAGTAACTAAAATGTGCTTTATGGAAGCACTTACATCTCATTCTCCCTATGCCCCACATGGAGGAACTACAGACACTCTGAGGAAGAACATGAATCAATTCCCTCTATGGTCTCTCATCGTAACAGTAAAAATAGATCCTCTGGAGAATCCCTCGCGTCTATTATCCCTATGGTCTACTACATAAGGTTATCATAGCCCTGTTTAAGTCAAAAGAGCACAGAAATACATGGTAGAAAAAGTAAACCTCAAGAACTACATGGATAAACCACTAAATCATAACAATATTTCAGATAAAACACTCCATCCTAACAAAACTAGGTATGAAAAACAAAGCAGCAGCCTAATAGGAAAAAACTAGACCAAACAGTCAAAATAAGTAAACATGGTCAAAACCTCCATAGCATGGTAAAATATACTCTATTCACAACATATAACCCCTATCCAATCAACCAAGGAATATCAGGAAAACATTAGGTCTAAAAACATAAACATGAAATACCCCATTCAAGGGTATTAGGATCTTTTGCACATATAACTCAAACACTAACTACTGAAAGGCACAAACCACCTACCTCGGTGTTGCAGGATCGTTATATGTGAACCATAAGCCTTGAATCATCCAATAACACCATAGATCTACAAAAATGTCTAAAACGTTCAACCCATGATATCTCGCGAGAGAGAAGGAATCAGAAAAAGGTGCTCAAAAAGATGAGAGAACTCACCGAAGCGATTCCAATGAAACTGATGGAGTTCGATTTGTAGAATAGATACACTCTCGGGGGATCGGTGAAGATATTCACCGTTCAAACACTCTCGGATGAACTAGGTCAAGAAGAGATGTTTTCTATCTGTCAGACATGATCCGGGTACTTTTAATTAAAAACATCGTACATAGTGTGTACTTTTGATGTACATGGCATGTACTCACCTTATTCGGCACCGGCATAACGAAGTCTCTAGGTCACCACACATGGCTGTGTGCTCAGCTGTTACATGGCCAGCACACAACGTGTACATATAAGTACACGGCGTGTACTTAAAAAATTTCGAGAAACTCCACTTTTCCTCAAAAACATCAGAGAATATAAAAACATACCAGAAAACAAG